>CM034473.1:15621066-16306472 GCA_019925255.1 Litchi chinensis | reverse complement strand
TCACAAATGGCAATATGTGCATTTGCTGATATTTTACAGCCTATCATGTTTATCATATTAAATCATGTATGTCTTGAAGGAGAGAGTTGGTTGTTTAGGTCTCTTGCCTTAAGAGCTAAGGTCTAGTCATCATTACCTTACCTTACAGGGAAATATAGTTAATTTGAGTTTGTGAATGGGGTGGTGGGTTTTGGAGATGAATAATTTGTTTGGAGGATTTATCAGCTTTTTTTGGTTGCGTTGTTTCGATTTTGTAACAACTTTTATTGACTATCTACTCAACATCGTATGACATGATTAAATCATAATAGTATTTGATATATCCTCTATGAGCATAATTGTTTTTCATAAACAAGAATCTTATCATTTATGTGGCGTGAAGAGGATTATATGATTGTAGTGAGCTAGAATTTGTTTGCTATAAGAGGCAAAAGAACCAAAATAATTTTAGGCCTTATTTTTCATTATTCTCATGGTTTTTTTTTTCCCCAGTCGACAAAGAGTTAAAATGTTTTTTCAACATCAGCCTACTCTTCCTTATTAATAGGTCACTTAATCATGCCTTTGCAGACAACTTTTCAAGTGTTGGACATTTGTATTAGTTTTTACTATATCATGAGGCTATTAAAGAAATCTCGATTCCATTTGAATTTTATTATAACTTTTCATTTCAGATAGGTGTACATCTTGTCATGATTATACATGAAACTTGTGTGTATTATTGATGCAAAAGAATCCTTTCATTAAACATTACTCTTGTTTCCTGTACAGGTTCGATATACTTTTGTTAAAAATAATCTGAAACTTCAGCTGCCCCCACCATATTCTTCTGTAATACAGGTATTATTAATTTGTTTGTTAAGAATTATTATATTAGAAATATTCTGCTTATGATTACAAGAATCAAATTGCTCCACCCAGGGGAATAGTCTAGTAAGTTTGGGCTTTTCCTGTGGAGTAGGGGAGTAAGGGATTGCTCCTGACATTAATTTTGGATAAGGATCTGTTTCAATTTTTGTTTGTGCATAAGAAGTGTGGTATGAAAAAAAAAATTGCTTTCTTATATAGAAATGTGACATTTTGAATGAAACGACATTATAGTCAAGATTTCAAATCCATCATGTTTGTTGATACATTTTCTTGATACACAGCGTTATGTTTTTCTCAATTTTTACCAACTTTGTATTGTAGAACACCTTAAGTATAGAATCAATATTTCATGTACTTGAGAAATCACTTGAATGCTTTCTGATGATTTATGTTATTTATGATAAATTTTCTTAAGGTTTTTGCCCTTTTATTTCTGCCCCAGGAAAATTTAATTTCTTATTTGACAGTATTTTCACTTCAGGACAATATTACTGAATATTTCTTTCATAGAGATATACATTCGATTCCTGTCTGTACAGATTGCTGATTTCTTTTCTCCGTTTCAGGAATCAGAAAAGGGATCATGGCATGTTCCCATAGCAATTAACAACAATGAATCTTCACAAACTTGGCTCTGCATAACCAGGCCAAGTTTTGCTGAATCTTGTAATAAAGCCTCAGTAAATATGGAGAAATTTGAGAATGGCCATAGTCCCTGCTGCAACAACGATACATTGAATTCCTGCAACTCTTGAGGGTTTTACAAGTCACGGCAAAGATGAGAGCAGCCTGATTCTGTGTAGAATGCTGATGATAAAACTACAGATGCAGGCAATAAATGAATGAGGAGGTGACACATCTCCTTCCCCATTGCATCTTTAACATAACTAGTGCTTAAAGAAATTAAGCTAGCGTGTATGTCATTGCATATGGAAAGCAGCAGTGGCACGAGATCTCCGAAGAAATTTTGATTGCAACATTCTTCAGTATAAATTAAACACTGCTTAAATAATTTTTCCGCGGCTTTTCCCTTCACGTTATTCCCATGCAGATTCATGCCTGTAATGAGTGTAGTTATCTGATTGTTCTCCTTTCCCCTGTACTTTGAACTTGTTTTGTGCATCTTATCGTAAGCATGCTTTAAACTATTGTCGTCTCCCTCTGGGAGAAAAGAAATTAATTATTATAAGAAGGAAATTGAAGATGTGTTTGCTTGTTTCGTGTCAATAATGAAAGTATATGCTTTTAAATTTTTTAGAAAAAGCTAGGGACCTTGGTGCCTCATGTCATACTTGATTCAGTTGAAGGTGAACCCCGGTCAACTATTATTGTATTTTGATAGCTTTCCAAGTATAATTGCTTTAACCAAAGAAGCGTAAGCAGTGCCACTGCTCAAATATCTTCTATGTAAAGTCCGGATTTGATTTGATTGCCAGATTTTACGAAACACGTAAAATCGTGTTGGCAAGTTCATGAGTATTGAGTAGAATGTTGCTTTAGGGAGCTTTGTACATTTGTGCTTGTGTGCTCAATTAGGCTTGAGATGTGATGGTGATGATGACTTACTAAAAAGTGTCATGATTAATAGTGAGGACTTCCCACGCGAGTCATTGGGTTATAATGTTTCATTTTGAGTGTTGTTTTCATTCAAACACTTTTCTTGTGCTTCAAATTGAGTAAATTGATCTAATTTAGGCTTTGTATTGAAAATTAATGACATATCTTGCACGAAAGAAACTGTTTGTTTTGTTAGTGAGTTCAATAAATTTTGAGAAGTGATATTAGGCATTGTGTGTTCAAACTAGTAAATGGCTGAACACTTCTCTACTATTGTGTGCGTACTTTATTAGCCAATTTGAAACCAAACACACATTTAGCCTACTTTTTTTTTTTTCATGTTCTACAAATTCCTATGTCTAAGCCCGAAACAAAATTGTCTCACCTTTTAGAGCTTGGGATCTACTAGAGACCAAGTTAGGCAAAAATTTGGAAAGAAAGATGAAAAGTATGCTAGTGAATGTGAGATGTGCTTGCAAAAATTAAAATCAAAAAAATCAAAAAGCAAATAAACAAGCATAGAAAATGCAAAAGAAAGAAAGAGAAGCAAAAAGAAAAGAAAAATACAAAGAAAAAGTAGTTGCAAAAAAGAAAGAAAAAGAAACCTAGAAGTATGAAAGAGGAATCAAAAGAGATTTGTGCCTTAAACGAATAAATCATTCAATCTCTTAATGTGATTTTAGATTCATTTTTAAACTACTTATTCTTTTATTCGTAAACCTATTAACCCTTGGTCACGTTATAATTAAGAGAAAAACCCTAGTTGATCTTTTGAGGAGTTATACTCTGTTGTGATGACGAACAATGCATGATATGTTCTTAAGCTCCAATGTCCATTCATGAGATCCTTTACATTATTATGAACATCTTTCTACAAATTTATATTCATACACAATTAATACCTTGAAATTTTCTTGTGCATAACTTCGAAGTTGTGTGTGTTTGTGAGTGTTCTTGCCTAGGATCTGAGAGCTTCAAAGAGAGAAACCATGTGAGTTTTAAAGTCAAGGTAAATTACATCATCGACATTTTTTCTTTGAGTTTCATTTGAGTAATGTTGTGACCATTACCTTATGAATTAGCTGGCATTTTTTCTTTGAGTTTCATTTGAGCTACATCTTATCATTTTTCTTTTTCTCACACAAGTCCGTTTGTGGGTGACAGAGAATTTAAAACTCTTAGGAGACATAACTCCTGCACTAGGGACACCTATTTAAAGGCTTATAAAATACACTAAATATCACCATGACAACCTATGGAAGTGGTTAAATAAATGTGTTTCATCTCTTTGTTTTTATGCTTCAGTTTTGCTGTACTTAAGGATGAGCAAATATTAGGTTTGAGAGTATTTGATTGGGGCATTTTTATTGAATATTTAAGCCTCAAAATCTAAATTCTTATCTTTGCTCTCAAGTGTTGTTTAATGTGTTTTTCAGGTAAATAAACTTTGATAGAGTTTAAAATGCATTTAGTGAAATTCTGCATGATTTCGAGTTGAAAGTGAGCTTGCAAAATAGCTTCCATTGGGACCCGCCACCATTGGTGCCACCTAGGGTAGCGTACATGCTAATGACCACCCACCAGAAAAGCACGTCAGCACGATCATATGTGGTAATGGTAGGGGCAAAAAGCATCGTTTCCAATCCCATTTTGTGCCCTAATTCAAGGAGGCTATAAATAGGCCCATCTTCACCATTTTAAGGGAGTTTGGAGGGGTAGAGGATGAAGCCCTAATGACCTTGATTCTTACCATTCCTTAATCTCCACACTCTCCAAATCTCACCCACCAACATCTTCCACTAATTTCTTCGAAGGCAAAACTTTGCATGAGAGGAGAAGAGGATGCGAAGGCTCAAACTCGAAAGAAAGGAGCTTCATGGATTTGAACTTGAAGGATGTCCAGGAAGATTCATGGGTTGTATTTTTGACTCTTTCTTTAGTATTTGTGATGACTATTTCTCAAATCATAGTGTGATTTGCCTTGCCCTATGTTCTATCTGTATAGTCTAATAAACACTGTGTGTTATATTGTTTGTGTACGTTGGACAAATAATTTTCTATCATCATTTCTTTATCAACCCCTAAATGAAAAACAACATTTGATACTTATAAAGGTGGCGGTCATTTTTTATAACCACTAGTGATCACCAGCAGTTACTTGTATGTTGATTTTCATTCATAAATCAAACAACAATATAATAACATAATGTAGCAATAACATCAAATAAATTATGAGAGATGTTAAATGTACATACCTTTCAAATGCAATAGGATCAATTAAACAATGCTACAAGTTTGGTAAGCAATCACAATAAAGGAAAGAAAACTCTAATCATAATGTAAAAGCCTAAAGAAATTAATCTATGTTTGTATTTGTTTACTAGAGAAGAAGAAGAATAAACACTTCATCAATCTAATCATAATGTAAACAAGTTTGGTAAGCAATCACAATAAAGGAAAGAAAACTCTAATCATAATGTAAAAGCCTAGAGAAATTAATCTATGTTTGTATCTGTTTACTAGAGAAGAAGAAGAATAAACACTTCATCAATCTAATCATAATGTAAAAGCTTAGAAAAATTAATCTATGTTTGTATCTATTTACTAGAGAAGAAGAAGAACAAAATACTTCATCAATCTATTTGGCAGCACTTATTTACATTTTAATAACGTATTTCTTTTGCCATAAACTGCTAGAGCAGTTTTAACTAATGTCAACTACTTTAGCAGTTGATCATCATTATCCATTATCTACTTTCAAATTGGATGTTGGATGTTGGGTTATGGATCCTAAGTAAAACCCAACCTATAACCCAAGGCTTAATTATTCATTCTGGGCGGGTTTTAGTAATTTCCAACATTTGCTACTCACATAGAATGAGACAATGTTTATAAAAGGGATGCAAACATTCAAACATAAATCTATTCTCAAATGCTCATACATGCAAATACACTAGGTGACCTATGAACAATTGTTGATCTTAGAGCTTGTAGTTTGATATTTCAATGATGAAACATCACATATTGTTCACATATATCCTAGATTCAATTTCAAAATTTCATTAGCACAATTGTACTTAATCCCCCTTTTAATTGATAAAGAAACTACGTTTGATTTTAATAATTCTATGTTTTCATAATTGTAATTATAACTTTGATCACAATTGGTCGACCAGTGAATACACCATTTGATTAAAGAAATATTGAATCATCCCATTTGACTTTCGTCCTTTGGTCTATAAAGACAATTGCCACTATAGATATACCACATAGGTCGAATTGTCATGACCATAAAAAGATATGTTAAAGGTGTTAACATTTTCCTGTGACTTTAGAACAAAACCAATGGTCTTTAAGGATACGATTTGGAGTTTTACAACTCTAAGGGAACTTACACAATGAGGAAACAGGAATTCATTCTCTCATTTTCTACATTGGTCATTCAAGCACACATAATATGAATCATGCGTTACAATGAATTTCATTCTAAATTAAGAATGCATATATCTAATAATTATTTCATTATACGGATCTAGGTTAAAAATGCAATTTGAGCATTTAACCTGAGTTTTCAATTGCTTACTTTTCAAAGCGCCATATTAAGATCTCATGTTCGGCTTAATCATGTTTTAATGGTAGTGGGTAATTGTCATTGATTGGTTTTCATAGTTTATTTATATAAAGAAAACCTCATCTTGACCAAGTCAAGACGACAAAATCATATATTTGAGCTCCAAGAAAATTATATCACTTATAATTTTCAATGATATATGTGTCTCATTTTAGCTTGTTTTCCCAAACAACCAAGGCGATAGCATGTGTAAAAATGCTAGTCTTTACCCGACGACATATGTTTAATGGGTTCTCATATGAAATATGTATGATCATCTAAAACTGAAGATTCATATTGAACTGATATTTATATTCATAAGTAGAAGAATAAATTAATTCATACAATTCAATACATACAAATAATATTACGATCTATGCAATCTTAAGGACTTAGCATGTGACTTATACACATCTCTAGTCACTACTTTAGTCAATGGGTTAGCAATCATCATGTGTGTAGAAATATATTGAATTTTCACTTCCTTCTTCATTATGATATCTCTCACAAAATTATACTGTCTCTATATGTTTAGATTTGCTGTGATACTTAGAATCTTTTGTATATGCAATTGTAGCTTGACTATCACAATAGATAGTTACTGGTTGTTTTACACCAGTAACAATCTTAAGGTCTTCTAAGAACCTTTTAAGTGAAACTGCTTTTTGTACTGCCCTTGAACATGCCACAAATTCGGCTTCCATTATTGACAGGGCTATGCATGTTTGCTTCTTACTACACCATGAGATGACATTGTGACTAAGCAAAAATGTATAACCCAAGGTGGATTTATGTTCATCTAAATCACCTCCTCAATCATAATTTATATAACCGACTAAATGAAAATTACCTCCTTGATAATAAAGTGAGTAATCTGCGGTACCCTTAAGATAAGCCGAGATTATCTTAACAACAATCCAATATTTCTATCCAGGATTTGAAAGGTATCTACTTGCAAATCCAACAACATAATAGATATCTGGTCTTGTACACATTATAACATACGTGACACTCCCATTAGTACTGGAATAAGGAACTTTCTACATCTTTTCACATTCTTGTGGAGTCTTAGGACACATGTTAAGACTAAGAGTTTGTCATTTTGATACGAGAGTATTTATTAGCTTGTAATTAGCTGTGTTGAAATATCCAACAATCTTCCTTATATAAATCTTTTGTGATAGAGCAAGAAGTTGTTTTGAACGATCTCTAGTGTTTTTGACTCCTAATACATAGGCAACCTCGTTCATATCTTTCATTTCAAAATTTGAAGATAACTATTTCTTTACAGTTGTTATAAACTCTTTGTCATTCCCAGCTAATAAAATGTCATCCACATATAAGGATAATATTACAAATTTATCATCGCATCGTTTGATGTTCACACAATAATTCACTTCTAGCATTGTAAAATTATAAGACATGACATCTTGATGGAAACGAAGGTATCATTATCTGGAAGATTGCTTTAATCCATGTATGGATCATTTGAGCCTGCATATTTTACGCTCTTGGCCTTTGACAATGAAATTCTCAAGCTGTTCCATATAAATATCTTCTTCCAGTTCTTTATTGAAAAATTCGTTTTTATATCTATTTGATGCAATCCTAAATTCATATGTGTGACAATTTCTAGGATAAGACATATGAAAGCAAATTTCACCACAGGTGAGAAAGTTTCTTCATAGTCTATACTCTTTTGTTGAGTATAACCTTTAGCGATCAATCATGCTTTATATCTTTCTACCATGTCTTTCGTCTTTCATTTGATTCATAAGACCCATTTATTTCTAAAGGCTTTTTGATTAGGCGCTAAATCAACAAAGTCCCAAACGTTGTTACTTTTTATTGACTCTATTTCTTCTTGCATTGCCTTTATCCATAATTCTTTAGTTGAAGAGAGCCTCTTTCACATTTCTTAGCTCATCGCTATCATGTGAAGCAATCATAAATGCTTTCCTTTCAATCTCGAATCGACAAAGTGGAATCATCTTACAATTACTTTTGCGAGATAGCAAATCCATCACATTGCTCCCATTAAGGACCAAAGATCCTATTAAAATTTTAACTACCTCTATAGGAGCATTCTGATGTACATCGTTTTCTTGATCATTCAATTCATAAAATCAAACATTTTCATTAATCTCACATCTGTTAGGAAATTCATTCTCCAAAAAATTGACATCTCATTATTCTAATTCAGTCACTCCTCCATTCGTATATTCCTCAATGAGTACATATCCTTTCCAATGCTCAGAATATCTAATAAAGATACATCTTTTACCTCTTGCACCCAATTTTTCACATTTATTAGATTAATCATGTACATAACCTGTACATCTCTAGGGTTATAGGTGACTTAGGTTTTCTACCTGTCCATAACTCATAAGGTGTCAAAGTGATTGATTTTGTGGGAACTTGATTAAGTATGTATGTGGTTGTCAATAACGCAACTCTCTAATAGGATATTGGGAGATTTGCTTGCGTTATTTTGGACCTAACCATTTCTAACAAGGTTATATTCCTTCTTTTTGCAATGTCATTTTGTTGTAGAGTTTCAGAAATTGTTAGTTGTCTATTTATGCCTTTTCATTGCACAATTCCTTGAATTGTTTAGAAAGGTATTCACATTCACAATTGATTCTCAAAACTTCAATTTTTTTTGTCCAATTGATTCTACACCAAATTTATATACAATTTAAAGCAGTCCAATATTTCAGATTTGTAAGAAATCAAATATACATGATTGAAACGTGTAAAATCATCAATAAATATAATAAAATATGAGGCACTATGCCTTGTTATAACATTCATCGGACCACAGATGTCAAAATGAATTAATTGTAATGGATGATTAGCTCTAGTTTCTTTTTCAAACGGTTTTCTAGTTGCTTTGCCAACTAGACAACTTTCACAAATAGATAAAATCTACTTTGTCAAGTGAGCCTAATAATCATTCTTTACCTAATATATTCATCCTATCATTACCTATATGATCTAATCTAGCATGCCAAATATTTGGATCAACATTTGCAACATTAGAAAAAGCAATTAAATAAAAACAATCATCAACATAATTAAAATCGTTTGTCTCAGTACTTAGTACAATAAAACCATCTAACATATAACAAGTACCTAGTCGAACATAATCCAACATAATATCCATCAATCACCATAAAAGTTCAAAGCATATCCAAACTTTAACAATACTTAAATGGAAACCAAATTTCGTTGAATATTTGGAGCAAAAAGTACAACATGGAGATAAAATGTTTGGTCACCTTACAATACAAGTTTGCATGTGCCTATTCCTTTCACTTCAACATGTGAATTATTCCTTATATAGATCCATCTTGTTGCATTACTGATTCGACGATACTCCATAAACGCTATCCGGTCTCTGGCTATATGGTCTGTTACTCCTGAGTCTACAGTCCACAAAAAACAAGATTTAGTAAGTAATACTAAGCTAGAAACATAAACATAATTAGGTAAATTGGAGTAATGATATACCTTCTCCTGCTTGCACTTAGTGCATTCATGAGCAAAATGACGTAACTTTCCATAGTTAAAACAGGTCATCTTGGTTTTGTCCTTCTTACCTCGAACACATTTGCCTCTCTTACGCTCTTTAATCTCATTCTTTTTAAAGTTGGGGCTACCTTTCTCTTTCTTGAAGTTTTTCTTCCTTTTCGTATGCTTAAGGTCTGAGCCTTTACATTTGCTAGATTCAACAACATAAAGCTAGCTGGAAGCCTTAGCCGCTTTCAAGCACTCATCTTCCAACTCAACATGACGTGAAATGTCATCAAAAGTCTTGATATTGTCATTATGAGTCATGTTGATCTTCATATTTTTTCAACTAGAGGGAAAAAATCAAATCGTGCAACCTGTACTTGCTACTCATTAGTGAGGTTATACCTAGCAAACTTGAGCTCACGGATCATGTTTGATATTTTCTTAAGGTGCTGTCTCATTGTATGATTTTAGTGCTTCTTGTAGGTGTCAAACTTGATGGTGAGCTTTGTTAGTTAAAGTACCACCATACTTGTCTTTTAAGGTCATCCACATGTCCTGGGCTGTCTCATATTTCTCATATATACACATGAGGTCATTATCCATATTGCTCAGGATCATGATCCAAGCAATGATATTTTTTCTTTTCCAAGTCTGATAAACGTCCATGTCTCTCCCACCTTAGGCAAATGTACCTGACTAGGTGGTACCATGGTGTTTATAAGAGTCTCAAGAGCATCTTGCTCTTCAAGGATGTACTAAATTTTGTAAAGTCATATGTCATAGTTGTCACAATTCAATTTCTCACCCTTGTTAAGCTCAACAATGATATTCTTTAATGCTAAGTTAGATCCTAAAATTTATCTTATTCAGAGACAAATAAAAGATATTTATTCTAGCATACACTATACAATTTCACATTTCCTTTGCAGTAAACGTACGCCTGCAAATACAATATGTGCATTCAAGGAGTAAAGTCGAAAAAACAGTCAAGCTGCTTAACCATCTTTAACTTCCATGCATTTCAAACATGGTATATAAGTAAGCATTTTTGTGCAATCTAGTCTTATTCAAGCATTAAGCAAAGGACCCCCATTTTCAAATGAATATAATAATCATTCAATCAAATGTACAAATAATCACATTAAATGAAATTAAATATTTATATTCGATTTAACTAATATAAATGAATTACAATAAAGAAATGTCATGAAATTAAGTACATATAACATTTACAATAAAATAAGATAAGCATACTAAATAAAAAATAGTCTATGTCATCATAATGCCAAAAATCATTCAGCCTAGGGTCCTCCTCATCTGATGAGATGTCTATAACCTTAACCACTTCATCGTCAGAAGTCCCTATCACATTAGTCATCTCGTCATCGAAGATCTCAATGATCTGCATATCTCACTCATTTTTTAAGATGTCAATGATCTCAACGTCCATCTCATCATTTGAAATAAATATAACATTGGTCGGAACATCAAAAGATATATAGTCTAGAGGCTTGATGCCTTCTCGTCATCTAAAATGACTATAGCATCAGCCGAATCGTCAGAAATATCAATGATATTAAGATTCTCTATAATCTCGATGACTTTTTGGATTTCATCATCAGAATCAGTATACTAATGATTAACACGATAGGCCATATACAAAATAATTTATCATGTTAAGCATGTTAAACAATTTATTATAACTAAACCATTGTTGCAAAAATCGCCGATTTTCGGTGATTTTCAAACTAAAAATAGGTGACCAACGACCGACCGGTCTGATAAGGGGCAAATCGGCGGTGAAAATCAGTGGCACCGATTAATCGTCGGCATGACTCGCCCGACTCAACCAATCAACATTTTTTTAAAAAAAAAAATTGTAATCCCAAAACGACATCGTTTTGGGTTGATTTAATTTTTTTTTATTTAACCCAAAACGATGTCGTTTTGGACAGCCCAAAACGACGTCGTTTTGGGTTCAGATTACAAAAACCGAAAGCTTCTTAGGGAAGCTTTTGGTTTTGTTGTCACTTGCCTTCTACCCAAGGCTTTCTTCTCTCTCCCCCCCCACACATCAAACTTCTTGCATGAGTCAAAGGTCTGCTCACCAGCGTCAGCCCACAATCGCTTTGCCGTCGTCATCAATCGCCGGCGGTATGTACTCAAGCTTTTTTTTGTTTCTTTTTTTTGCTTCTAGTTTTAGGTTTTTAAGTTTTGTAAACTTTTTTTATATTAATGTAGCTTAATGTAGTGATTTTTTTTAAGTTAAAATAGTGATTTGAACAAAAAAAAAACTTGAAACATGTTAAAAGTTGTGATTTTTAACACATAAAGTAGTAATTTTTATTATATATTGACATTAAAGGAATGATTTTTATGTTGTTTTTTGCTAAGGCCTAAGAGGCTAAGACTAAGAGTTGTTTATTGAGTTTAGATGATGATTTTTAATGGCTTGTGAGGATATATATGCATGAAATTGTTATTGAATATTTATTGCTTAAATTCTTTGTAATATACTAATCTAATATTTGATTATTTGTCATGTTACTTATGTTATGTTATGTAATGTATTAATGTTTAATTATTTATATTCTTTGTAACATTTATTTTGTTATTTGTGGTTGTGAAATGCTTCAATATTTGTTGGATGATTAGGTTAATTGATAATTTGATATTCATGAATTATGACGAATGATAATGAATCTTCGGGAGCTTCCACTACCCAATCTCTCAAACGAAATTCAGATGATATTGAATGGGAGTATGGGATGTTGGTGGATGGGAAGAGTTTGGAAAAAATTAAATGTAAATTGTGTGGGAAGGTTATGTCCGGAGGGATATATAGGTTGAAAAAACATGTGGGCCACATATCCGAAAATGTGGCTAAATGTCCAAAAGCACTACCAAAAGATGTAAATAAATGTAAAAATGCAATCATGAAAATAAAAAATAGGAAAAAAAATAAGATGGTTGAGGAGAATTTGAAGAGACGAGAAGTAAATATTGTAGAACAAAAAGAGATGGAAGAAGTAGAGATTGGAGGGGTAAGGAAAGAGCGTCATTTTGTTGGCCATATTGATAGATTCACAAATGAAATTAATCCGGAGTTGTCATAAGGCTCGAAGTCAATGCGACAAAAAAACATCAACGAAGCACTCTTTAAAGAGAAAATTGATCAAGTGCATAAATGGATGACTAGTTGGATGTTTGAGAGTGACATTCCATGGAATGTTATTAATAATGATAGTTTCTTACGTGTTTGCGAAGCAATTGGTCAATTTGGGTCGGGTTATAGACCTTCAATGCGTTATGAAATCGGGGAGCAATATTTGCCCCAAAAGGTGCAAGAGACCAAGTTGTTGTTTAAGAGGCAAGAAGAAGAGTGGGCTCAAAATGGTTGTTCAATTATGACGAATGCTTGGACGGATAGAAAAATGAGGAGCATAATGAATTTGAGTGTGAATTACAGGTATGGATTGCATATAATTTATCAACTATAGTCTATACATCATTACATTATCTATATCATTGATACTATAAATCTATAATTGATAATTTTGATTATTTAATAAACAATGCTTTATTGATGTTTGATTATTACAGAGTAGGAACCACTTTTGTTTCTTCCAAAGAGTGTTCTGATGTGACACACATGGTTGAACACATTTTCTAATACGTGAATGAATGTATTAAACAAGTTGGACTTGAAAATGTTGTTCAAGTGGTAGCCGACAATGCTAGTAACAATATGGCTACTGCCAAGATATTGAAGGAGAAGAGGCCAAACATATTTTGGACCTCGTGTGCTGCTCATACCATCAATCTCATGCTTGAAAGTATTGGAAAGCTTTAGAGGTTTAGCAAGTTTATTGAGCAAGCAAAACAGTTGACAATTTTCATTTATGCTCATCACAGGACTTTAGCAATGATGAGATCCTTTACGAAGAAGAGGGACATCGTAAGACCGGGAAAGACTAGATTTGCATATACATTCCTTACTTTACAAAGCTTGATGGATAAAAAAAAAAATGCTTTGAAGACAATGTTTAGTAGTGACAAATGAGATAAGTGTAAATTCTCGCACAGTGCTAAAGGAAAATTGGCCTACTCAATTGTGATGAGCTTCGGGTTTTGGAATGGTGTGACAAATTGTTTAAAGGTTTTTGCACCTTTGATAAAAGTGTTGAGACTAATGGATGGGGATCGAAAGCCATCAATGTCATGGTTATATGGAGAATTAAGAAAGGCTAAGCAAGATATTAAAGAGGCCTTGAACAATATTGAAAATAGTTATCAACTAATCATTGAAATAATTGATGGAAAAATGAAAGATCGGTTAGATTCTTCATTGCACATGACGACCTTTCTATTGAACCCTTATTACCACTATAAGGATCCAAAAATTTTCCTTGAAAGTGAGTTGATGAAAGCCTTAATAGAGTGTTTGGAGACTTTTTATCATGATGATCTATCCTCTCAACATCAAATTATCATGCACGAGTGGCCAAGGTATAAGATAAAGGATGGTGCTTTTGGAAAACCATTGGCCGTTAAATGATGTGAAGATGATTCTACGGATTTGGGTAAAAAATTAAATGTTCTAATTCGCATAAATTTGGAGTTGTTTTACTTGTTTATAAATTACTATTATAGATTATATTTTTAGTATTATAATTATGAAAATATATCATTATATCTTTTAAGAAATAGTTCTATAATTGACTAATTATTATTTTTTATAGTGTAGTTGAATGGTGGAACATTTTTGGAAGCCAAACACCTAACTTGAAAAAATTCGCAGGAAGAATTCTTTCATTGACCACTAGTTCATCTGGATGTGAACGAAATTGGAGTAATTTTAAATGGGTAAGAATATATTTTTAATGTTCTAAATATTAGTTATTTACTAATTTATTTAACTTTGATTTTTAAATCTTATGTAGATACATTCGAAGAAAAAGAATAGACTAACTACAAGCCGATTAAACAATCTAGTCTTTGTTCAATTCAATTCAAAATTGCGACACAAAAAGCAAAGGCAGATTGAGAAGAATGTTGACGTGCTATTAGCAACTGATGCTGATGCTACCGATGCACAAGGATGACTTGTTCTAGGTGCTGATGTTGATGATGAAATAGGGTTCGATTTAGAGAAAATGAGACAATTTAATAAAGATTTTGATTCTGAAGAGGAAGGTGAAAAGGAGGGGGAGAAGAACATTGATTTAGAGTTTGAGTCTGATAATGAACAAGTTATGGAAGACTATTATGAAGACGAAGAGTGGTTGCATCCTTCTTGCCCTTAAGATTTTCAGGGCCTTAATGTACTTTTTGGACTTTTCCTTTTTGCTTGCTATTTCATATTTGCTATGTTATTATTTAGTATTTGACATGTTATATTATATATGATGTTGGTTGTGTTTGAGATTGAATGAAGGACCGAAGGTCCTAAGTAGTTGTTGAGATGTGATAGTATTTTGAAGTGTTGTTAATTTTGTGTATTACAAAGTGGAATTGTTGAAAAATAGCTGTTATGCTGCCTAAATTTTTAAAATATCTAGTATATATTAATTATTATATAAATATTATTATATTGTAATTATATGATTGTGTTAAAGTGACTTTGGAGATTGTAAGAGATAGGTTTGAATTTTTGATTCTATAGAAAATTTTTAATTTTTTTTCACAGGTTTGACCAGTTTAACCGTTGGTTCGTCGGTGAACAGTACTCGCCGATTAATTGTCGAGTTACTGATAAATCGCTAACCGCTGCCTTGCCGGTCGATTAGCGGTTAATGATTTCCGTACCATTGAACTAAACTAAATAAATAAAAATTTATTAGATTAGGGCATGTAATTTAGCTCCTACTAGAACAAATATTCTATAAATTTTACTGTAAATAGATTTAAAAAAATTAGTATTATTTTTATTATTTTCTTTTATTTTATTATTATTTTTTAAAATTTCAATCACCAAAAATTGTTGTCGTTAGCAACACATAGGGCAACCATCATGGCCATGCGTCGATCATTGAGGCGCCCCGATCACCAAGGCACGTCGACCATGCATGCAGTGCATGCATACCAACTCGTCCTTGCTTCGACGTGCCATGTGGCAGCCTTTGGTACAGCCACATGTCTATTAGACGTGGCCATTCCATGCTGCCACATCGCATTACATGTGGCACCATCCCATTCGTTCAAAACTATGACACATGGTCACTTTAGATGTTGCCATAACTCGTAACACATGACTTAATCTGATTGGGCGACATTCCATGATATGGATGCTTCAAATGCTGACACATATCACATTACGTGGCTTCATTTCATTTTGCCACGTTGCCTAATTTGGATCTCTCCTAGGTTGACACGAGTCCCACTTACTGTTCATCATCTTCAACCTTTCAAATTTATTTCCAAATTTCAATTGTTTTTAGTTTTCAATGAAATTCATTTTTCCCTCTCAATTTTCATCGAAATTGGTTATATGATATATTGTTGAAAAGCTCTTTTCGAGCCATATCAATGGTGTATCAATTACATTGAAACAAAAACAATGTAAGACATTAATATTCAAAGAAGAATCTCGGGGTTTATTCAAGAGATGAGTATTTGAAGTTTTGTAATTTCCTAAACAATTCAAGTCAAACAGAACTTCAATTATCTGCATCTTTTCTCACTTTCATGCAATTTTCAAGTCTTTAATGCCCTATAAAACTTACATTTCGAAATTTAAGATTCATAGACAATTAAACTAAAGCAAAAAAAATAAATAAAATAAACCGGGCACTATTATATGAATGCTTCGATACCAATGTTGATTTTCATTCATAAATCAAACAAAACATAATGACATAATGTAGTAATAACATCAAATAAATTATGAGAGATGTTAATGTACATACCTTTCAAATGTAGTAGAATCAATCAAACAATGCTATAGGTCTGGTAAGCAATCACAATAAAGGAAAGTAAACTCTAATCACAATGTAAAAGTCTAGAGAAATTAATCTATGTTAATATCTATTTCTGGAGAAGAATAAGAATAAATACTTAACCAATCTGTCTGGCAGCACCCATTTACATTTTAATAACGTATTTTTTTCCTGTTATATACCGTTGAGCAGTTTTAATTGATGTCAACTATTTTGGCAGTTGATCATCATTATCCGTTATCCAATTTCAAATTGGATGTTAGATGTTGGGTTTTGGATCCTAGATAAAACCTAACCCATAACCCAAGGCCCAATTATTCATTCTGGGCGGGCTTTTGTAATTTCCAACAGTTTTTTAAATATTGTGTATATACATTGTGTTGGGATGATGATGGCAAATTATTGAATGAAATAGATTTTATTATTATTTGTTTAAGGATTGCTTGTGTATGTTGAGTAAGTGTTTTGTGTTTAATGCTTGTATGTGATTGGCCACCATAAGCATGATTTGAGATTGTGTGTAGAGATTGGGAGGAAATGCAATGCCCACAATGTTCTCAATAAAATGCTTGCCCTAGGTTTCGAAGAGGAAAATGGGTCACTCATGTAATAGACGAGTAAACCATGAGTTACTTGAGTAACAATCGAGTATTCGTATCAATATAGACCAATCTGCTTAGGTAGTAGATTATCTTGAGCTTGATAAGCTCTTGTTCATTTGATAGCCATCAAAAGGTAGGTGTTGTTAGATAATAGTATGTTCCATACATCATCAAAAGAGATGTATTGAGAAAGTTATGATAAACTAGCAGCAATACCGACAAGGTCCATTCCCACTTGTCTCTTGATTTGGGCTTACTTATAAATTTTAGCCCACTTAAAATTTGGACTTTACTTAAAAATTTGGCCTATTTATTGATTCTTATTTTGGGCTCTATTTATTTTTTGGATCCACTTGGATTCAGTCCTTATAAATACAACCAATATATCTTCAAAACTATGATGACTAATATCTATAATTAAAATGAATTTGAAATCCTAGCACTTTATATTTAGTTTATTTTCATCTAGGACTAGTTTAGTAATTAGTTCAGATATCCTTGTGGAGATGATCTCGTAGTCTCTATACAACATCTATATGAATCGTGCACTTGCGAAGTTTATTACTTAAAATGAAAATTGAAAAATAACCAAAAAATGCTCATGTATGTAAAACATTTCTTACAAACATATTAAAGAATTAATTACATTTTCAATATATTACATATAGATATCATAGTAAATGTTCTACCAAGATGTTTAATTTCCGTGTTAATCATATATAGAATGTTTATTTGAGCCTTTCTAAAAGTTTAGTTGTTGAGTTACTCGAGATTAAAAGTTTAGCTATTAATCAGGTGTTTTATGCTTAATGCTTGTATGTGATTGGCAACCATATGCATGATTTGAGATTGTTTGTAGAGACCAGGAGGAAATGCCCACAAATCCCACAATGTGCTCGATAGAATGTCTACCCTAGGTTTATGAGAGGAAAATGGGTCTCTTGTGTGATAGAGGAGTAGACCATGAGTTACTTGAGTGACAGTCGAGTATTCTCATCAATATAGACCAATCCGCTTAGGTAGTAGATTATCTTGAGCTTGATGAGGTCTTGTTTATTAGATAGCCATCAAAAGATAGGTGTTTTTAGACTAGGACTAGTTTAGTAATCGGTTCACACATCCCTATTGAGACTATCTCGCAGTCTCTCTACAACATCTATATGATTCGTGCACTTGCGAGGTTTATTATTTAAAATGAAAATCGTAAAATAATCAACAAATGATCATATATGTAAAACATTTCTTACAAACATATTAAAGATTTAATTGCATTTTCAATATATTACATACAGATATCATAGTAATTGTTGTATTACCTTTTAATCATATATAAATATTTATTTTAGCTTTTCTAAAAGCTTAGTTGTTGAGTTATACGAAAAAGTGAGGACCTAATTTGAAATTTATCATTTATATTATTTGGTGACATACTAGGGATAACAATAGATCGGATTAGGTTCGGGTTAGCCTATTCAAAACTCAACCCCGAATTTTTAAGGAGTGTCCCCAACCCGACCCGTGCTCAAATGGGTCGTTACTTTCTACCCCAAGCCTGAACCTGATTGGAGACACTTGTCCGGAACCCGACCTATTAACTTGATTTAGTTTTTAACTAATTATATAATTAATATCAAAAAACAAATATGCAAAGAAAAAAAATACACATTTAAACTTCCAATAATTCAATTTAACCGCAATATAACATCATATCTATATAATTATTAATATAATATTCATAAAATATACAAGTTTTTTTAATTACATATACAAAAGACTTGCTACATATATGATAAAGTTTCATTACACAATCAAAATATTACTAGCTACTACATAATCATTAGGGATGACACCGGGTCGGATTAGATAGGGGTTAGTCTGTCCCAAACTTGACCTGAAATTTTTTAGGGGTCTCTCAAATCCGACTGTGCCCCCAATGGGTGGCTACTATATACTCCTAAGCCACCCCGAATAGACCGGGTTTCCCCGGATTTAAATCGAATCGGATATTTTTGCTGCCCCTATGACGTACCTTACAAGGCCAGGAATATGAGTATTTATAATGTAGTCTTCCCAGAAAATGTCGTTCGGATCGAAGTTGAACACATCCACCACTAGTTCATCGTCTTTTATTGACGTTCGTAACTTCTCCAAGTTTGTGTTATCAAATCTGTATAGGTACAACATTCACACTTATAAAATTAATTGGTAGTTAACTATAACAAAATTGCGGCATATATAGCGTATGAAAATATACAAGTACTTTATGAATATACTTACATGCCCCGGAAGAACATATAGGGTTTATAGAGTTCTGCCAATCGCATAGCCAATTTGATTTTCCTATCTGAGTCCATACAAATATTTTTATAACAGTTGCAGAATACTAAATTCAGCACTTCCAATCCCTTAAAAAAATGAAAAAGAAAATTAAAGAAGGAAAACTTAGTATTTATAACAATTAGTAATTAAGACAAATAAATACAATGTTTTAATCAAACAAACAAAGTATTTGGGATTTGCACCTTCCTAGATAAACCACTACAAGTAGAGTTAGAGATATATCGAAATCCACCTATATCAAACATAATAAGTGTGACCTAGATAGTTACTTTCATGATAGAGGTTTCCACACATATTTTTTTATGAACAAAGAGTTCGTCCAAATAATTTTTCCCATGAAGATATAGAAGAGAAGTTTCTTCGGAGAGAGGTGTACATTTACTTAATTAAAAGTTGATGTTGAATATATTATACCATTTTAATACTAATAAATAATCAGCATGAAATCTCATAAACCTTCATCTTTGATTTGTCGCATTTCACACTCGAAAGAGTAATGATCAAATATGTCCCGGACATTTCTTTTATTTTCAAGTAATATACAACTTTTTCGTTTTTTTAACTAAATTGGTCCCTATGTTTTTCATGAGTATTAAAGTTCCTTCTCTTGTAAACTTCCATTAGTCAACTTAACTATTAATATAGAGATAAAATTTGGTATTTCAGAAAAGTCGGATATTATTTGGTACTTTTAAAAAATACAAGAACCATTTTAATATGTTTCACAAAAAAAAAAAAAAAAAAAAAAAAAAAAAAAACCATTTTAATAAAAAATGAAAGTCGCAAACTTCTTGAAGTAAAGAAGTAGGTCCGAGACTGATTTGACAGAGATCAATATATTGAACTACAAAGAGTTTACCTTCAATGGTAGCAAATATCTGACAGCCATGTATCTTTGAAATTTATCCCATGAGTCCAATATGGTGCACGCGTTGACTTGTACCGTCTTCCCATTTCTATCGACATATGGATGTTTAATAAAATAACGGTACATAAACTCGTGAATATCTGAGATTTTGATAGGGTTTCTCATAGATGACCCAACATGATATATTATTGGATGAGAAGAATATTGATTGGCATTTGCCACCATGGCCGTCATCAATGCATTCACAACCATATCTGCTGGTATCTGCAGGTAAGAACAGATATATTATGGAAAGGCTGCAGATATATTATAGACAAATATAGAGTGTTTTCTTTTCCTTTCGCCCTTTTTTTTTTTTTTTTTTTTTTTGAGTTGGGGAAGGAGAGATTGAACGCATGACTTCCACTTAAAGAAGAAGTATAGTTACCACTAAGCTATGCTTGTGACCCAAAGTTACATATATTATATAAAGTTAAAATAAAAAACATATATTATAAAAATTTGTTTCGAATATATATTATATAAAAATTTATCATTATTAGTGTGTTTTTCTTGATTTCAAGAGATTTAAGATTCAAGTTCTACCGTTACCTTAAAACATAAAGTGTGAATAGTTTTTTCTGAATTTAATCCTCTCTCTTATCATAAAAAAGGAAAAAATCTAAAAACCCTAAAAATGGTAAATAATTTCAATTTACTCAAATTTTTATAATATTAGTCAAAAAAACCCTGCCATCAGACAAAACAGTTTCCATACAATTTTTTGATGGCATTGTGACCAAATGAGTAAAAGACAACAGTACCCTTCTTGAACTATTTACCCACTAAAATTAAAAATAAAAATATAAACATAAATATAAAAATAATTAAAATGGATAAAATGACAAAATTTAAAAAATAAATTTGTTTTAGTTTACCATAAAATAAATATAATAATTAATTATATTTAAAATTATAAAAAAAAAATCCTAACAATTCACATGTAAATAAAAAATTTAAAAAAAGAAATCAACCTAGATCTGAGTTGGTTTCCTTAATTATCTGGATTTTTTTTTTAATTTACTATATTTATCTGATCGGTTGATTTCCTTTTTTAAAATTTTTAATTTACTAAATTTATTTGTTGGTTGATTTCCTTTTTTAAAAAACCATCACAATCAATTGTTGATTTCCTTTTATATGGTGATCTTCAAGATCTTCATCTCACAATTACAAACCAAAAACAACAAAAATCATTAATCAAACAACAAATATCCGCTATAAAAACCACCAGCATCAAAAACAGCAAAAATAAAAAATCCAAAAAACAACCACCATAACAACCCAGAAAAAATTATTTGTAGTTGGTTTTTTCATAAATCCAATATCAACAACAAAAACCCAGAAACCAAAAATCAAAAGCAGCATAACTTTAACAACAAAAATAAAAAACAGCCACCATAACAACCCGGAAAAACGATTTTATTTGGTTTTTCCATTAATCAAAAATCAACAACAACAAAAGCCCAGAAACCAAAAATCAAAAACAACCACCAGCATCATCACATGACAACAACCCAAAAAAACGATTTGTAATTGGTTATTTCATTAATCAAACTTATCAAAACCAAAAACCCAGATTTTTTTTTCCATAAATAAAAATGTAAAAAATAAAAATTTGATGGAGAGCCTTGGTTCTCCGTTCTCGGAGACCAAGGTCTTCGACGAAGGAGACCCAAGGGTCTCCATCACGTGGAGACCCTCTCCGACGATGGAGAACCAAGACTCTCCATCATGTGGAGACCCAACCAGCACTACCACCAGCTGGCTGATTGAGACGACAATGGACTTGATGAATTTGACTTCGACTTCGGTGATGGAAGATGATGTTAGTCTGATGATTGATGATGATATGAGAGATTGATGATGGTTTGGAAGATGAAGAAGAAGAAGAGAGAGGAAGAGAAAGAGAAAGAGAGACGGTGGTGATGAAATTTTTCTATATTTCGTTTTTATTTTTTTTCTTTTTTATTTAATTAAAATTTTAGCAAATGGTTTCCAGGGGTAGAGTTGCTTTGACTATTACTTTCAAAACAAGAGGTTGTTTGATATTATGTTAAATTTTAGGGGATAAATTAATAATAACCCTAAAAAAGTATTTTTAAATTGAAATTATTTAAATATATTATATTCAAATTGAGTCTTTCCTCTCAATATGGATCAATTAATATGCTACTAAATATCATTAGTATAGGTATTGGATAAGTTCTAGAGAGATCACAATTTTTTCCGCTATTTTCACTTTCATAACTTTTTAGGGTTAGACTAGAATAACCTCAAATATTGATTTAAAAAAGTGACTTCAATATCCATATTCATCCATTTTCACTTAATCTAAGGTTGAAAAAAATAGATGAATTCAAAATTTATGACCACTCTTGAATTGAGTAAAAATAGATGGATGAATGTTGAAGTCATTTTTTAATACAAAATTATGAGTTATTCTAGTCTAACCATTTATTTTATTGAACCTGTAGATTAGAACTTAACTAATGTGTATACTTGTTTAATTAGTAATCATATATGTACTATATAATAGCATGACCGAATAAATCAACTCACCAAATCAAGGATGGTATCGGGGCTGGCAGGCAGGCATGATAATTTTCCTTTACCGTAACCACTTATTATGCTGTCCACGGTTCTATACATAAGTTATACATATAACAATAAATTAATATATGTTGATCGCTTGGATAATTTCTCGTGAATATTCATTGCTCAAATAATAAAAAATTTAGGTCAAGTGTGATTACCTCAAACCTTCGATCCAACCCGGTACAGGTTCTTTATATGTACTTGTTATTATGGTGGGGCGTATGATGACTAGGGGCAGAGAGTCTTTGTGGTAGCATAAGAGCATCTCTCCCATCGCCTTTGTTAATACGTATGTGTTTGGCCATCCACACAACCTTGACCTATTTAAAATGGTAGATTTTACAAACTGTTCAGTGGAAAACCTAATAACAGTCAATATAGTGTTTTCAATTTTCATGTGTATTGATTGTTTGTACGGTTGAATAAAAGAAAAGTTAATTAAAACCTCTTCAAGCCTAAATCCTTCATTGTTGAAGTAACTGCTTCTTCAGTAGCATCTGCGGCTTGAAGTTGACTTAAAGTTTCCTCTGCCAATTTGCTTTCTGCATTAATATCCAATTTACTTGTCTTCTCGAATGTCTCTCCAAGACAAAATGATTTCTCTGTTATTACTCCTGATGTTTCGCGACAAACATAAGCTGCAAAAATTAGAAGGAATGAAGCTGTTCGCATGAGGAATGGAAAATCCTTTCAAGAAATGAAGGAAATTTTATGTAGGAAAATGTCAAGATAAAGACAAAATCAAATAAGTTCACAGATTTTTCTCATTTCTCATCATGAATTAATCTAAGAATGTAATTTTAACTTGTTACAGCTTAGAAGCTAGAGTGTGTGTGTGTGTGTGTGTGTATTATAGATATATTAATGACTTTACCAGTTGAGACATGCAGAAACATCTTTATTTTAACACATCGCTTTGCAAAACTCAGAACATGGAAAGCTGCCATAGCATTGGTATCCAGAGCTACATCATATCTATCAGCAAGGAAGAAAAAAAGACAATTAATAGTTTAAAGATAAAAATTAGATAATGCCATATTGTAAAGTAATAATTCATTTCATGTATGTTTCTGCATGACGATTGGCATCACATTTAGATATATGAAAAGAAAATAACGAGAATTCGCTATTTTAATAGGATAAATATACCATGTAATCAGATCTATTGCTCAATACATGTACGACTTTATATATCACAGGTGTTGTTTGAAAAAGCCAAATATTATTGTGATGATATTTAATATAAATTCACATAAAAAGAATACACATGATATGATTTTATTATACTAGTATATCGATAATATAATACGAAGGATTGAAAGGAAGAGGTAAATGCCAATAGACACAATATAAGTAGTAATAGATACCTCTCATCAAACTTGGTAGTTGCCGCAAAATTTAGAACAAGATCTATTTTTCCCCACATTTCTTCCCTTAGATTAGAATCTTTTACCCCCAAGTTCTCACAAGAAATGTCTCCGGGTACCGCAGCCACTTTTTCCGATATAAAAGAATGTAGATTGCCGCCCCATTTGTCCCTTAGAACCCTAAACAACTCCTTCTCCACAACCTAAAAATGCATTTGAAATTGTCAAAGATTCACATAGGTGTAGGAAAAAAGATACGATGAATCCCATATTCAAAACATAAAACCAAAAGTATACCAATGGATAGGGTGGACCCATCATTGGGCTGCCCCCACTAAAATTTTTAAAAATTAATTAAATAATTCCACTATCATATTTTTTCACGTCCATGGATTGGTGCTGATGGTGGCATTCGTGCTCATGTTCCTCTCCCAATGTCACCCAGGTTCAATTCCTAACCCCATTTATAAGTTTTTGCTTTTTCTCCCTTTTAGTCATTTAATATATTATAAAATTACTTTTCTTTTATATAGACTATTTTAGATGATGAAATTCATAAATAAAAATATTTATATGA
The DNA here is from genome assembly GCA_019925255.1 of Litchi chinensis. NCBI lineage: Eukaryota > Viridiplantae > Streptophyta > Magnoliopsida > Sapindales > Sapindaceae > Litchi > Litchi chinensis. The sequence continues at coordinate 16,281,587 of CM034473.1, read as the reverse complement.
ATTATAATCATGTTTATCTTTTATTTTTATTTTACTTTATTATAAATTATATACATTTATTAGATAAAAGACTATAAATGTAGTGTGATTAGTAACTTTAAGAATAAATATATATAGTTTAATTATATATATATTTATTTGTAATCTGAATAGCAACTATCATTATAAAGAAGATATATCTATAAATTAAGTTTTTATTTAGTTTTTTAATAATATGAAATTTGAACTTCTCTCACTAAGAAAAATGGAGCTAGTGCACAATCAACTCACAATTAGTATGATTTTATTTTTATATTTGTATTAAAAATATTATTTTAAGAAATTTTGCTTACAATTTCGTAATATATATCCTCTACTGATTATGTATTTTAACTATTTTTATTTTATACTACGTCCTTTTAGTAATTGAAGGAAACATTATAAAGAAAATTTCATATATAAAAGTGTCCTTCTCTCCCCGACATAGATTTTTGGATCCGTCACTGTCAATGGATGTCACAATTCAATAGAGGCATCCATTGACATATTTATCACTTACAAAAACATTAAAAAAAAAAAAAAAAAACAACAATGAATACATGAAAAAAAAAAAAAGAAATATGAAAAGTTAACATGTCAAATATGAAAAGTAAACACAGTTTGAGTATTGTTATAAATATCGCCAGCGATTTTTTGTTGATTATTCGCTAACCACACCCAGCCGGTCCAATAACTCCCAAATTGGAGACCCTAATCATCGGAGGTGAGTAATCGCACAAAACCGACCCCAAGAAAACCCAAAAACCATAAAAAAAATTAAGTAAAAATTAGAACCATAAAGATTCAACAACAAAATAAAATATGATTTTAAATTAAAGACTAATATTTGCACTATAAAATCAAGCAAATGACTAGTGGAGATGATGTTGTCATTGAAGGAATTGTCCATCAAGAGCGAGAGAGATCAGAGAAGGAGAGAGAGAGACTTGGTTGTGGTCGCTGCATGGGTGGATGAGGTAGGGATCATCTCCGCCATTCATCGCTGTCACTTCCACTGCTGGTCATCGTCTCCAAATCTGATGGACAAGGTTGCTGTCAACAACACCCCTAAGATCGACGGGAGAAGAAGAAGAACGCTGGTCGGAAGAAGAAAAAGGTCAATCGGAAGAGGAGGAGGAGGAAGAAGTAGAAAAAGAAGAGAGAAAAGAAAAGTGTGCGGCGGCTGAGAGTGATAAGGGTTTTTGTGTGTGTTTATATATTTTTTTTTGGGTAAATTACACAAATGACAACTTTGATAAAATTATATAAATGTTTGAATTTTGGCCACTTACGTTTAAAAAAATATTAGTTTACTATTTTAGATTTCAAAAATTAATAATTTTCCCCTAAAATAATACTCACCAATTAATCCCCAATTAATCACCGAGTAACTGATAAATCGTAACCGCTACCTTACCGGTCAATTAACAAGTAACGATTTCTACAACATTGGATTTGAGAGCCCTTGACATGAGTCATGAAGAAACATTAAAAAAAATATCAATTACAAAAATTTAACAAAAAATATCAATTATAAAATTTTAACTTCGTATAGGAGCCTGCCAATACAAGTTCAAGTCTAAGAGTGTGTTTGACATGGCTTCCCTACGGCTTTTATTATTTATTATTATTTTTTAATTAGAAGCTCATTTTATTTTTATTTGATTATTTGACATCAATTTGAGCAGAGTTTTTTTAATATTAAAAAGTTCTTTCATGCATACATACTCATTCTGAGCTTTTTCCAAATAACATAAATTATCTTAAATACAGTTATTTAATTTTATAAAATTTAAAAAATCTCTTTTCAATAAGAAGCTCAATTTTATTTCTTGATCACCTTTTTGTAATTTGTTAAACCATCTATCATTTTTAAAATACATAATTAAACAACATTAAATTTTTTACTAGAAGTTCCATTTTATGAAAACTCTACTCCAAAAACTATACTCATAAAAACTCTATTTGAAAAGTCATATCAAACTCGTCTTTAAATTTCCTCATCCAACACTTTTTTGTGTAAAGTTATTTATGAAAGCCAACTTATTATTAAAAATAAAAAAAAAAATTAAATAACAGTTTTTAAATTTATAAAATAAGCTTACTCTCATGAGTTTGATGTAGAAATTAAAATCTAATAAAATTAAACATTTGTAATAAAAGGTGATCACCTTTTTCAATAAGAAGCTCAATTTGTATTTCCTCTTCCAACACTTGCTTAGCCTTCAGCTTTTAAATTTAGTTCTTTAAAAAGCCTACATAACAGTCTGTGCGAGAAAGTTAACTAAACGGGTTCAGTTGCGTCAAAGCCAAACTCATGAGAGTAAGCTTAAACTTCCAAGGGCCGGCAGCATAGCATTTATGTTCTCGCTGCCACAACATTTTACATGCAAACTGAATTTTTTTTTTTATGCAAATTTACTGTGCGTTAATCAATAATTATAATCTAATTGATAGAACAATATTTTAGGAACCAAACACGAGGTCTCTCTGCCAACTTAATTAGTGTTGATATTAGGAAGTAACCGTTTGATGTAGAAAAATAAGCTTAAGGTTATTCACAATATTTGAAGTATTTTCTATTGTGATTTCCAATTTTGTCTACCCATTAATGTGATTTAGTGACAGAGAGATTTTATTTACTTTAATAATGATTCAACTTTCCAGTTATCCCACTACAGTGGTGTTTCAAAAAAAAAAAAAAAAAAATTGTGACTTCCAATTTTATTCTTAATTACTGAAACCCTCTGCGCCCTCTGTGTCGTTCTTTATACTGTACACCAGTGCAGACAGCAACATCACCCTTAAATTTCTTTTTTTTTTTTTTTTTTAACCCTTAAATTTTATTTTATCCAAATTAAATTATATATATTATTGTTAAATTAGATGTCAATTTACACATACCTCATTAAGTATGCGTTGCGTAGCAGAATCTGCATCTTTTGCTCTCACAAGAAGATACAGCTTCTTTACATTTGGTTGAATTCTTAGTATCTTCTCTATAAAAACTACAATAACAAAATGTAATGTCAGCGTACATATAAACATATAGATTAGAAGAGGAGAAATAAAAATAAAGACAACAAGAATATACATACTCTTCCCTAAAAAGCCAGTGGCGCCGATGACTAAAATAGTCTTTTCCTCTAGGTATCGAATAATATTAACTGATTCCATTGAGAGAAAGACAGAGAGAGAGAAGTAATGAGATTTTGGTATGTTTACGTTCTACTCGTTTCTGGTGTTTATATAATACGTGGCAGCAGGGGTGGACCTAGTATAGGGCCAGGAGGGGCACGTGCCCCTCCTGAAATTTTATGAAAATTTATTAAGTATAGTAGTCTAATTATTAAATATTTAAATATATAAGTGAAATAATATATATATTTCTTGAAGCAAGCATGATTGGCAAGCTTTGAATGGCCTGCTGGCAAAAGGCGTGTTTTGCATTTTATCTGTCAGCCTGGTGCCTGGTTCGATCCTCTAGTATTCAAGTGTTGTTGCTCTCCTTTTTTATTAAAAAAATGTATCTGACTTTTGCATGCTGTTTCTTTCTGTTTTTCTCTTTTTTTTTTTTCTTTCTTTTCCCCAAAGATAATGAACAATGTTTTTTTTTTTTCAAAAGCCAATGGACGTGTATATATTTGTTTGTGTTTGAACTTGACTTATAAAAATAAATTATATAGATACTTACCATCGAGTAAATCTTTCAATATGAAATGTTTTGACTTCAAAAAATTTTATAACCTACTATGAATTATGAATAATTATCATTAGTTATTACAAACTTTTTTTTAATTGCCAACTACATCATATTTACATAAACTGCTGACTATTTTTTTTTCAATTTTTCAATATTTTAGGTTTCTTTCACATTTCGTTCATAGCTTAATGAATGTTGTGAATTTATTTATGTTCTTTAATGTTAATACATAAACTCATCAGTATTGTGTTGTTTTATGAGATTTACTAGTTAAAATAATAAAGGTTATTATGATCAAATTTTTAAAATAAAAATATATTTAACTAGATATGAATTACACCTCCATTTATAGTTTAAGTAGTTAGTACACTTTCATTTCATACTCGTGATAAGGGTTTGAATGTAAATTTAATAATATATATAGAAAGTTTTCTCTCTCTTTATATGATAAATTTAATAAATAAAAGAAATCATATAAATTATAATTATTTTTATCTTAATTAATTTTTATTTTCTTTTACTTTATTATAAAGTGTTCCCCTAACATAAATGTCTGGGTCCGTCACTGCATGGCAGAGCCACGAATGGACTGTATTTATGACAGGATGCGCAGGTTAGGTGTTTATATAAGAGGTGGCGGGTCCACGATAGGACTATATCTATGACAGGATGCCCCCGCTTGCTGCACCGAAAGGGGGAGCAGAACAGGTATGACATTGGGTGCCCCCGTCCATGTGCAATTCATTCACGTTTCTGAATAATTAATACCGCTTCTTGATTTAAGAAAGAGTACCTTACCTGACAACTTCTTGACGTTTGATAAAAACGTTTACATTTATTTATCAAAACGTTTACATTGTTGTGAATACAACCTTTCATTAAAAGAGGACAATTTCAAATTTAATTTGTCAAGATTATCAAGTTGATTATTTATATGATGATTAATTTACCAAGCTATCAAATCAATATTTATAAGTTGTATTAGCATTTAATTAAGTTATATTGTGCTGAAAAAATTTGATTGGTTAATAAAAATCAACATTTACCTCATGTAAAATCTATCCCTCTCTTCATGAATAAAATTTACCTTCTCTACACTCTTCTATGACCTTTCTCTCTACACTTATCCATAGTCTCTTTTTTCTCTACATTTCTAAATTTCTCTACATAGCACTTATCACTTGTTTGTTTCAATCCTAAAGTTTACAATACGTTATCAACACGAATCAAATGTGTATGAGTGAAATCATTCAACATGTTTTCTTTCTTTACTTCAATTTCCAACTCTTTTTATGAGTACACTTTGTGGTTGCCAATGATTTGGATCCTCCACATCAGAAAATAAGATGGGTTTGTACACATTTCTTTGTTCATTTTTATGTTGGAACTAACAAGTTTGTTACCATGTTTTAGTATCTTATGTTTATCTTACATGTGCTTGAACTTTGAACTTTATTTTTATGAACATGTTTATAGTATATTTTTCAAAACAATTCTAAATAGATAATCTAAGGTTTCAAATATTAATTTTGAAAGAGATGTAGAACCTGAAGTTCTCAATAAATTCAATCAGAACATGAAGTTATCAACAAATTCAATCAGAACCTGAAGTTATGGATTTTAATTTATCAGGACATGAAGTTCTAAGACTCAATTTAATCAAAACCTGAAGTTTTGGATTTTAAATTAATAGAACTTGAAGTTTTAGAGTTTAATTTATAAGAACCTGAAGTTCTAAATCTATGTTATTAAAACTTGAAGTTATTATGATTTTAGACCAAAAGCTCTAAAAATATATATGAAGTGTTTTTGGAACCTGAAGTTTCATATACATATTTGTAAAGAATTTTAAGAAAAAACAATTATATACAAATTTACTTTAAATATAATGTTAGTATGGTATTTACCACTTAGATCATGTCACTAATAATGTTGTTTTATGAATATAGCTATGTCAAATAATACAAAACTAGAATTTGCTCTACTTAATATTTCTGAAAAGAACTATCTGTCATGGATTCTTGATATAGAGTTGTATTTACAATCTAAAGACTTAGCTGATACTATTAGAGATAATAATGAAACATCTCTAAAAGATAAAACTAGTGCAATGATTGTTATCCGTTGTCATTTATATGAGAGCTTGAAGACTCAATACCTCACATTTAAAGATCCATTAGTTTTGTGAAAAAATATAAAAGATAGATATGGTCATTAGAAAATTGTTGTCCTTCGTAAAGCCAGATATGAATGGAGCCATCTGAGACTACAAGATTTCAAATCAGTTGTTGATTACAATTTTGCATTATTTAAAATAACCTCACAACTGAAATTGTATGATGAAACATTGACTGATTTAGATTTATTAGAAAAAGGCATATACTAATTTTCATGCCTCTAATATGCTCCTGCATCAACAATATAGAGAGCGTGGATTTACAAAATACTCTGAATTAATTTCATATCTTTTAATGGCAGAACAAAATAATGAATTTCTGATGAAAAATCATGAACTTAGCCCAGTTAGCACCGTAGCACTTCCAGAAGTAAATGCTATAGTAAGCAAAGGCCATGTACGTGGTTCTCATAGTCGTCGTGGTCATAAATTTTTGGGTCATCGAAACCAGAAAAACATACCTCAAAAGTGAAATGTTTATAACACCAAACATGATAAGGGCAAAAATATAGAGAAAAAGACCCTAAAAATTCATGAGGATGTTTGTTACAAATGTGGCGTGCCTGGACACTGGTTGCGTACTTGTCGTACGGCCAAATACCTAGTTGATCTATATCAAGCCTCTGCGAAAGGGTAGGAAAAGAAAATTGAAACAAATTTTGCAGATCAAGATGATGATTCAATAGACATCATAAATCTGGATGTGTTAGGCTTTTTTTTGAAAATGCAAATGAAAAAATAGATCACTTAATTGGTGAGGGAAACATTCACACCAATTAAGAAAATTGTCTACTTAGTACTATTATGTTAATTTTGTATCTTTTTCGTTTACTTAGAAATTATGCTAGTACACAATTTTGTATCTTCTTAGGAGGAAGATAATCTTTTTGCTTTATGTTTTGTTATCATGATGTGCTAACATGTTTTTTTAATGAAAGACGGATATGAATGAATTATATATTTTCAAAAGTGAAAGTGGAGATATATGTATTGTCGATAGTGCAACAATACACTCTATTCTTCAAAATAAAAAATATTTCTCAAATTTATCAGTAACCAAAGTTAAGGTAAATACTATATCAAGTCCTGTAGACTTAATAGAAGGTTTTGGAAGAGTCATAATCTTATTAACAAATGGTACCAAATTATGTATAAATGGTGTCTTATATTCTAGTAGATCAAGAAGAAATCTACTCAACTTTAAAGATATATGTAGCAAAGAATATCATATTAAAGCTGCAAATGAAAAGAATATTGAATACCTATGTATCACTAAAATTATTTCAGGCCAGAAGCTTATTTTAGAAAAGTTTAAAGCTTTGTTATCTAGATTATATTATATAATTATAAGATCAATGAAAACTTATGTATTTTTGAGCTAAAAGCTCATAAAACCAATAACGTTTCAGCTATGGCATGATCATCTTGGTCATTCAAGATCTACAATGATGTGTAGAATTATTGAAAATTCTCATGGACATTCATTAAATAACCTGAAGATTTCATCATCCAATGAGAATATATGCACTGTTTGTTCACAGGGAAAGTTGGTGGCTAATCATCCATTTCTAAGGTTGGTTTTGAGTCTCCATCTTTTCTATAAAGTATTCAAAGGAACATATGTAGACCCATTCATCCACCAAGTGGACTATTTCGTTATTTTATGGTATTAATTGATGCATCTACAAAATGGTCACATGTATGTTTGTTATCTAGTCGTAACTTTGCTTTTGCTAAATTGCTTGCTCAGATTATTAAACTTCGAGTACAATTTTCAGATTATCAAATTAAGAGCATACGACTAGATAATGCTAGTGACTTTACATCAAAAACATTTTATGATTATTGTGCATCGATTGAAATTGATGTTGAACATCTAGTTCCATATGCACATACCCAGAATGGTCTATTAGAATCATTCATCAAGCATATCCTGGTAATTACAAGAACTTTATTATTACAAACAAAATTACCACTTTCTACCTGGGGACATGCTGTTTTACATGTAGCAACATTGATTCGCCTTAGGCCAGTAGCCTATCACAAGTACTCTCCACTACAACTTATGCTTGGGCATCAACCTGATATTTCTCATTTACACATTTTCGATTATGCTGTGCAAATCTTTATTGCACCTTCTCAACAAACCCAAATGGGACCTTAACATCGTTTAGAGATATATGTTGACTTTAATTCACCTTTAATTATCAGATATCTTGAACTATTGAGAAGTGATCTTTTCACTACCCGTTTTGCAGATTGCCATTTTGATGAGATAACATTCCCACCATTAGGGGTAGAAAATATTTCTCCTGAAGAGAAACATGAGAAAAAGGATACTATTGGAAAGAAAAATGAATTTTCATGAAATGTGATGATGATATCTCATCTAGATCCCTATACCACCCAATGTGAAAATGAAGTATAAAGGATAGTCAATCTTCAGATGATTGCAAATAAGTTGCCAGATGCATTTATAGATGCTGGTAGAGTAACAAAATCATATATTCCAATTGCTAATACACCAGTTAGAATAATTGTTCGAGTAGGACAATGTAATCACAATGTAGCAAATGAATCATCTAATGCACGTCAGAAATGTGGCAGGCCAATTGGCTCAAAAGATACTATTCCTCGAAAGCGAAGAATGAAAAATCAGGATTCTAGTGAAAATAATAATTAAGCTACAAAATCCACATTCTCAGAAAAATCAACTCTAGAAGAGTTACCAGTCCTTAAGGAGATTAAAACTCTTAAAGAAATACAAACCCCTATAGGGCTACAAAATTCCAAAAATAATGAAATTTCAATTAATTGTGCAGAAGATATGTGAAATCGTGATGAAACAATCATTGATGATATATTTTCATATACAATGGCTATCAAAATTATGAATAATGATTTTGAACCACATACGGTTGATGAATGTAGAAAAAGACATGATTGACCTAAATGGAAAGATGTAATTCAAGTAGAATTGAGTTCTTTAGCCAAATGTAAAGTATTTTTCAGACGCCTACAGACGTCAAACATGTTGGATACAAACGGGTATTTGTACGGAAACACAATGAGAAAAATGAGATTGTAAGATATAAAGTAAGACTTGTTGCACAAGGTTTCTAACAGAGACTAGGAATTGATTATCATGAAACGTATTCATCTGTGATGGATATAATTACTTTTAGATTTTTAATAAGTTTGGCGGTTTCAGAAAGACTCCAAATGCGTCTTATGGACGTAGTGACAGCATATTTATATATGTCACTAAATACTGATATATACATAAAAATTTCTGAAGGATTTAAAATATCTGAAGCATATAAATCAAAGGTTAACAATGTTTATTCAATTAAATTGCGATGGTCCTTGTATGGATTAAAACAATTGGGACGAATGTGGTATAATCGCCTTAGCAAATACCTGATAAAAGAATGATATATTAATAATCCTATATGCCTATGTCTGTTTATAAAGAAATCAGAATCTCGATTTGTAATTGTAACAGTATATGTTGATGATATGAATTTAATTGGAACTTCTGAAGAACTCATAAAAATTGCTGAATATTTGAAAAAAGAATTTGAAATGAAAGATTTGGGGCAAACAAAATATTGTCCCGGCATAAAGATCGAGTATAAATCACATGGAGTACTTATCCATCAAAGAGCATATATTGAAAAAATCTTAAAACGATTCAATATGGATAAAGCTCATCCCTTAAGTAATCCTATGATTGTTTGTCTTTTGATCCTAAAAAGGATCCATTTCGACCTAAAGAAGATAATGAATAGATACTTGGTCCAGAAATCTCATATCTGAGTGCAATTGGTGCTTTATTATATTTAGCGTAATCTACTAGGCCTGATATTGCTTTTTCAGTAAATCTATTGGCCAGGTTCAACTCTGAAGCAAAACGACATCATTGGAATGGGGTCAATCATATTTTTCGTTATGTTTATGGAACAATAGATTTGAGATTATTCTATTCAAAATCTGCTAGTGGTACAAGTTTAATTGGTTATGTAGATGCTGGATATCTTTCAGATTCTCACAAATTGGATATATTTTTACTTATAATGATACAGCAATTTCATGGTGCTCCACAAAACAAACTTTTGTTGCCACATCCTTCAACCATTCTGAAATCCTTGCCCTTCATGAAGCAAGCAGAGAATGTATATGATTGAGATCTGTTATCCATTATATCCAGAGTACATATGACCTACCTACTACATCAAATTCCCCAATAATCATATATGAAGATAATGCTGCATGTATTGCTTAAATCAGAAGAGGATACATCAAGGGAGATAAAACTAAACATATCTCACCAAAGTTCTTTTATACTCATGAACTCCAACAAAGCAAATAGATTGATTTTAAACAAGTCCACTCTACGGATAATCTTATAGATTTATTCACTAAAACATTACCAACATCAATGTTCGAGAAATTGGCTTATAGTATTGGAATGTGTCGATTGTATAAGCTACATAATTAATTATGAAGCATTCATCAGAGGGAGTATAATTTTTTATATATATGCACTATACTCTTTTGTTTCCTTAACCAGGTTTTATCCCATTGGGTTTACTGATAAGATTTTTAGTGAGATAGTATTCAAACACTTCCAACACACTAAGATCCAACAGATCTTATTTCTTTGCATGGTTTTGTCTCACCAAGTTTTCTTTGACAAAATCTAAGTGTTGATGAAAAAATGAAAACCTAAGGGGGAGTGTTGTGAATATAGTCTTTCACTAAAAGAAGACAATTCCAAATTTAATTTGTCAAGATGATCAAGTTGATTATTTATGTGATGATTAATTTTCCAAGTTGCCAAATCAATACTGGCAAGTTGTATTAGCATTTAATTAAGTTATAATGTGTTGGAAAATTTTGATTGGTTGATAAAAACCAACATTTGCCTATAAATAGGCATTTACCTTATGTAAAATCTATCCCTCTCTTCATGAATAAAATTTACCCTCTCTACACTCTTCCATAACCTTTCTCTCTACACTTATCCATAATCTCTTCTTTCTCTACATTTCTAAATTTCTCTACATAACACTTATCACTTGTCTGTTTCAATCCTAAAGTTGACTACATTTATTTATAGCGTCCATTCCTACACTAACAACTAACAACAGAAATGGTTTGATTATCAATGGTTATGATTGGCTATTGAAAATTGGTAAACAGATAAAAATGCCCTCAATTTATTTCCATCATTTAATTAAAAAAATCTCATAAAGGTAATAAAAACTCCACTATCCATCTCAAAATTTATAGTTGAGATCCATAAAAATCTCTACCATATAATGAGTTGTTTGGATCTTTACCATCCATTTGGATGGTAGATATTCATTTAAAATAACTTAAAATTTTAAAATTATAAAATAAAATTCAAACTTAAAAATATTTTAAAAAATAAATAATTTTAAAATTTTAAAATAATTAAAAGATAATTTAATAAAAAATTAAACAAATTTGATCAATCTATCTCAAAGAGGATGGTCAAGACGAATTTCAAAAACATCGAAAACAAAAAATGTTGAAGAGAGCAATGGAGATCTAGATTAAAGATAGACAATGGAGATCCAATTGGATCTCCACTACCATCTTCAACATTTCCACCCTTTTCAATGAATCCTTTCTCTCACTTCTTATCTTTAACCAACAACCCTTTATCTTTAAGCTCAATCAAAATCAAAACCCACAAAACTAACTTAAATCTTCCATAAAATCAACCCAAACCCACAAAATCAGGTATTAACCCAAACCATACCTACAAAATTGAAAATTGATCACACCAACAATAGATACATGGAATTACAAAAGGAATACAATCTAAAGAATTAGCAAATTTGATTTGGATTTCCTTGGAACGGGGATTCTTGCCCTTGGGTGATCTATCCCTCCTTTTAGTTACCTACAAAAAAGAGAAAGAGAGATAAGGGTTCGTTAGTATTTTACAGGCGAAAATTCTTTGACGCCCAGGTTAGTGAGATTCTCATGAGAAGCCTCCTTCTAATAAGGCTAAATGGGTAGGAGTACAATGGAAAAGAGAAGAAACTCAAGTTAGTCTAATGAACAAAACCTAAGAACAACATCTAATACTTTTAATGAGTTCTCTAAGGGGATTTCCCTCACACACTGAAGTGTTTTAGGTTACAGAGACCGATTTACATTCTTTTGAACAATGAATGTTTCTAGATACCTCTTCCTATCTCCTAGGGTTTCCTTATCCCCTCTTTAGTGATGATCAACCCTACTTTTGCATCCTTTTTGCTTACACACTTGCATCTTGTGACCCGACTCTTCTTTGTCCTATCACTTTCACATTTTCCTTGTCTTATGCTCTTTACTCTTTATCCTAACAATTCAGGCACAGAAGACAAGTGGCTTCTTTTCATTCATTATTCCAATCATAGGGCTATATGGTGCACTACCGACCTTTAATTTTTTTTCTCCTTGCAACCTAACACCTGCTGCCTCTATGACATGTTAACTTTAGGCCTGATGTTAGGCTTGGCTCCTTTGTTCTTCTTACAGGGCAAGAGGATCTATTGACATTGGAAGTCTTTTTTGCACCTTCAGGACAAATTTCCTTTTGGTTCCTTTTTTTGTCTTTCAGCAAGGGTAGTCTCATCCTTTCCACACTCCTTTGTTGGACAATTGAACCTAGGCCATAGCATTCCTTGGGCTTGCTTTTGGGATTTAATTTTGGGTTCTACTCCTTGGGCTGATTCTCAATCAATTCAACTTTCATTTCAATAAAATTTTGGGGAGCTACTTTTCGCCCAGCAATATCATTTTAAACGATCTAGTTTATTTATTTTATTTCTCTCATATGCATCTTTTTTTTTTGTGATTTCTTGTTTTCTCTTATCTGAATTTGAACCCAAATGTTGAAATCTAGGTTCGAACCCAGATCTTCAAAATCTGGGTGAATTTGGTCTTATCTAGATCTTGAAGATCCGAGTTTCAACCCAGATCTTCATCTTGGTTCAAACCTAGATGTTGAAATATTAGTTACCTAGATCTTCAACTTCGAACTTCAAGATTCGGGTTGCTTTTTTTTTTTTTTTTTGAAATTTGATTGTTACTTAAGTTTATTAATTCACTGAGGGGCACATTTGTACTTTCCAACATGATTTTTTTAATGTATTTTAATCTTGACCATATACATGTCGCAATCACAGCTCACCTCGTGAAAAGTCAATAATACCTTTTATGTCCAAACTTTTTATCTCTTTTGACTTTCAATTGACTGATGAGAAAGTGTTTTTTTTTTTTTTTAAATAAAAAAAAATGAGTTTTCGAAACTTCATGAATGAAATAAGCTGTTTCCAAAAGACATTTAAAAAGCTTATAGTTTTCGATATCTCATTGACTAAAATAAAGTTTCCTCAGTTTTATGTCTTTTTCTTCTAAGCCTTTTTCATATATTATTCTATAAATACACAGGGCTCTTAAGGGTAAAGCAATCCATTTGTATTAAGTTCAATAACGGACCCAAAAATTCATATTAGATGTAATATTTTAATAAATTAATAATAATGTTAAAATTGTACTAGCAAAATATGAAATTTTCGTTTTGGTTAATTTCTAGTTGTCTCCAACAACCCCAAAACAACTTAAAATGAAAATAAACAGTACATTTAATTAAGAAAATATATAATCTTACAATTTAAAATTATCAAATTTTAAAGTATAAGAAACAAAATGAAATAACATTTTTATCAATTGATAGTCTGTATTACCAATTCATAATCCATATAAAAGAAAGATAACTCAATTATTGATATGTGATTAAAGTTTAACCATTAGTAATCAAATTATGTCAATTTCACATTGAAATTAGAAATTAAGTTTTTACCAAAAACTAAACTTAACAAATATAATATAACATATCACTTTAGTTAGAAGAGAATAAATAAAAAATAAGAAATAAAAATTAAATCATAATTGTACATTGAGGAATTATATGTAACAAATTAAAATTTAAAATTGTAGAATCTATTGATTTGATTTTCAAATTAAGTTAGAGATATCGATATTTAAAATGTGTAATGGGACACTAATATTTCAATAAAAATTACAAGTACATTTACATTTATTTTTTATGATATATATAATTGTTATAATATAGATATAACAAATAATAAATAAATATATGAATAGAAATTAAAGAAAATGTTAGAAATTAAACATTAATAAAAATAAGGATTGAAAAAATAAATATTAATATAATGATAAATCTACAGCCTTTTTTTTTGTAATTAAGATATTTAGGATTATATATAAAAATTTAATAAAACTTTTGTAAAAAGTAATAAATTAAAAAATATATATTGAAAATTTTAAAAAATAATAATAATAGGATGGGCACGTGTCCCCACTCCTAATCCATTGGGTCCACCAATTATTAAGTTCACATTTAAGTATTTGCCTAATAAACAGTTTCAATAATAATGTTATTTTCTAGACCTGTAGTATTGGAATATTATCATTCCAGTTATTTTATAATGTTCTCATCTGTTGGATGGGGGTAGTGACGGGCTTATAAATTCATATTATATTATACACTTTAATAAATTAATCATAATTTTAAAATTATAGTAGCAAAATATGAAATTTTAGTTTTTTTTTTTAATTTCTAGTTTTTCTAATAACCTCAGAACAACTAAAAATAAAAATAAAAATATATTTAATTAAGAAAATATATAATCTTACAATTTAAAAATATCAAATTTTAAGGTATAAGAAAAAAAATGAAATAACAATTTTACCAATTGATAATTTGTATGACCAATTGATAATCCATATTATTGGTTTGTGATTAAAATTTAACCATTAGCAATCAAATTATGTAAATTTGACATTGAAATTTGAAATTAAGTTTTTACTAGAAATTAAACTTAACAAATATAACATAACATATCATTTTAGTCAGAAGAGAACGAATAAAAAGCAAGAAATAAAAATTAAATAATTATTTTAATTTGATAAATTATATGTAATAAATTATAATTTAAAATTTTAGGATTTATTGATTTGATTTTCAAATTAAGTTAGAAATATCAATATTTAAAATGTATAATAAGACACTAATATTTCAATAAAAATTATAAATACATTTACATTTATTATGTATATCATTGTTGTTATTATACAGATATAACAAATAGTAGATAAATATATGAATAGAAATTGAAAATATTAGAAATTAAATATTAATAAAGATAAGGTTTTAAAAAATAAAAATTAATAAAATAATAAGTCTATAGTTTATTTTTTGTAATTAAGATATTTAGGATTATACGTAAAAAATTTACTAAAACTTTTGTAAAAATTAACAAATGAGAAAAAATTAAAAATTTTAAATAAATTCAGGAGTGGCATGTGTTCCCCTCCTAATGCACTGGGTCCGCCAATGATTAAGTTCATATTCAAGTATTTGTCTAGTAAATAGTATCGATAATAATTTTATTTCCTAGACCTGTGATATTGGAATAATATCATCAGAGTTCTTTTATCCCCCTCTTAATGCACTATGTCCCCCAATGATTATGTTCATATTTAAGTACATGTTTGGTAAATAGTATCGACAATAATGTTATTTCTTAGACCTATGATATTGGAATAATATCATCCCAAGTCATTTATCATTATTTTTCTCATCTGTTGGATGGGGTAATGGCAGACTCAAAAATATATATTTGATGTGACACGTTAATAAATTAATATAAATATTAAAATTATAGTAGCAAAATACAAAAATTTCTTTTTGTTTAATTTCTCGTTATCCCCAACAACCTCAGATAACTGAAAATAAAAATAAACAATACATTTAATTAAGTACATGTACACAACCTCACACAATACCAAACTCATCACAATATTAATTTATTTAATTTATTTTAATTCAATATAGTATACCAAACGAGACCTTACTGTATGTAACTAAGACTCCATGTGGATTTAGGAATTTGGGGGGCCAAAACCCAACCAAAAAGCCCAAGAGTGCACAAAATTTTAGTTTTATATCAAAACCAATATTGAGTTTTATTTTTTATTTTTTTTAGAGTGGTGATGTTTTCCAACCCTTAAATATTGTTTGTACACCCCTTCTGCACACAATCTATTAAAGTGACACTAGCCCATTCTTTTATACGACCAAGCAAGCCATGCCCGGTAATCCCACGGTGATCTTCTAGTCAAAATCTGCTCCGATTGAAAGGTTCCCGTTAAGTTAAGCCTTTTTCTTTTACTGAAAAACCTTTTTATTTTAGCAACCCAAAAATATGAAAATAGTCGAAATTTTTCAAATTTACATGCACCAAAATATTTCAGTGGAATTATTTACATAACTGAGTTATAAAATCTTACTTAAAAATATTTACATATCATGCAACATATATTTGCTAATTTTCAAAAATACATCCAATTTCATACAAGTGTTATTATACATATTTTCAAAAGCATTCATATCAAATATGCACAAACATAAGCACACAGCAGCACACGATGTCTTCCGACTACTTTGAGGTTGGAGTCTCTACTATTAAAACACCTGCACCTGCACCTACCCCTAGGGAGGTTTTATTTATAAAACATAAAATAGAGAGTGAACTAAACGAGCTCAGTGAGTGTCATGTTTTTCTATTCACATTTCACTTTCAAAACTAAAGCTCCCCAAAATTTTCAAACATTTCATAACTTCTCAATACTATAAAATTAAAATGCATTTTTTGAGAACCTCATCTAAATCAAACGCATGCATAAACATTTAGTATAAATATAATTCATGCGTAATAAAACTAAATTAATAAAACTAAATTTAATAACATATTGAAAAGCAAATTTCTTGATTTCGGAAAACTATTCTGTAGCACTTTGCAAATTTGAATTATAACATAGCAGCTTGCATTATTTTATATATGCTATAAACTATAAAAAGGTGGTGGCAATACAATTTTTTGAAAAATATCTCTATGAAAATAAGCCAACCATTGGCGCTTGAATATCACATAACACCCTAGGTATATGGCAGAGCGAAAATCCTACATCACTCCAAGCAGAAATTTATCATCGCTTAGACCACTTGTCCGAGAGCACTACATAGCGGAAATCATGCATCGCTCATGTGGAAGCTAGCTAATAATAAACCTTGTATGTGCATGGGTGACTCACTGGACTGAACTGACTAATCCATTCTCTCCAGATATTAGTGATAGACACCCCCGACAGGTACTGTCAATGCATGCTTAGGGAACTCAACCAGTAATATATGAGATACTTATAAAACGTACCATAGGCTTACAAAAACATTTTCATATATGCTGCTTTTCATCGTATAATTCATATTCCACATAAACTTTCTAAAATTCATGCAGAAGGTTTTCATGTTGAATTTATTTACTTTAAAATCAATTTTCAATAATTCAAAGCATGAATGTAAACATAACACATAAATTCATAGTGAATGAAAAAATAATTGCATCAAAACATTTTGAAATTGACACTCACATTTTCCTAACTCACGATAACTCACAATTTCGGGTTCCTTCGTTTCCACGTTACCTACATATTTTCACATTCTATTTTTAAGCAATGTCACAATCAAACTTATTCGTTCATACACTTCCATTAACACACATCAAACATAAACATCTAGCTACTAAAGGATATTGAAATACCTTTTTTTTAAGCCGTAGCCATCGTAATTATTCATATATAATTTCCATTCGAATTCCTTAACATCTGAGTATGTAAATCACCTCAAATGAAGTCCAAATTTTACATCAATGCATGAAACACATTTTTGGATCATTTTGGCCTATATTGGCTGAACCTACACCATCAATCTTATTCAATTTTTCTCATCATAATCACACTCAAACACACGTATAAGGGTGTAAAATCAAGTTAAATCCATAAAACATCACACTTATGTAAATAAACAAAGTTTGGCCGTGAAATAATCATTTGACATTCCAATGAATTCCTTTCAATTTGCATGTTAAATTAATCATCGACACAACTCATAAATCATCCAAAGTATCCAAAAACAAATGTCTATCACTTTAAACTCCTTAGGGCCGAAACATAGCAATTGAACATATCATATTTTTGCTCCTCATTTCAATATCAAAACTCGACATTTTAACACATCTATATGCATGAAAATTACTTAAATCAATTAAACTCAAATTTGCTCCATTGAAACCCATCTTGGCCATGACTCACATGCAACACCACATCAAGATTTCTTCAAGTTTTACGCTTACATGCACATCAAAATTACACCATATCTCTTGGCAAAACAACCAAACTTAAATTGAACCATTAAAACCTCCCTTGGTCGTAACTCACATGCAAAACCAACATCAACTTTCTTTCAAATTTTACATTAAACTCACATACAACACAACATCAACAATTTTGAGGTTTCAAATCCTTAAACCTAAACATAAAAATTACAAACACTCCATTAGAAACCATAAATCCAACTATTTACTTAAACTAATCATGAAAACTTAAACCTCACCTCTTTAAATTAACTTGAAATGGATGGGTTTCACTCCTAAGCTTGTGTATACCCTTTGCATGTCTTGAAAACCTCTCGAATTGACCTCAAAATCACTAGGTGTAGCATGTTGTCTTGGTCTCTCTCTCTCTATCGAATACTTCTCTTTCACTCTCTCACTTGGCCGAAACCTCCTTCTTCTCTCTTGCAAATGCTCTTTTGTTTTTCATTTGGTTTTTACATTAAATATTTCACTTTATATAGCCCTAATCTTTCACTTACACTTGTCATCAAGCTCACTTCATGTGCGAACACTTGTCACACTTTCATGCTCTCTTTTTTGCCACTTATCACACATGCATGCTCTCTTTCATGCTTTTCACGCCACCTTTCATGCATTCTTCCATACTTTTTAATTTTCCAAAATGTTTTTGTATATGTCTTTTACAATTCAATATAATCATGCCCTTTTTAGTAATTTCTTTGGCACAAATTATATTTTAAATCCTTAATAAATCTCTATACCAATTCTTGTATCCAAAATCATCTCCAGACTATCCGGGAATTTTATTATAACTTAATTTACATATCTGGATTCGACTACTTTACATTATTTTTTTACCTTATAAATAAATGTATAATTTATAGTACATGTACAATATACGAATTCAGAAGGGTATGTCACATAAAGGCAATTTTAAAAGATTATTAATTATAGAGTCAATTGTACTAATATTCCCTGAGTCTCTCAAAATTGTATTCAATGACAACTTTAAGATTTATTGTACTAACATACCCTAAAAAATGTTGACCACAATTAAACTAACTATTAACTAATCATTTATTGTGAAAATTCAAAAATGCCCCTAGTATATGTTTTATTATTTTACTTTTAATTATTATAAGTATTTTTTTTTTTTGAAAAAATTGTCATATATCTAATAAAAAATTAATATCATATCATAATTATAATTTAGGAGCAAAACGTTCTTTGTTAAATTATATATATGTTGTTTCTTTTTCTAGAAAAATATTTGAAAATGCATACTAAATATATATAACAATTTTTCTTTACATACCTATGATAATTAATAATAAAATATATACTAGGGGCATTTTTACTTTTTACAATAAACGGTTAGTCATTAGTTAGTTTGATAGTGGTCAATATTTTTTAGGGTATATTAGTGCAATAAATATTAAAATTGTCATTGAATGCAATTTTGTGAGACCTGGAGAATATTAGTGCAATTTATCCTATAATTAATAATCTTTTAAAACTGTCTTTAATGAAGTGCATGTGCAAAAGGGGTATACATACAATATTTAAGGTGGGAACATCGCCACTCATTTTTTTAATGAAAAGAAAGATTACTCGGGATTCAATATTATTAGAGAAATCTATATTCGATTATAAAATTAACGAAACATAGGATGATCAGTAATGTTTTACTTTAAGTCATGAGCTTTATAATGACCACAACTCATTTCTATATGAAGTGCTAATAGTCCTTAAGCTTGTGTCCTCTTCATGTGGGAAAAGAATATAAGTAGAGAGCTTCAAATGCAATGCACGATTGATGTGGGATTTGGTTGCCACACCATTTTTCCCCAAATCCCACATTACACATCAGATTGGAAGCTACCTCTTCTTCTATATATATCCCTTTGGCTTAATATGAAACAAATTTCAATCAAGTCTTGGGATGCTCGTATGAAAAAACTTCAATATCCCAAGTCAAATATTTAATAAAATTAACTTTGACAATCTTCTAAAGGCCCCAAATTCAATTTCAAGTTTGATTATTAAGTAATAATGCCAAGTTTTCTAAAAATTTTATCTAAATCCATACTTTAATTATGTGACATATGAGTTGTTAAGATCTTATAAATCATGAGATAATATGATAATTAATAGTATCTTGATAATTTATATATTATATTATTTAGATAAAATTTTTAGAAAATCTAACATTACTCTTAAATAATTTCCAAGGCAATTTCGTCGGGGCCGTAATTTGTTTGGGGTTGAATGCAATCCAGCTCAACCTTTAAGATTTTGGTTTTATGGGCTGAAGTTAATAATTAGTTTGGAATTATAAATTGAATGGCGGTGTTTCCACCCCTCAAAAAAGGTATGTAGACCCCTTTTGTCTGCACACCCAATAAAAACTTTAAAGTTTTTCTGATTTATTTTTAGACCCCATTAATATGAAGACCACCATTTTCTCTTACTTTTATTGTATATATTTTTGTAAATACACCCCTTAAATCAACCACGAACAAACTATAATTTATGTTAAAAATAGATCATGTGAATTATTTTGTTTGCACCTATTAGGAAATTTCTATATGTCTTACTATTTATTTTTTTTTTTTCTAATACCTTCGTTGTACATGAAACAAAACCTATATTAAGCATATAATTTAATACAAATTCATTTAAATTATTAACTTTTTTCTTTTTAGTTAGAGATTTGTATATAAAATAACATCTATTTTATTATTTTACTCTCTCAAATTCTAATTTTTTATTTATATCATAAGACATGCATTTTAATTAAATTAGGATTGCATAAATTATTAGAAACTTGCATGAATGATTAGAGTTAAGGTTTGATGAATAACTCTTTTTAATTTTTACGATTAAAGTCATAAACTTTTTTTAATTTATCAAGCCCTAATTTTTCATTTATGTCACAAAACTTGTATGAATAATTACTAGCTAATTTTATAGAACCCTAGAGATACTTTTTTGATGATGAATTGTGAATATTGATTTAGATCTATAGTTTTTGGATGATTTGAAGCATACATTTTTACTTGTTTACTGACATAATAAAGAAATTGGAAAAAATTAGTGACATTTTTGTTTAATTTGTGAGAAAATTTGGCAAGAGAATGAAAAATATTGATGTGGTGACTGAACGTTTGATCATATTTTTTATGATTAAATTAGAATTATATAAATAATGGGAGATTTTTCAATTTTTGATAAAGAAAAGTTAGGGTTTATAAGAGTAACAAACAGAAAAATTAGAGATTGAAAGAGTAAAAAGGATTTATGATATAAATGATATTTAAATTAATAATTGGTGGGTGAACATATAAAGTATTTACTCTTTTAGCAATTTTAATTAAGGGTAATATTATATACTTAATATATATAATAAAAATAAAAACAAAAACTCTAATTTGGGGTGTACATACAATTTACAATTTTTGAAGGGTGGAAATATTGCCACTCTTATAAATTTGGTGCATTCCAGTCCGGGTTGGCTTTGATTCGCCACCTATTTTTTTCCTTGAGTTGTCATTTGGTAGAGGTAAGCCAAAACCCACATGACGATGTTTGTTGAAGCCTTTGATACCATTTTAACTTTTATGGCTTTGATTAGCCATCTATTTAGTTTCTTAAGTTATCATTTGGTAGAGCTCAACTTAAGCTCATATGGTGTTTGTTGGAAGTCTCCAGTACCATCGCAACTTTTTCATAGTTGTTCCATTTTATGTGCACATGAGAAGTGGTTTATGTATTAGTAGTCTTACAACCTAAAAGATCAACTTAGACTCTTGGGTTGTAACGTTAATTGATATATATATATATATATATATATAGATATGCATACATACATACGTTTTGTTTTCAATTTTTTTCAATGTAGGATTAATTCCTCTTCTTTGGCTTTAACAAGTGGGCTCTCTAGGAGTATTTGATATGAGAAAGGATGAATTTAGAGGATATCACCAATCTGTGTCAATCCTCGTCTCTCTCAAATAAGAATGGTCTAGTTCGTAGTATCCTAGGATCTCTGGTGACGTTTATTAGGAGAGTGAATAGGGTCTATTTCATCCTTAAGTTGGGAAAGTTCTTGCTAGAAGAAGGGTTAACATGGATGCTTTTAGGGTAGTTACCGTCTAAATCTGGAAACGTTATCCATGGTGTTGACATCAAGATTGACAATAATATCTTTGTGTTTTATTTTATAATCTTTTAAAGACTTGATGATATTGAGTGTTTGAGAAGCAGTTGAGTTATTGAAAATTCAAGTGCAGAAATCATTTAATAGAGATTGAGGTATATTATCTCTAATGGTGTATTGTATAAAACATTTGGGTTTTTAAAACTTGAATAGTGGGCAGTCGTCAAGCTTGTGGGCTGGAAGCGTGGATGTAAGCGAATTGACCAAACAGCTAAAAATTATCGTATTTGATTTCATCAACCCTTATTTCTTTAATTTTTACATATATATATGTGTGTTTATTGTTTTATTTATTGTTTGGCATTTGAACAAAAATTTTAGTATTATTGCATTTTATGGTTACGAAAGTAATTTGATTTTTTATTGAAACCCAATGTCCGATAGTATTTCACTTGTCTAACCTCCTCAATTGTTTTGCGATAACGTTATCGCTTTGCATAAGTGAGTACTATAGGTGCCAGGGGCGAAGGTGCGGGGGTTCCACAGGGGTCATGGCTCCCCAACCAACGAAATTTCGTCAAGTGTTAAAGGTACAGATATCAACCAATGAAATGCCTCCAAGCTTTGAATGTGCAGCCCCCATTCAATGCAACTTGGTGTAGTTTTGTCATTTCCTTTGCAATTTGGTGTAGAATCCTATTGGAATAAGAAATCTCGTCAAAAACCTGTTTCCATTCAAATTTGACCCCACATCTTCTTGGGGCTGGTCTACCTTGCCATGTTAGATCCCTTTCAAGCTAAACTTTTTAACGATATCTTATTTTCCCAAAATGAATCTAGTTTGGAACACTTTTAGATAGTCAAATTTTATCTTAGGAATTCTTGTCACAATTCTAACATTAAGTTCATTAACTATGCTTGAGGTTGCTAGAAAAATTGTTTTGTTGAGTAAGAACTCCATTTTCGGTCGAACTCCGTAAAATCTATTTTGGATTTTGTTTCTAGTTCTTGAAATGAGCTTATATCTACGTTTTGGAGTTGTTTGTGGTGTTAAAAGTGTTTTTCCAGATCTTGATTAACTCAAAAATGTTGTTAAATTCCTGGTACCCATCTGCTGTAAAGCAGGCGGTCTTCATAGAGCATTCAAAGATTACTTTAAAAATGTTATAATTTATAATTATGTCCCACTTAAAATAAAAAATATTGTTTCTGTAATTTTATTGTACTATATATTTGTAAATAAATATCATCAAAATTATTATTTACATAAATTATGATTTTTTTAATATTTGTTAAGGTAAACTTATTAAAGGGGTGTATACACAATTTTAGAGGGTGTAGGTATCGATCCTCTTTTTTCCTTCTCCTGGTTTGGGCTTTTGCACTCATCAGTTGGGTTTTGTTTTTACAAACAGAATAGGGCCGCTTTGGATTTAATTGACCGAGTTTGGTCTGCTATTGCTTTTTGCTTTTCATGTTGTTTCCTTGACATTGCATGTCAAGTTTGAGGTGGGCATGTTTTTGCTTCTGCATTGACCGAATTTCATGCCTTTAATATTTACTTAAATATTGCTTTTGTTGTTTGACATGAATTATATTGGGATATATATTAATGATGCCATGTGCTCTGATTTTTCGTTTTACCCATATAGTTTATAATTCATTATTGTTTATTGTCATTTATGGATTTATGACATGTGCTTTGGGATATCACTCTTGACTCTTCTGGACACATCGGATTTGGATTTGGCCCTAGAAGTTTATCCGGCTGACTACATATTGAGAGCTCTTTTGAGGACAAAGCCTATTACGAAAAGTGGAAAACACTCTAATGGAAATTGTTTGACAATTATGAGGTATGCCATCTAGAAATCTACATGTTGAAAATACTAGATGTTTCATGGATGCCATTATAAAGCAATTTGCCAATCTTTTTTTTTTTTTATTTTTTATTATATATACTATTACACGAATAGATATGCTACCGGACATTCTAAATAGGCTCACTGAGACAGGGTTCGAAAAGGGAACTCCCTAGAGCTGGGGAATAGATCCCAAATGAAGAAAGAGGACCCTACATATTGAGGGAAAAACTTACCATTATAAGAGTGATCATAGTAAGTCAACCTTGATACACTAGTACACCAAGGTGGCCTACCTTTCTATAGAGGCATTGGGCCTTTGCTTGCAATTTGCGAATCTTGAGGAGGTAAAAATATCGAAACATATTAGCTTGTCTTCGATTCTCAAATGTCACATGGGATTACTGATGTGCATGAACATATAGACATCGGTTGTTTTTATATTTTATGTTGGGTTTAATCGTTTAACTTTTGGTAAAAGAACTGACATGATATTTTAACATAAAGAAAAGGAACTTGTAAGGAGTAGGGGACTATTTACAAGGAATTACAAATTCGTAATTTGAAATTTAAGTTGAGCTGTTGTATAAATTAACATGTATTTATTGCTAAATTATTTACTCAAATATAATTGTAAAAGCTTTATACGTGGCTTGTTGGGTCCATTATATCACGCGCTAGAAACTTTTTACTCAACCCTGTTAAAGACTAATCAATTCCGTGGCAAAACCTTTGTACAAGAATGCTACACCATCAACACGCATCAAGAATATGTGCCATAAAAATAATACAGTTTTTTTTTTTTCTTTTTCTTAGAATATGAATGGTGAAAACTATAATAGACTCATATATATACGTGTGTTACAATATTATTTTTTTATTTAATTTCAAGAAAGGATACAAATGGAATAACCACACTTTTCCATTCCGACTCTCACAAAGTTTAGCATATCTGCTCGAACACTCGTTTAATCATATTCATATATAAGAAAAAACAAGAAAATGGAAAATTAATACACTATAATGGGATACACTTTGACTGCAGAAGTACTTAAAAACTATATTGGCAGGCACAGGTTATATGATCGTCAGACTGCGTCAAACAATTGACGCAAATAATTAAATGGCTCCTCTACAAATGCATAATCTTGAGAAGCGATCCATGGAGAGTACAATTAAATTCCTGGAAACGCATTTCTTGCTTGCGGTCTTCATTTGAAAACGTATTTGACAATTCCAGGAATATGAGTATTAATGAAGTAATCATGCCAGTCAATGTGTTTGGGATCAAAGTAAAACAAATCGGTCTCTACCCCACTCTCTTTAGCTGCTACTCTAAGTTTCTCTGTGTTTGTGTCGTCATATCTGTATATGCATGAAAATTCATTGAACTTGTATAATTAATATTGAATGTATGCATTCCTCAAATTCGTGTTTACGTTTCGAAATCAAACTCAAAAAATTATCGTATCATGTATATATACTTACATGGCATTGAAGAACAAATATGGTCGGTAAAGTTCAACCAATCGCATCACGAAATTAACCTTTCTGTTAAGATCGCTATATACGCCCTGAAAATACTGGCAAAATGCTGTGTTTGCCAACTCTAGTCCCTATACGTAAAATGAGATATGTCAAACTAATAATTACGATCACTATATACAGTATCTAGGGAGAATTTTTTTTTTTTAAAAAAAACCCTTTAGTTTAACCAAAATTGAAAAATAACTTAGGGTTTAGAATTAGATTAATTTGTAGTGATAAATATGTGGGTGTTAAAGAAAGCGGTTGTAGTGTGGTGGAAAACCACAGCCAACCCATGTTATTTTTAGAGGTTATCGTATCGTGGTTGGCTCCCATAGTATATCCCAATACTTAAAATAAAAAAAAAACGTGGGTGTTTTTAGAAGGAACCTTGAGGGGCAAAACGTAACGAATGGCCATGTATCTATGGAAGCTAGCCATGCTGTCGAGGACAGTAACTCTGCTAACTTTAACAGCCTTTCCATCCTTATTAATCCACGGTTTCTTGGTGAAGTAATGATATCCATAATCTTGAAGATTGGTGTATGTCACTGGATTTCTTAAAGATGATCCCACTTGATAAATCACATCAGATGGCTTCTTTGCATGACCCACCATTGCCACCAATGTAGCATTCACCACCATGTCTGCCGGTATCTGCATCCATATGCATATAAACCCTTTCAATTTATAACTTTTTTGACTTGTATTAAATTTATATTGGATCCAAGTTTCTTAGCTTAAACTCACCACATCCACCACTGCCGTTATATCCCCTAGAAAGCAAGTTAATTTTCCTTTGCCATACCCAACAGCTAGACTATCAATGGTTCTGTCAACAACATGCAATTTCTCAAATCCCAATTCTAAAAATCATGTCACAAAATGTACTAAGACTACGACAAGTTAACTAAATATAGTAAGATTCCGATGAGTTACCTGATACCTTCAGCCCAGCCAGGAAATGGTTCTTTGTAAGTGCTGGTTATGATTGTGGGGCGTATTATGACAACCGGTACGTGCTCTTTCAAGTGTTGTACAACCATCTCTCCCAGTGCTTTGGTGAACACGTACGTGTTTGGCCATCCATATATCTTTGCTCTGATCAATCGTTTATACAAACAATTCATTATTAGAATCAAAGTCCCTCTGCTACGTTACGCTGTATTATTAATTATATATTTATGCTCTAATTTCTAGTATCTTTGACTTTGATACATGATTTTGAAAATACAGGATTATCAATAAATAAAAGCATCTTCGCTAGTAGTTCTTTATTCAAGGTTTCAAGAGATGTCCAAGTTAA
Organism: Litchi chinensis; assembly: GCA_019925255.1. NCBI lineage: Eukaryota > Viridiplantae > Streptophyta > Magnoliopsida > Sapindales > Sapindaceae > Litchi > Litchi chinensis. The sequence continues at coordinate 16,254,534 of CM034473.1, read as the reverse complement.
ATAGCTAGCCAGAACGAGTACAGGTTAGTATTAGAAATGAATGTCATCAATTATTTTCGAAGAACGGTCCCATATCATTGACATAAGCACAGGACCGAAAACGTTGGCCATCCATCAACATTGAATGTAGTGTGTTAACTAGCTAGTTTCAATGAATCTATATATATGTATGTATATAACAATCAAGAAAATCTTTGTAGAAATTTTTAATGAGTTGGATTACCGTGCCATTGGGATGTTCATCTAATAAAATTTGTTGAGTTTTGCTCTCAGAGAAACAAATCATTTAAAGTATTGTCACACTATGTTCTTTCTACTAAAGATATTTAGCGTTCATATCACCCTACTAGTCAAGTATCATCACTAAATTAGCTAATATCTATTAAATGGCACTTCAACTTAAAAATCAGAAGAAAACAGAAATAAAAGTAATTGAGAAAATAGAAAAGATTGTTGGACCTACAAAAGAGAGAACACTGCAGGTAGAGCATCTCGAAGGGAACTTCCTTATTAACTAAATTTTAATTAAAATAATTTAAAAAAATAACTAGCAATGTTTGAGTAATTCACTCTAACAATTCTCTCTATTTAAATTAAACAAATAAAAAAATTGCTAAAGTTTTTCTTTTGTTATAAAAAAATTATTAATTATATGTTAAATTAAATATTAAAATAATAAGAGAGAAGTTAATATTGTCTTGTTCTCCAAATTTGATTTGAGTGCTTCAATTTCTTTTCAAAATAGCTAAAGAGTGATAGAAATTAACAAAATGTCATGTATACATTAATCATTCTGATTAAAGATAATATGCAACCAGTATGTTTTTCTTTTTCTTTAAATATATATATTATATAGCCCGTATGGTTGGAGATACCGAAATACCTTTTTTCTTTCCTTGAAACAATGCCCTCCTATTCCAATGTGATATTTAATATACCAACATAATAATTTGAAACAAAATATACTTAGTTTAAATATGTAGTAAGTTCGGTTGCTGGTGACCAACCATAACTATCCGCGATCAGCTGAAAGATAATATAAATATTTAGAAAAAGTAATACAAAGAAAAGGGTTAAGAAAGTACGACAATTATTTACATAGGAATTTATATCTGCCTGTCATTCATTATATCGGTCGGTGGGAGGACAGTTGGACTATTCGTACTATATTTATTAAGGACAGGAAAGCTGATAAAAGATATGAATGCACCTTTCTTCTCGTTATTTGTTCATGTATGGCTAAATTACACATAAATTTATTAACAATATAATTCAGATGTGATTTTAATGGTCAATAAGTAATATAATGAAAAAAAATATATAATGATATTTTTGTCAATTTCCACCAAAATAAATTCTATAAACTCTTTATCAATTATGCATGATAGTTATATAATTCTTGCATAGTATGATAATCGCATTATCAATTGTGAGTTCTTTTTTATTTATTTTTATATATCTATCGGAAATTGGTTAGGGTACAGATGAGAAAGACCCAGATGTTAAAGGAAAGGCTTCAATATATGACACAGTAAATATCGTGAATAATTTTCAAGATCATTTATCCACCTTCAATGTCACGACAAAATATATACAAGCAATAATAGTAGATCCTAGTTTACATTTTAATAGTAGAATCCCAAGTAATGAGTTGTACTGCAGTGAAATGTAAAATATGTTAATTACAACGTTATTTTTCATATCATATATAAGCGTTAAAATTAAAATTTTAATTGAAATGTAGAAATTAGTATATAAAATTGGGATACTTAATATCATTGGTATACAAAATTTTCCTAAATTTTCTCTTAGTTGTTTGTGTATTTAAAGTTTAACCTACTTCTGAATAACTGGCTGAATTAATTGACTACTGCTTTCGGGAAGTTGAGTTGGTTTGTGTTTGGTAGTGGGTCAATTAAATTATAAATGTCGTCAAGGGGACAAATAGATGAGCATTAAATGGACCTGAAGCAGCAATTATCACCCTGGCATTAGCCATTTAATGGCTTTCTCGCTGTCTAAATCAATTTAGTATGAATTATATATATATATATAATACGAATCCTTTTTTTGTAAAGCAATTTTTATATAATTATTATTTATTATTATATACTTAAATTAAATATAATAAATAAAAGTATAAAGACATCTATCCGTAAATCATATTACAAATTCTTCGTTGTTAAACTATTTTTTATATAATTTTTATTATTATATACTTAAATTAAGTATAATAGATACAAGTACAAAGACATGTACCCGTAAATCACTTTAAAATGGAATGTCAACCTTTCGTTCAGTTCATCAACAAATTGTTTGATTGATTAATTACTAGCACATGCTACCAGTCGCACGTTGTATAACCCCGCGTATATTAAATTGCTTTATTTTATTGTTAGCTCTAGCATAGCAGGACCAAAGGCCATAACCTAACCAAATTCATGGTTCCTATATGTCTCGACATGGATCAGAAGATAGCTATTACTGGCCAACCACTACACTATTATATTATTTTTTGATATTTGAAGACTATATATAGTTGTAAGAAGAAATAAAATTTTTAAATTCTGTTCAAATTTGGGTTTACTTACCTTGGAGGGGCAGGTGATTTTTGTTTTGTTTTATTTTTTGTTTTTAATTTTTTTATTTCAAACTTTCTTAGCTTGACTCATCAAAGTACTTAATAATAGGAACTCTTGCTTTATTTTGTATTATATGTATAAAAGTTTTTATTTATTTAATATTTTTTAATACATGATATTAGAAAATTGACATTCATTCGTCTCTTTGTTTCTTTATTGTCTTTTTTTTCACTGTATAGTCTTCTTTAATGCTAGGAACATCCTCGTTTTATAATTTGATCCAATGTCCGACAAGATCATAATTTGACTTTTAATGTATTACTATATTTAAATATTTGAGTTGTTACTACGCAAATATTTTAAATTAACTTGATGAATAATAAAAATAATAAAAAGTAGAAAGTGAAAGAAAAATTAAATAGTTGACTTTTGAAAGGACATTGGACAAACCTTTTGATGCCCAACTCTTTCATTGCACGTGTAATAGCTTGTTCTGAGGCTCCCTCGGCTTGGAGTTCATTCAATTCTTGCGCCACCACAGTCTTCTCCACATCAATGTCCAAACCAGAAGCACCATTAAGTGTCTCTCCCATTTTATACGAATTCTCTAGTATCAGCCCTGACCTCTCACCCGACACATAAGCTGGAAACTCACACAATTAATACCTAAAATTTTTGTCTTAAATTTTATACTAATAATTTGATTTTAATGCTATAGAATTTAAATACTTACCGGTTGAAACGTGAACAAGGATCTTTAGCTTAACACATTTCTTGGCAAAGTTTAAAACATTCTTAGCTCCAAAAGTATTGAGACCAAGTGCGATATCATATCTGCATTTAAATATTAAACGAATTTATAAAATTAATATTAAATAATTTTGTTTAATAAGCATAATTAATTATAAGGTTAGTGATTAATTACCTTTCATCAAAATTGGTTGTGGCAGCTAAATTGATGATCACATCTAATTCATTGCACATCTCTTCTCTTAAATTGGAATCCTTCATTCCTAAATCCTCGTGAGTGATGTCACCAGCGATGAGAGTAATCTTTTCCGAAATAATAGAATTTAGTTGTATTCCCCATTTTTCCTTTAGAACCCTAAATAAGTCCTTCACTATCACCTATAGATAACAGTTCAGCACCCACATGTTTATATATCAATCACCACAACAACTTTTGTAATTGATTAAATGATCAAGAAAAGTGCATGGAAAATTATTGCTTTCTTTTTTTTTTTTTTTGTAATTAAGAGAATGATTGCATTAGGTTGCACTGAAACATCATCATTTATTTTCTTTTCTTTTCTTAATATAATAAGTAAACATAACATCATATATAGGATCAGTTGATTCTGCTTTAATGAAGAAACATTAGTCATGTTTCATTCACAACAAACCCTTTTTGTAGCATTAAGTGCGGGTTAAAATAGATAATTTCATGTTTAAGCAAGGCGACACGTTTATGCCTTCCACTTCCTGTTTAGCTAACCAAAAAATAACAAGATCTAACAATTGAGGGAAGGATACATAGCAAATTTATGTTAATACATGTTTGTATATACCTCATTATTGAAGCGTTGCATGGCTGCCTTAGAATCCGCAGCTCTCAGAAGAAGATAAAGCTTTTTCACATTTGGTTGAATCCTCAACGTTTTTTCCACAAAAACTGCATCCATACAAGAAAACTTATCATTGTAAAAAGCACCCTATGTAGCTCACTCTACACAGAAAGAGAGAGAGAAACTTGGAAAAACGATATATACTCTTTGCTAAAAAACCAGTGGCACCAGTGACTAAAATGGACTTGTTCTCAAGAAACTGAAGAACACTCCCCAACTCCATTGGAACGGAGATTCTGTGAGAAAATAAAGCAAAAATAGAGAGAGAAAGAGAGAAAGAGAGAACTGATCAGAGCGTTCAAGTGCAACTAATTAAGGTATGGCACACAATGCTTTATACAAATCTGATAGCAATTCAAGTAAGTAGGAAAGAGAGCAATTAAAGAGTTGAGTGCACGCAAGTAGTTGGTCATTATTTTTCCCTGAAGATTGGTGGTCTGCTTGCTTAGATCTTTTTAGAAAAAAATATATAAATAAAAATTAAACAAAACCAGTAGAATATAGCCCGGACCACGAAAAATCACTAATTTAAAAAAAAAAAAAAATGGCTGATTAAGTTTCACAAATTTTTCGAGACTGACCAACATAGCCTTTTTGCTTTTAACGCGTTTGGGTGAGGTGGTCACCTACATATGATAATGTGTCACATTATGTAGTAAAGCCATAAAATTGGAAATGCTGGTCTTACTGTTGGATAGGGTTCTTGACCTAACTCTCTGCACGTTATATAGTACTTACACACGCTGCCTTACCTGTATTTATTTTAAGGCTACTAAACCGGCCATCAAATGCCCCGTTGTCATGCGAAACCCTCGAATTTGATCAGAGATTCATGTTCACTTAAATGTATGTTTAATATCCAATTGACAAGTTGTTTCCACATCCACTTAAAAATCTTTCTTGCTCGTAAAATAAATATTCTAGCATCAGTCTTAAACTCTTGCTGACTGTTCCACGTGCACTTCAATATCTGGCTAAAGCTGCTAGCTAAACATCGAACCAAACAATAATATACAAGGCATTTTATTCCCTATATAGTAGCTAGGCATCGCCCTTTATTTACATTGTTCTTTCTTTCTTTCTTTCTGAATTATCTGAATAGAGTTGCATCCAAAAATGTATGTATATATATATACACTTTCAATGGCTTGGTGGCTTGCCAGGTATGTGTGTATATATATATATATATATATATATGTACACACACACTTTCCATGGCTTGGTGGCTTGTCAGGTATGTATGTATATATATATATATATATATATATATGTACACACACACTTTCCATGGCTTGGTGGTTTGTCAGGGTTCTTTTACACCAATATATGTTTCTTTTCCATTCACAAAATAATATAACCCTTTTATTTCAAACAATAATAATACAATATACCCGTTTTAGTTCTATTTTCACCTTTGTTTTAAGAAAATAATAATAACACCGTTCATCCTTGTCATCTAATATATTATGTTGTTGGGTCAGTGTTAGGACGATGGAGGTTATTAATGTTACCAATTCAAAACACAATGTTTCGTGTTGAAACATTCATGAACTACTTCTTCATGTATGTATACTCCAGTACATAATGCTCTTTTCTAGTCATGACGATGCGGCAAATAGGTATATATATACAAGGTTGTGAATTTGCAGACATCATCTATAGTGTATGGTATGATTGCCTCATCTCATGCGGCCATGCATACAATACTTTTTCTCTCCAATTATTTTTGGTTTTAATTAAGATATCCACAACAGGTTAATAATCTAACTTTCAATAAAATTTAGAAAATTGTTGGATGGTGAGTGGTAAATATCTTTTTCCAATACGTTCATATTTTTTCATTTAACTTTTATTATTAATTTAATAATACAGTTTATTTATATAATTTACTCATTCTTATTTAAAGTATGAAACAAAATCTACCAGCTTTAGGATTTAATTTCTTGAACTTGTGTTATTTATATTTTATATTTTATTAGAATATTCATATGATTTTAATATAACTTATTTTTTAAGTTGTAATTTAAATATTTATTTATTTAAATTTGTTTCAAATTATTGCAAGTTAATTTGGTTTGATATGTATTCGATAAACTTAAATTGCCAGAAAATATGTATGTTATTGGGATTCATATTTAGTAATGATATTTTTAACGTTTTGTGAGTAATTATTTATTATTATTTTTTTTTTTGTGTTTGATTTTCATTTAAATTAATCAGTGTTATTATTTTTTTAAGTTTTAAATTTAACTATTAAAGCTTGTATAACATTAGTTAGAAGATATTATGAATAATTTTGTTCTTTTTAATAATATAAAAACAATGTAAAATGCGTTACATAAAAGTTTATTTGATTTCTACATGGGAAAGCAGTCAACAATTGATGGATTTTACAAAAGAATTAAGAGCTCAAGATCTTACCAAAGAATTAAAACCTTATAAACCCATTCATCCTCGCTAACATCTAATATTAACATTTCGATTTATTGAAAACAGTCCACGAAATCTCTAACATATGATATTGACATTCCTTCTTCTGAAAATTAGTCCACGAAATCTCCAATCAACAATATTAACATTCCGGTTTATAAAAATCAATTCATGAAATCTCCAACAAATGACATTGATCATATTTATTTTACGTTAACTCGTATATTTATTTTTTGTTTGGCCCCCCAAATTAAAAAATCCTATCTCCGCTGCTAGCTATCGCCTTCTTTCGTATTTGAACTCTCTTTTGAAGTGTCGACCATTATTATGAGCACATTACGAATATCATGTTCTCTATTATGTATATTCTTGTTACACTACTGATCATAAGTTTATATTTGATCAAGTCAGAGCCTAGAAAGTCTTTATCTACTTACATTAGATGATATTTTAATATGTTCTCTCATTACTCTCATGAAAATAATAGATAAAAATGAATCTAATAAAAAAAAGATTTGTGATCCGTATCCAAAAATAAGATCAAGTACACTAGACGAACCTAGTAAGAGCCTAGAACAGGGGTGAACCCACCTTAAGTCCGGAGGGAGCACGTGTCACCCTTGAAATTTTTGTTAAAATCAATTATGTTCATATATTTTAACATGTAAATATGTTGTTATATAATATTTGAAGTAAATAGTACCATTGTCTTCAAGTGGCGCTATTGTCATAAAGTTGCCTTACTTCTCCTTGTGACCGTGTTCAATTCCCCACCAAACCAAAAATTTTTCTCTTTTTTTCTTTTTTCCAAAAAAATGAACTATGTGTATGTTATATATTATTTTCAAAGTAAATTAGATTATAAATGTTCTCTTTCACTATATCAACATGGTTCAATCTCTTACTATAACACAGATTTTTTTTTCCCAAACCACCATAACACTTTAAAAAAAAAAAGTATAGTTCTATCCCCCACCATAATACATAGTATTTTTTTTATTTTAATGCATTGTATATAAATTCGAACCATGGAAAAAGATGATAAAAAATAAAAATACATCATGAATTTTTTTTTTAATACAAATGATTTTACATAATAAAATTCATAAGTTAAAAAACTCATATAAACTATAATTATTTTTACCTTTAATTTTTATATTAACTTTCTTATAAGGTGCCCCCCGCTAAAATAAATTTTTGGGTCTATCACTAGACTAAAAAGTCTTTATCTCTCTTTATCTATGAGCCTAGTAAGACTGAGATCAAGTAAGAACCTAGTAAGAGCCTAGAAAATCTTTATCTCTCATTATCTACTTATATATCCCTGATAAACTACCAATCATAAATTAAAATGTGATCAAGAGCCTATGAAGTTTTTATGTACTTATATTAGACGATATTTTAATACATTCTCTCTTTACTCCCATGAACAAAGAATAGATAAGAACAAGATTAACAAAAAAAAAAAAAAGATTTATGTTCAGTATCTAGAAATATTCTCCAACCTTTCTTTGCTCAGACAACTTGAAATTTGAAAATTTTACTTAACAATTTAGAGTATCTCCAATACTATTATATATTTTTTAGTTTCTATTTATGACACATAAATATATATATATATATATATATTTTAACTATGAATCCATTTGATAAATATATATATATATAAATGTATATTCTCTTCCCTAATACAATTATTTAAAGTAAAATATGTATCAATTTTGATCAATTATCATAACATATATATTCCCCCCCCTCCTCCACTCCCCCCCCCCCCCCCCCTCTTCTCTCTCTCTCTCCCCTCTCTCCCTCTCTCTTTATATTTTATCATTAAAAGAAGAGAGAATGAGACAAATTTTTCTATTTTTAATTGGTTAGAAAGAGTAATAAATCCTAATTAATCAGCATTTCTAATCATATTCTCTAAATTTTTTTGTCATGCCAGCTCCATGTTTGAGTAAAATAATTTCATTGGAAATGATTCTCTAGCATCATTATCTATCCATCTATGTGATAAGAATGCATTGAAGATTCAAAAGTAATCTTGTCAACTAACCTATCCCTTAGGGACTAGGGTTAGGTTAATAAAAATAGTTTTTAGATTTATCAATTAAAAAATAATAGTGATAAATATTCATCTTTATATGCATAAATGTATAGAAATGAAAATAATATATCCTTTGGCTTGTTTTGTTAGATTTTTCAATGACTGTTGTAATATTTTGCATAGAAGAAAAATGTCTCATTCATGTAGCTGAGCGAAAATATCCTCATATGTCTTCTCTTTGGTCTTCATCTAAAAGGTTCAAGGGTGGAAGTAGCCAACTCTAGAGTAGTTCTCTTTCATCTCTGAAAGCGGACTTTTAAACCCCTATCTTCTCTTTTCTCTTGTCTTCCCTATAAACCCCAGCTCTTCAATTTTAGTCTTCTCTGTTGTCCCCTCTTTCTCTTTTTTCTGGTTTTGTGGTTACCCTTTATGGCCAAAACATATTTCCTTGCAAACTTAGCCTCATTCGCTATCGAAATGGTGGAGGAGCTTAAGCAAATGTGAGAACAACTCATTTTATTAGACATCGATGACCCAATACTTAACATTTCAAAGAAAGTAAATGAAAGAGGCAAGACAAATTTGCATCACTATCTAGTAGACAAAGTCCTATCACAAAAAAGAGTCAACTGAGACGCTTTTCGGAGTACGATTAGACAACTTTGGGGTATGTTGAAAAAGTGGACATATAAGCTATAATTGAAAACACATTCATTTTCCACTTCTATAACATTCAAAATAAGGCAGTGGTATGGGCATAAGGCCCTTAGCATTTCAATAAAAGTCTAATAGTCCTAGAATAGTCGAAGGCCCAGGGGAATTAGCTTTACTCCAGTTCAGGTATGTTGATTTCTGGATCCAAATTCATAAACTCTCACTCTCTCTAATGAATTTTGATATGGAAAAATTGATAGCTGAAGACGTGAGTCTGGTGGTGCACATCTCTGCAAAGGATTCTTGTGAACTATGGGATAAATTTATAAGAGCTAGAGTTAAAGTAGATATTAGCAAACCTCTGAAAAGAGATATTAGATAACAAATTAAGGAATATGATAATCTCTTAAAAGTTCTGTTTAAATATGAAAAGCTCCTTGATTACTGTTATTTTTGTGGTCTGATTGGCCACACATATAAAGAATGTGTTGAATATGCAGCTTGCAATAAATTAATGGAGGAGAACCAAATGTCATTTGGACCTTGGCTAAGAGCAGCAACACCAAAAAAAAGTGACCAACAGGAGAAGATGGAAGACCTTAACTCAAGCTCGAAGACTTTAGTAGTTCAAGAAAAATCCCCTACGCCTAAAAAACGGATAACCCTAGACCGGAGGTTTTTGCATGAAGGAAAAGGCAAAACAATAGTGATAAGTAAAAGGACTGAAGAAATAGTCTCATGCAACATCTTTAGTCTTGATTCGCATATCAAATATTTAAATAGAGAGACAAATCCAGGAGAAAGATTGGTTACTCCTCTCCCAGAAGCAAACAAAGTGGGCCTCCTTCCCATACAAGATTCTTTCGTATGTGAAGTCTCTTAATAAACCAATCGAAAAAGAGACCTGACATCAAAAGCATTAAAGTAGATTTTTTCCCTAGTCAACCTATGGAAGGAATCATTTATGCAGACTAACCACCTCAAAGCCTTCTACCCCTGCCCATCAGCGAAGTGTGAGAAAATTGAAGAAACTAGCTAGAGTAGTAATTAAAAACCAAAACTACCAAAAGGTGAACCCAATAGTTTTTCTCCTTTGTCTCTTAATTATGTAGGTAAAGGAAATCCAAACTCTTAAATTCACTCTAAATCAGTCCAGATGGGAAGAAATCCAAACACGAAGACATTTTGCTAGAAGAAACATCGGTGGAGCCTATAACTCAAGCTCGCCAACAACCATAAGTCTATTTTGTTGGAATATTCGAGGTTTAGGGAATCCTCAGGCATTCTTAACACTATGTAAGGTGGTGCAAAAATTTTTCCCTAACCTAATATTTCTAGCGGAAACTAGGTTGCATAGAGACTGGATTAGTAAGTTCAAAACCAAATTGGGATTCTTTGGTGGTATCAAAGTGGATAGTGCAAACAAAAGCAATGGTCTTATCATGTTCCGAAAAGAAAATTAGGATGTATAAATTATCTCATTTTCCAACGGCCATATTGACTCCAAAATAGTAACAGAGGATGACAGTTGCTCTTCATAGGTTTCTATGAGAGCCCAAATCCTATATTCAAAAATGATTCTTAAAAACTCTTACGTCATCTTAGTTCCACTTTTTTCCTCTCATGGATATATGGTGAGGATTTTAATGAGATCCTTGCGTAATAGGAAAAAGAAGGAGGAGTTCCCAAGCCAATCTCAAGCATCTATTCTTTTCGCTCTACCCTGATGGACTGTGGTCTTTCTGATTTAGGGTTCAATGGGTCAATGATAATATGGTGCAATAGAATGGAGGGTATCCTAAATATCCAAGGGAGAATTGATATATTCCTTGTCAATAAAGATTGGAGAAACTTTTTTTCGGTTGCCTTGGTAGACTACCTTGGATTCATGTTTTTGGACCATCGTCCAATCCTTCTTAAACTGTTTTTTATTTTTGATGCATGTAGATGGCAGGTTAACAGAAGGTTCCGTTTTAAACTTTTTCGGGTGAAAGAGGAAGAGTACGGTATTATAATTAAGGAAGCTTGGGAAGGAATCCTTTCTAACTGCAACCTTAACTCCTTAAAGATTAAAATGCAGAATTGTGTTGCAAGTTTACAACATTGGAGTCAAACCAAATTTAGCTCTCTTAAAAAGGTTATAGATCGTTCCAAAGAGGAGCTGAACTCTCTTTTTCTCATAGATCAGAATAAACAGGTTCTAGATAAAATCAAACTTAAAGAATTGGAACTAGAACATCTTCTTGACAATGAATAATTATTACGGGCAAAAGTAGAATGGTTAAGTTCTACAGATAAAAAAAATCAAAATTTTCCAACAACGAGCTTCAGCCAGAAAGAAGAAGAATGAAATTAAAAAGTTTCAAAATGAGTCGAGGTCCCTTAAGCATTTGAATCCTGCCATTATTGGGATCTTCCACAAGTATTTCTCCTCATTGTTCTCTACTTAAAAGCCTTCTAATGAGGATATTGAGGCTGCTCTTGAATCTTACAACAAAAAAATCAATCCTACCAGTTTGGATTTTTTAAACAAACCCTTCTTAAAAGAGAAAGTTCATGCGGTTTTATTTGATTTAGAGCTAATAAAAACCACTCGACCCCGATGGGTTTCATGCTTTATTCTTCTAGAAATATTGGAGGGTCGATGAAGAAGATGTCACATAAGTTTGTTTGGACATTCTTAATAATAGGAACTCCATAAAAGAGCTTAATGAAACTAATATTGTTTGATCCCTAAGAAAAAGAGAGTCAATACCACTGTGGATTTCCATCTCATTAGCCTTTGCAACATGCTTTATAAAGTGGTTTCCAAAACCTTAGCCTCTCGTTTGAAATCAGTACTTTCTAAGATAATTTCTCTGGAGCAAAGTGCTTTTGCCCCAAATCGTCTAATATTTGACAATATAATTGTAGCTTTTAAATTTCTCCACTCTATCGCTAAAATGAAAAATGGTAAAATGGGAGACATAGTCATTAAATTCGACATGAGTAAAATTTATGATCATATTGAATGACAATTTTAAAAGCTATTATGATGAAATTGGAGTTTCCCTCTGACTTCAGTAATCTTGCATTAGATTGTATAGGTACTTCAAAAATTTTTCTCTTGATTAATGGTTAGATTGCTACTAAATTTTCCCGCAAAGAAAATGGAGACAAGGTTGCCCTTTCTCTTCTTATCTATTTATTCTTTATGCAGATTTTCTCTCAGCTCTTCTCAAAGGATCGGAAGATGATGGAAAGACTTTGGGTATCAAGGCTAGCCATGGAAGCCGTCTTCTAAGTCATCTATTCTTTGTCGATGACAATGTGATTTTCAGTAAAGCTTCTCTCAAGAGTGTACAGAATCTTTAAGATCTCCTTTGTACTTGCGAGAAAGCTTTGGGGCAAAAAGTAAATCTTTTTAAATCAAATATCTCTTTGAATCCAAATACTAATCTTTCAATTCCATCTCCAATTCTTAATTTTTTGGTTTGAATTCAAGCAAGGTGCACGACAAGTATTTGATGATGCCTACTGTCACTGGTAAAAACAAATCAATGACTTTCCTAGAGCTCAAAGATCGTGTTAGCAAAAGAGTCTTCAATTGGAGAAGTTCTTTTTTTCCCTTTAAGGGGTAAAGAAACTTTGATAAAGGTTGTAGTCCAAGCCCTCCCCATGTATATTATGAGTCTTTTCCAATTTTCTTCCAAGTTTTATAATGATTTATTCTATATCATTTGTAGGCTCTTATAGGGTTCAACTGATAAGAATCAAAGGATAAGTTGGATTGCTAAAGATAAATTGTGTGCTCCCAAACTCCTAGGCAGTCTTGGTTTCAAGGATCTTTTTTGTTTCAACAGAGCCTTTCTTGCAAAACAAGCTTAGCGAATCTTGCATTTTTCGAATTTTCTAACTAATAAAATTTTTAAAGCCAAATACTTTAGCCGGATGGAGTTTTTGGATGCTAGAATCAAACCTGGTAGCTCTCATCTATGAAGAAGTATTCTATGGGGAAGAAGTCTTCTCGTTAAAGGTTTGCATTGGCGTGTGGGTAATAGGGAATGCATTCAAGCTTTTAAAGAACTTTGGCTTTCTAGAGAAAGTACTTTCAGACCTGTCTTTTCCAACTTTGAAGGAAATCTAAAAGTTGCAACTCTAATTTCCCCTAATAGGCACTCTTGGAATTTGCAAACTATAAATTCTTTGTTTTCAGACTCAGACAAGGCAACTATTCTGAAAATCCCACTTAGCCCTTCGAATAGAGAAGATAAGTTGATTTGGCACTATGAGAAGCGAGGAATCTATACAGTTAAGAGTGGTTATGTGCTTGCTTTCACAAATAAATATGGTAGTCAAGCTCCTTTTTTCCCTTCTCTGGGAACTAGTGGAAAGTTCTTTGGGTCTTAAAGATCCCCTCAAAAGTTAAAGTCTTTCTTTGACGAGCTTCTCATAATGCACTTCCCTCTCTTTCTAATCTTCGCTCCAGGAAAATCCTGCATGACGATTCCTACTAGAGATGTAGTTCAGCCCCCGAAACTCCCCACCATGCCCTTTTTTCGTGCGGGTTGCTTCAGCTATTTGGAAGAAAACTCCTTTTTGGTCTACTCTGAAAAATTGTAAAAATCTACCTTGCTATAATTTTTTATGATCTCTCTTACCTATTTTAAAAGCTAGCGAATGGAACTTCTTTGTTGTTCTGGTGTGGTGTCTATGGGACAACCGTAACAAATTTCTGCATAATAAAAAAACCCGTGATGACGACGATCTGCTTTCTTGGTGCTCTATTTTCCTATAAGAGCATCTTTCCACGTAGGTTAGCTCTCGTCCCTCTCGCTTTTCCTCTGGTCCCCCTATTCTTCTGTTTGGTTCCCTCCTCCCTCTCTTGACCTCAAATTGAACACCGATGTGACAATTAAAAAAGATAAGCCTTGGATTAATACGAGAGCAGTAATTAGAAATGACCAAGGCTTTGTTTTGGCTACCCTCTCTAAATGTGTGTTCGATATTTTCGATGCTGAGGTGGGGGAACTTCTAGCAGCTAGGGAGGGTCTTCTTCTTTCCCAAAGATTTGGTTTACATGTGGCTTGGCTAGAAGTGGATGCTTGTAATACTGCCACACTTATCAACTTTGAGGTTTCCTCATGGAGTTCTCTCTCCCCTCTAGTTGAAGATATTAAGTTTTTATGTATAATAGTTGGTATTTGTAACTGTCTTTTTGTTCCTAGGTCCTGTAACCAAGTGGCACACACCCTTACTGCTCTTGCCTTCTCCTCTAGTGAGGATCACGTGTGGTTTGATTCTAAGGGGTCGTTTGTTTTTTTGTCTAAATACTAAATAGTACTGTTGAAGACTGAAAACTGAATCGTGACTAAAATATAAAATCTTATAAACATGTTTGTTTTTTTTTTTTTTTCTTTATCTCTAAATGTATAATAATTTTATTTTTTTTTTAAATTAAAATTGTTTGAATACTAACAATTTGATATTTATATCCTTTTACTATTAGTTGTTAAGTAACTTTATTTAATATGATACAAACAATTACAATAAATTATTTAATAAATATTAAAAAATTTATATATAATATTTTGATTCATAATTAAAATAAGATAAATTATTATAGTAGAGTCAATTAAATTTATATATTCAAATAAAAATAAACAAAATGGTCTTAAATTGAATTACTACTACAACAAAAATTGAAATTATAAAGTAATATGCATCGATAATAGATTCGATAAAAAAAAAAAAAAACTTTGAGATAAAAAAAAAAACAAAAGGAGAAATAAGATAACAAACTTTGAAGTTATGTTATACACAAACAAATTCTCATTAATATACATAAACCAAAAACACAATAACACGGTGAAACTTTAACAAATAAACATAATATGGGCTACTCCACAAGTAGATTAATAAAGAAAATCAATAAAGATTCTTACCGAAATTTGATTGGAAAAATATAGTAATTCAGTTATAGGAAAATTTGATGTTGAGATGTTTAGGGTTTTTATTTTTTAATGTTGTTTGTTAAAGCATTAAAAGAAATTTTTATAATATAAAATTAGGATAAATTTACAGTAATATATTTATAAAATCATTCAGTGATTTTATATTCAGTGAAAAGTCAAAAGATGTAACTTTTTTTTAAATGATTTTTGGGTTGTTTTAAGTAGTTTGACCACTTAAAAAAATAAATAAAAATCTTTTAATTGACTTAATTTAGTATCATTAAATGTTAAATATAAAAAATAAATAATCTCTAAGCCTCCTTGTGTGTTTTTCTTCCTGTGATTAGCCGTTTTTACATTCAAAAAAAAAAAAAAAAGAAGAAGAAAAGCAAAAGGGAAAATGTCCCATTCATGAAACTGTTGCCAGTTGGCTTCAATTTACACGCCTGGCTATTTCGTTGTATTTATGGACCTTAATTATTTTGATGCTTGTCATTTTTATGACATCTCTTTCAAAAAGTTTATTGATCGGTCCAGCTCATCAATCAAGTAGGTCATGCGTCGAATAAACGTGAACGTGATTTGCCATATAAATAGTGCATGTCATATTTTATTTTATATTATATCAATTCTTACTTTTTCTTGTTTTTGATGTAGCATGGCCAATTTCTTCATGAACATTTATGGAGCCTCGCAAGCTGCAGTTTTTTCCTTGGTTTCCTTGTTTTTGGTATTAGGTGATCAAGCATATTTTTTGTGCATTTTTTTTCGTGATCCCGTATTTTTTATTTTAATTAGTATAATTTCAAATTTGATGAAAGTAAACATAACTTAAACTCATAATAATATTAATATATATATATATTTTTTGGTGAAGGAACACTGAATTAATTTTATATCATCTGATTCCGTTATATTTAAAAGGTTCGTTTCATTGTTTAATATTTTTAAGTTTTGTTTTTTAACCTCTCTTAAATTGTTTTTATCTAATAAAATTCTTCATGATATCGACAGAGATTGAATTTTGCGGCCATGCATGTAAATTAAATTGGTGTCTATAACTGGTTAAAGCATCTCAGTGTTCAACATTTAAGAACAACTTGACAAGGGGCAAGGTCTCTGGTAGTCTACTTCAAAAAAAAAAAAAAAAAAAAAAGGTGGGTTTTTGGTGGGGGTGGGGGGGTGTTGGGGTGTGTGGTGGGTCTCGCATCGTTATGTTAAAAAATGATTTGTTATCTATTTTGCACAGGTCATGCTGCTGCCATCCAAGTTCAATATAAATACAGAATTTAAGGATATTAATTTAATGGTTATCCAAGTGTTCAAAAATTCAGGGGTTTGGTCATTTGGCTGCTGGTGCCCCCACGCCGTGTGTTGGCACGGGTTCGACGCCGACTGCATCTAAAATATGTGTATATAATATAATATAATATCTAATAATAATAATATAATATTATAATATTAATGATAATTAATTAATCTTTCATCAATTATATGGATCGCTCTCCTATCTCAGTATGGGTCTCTCCTCCACCTCCGTGTGGATCGTTCTCTCCCAATTGGAAGTAGTCCTCCAGGCCGTGCCACCAACGTCATATCTCGATTCAATAGTCCCGGATACCCCCTAAGCTTGTCCCAATACAGTTATTATATTAAAAAAAAAAAAAAATTCAGCGGTTTGAGATTAGAATATATATATATATATATATATCTCTCTTGCAAGTATTCTACAATTATATAAAAACTGCACAGTAGCTAATCCTTTTTATAAAATTTAGATTGACAAACGATGTCTTCACTAATTAATATTATAATTCAGATCCCGCCATAGGTGAACAGCTCCTTATATCTTTTATTAATTATGTTAGAAGCCTCCTGACCTTTTAAGAATTTGAGTTTTTTTAAGTGAATTAATTATTTAATTCGTTAACTAATTCTTGTTTCATGAACAATGCTATTTTGTCAGTGAACTATTTTTTTTGTTCGTGAATTAATTTATTTATGACTTTTTTGTGAGCTAACTTTTTACCTTTTCAGTGAGGCATATTGCGTAGTTATTCACTTCGCTGCTAAAAAAAATTATTTTGATAATTCAATGCTAGTTATAAAAATCATAATGATTTTATTGCTATTTGGTACAAAAATGAGACCTAAGTGGTAAAATATGAAATTTATTGTTATACAATAAAATATTTATAGTTTTACAAATTATAATAGATTTTTCACAGATTATCCCTTTTTATTATTTAGAATGGGTTTTTCGCAAATAAATTAGGTAGAAGTAGATTACTAACAATTTCAGAAATATATATATATTCGAAAATTCATGTATCTTTAGAAATATATATACCTATATATATATATATATATAGAAGAATTGTTAATTACACGTTTTTTTCTAGAGAAGTATTATTTGCAATTAGTAGTGTATGTCCTTAAAAGTACTCTTTAAGTAGTTCGAAGTTAGAGCGAAGCTCGAAGACTACTGTCTTTATCTTCACTCTTCATCCATCAAATGAGAAACAACCAAGTGTGTCCATTATTAATCGGATGTTTTATGGTAATAGATTATTAGGCGTCAATTCGAATTGGAATCCCAAGAAGAATTGTTAATTACATGCATCTTTCTTGAGAAGTATTATTTGCAATTAGTAGTGTATGTCCTTAAAAGTACTCTAAATGGTTCGAAGTTAGAGCGAACCTTGAAGACTACTGTCTTTATCTTAAATCTTCATCCATCAAATGAGAAACAAACGAATGTATCGATTATTAACCATATGTTTTGTGGTATCAGGCTATGAGGTGTCAATTTCGAATCGGAATCCCAAGAAGAATTGTTAATTACATGCAGTAGGATAGTTTTAATGAATCTTTACCTCTTTCAATTGGCCATTTTGTAGAATTCCAAAGCAAGCATATATATATATATATATATATATTTATATAGTTACTACCAAGTTCAGTCCCCAGATCCAAACATGAAATCAAGCATAGGGATTTGTCTTATTGGAGGCAACACCACTTAAATATGCTTGTGTGTTAAGTTTCGTGTTTATCAAGACCACTCAATGTTTTATGAGATGATCTTTTTTATTTTTAAAAATTAATCTTTAAATCGTACTATTCATTTATTATTATTGATCTCGATTGTATCTTCATATTATGTTGTTTCTCATGATAGTACTGCCTAGAAATGTCAAATACATATCTTGTCATTATTAAGTTCAGCCCCCAAATTCAAACATGATTTCATGGGTATGTGACATACGTACACAGCCGCGACTATTAAAGTTCCCATTGCGTATTGTGTTGTTTCACATAGTGGCACTGTAAAGAAAGGTCAAACCAAAGGAAGCAAGAGTCATTTTCACATTTAGATCCATAGTTTTTCCGAAGGCCATGCTAAGATAAGATCAGACGCAACCTAAAGCAAGAAGCTTCAATTCGACCTTTCTATTTGTAAGCTATGATGTAAAATTATACAGCCCATAGAAGGAAAGAGATAGGACTGTTGGGCACCGCCCCGCTTACTTATAGACCTGTTCATGATTTGAAACCTCTTTGTATTTGTTACAACTATTTCTATGCCAAAGTCAATACATAGATTTTAATGACATCCATAGCAATCATTTTTGCTGTTTTAATTAAGAAAAGATTACCTACTTGCTGGCATGAATCAAAAGTCAGCCGGGGCCTGGGTTATCGCTGACGGTTACGGATACTCGTTCATGCATTAAATTAATTATTACTTTTTAAATAGTATAAAATAATTATAACGGATAATTACAAACTTACTTGTGACACATTGATCATGTCACAAGGACTGGGACGTGGCCACGTCACTTCGAGCTTTATTCATTTTGAAGATACAATTAAAGAGAAACATAATTTTTTTTTAATATATATTTTGGTTTATTCATTTTAGAGGATAAAATTAAAGAGAAACACAATTATTTTTCCAGTTAATGTAAGGGTGGTATTATTACTTTTTAAATAATATAAAATAATTATACATCACTGTTGAGAAGTAAATTAAGACCTATAAATAATATAGGTCATAAGTAAGATTTAAAACTTTACTTTCAATAATGTTAACAAAAATTTATTTTCATAATACACAGGGAAAATTTCTTATAGATACTTATAAATATACATGATCAATCTCAAATTCTTATTATATCTATATATATATTAACCAAATTTATTCGTTGTAGATGGGGCTTCCCCTCCAAACCCTTTCTTGTGTTTAATAAATCACCTTGTCTTCTAAATATGGACTTGGTTTAGCACGTATAGTCACGTAATTGTGTGTTTTTATTAATTATCTCCTTTGATGGAGGGTTCTCGCGCTGCTTCTCCACGTGGTAGCCCCTAGGTTTGGCCGATATCTTCATTTTGTTTTTAACTTTGGTCCATCACGCACTCAGACAGTCAGACTCCCCCCTCTTTATTACTACATTTTTTTAAGATTTGTGTAGTGTATTGTGAGATTGGTGTCTTAACAATTGTTGTTACTTTTTAATCCGAATTATGTAAGTGTTTAAGTTGAATGATTACTGATAAATAGAACTGAAAGAATCATGTTTTGGGTGTGGTCTGATTTGTGAAAAAAATTTGTATACATGCAAACTCTTTTAAATGTTGAACCAAATATTTGTATGCATGCAAACTCTTTTTTTTTTTTTTTAAATATATATTATTATTTTTATGTATACAGAGAAAATTGTATATATCTACGATCCAGAAATTTTTCAAATTTTCAGTGAACATATTATCGTCAAAAGATTTGTGCAATGGAATTAGCTGGCTTTACACAAAACCATTTTAATACTACTAGGTAGTTATTAATTTATTGTTGTAACCTGCAAGTGTTAAAAATGTGCTGAAGAAGAAGGACGATATAAGAAAACTCGCCTTTGTCTTAGCATAATTATTGTAATTATGCACGCATGTGAGAAATGACCTTTATATATATATATATATATATGTATGTTTGTATGTATGTATGTATGTAAAAGAACGAAAAGGTGGCAAGTAGCTAGTTTCCTTTTGCTTTGCCTTAATGATAACAAAAACATGCAAATCGTTGTGACATTCAGCATTCTGTTATGATTGGTTGAAAAAGCATGTAAATTGTTGGTTTGTATGTCTTAATTTGACACGCAAAGTGATTGCCTGATCCTTCTTTATTATGAGTGATGCACTAATGAAGCCAGAGTTTCTACCATGAATCTTGCTTACTACTAATAGAATTAGGTGAGCAGTCTCTTTGTGGTTTTGGTGGGATATGGTTGCCAAAAAAGGACTCTGATTCTTTAAAACCTTCAAATAATATGTTTTAATTAATAATTTTCCAGCTGCTTGTCTTCGAGAAGGCTTCTTCTTCTTCTTCTTTTTAAATTTGAATTTGAAATTTTTTATTTTTTTATAGCAGTTATTAATTGTCTATACGTTTATTGGAAAACATGCTAACAATTAATATATTTGAATATGTCATGGCTTACTGAAGGTGGATGTGAGTTGTTGAAAAGATAGAAGAGTAATGGAAAGAATGTATATTATGAATGTATGCACGTTATAATAAAAGACCTAGAGGAAGTTTTCTTTAGGTCATTTTCATTTTGGACCAAATGTAGGTGAACAATCTGAACACAAGTTTATGAATTATGACAATTGATTAATCAACTTATGTTATTTAAGGTTGTCAGATTATGTGTTGACCAGAAGATGATGAATCATAAAAAGGACACTAACAAAACTTCGAGCTGGCTTACGCAAGCAGCTTTTCCAGGTCAATTTCTTATGTGTCATTGCAAATAAGTTCATTACGGCAGACAAACTAGTTTTAACAAATATAGCAAGTTTGAATACGATGGTCAGATGGTGTATGAAATCTCATTCTGTTTTTGCATGAAAAATTTTGTCGAAACGCACAAGAATCCGATAATTGTATTCATATTGCGTTAGATCACAGGCCTAATTTTTTTAATTAAAAAACTAAAATTCTTCCCCAAATCTTTTTATTTAATGATAAAAAACTACCCATTGATATTTGTAAAAAGCCCACATAACCCATTTCCTCAAATCAATTCTTTTTCATTTTGACCCCACCTGAATCATGTTTCCTCGTATCTGTTCTAGCTAATAGTTTTAAGTGATTAGAAATAATATTAATATATAAATATATATATATATATATATATACTATTAGTATCACAGGGAAGGAAAAAAGCTCTAAGAATCATTATTTAATATAGTTTGATAATAAAGAATCTTTATTTTGTCTGACAATATTTTAGGTTCAAATCACTTTGACAGTTAAAAAATTAAAGAAGCCTCAGTTCTGAAAAGCAATTTTCTTGGACATGATACGAGGCAGGCTACTTGGTAAGGGACAAAGAATGCAGGTCTACTAATTACTTTGCCACTAAGAAACCTTCCTTCAAGTAGTGATTTCATCTTTTTCAATTCATTTGGCATTGATTGTTGCAACTGAATTCCAGCAGTTTTCATGGCATTGGTGTTCAGTATTATTATTCTTTCACTGGCATAAGTTATGCCTTCAGAATACATTCATTTACTCACACACACACACATATATGTATTGAATAATTCTATTATCAATGCCTTTTAATTTTAAAAAATTAGGACGAATCAATCAAATTCCTCAATTGCATTCTCTTTCTTAAAACAAATTGTCTTTCATAATTAATTTAAATGCAATAGATCAATTTAATTAATTCGTTCTAACATTTTAAAATTAGAAACCGCGTGGTAAAACTTCAACTTTAAAAGGTTAGAACGAACCAATTAAATTCATCTATTCATTTGAATTAAATAAAAGAGAGAATACAATTGATAAATTTGATTGGTTCGTTCTAACTTTAAAAAGTTAAAAAATACTAATAATAAAAACACTATATATAGCTTCTATTATCAATATGTTCAATTTTTAAATTATTAAAATTATTAATTTCAGTAATTTATTACATTTAAATTAAATAGAAGAGATAACATTTTTTAGGAGAGAAATGCAATAAATAATTGAGATTAGTGGATATATATATAATTTCTGATGCTGCAGGCTTGGAGTCAACCAAGCTCACTTTCCATTTTAGTTGATCCAGAAAGAAACCCGCAAAAAACAAACCACACTTTTGATGGCCAATCCATATTTAGTTTTCACCAATTCCACTGCAGAGACCATCCATCAAATTCAACACTAGAATGCTTGGCCTGGAATCTGCACAAATGTTATGAGCATAATTCCAGTACAGATATCAATTATGCAGCACAAAACTAAAAACTTAGCCCCACATGGTCTAATCATCTGGGCTATGGCCCCATGCCCCTCATAAGTCATACCTTACTGAAGCGGCACAAGTAGAACCAAAAATCATACTTAAAATTCAAAAGAAATTACAAGTTATATAGAATTAAACAAATTTACAACTGAAAATTGAAAAGAAGCCAAGCAGCTAACCAACTTATCCACCGAGAGATTGGAGCTATCAAGAGAAGATCTAATTCACATTATGCTTAAGATTTTACAAGAAATAAGATCCATCAAATAGGTTACAGAAAACTACAACTGAAAGACATCAAAAAATTTCTATCTCAAAAAAGTGTGGTTCTTTGTTACATAACCAGTTGCAGCTTTCTATGGTGCTTAAAATATACCAGAGAACTCATTAGAGTGATGCAGCTTTTTTGCTGCATCTACTAGGCTGTGTAGCCCCATTTTTAAGCAGTAAGCTGAATATATAAGGCTAACTAAACAAGGTAAAATAGGTATTTTTGACCAATTTAATCCTTCGCGATACCACAAATCAGTTAGGTTGAACATTACCATGGTGACTGCAAGATTCAGGAACCACTTCATTTTCGGATACTGCCATGTCCAATTCACATGTAGTCACCAGTGGCAGTGGACCTGAATTTACTTGATTTGTCACTGGTCGAATGGAATTGGGTTCATCTGTAACAGGGGGTGCAGAGTCCTTATTATCTGTTGCTGGTGGCGCTGAGTCTGTTTGATCTGTAGCTGGTGGTGCAGAGTCCGCTTGAACTGCAGCTGGTGGTGCGGTATCCATTTGAACTGTAGCTGGTGGCGTGGTGTCCATTTGAACTGTGGTTGGTGGCGTGGTGTCCATTTGAACCGGAGCTGGTGGTATGTCGTCCACTTGAACTGTAGCTGCTATACCAGAGTCCATTTGATCTGCAGCAGGTGGCATAGAGTCCATTTTATCAGCGGCCAAGTCCATTTTCTGAGAGGCTAAATCGGATGTAGTGGGTGGTGCTGGATCTTTATGTTCTAGATTAGTTTCAGCACTCTCATATTCAGACAACAGATCCATAAACTCATTCAACAACCGCTGGACTTTCCTATTTGTTGCCATTGCTGGAAGAATATCTTCTCTTAAAAGTTTGTGTTTTTTCATTCCCTAGAGAAATCCAGTCCACAATAGTTAATAAGTATGCAAAAGCCACATGAACAGCATTAAAATATGCAAAAACCACATACATCATAGATAATTCCTGTAAGAGCTCTAGATCATGCATAGACCAGAGGAGAAACAGCCGGTGTATTTGCTATTGCTTTTGGACAGATAAAATCAACGTTTTTTCTTTTTATCATGATGATGAAATATGTTCGGCAAATTACTCTACAAATGATTATTTGACAACTCTAGCTTCTCAAAAACAACTCAATACAATCATTGAAGAGAAACGGGGAAGGCTTTAGCCTTCCCAGTCAGAAAAGTAAGGTCTTCGGCTTCCTCCCTTCGGTTGATAGGGTAGGGATGGGAAGCTGCTGGCAGCTTCTTCCCCTTGAATGAGAAGTACCTGTGGCCTCATCTTATTCAATATTGCTTTTTAAAATATAATAAAATTTCTTCAGTTAATTTTATTTCATTTTTATATATATATATATAATTCAATTTATTTAATAAATATTGGTCTTACTTACATTATTTTCATTTTTTTAATTCAATATTTTGGTTAAGTTTACCAAATGCATCTAAACTACTATAAGAAGACACAGCATTATAAAAGCATAACTTACCATGTGTCTTCTTAACATCATAGTTGATTATTTATTCAACAAGCTAACAATGATTATTTAAGAGTCACTGAGCCAAAAATGATTTTAACCAGGTACTAAATAAAAAGTTGAAGTTAGATTTGGATTTGGCAGCAAGGTATAAAACCTTTAGAGACAGTGACCCAGGTACTAAATAAAAAGTTGAAGTTAGATTTGGATTTGGCAGCAAGATATAAAACCTTTAAAGACAGTGACCTAAATTTTATGAGATGATATGCAGGTGTGTGTTCACTCAAAGAGAACTTCCCCCAAATGGATTATATGGCTTTCAATCTGAACAACAAATGCTATTGTAACAATTCATTTTCATAAAGAAACAGTAAAAGCCTAAATAATTTCTAACATTACTGAATGCAACAGAAAAATGCAAGGCAGGAGTCAGAATCATGCAGCTAACGGTATTATTTCCAAAAGACATCTTCCAAAATATATTACCTTGATAAACATGCTAGGAAATATGGAATCTAATAATCATACATAGGGCACTTTAAAAAGTGTACAAAAGCCTTACAAGGATGCAGGGGTCCCAAGCTGGGTTCTTTGAATCAGAAGATGTGCCCTCACCCATCCCAGTCGGGGGCCCAAGAAAACTTTCGCAGACTTCTCGCAACCGAGATTCATCTGCTTCTCTGCAGTTGAAAGTATATGCAAGCATTATATTGCACTGATAATACAAAACACTACAAGAATCAAACAATAATAATGACAATTAAAAAAAGAAAAGACAGACTATTATGCAAATTCTAATGGTCATTGAAGATCATAGAAGATTAATGCATATATGCATGCACCATGACCAGTGCCAGAATCCTACTCTTCTCTTTTATCACTCTTGCAAGTATACGGAAGAAACAAAAGAATGAAAAAAAAAAAAAAAAGAATCAGACCTTGCTAGAAAGCGAATGTAGGACAGGAGGCATTGGCGATATTCATTAGGGGATTTCAAAGCCAGTGAAGAAGCCAACTGAGATTCTAAATGAGCACGTGTCTGCACTCCATCATCAGTAACCCTGAAATGGTAAATGACGACAGGTCAAAACTTAAAAACAAGATAATAATCATAGTACAGACTTGAGAATAAAGCAACTAGAAAGTATCTAAAATGGTGTTCATAAACATATGCACACATACATATACAAATTCAATGGGTCACACACCAAAAAATAAGAAATGAAATTTAATATTGTTATGAAATCTTTGATTTTGACAACTTCAAAGGAAAAAAATCAAATCAAATACAAACCTACTCCAGCCTGGCTTTCTCGCCAAATATTTCCTAACATCCACCTGCAATGTAGCCAGCTCGCCATTCTGAATAGACCCAAAATTCCAGGAACTAGCAAAATTTGATGCAGGGAAGCAGTCATCGGCAACTCTTAACCAACACATGAGACTCATGTCAAAGAGAAAGGCATGGCGTGTTGCCAGAACAATGAGAGGTGAACCTGACTTTGACAACTTGACAGATATTACTTTGATTGTGCCTGAAAAGGTGATAAAATAGAATGCATGCCATCCAACAAAAGCATAGTCATCAGAAATTATACAGATCCGCACCTCATATGAACATGAGATTGCGGGCATGAACCCAATGTTGAAAACAATATTATCTAGCTCTCATACAGATTGAAAGTATACATAGTAACTGCACCTTTAGAAGATGGGTTCAGATCTGCAGTAATTAAAGATGCCAATGAGTCATGAAGGAGACAGTTCCTGTTGAAAAGATCCCATAAATATAAGGATCCCTTCCTCGTGACAAGTAACAACTTCCAACTCTCATCACAGTCAATAAATGTTGCAGCAGATCCCATCATCATGGTTGGCATGGCACGTCTTCCACACTTCGTGTATATCTTCTCAAACACGAACAAAATAATAACAATGCAAAATTGCCAATCAAAAAAAAAAAAAATTGTGCTTTTTTATTTTAAATATTAAAAAAAAAAAAAAATGTGAGAGAAATAGAGAGAGATGAACTCCTTCCACTTACCTGCAGGCAACCATCTTCACACCCAACAGCCCAAAAATTTGCATTTCCCGCTAAAACAGTAACTTTCCCTGCAATTCTATCAGACCAAAGAGTTTGAGTTCCTCTAGTGCAAGCAATTTCTGTTTCTTTCATCATATATGTATTACCCATTCCAACAATATCATTTAAAGCATGTTCTCTAGGACGAGCTTCCAAGCAAACAGGTACAGTATCCTCCCCTCCTTTCTTATCAAAAACCCTGATAGAAAGAGTGCAAGCAGCCAAGGAACCAGAAGCCTTAACACTCCCAGATTGTTCCACATTGATACTTCCATCCCCGCCTGCAGATATTGGAATCTTTTCTATAACAAGGCTCTCAGTAACAGTAGCCCTGGCTGTGACTCCAGACCGCTCCTTCATATCAGAGCTTCTGCCTAAGGTTCCCCTGACAGTAACTTCTCTTGAACTACCATCAGCAAGAACCACCCCATTATTATCCTTTGTGTTATCAGATGACACAGGAGGAAAGTCAGGTGCTTGAGACTGAGGCCCAACAGTAATATTTTCCTGCTGAACAGGCACTCCTACTGCTTCTGGAATGATCCTCTTTCTGCCATCTGGGCGCCTGTATTCTCTCTGTTTCACAGGACTAGAAATTCGGCCAGACATTGCTGCTTTATTCAAACCATCACCAGCAGCTCCCCCGCTCTTCTTACCGTCATCAGCTTGAGGCTCAGAAGCCTTTGTAATGACCCCCAAATTGACAGAAGATTTTGCAGGCATCTGATTTGGCTGAACATCTGACACCACTTTTTTGCCTGTGGTTTGCTTAGCCGAGGCTGCTTCAAGCAATAGCTGTGCTGGACTCTCAGCTAAATTTGCCTGTCGACCTCTGACATCCCCATAACGACTTCTCTTCAACTCATCAAGTTCGGCATCACTTAGCCTATAGCCAAGTTCTTTCACCTCAAAATGAAATGTAGCTACTGTCCCATCCAAGGAACAGGCAAAAAGTGAATACCCATCAGGACTCCTGTTTCCAAGATGAGAAACAAACAATTTATCAGAAGAAACAAGATACAATACACAAATCAATAAGATAAGGATAGAGTGTGTTAGGTACAACATTGTTTAGTAGGGCTACCAAGTAAAGATTTTACTGCTATTTTCTTATAAGTAAAGCTCGTAGCAAAAAGTTGTTAGTCAATTGGTTGTCAATTGTAAAAGCAAATATGAGTTCGTAGATCCTTTGACAGAACAACTATAAAAGCACTTGTTTAATAATATTTAAGAAACGTACATACTAAAAGAGTTATGTCGGGATTAATGAAAATATAGCTCTAATAACAGATAAGGTAGGCAGGATTTCTAAACTGATATAGGGGTAGTTTGGAGATGTTTAGATATTCCCAAAGCTCAAATTTTGAGCTTCTCAAATAAACTTAAAAGAGCTTTCCTAAATTTCAATAATCTCTTCTCCAATTATGACCAAACAAATGAAAAATCAAAAATTAAAATAACTTTTTTACATCAAATAAGCTTTTCTAGCCATTTCGAAAGTCATACCAAAGGAAAACTAGTATAAATCCAGAAAGAGATATATTTACCAGGCTAAATCCACAACACTCTGAGTAAAAAAATGCTTGGCCACAAAGAGGGGACGAGGACTTGCAGTCGTCCACACAGTTATAGTACGATCCTGACTTCCAATTGCAATAACATTATATGGCTGTGATTCTTTCCCTCCAATCTTTGAAGCCCCATTACTCCACCCAACAGGTGTAACCTTCGCTTCCTGTGAGCTGGTTAAATTCCTTCTGAACATTGAATGATTAAATTTCACCACAATAATTGGAGCATTGTGTCCTAAGAAGTCGAACGTTGCTGCCCATTCTCCTCTCTCTAGAACAGGTGCAGAATGCCTAGGTTTCTGGAAACCATGAGTAGTTGTGATAAAATGTCCACAAGGAGACCATCCAAGCCGCCTGAAAAATGTAGATCCAAGCTGAAAAGAACCCACTCCCATCAGAGAATTGCAATTAAAATTTAGAAAAAAACAAAATCACCATTAGAAAACATACTGATTTTGCCCAGTGGCCATCTGTTCTGTGAGCGAGACTCCAGTCACTTGTTCTCCATATAATGACAGTCTTGTCATCAGATTGACTTGCTATGAAGGAGCCAATGGGATCCCAAGTAACTCCTTTAACCAGGCTAGAATGACCCCTAAGAACAGCGGTACAAATGCCATTGCTCATATTCCAAATGTGGATGGTATTGTCTAAACTTCCACTAGCCAATATTGAGTCATCTGGAGACCAATTAAGATCCACCTACTTTAAGCATGGAAAAACAATTCCCCAGTTAGACGGTATCAAAGGGGTTATCGGATATTAATATCACTAATTAAGGCTCTGTTATGACACATTAACTAAATCTTTATTGTCCGTCTAGTTCTATTAGTTTTTGTAATCTAAATTCATAAATTTGATATTTTAAAAATAAATTAAAAAAAAAATGCACCAAAAAATATTCTGTTGAACATATTTTTGAAAACTTAAGCTTATAAGGGTGTAATAACTTCTATATAATCTATAACACAATCCCTAACATTCAAAGTTGGATTTAACAAATAGGCTTGACACATCCATTCAAACACAAGCTTACTTCACTTTGTGCTCTAATTTAATTAAATTAACCAAAAAAAAAAAAAAAAAATTGGTACATAAAATCTCACCAAACATTGACAAACCATTAATTCCACATATTTGAGCTTCTTGCTACCAGCCCAAGAATAAAATATAAATTTTGACAAACTCCAATCCAGTTTAGAGTAAAAAAACTCCTGTCTAAATTAACTGTAAATATATTTTAATTACCACATCAGCGGTGTGTCCTCTCAAAGTCAATGCAACTTTCCAGTTCTCAATATCCGGGGGCTCTCCACTACCAAACTCAGTTGTCCCTGAACCAGGCTTTCTCTCATGAACCAAAATCACCTGATCATCAGACCCTGATGCAATATACCGACCATGCTTAGCCCACCTAACACAGTTGACTGACCCAAAATGATCACGAAGGGTAGCAAGTAGCCTTTGTCCTGATTCATCATTTTCTAAGTTCCTGCCAACAGATTTCATGTTCCATATCCGTACCTATAACATATTAAGAACAGACATAGCTGTCATGTTTTAAATTATTATATTATATTATAAAGAACTGTTTTAAGGAAATATACAAGTCTAAACATACACAAACATAACACATAATTTGTGACAACCACAACATGTGCACATCAAAGTAGATGGAGCAATGTTAACCTAGCAAATTTACTTAACAGAATGCCTCCACAGATCATGCATGAAGGTGGCACCCAGTTTATCATTAGCAATAAGTATATTAAATGCACCAAAAACTCTATCATATGCAGGAGGGGAATTAATATAATTCTTAAAACCCATAATCATGTCACTAAAACACTATTATTGCACACAAATCAAGAAAAATATCGAAACATTGTGACTTGGTTGTGTTCAATTCCAGTGACCAAATATAAGCATCCTTTAGAATCTTCCCAGAATTTTGTCAACAACAATACCTTCCCATCGCAATTCCCTCCTAACAGCAACACCCCTCATAGTTTCATTCCTCACACTTTGTACTCATAATACCCCAAGCCTGTGACTATATCCATGATCACGATCATAAACAGTAATTACCTATCCAAGATACATATATTGGAGAGTCCTCACCCTTCATAAAGTAAAGCAATATCTGATATAAACTAAGGACCAATATCTGATATAAACTAAGGACCTATCTGACTGATCTTTCAGGCTACGTAATATAACTATGGAAGCAGAAGCAAAAGCTAACATTGACATAATTTGCACAATCAAATCTTCAAATAAAAAACCAAAGGAGCCAAAGAAATTTGAAATTATCCCACAAAATCACAAAACATAGAATAACAGCAATCTTCAAGAGCATGACTACAATGTTGAAAATCTCCATTGCAACCAAATTAAGCAGCCATGATACACCAACGCTACTACTGCCTCAACAACCAATGCACACACCAGACTCCCAGCCACCAATTCCACCTAATAAGTTACTTTTACACAGAAGCTAACAAAATCAATTCGCACCCACTGCTAGGAACAGCACCAAAATAGCAAAGCAAATATAAATAAATAAATAAATAAATAAAAAAGAAACAAAAGCAGCACACAGAGGAAACAGAACACATTGCATCATAAACAAGTCCCACAAGTTTACAAAATCAACAACAATAATAGCAAGAATCTGCAGTACACCACCTTGCAGGCAAATCCAAATATAAAATTATAAACTAAAAGGAAAAACAACATACTAAAACCTTCACATCAAATATCCACACATGCACATAGGCTCAAGCAATAGTTATGCAATTATGTTGTTACTTAACCTAGAAAAAGTCAAAAGAAGAAACTAGATACCTTGTGATCACCACCACCAGTAGCAAACCTGAGTCCACCAGGTTGAACATCAATGGAGAAAATCTGCATTCCCTCATGTCTAACCCAACTGGGCTTCTCTGCAATCATCTCCTCTTGTAATACAGCTTCCCTCAATTAGCTTCTTGTAAACCCACCAAAAGGGTACACAAGTTCCTAACCTTTTCACACCCAAACAAAAGAAACAACAATATCAAAATAATCAACCAAATTAAACCCAACAGTGAACTCCATAAATGTATCATGAAATTTAAAAATAAAAATCATATAGAGTTACAGAACTACTCTCACCTTTTGAGTCCTGAAAGCTGCTGTTACAAAGTACCCATTCACAAAATTGAAACACAAAAAATAAAAAATAAGACCCAAATTCAGGGTTTTGAAGTGAGTAAAAAAAGAGAAATCCTAAATGGGATACAAAATTGAAGAAAAAAACCCTAATTTGAAGAAGGAAAATAACCCGTACGGTGCACGCAAGAAGAATGATAGATTTGGTAAAAGAGAAAAATTTTAAAAAAGCAAAGGAAAAGAAAAGAAAGTAAAACCCTAGCGATGAGGAGGTTAGAGAGAAGAGAAAGATCTAACAGGTTGTGTAAGTTAATAACGGTCAAAATGTAGTAAGTATCTCCTAGACCCTAGAAGATTGCAACTTGGATCATGGGAATTTTTGGGGCATGTAACCATCTATACTGCCAAAATGTTACGAGAGAAAGAGAGAACCAAAGGAACAAAAAAAAAAAGAGAATAAATAGGGTTTAGATTATAATAAGATTCGTATAGCTAACCAAATGGTGTGGGTGAGATTATCTGATAAGAATCTTTAATAATTACCCTTATATTGATTATAAAATTATTCGATAATCATTTTTATAATCAATTCAAGAATTATTATTAAAGAAACTGATTTGGATACCTACCCTAAAACAATAAATTATCAAAACCTATTAAAATTATATTAGAGTGGAATGCATACAAGTTGAGTTATAAATAATGCTTGTTCAGCTGACCAATATTTTTAATTCCCGTGGCCATTATCAAATATGGTATCACATATAATTTATAAGGATACTATGTATATGATTTTAGAACAATTTGGTATTATTATAACTTTTAAAATAATCACTGTTAGTAACGGTAAATAAATAATTTACTGTAAAGATAATTATACTAGTGTTTGATTTTCTTAAATTATTATAAACCTTAACAGTATTATACATACATTTGATAAATTTTATGCTACTGGTTGTAAATTTATAAAATATTTGTCGTATCCATAAAATAAAATATTTTAATTTATATAAATATATTTTTATATAATTGAAATAGGAATATAAACATCTTTTTATTAAAATTAATAGGAATAATTTGGCTATCTAAAAGATTTATTAAATTTCATAGTTTATTATTTTATAATTATTTTATAAAAGTAACATCTCATATATTTATTATTTTATGATCATTTTATAAAAATATTATCTTGCATATTTTTTAAAACTGCTGTCAAATATACTCAAACCCTTAAATACTTGTCAAACATTTTCTTTTCTGCCAAATTATTAAACGAACTCTATTTTAACTACTTAAAAGTAAACACCAAATGGGTCTTTGCCTCTTTTATATCTGTGATTCAAAACACATTACAATAAACATACATTATTTAAGCCTAATAACTTGTAAAATGCTATGGAAGACTATTTCTATTTTGGCACTTTTTCATGGGTTTTTGACCTCGAAAAGATGTGGGAGAGTAGAGTCTAATAAGAAATTATTCCACAACCCCTTTTCAATTATCAAATAAGAAAGAAACTATTCCATAAGCATCTTTTGAATTTAAAAAATAAAATCAACTTTGAGAAGTATTTTATCAAAACCTCACTAGAATTTCATACAATTTATCCAGCACCTATCTTACAATAGTAGATCTTGCCAATCCTCTTCTGAGAAATGCTCTTTATAATTTCTTTTTTTTTTTTTGGTTCCTTTATGGTGTAATTGTTACAATAGAGCCAATTTTGCCAATTTATCAAGATACATCCTTTCTTTAAATGAAAAAAGGCAGAATAAGCATTCACAAATCCACAACATAACGACCAAATTAAATACGCACAAGTTTTGAAGATAGCAAAACTCTGAAAATGTTGGGTCAAAAAGAGCAGAAATTTTTCAAAAATTGAAAATACGAAACACATTTACAACTTATACAAAATTCCATTTGGGTATTGCAATAAGATTTCTTCCATTTGAGGTTGACCGAAGGAAATCCTCTGCCTTCCTGCTCTGCTGGCCCTTTACCTGTGTCTGTGACTGTGTACATTAATATTACTATTATTTCTTTGAATATGTGAGATACGCATCTTGAGCGATTGTTAGAACATCTGGCCTCTCCGCTTGGTTATAGGTTAGACATTTACGAATTAATTCCTGCAAAAAATTATCAAACAAAAGAAACAATAATATATTATTATTAAGTGGCTGCAGATTGTGTTAAATTTGACACTTAAGTGATTGAAAAGGCAATCTATTTGCTTCTTATTAACTAAAAGTTGCAGTAACTTCTAGCTGAGCTGAAAAGCTGAAGATTGTCAAGTTAATGAAGTGAGGGCTTGAAAATATTCTTCTAATAAGTGAGAACATACAACAAAGTATACAACAAGCTCAAGATGAATAGCCTTATAAAATTGTAAATGAAAAATTCACTTGTAAAATTTATTTCAGCTTGGATCTAGTTTAGCTTAAGATTGAAAGATAATAAATGAAAGCTGCAGTTACTCAATCATCCTTGAATCGTTGACACAAGTGTTGTCCGGATATGTTCTACAACAAGACGTCAAGATATAAAATCAGGCCAAAGTTAAATATCCTTAACCTGAGATCTAACACATCTAATTTCATATAGTCGTAGGAGTTTATCAGAAAGATTCTTCTATCATCAAGCACCAAAAAATTAGAAAAACTGAGATCTGCTGTGGTAGAGGAAGGACAACATGCAGAGCAACAGCTACCAAAATGAACAAGGAACTTACCTTTGCCTCATTTGAGACAGCAGGCCTCGATGGAAATTCAACCTTGCGTGCTTTAATAATTGTGTCCTCACGCAATATTCGTTCTTGGGACTGGTCATGCCCAAAAGGACGCCGACCAAAAAGCATTTGGTAAAATAGAATACCAGCTGACCAAACATCCACCTATTTTTCAGAATATAGCATGTCAAAAAAGGGGTGAAATACCAATGAACAAGAAAGAGTGAATTGTTTGGAGCATCAATAATGCTTTGAGCAGGACCAGTGTTAAAGTGCTTGGTAAAGAGAATCTAGTTCTAAGGATTAAGTAAATCCCTCCCTCAGTCACACACACACACACACACACATTTACACACACAGAGAATGCAAGAGGAGGAGGGGCTACTAACCTTTGATGAAATAAGAGGGATTTTGTTAAGTTCAAAGCACTCTGGAGGCAAATACCTAAAAACGCATTATCAAAGGAAAAGCCAGAAGAAATTAATTCAACTTGTTCTCAAAAACAGACATTAAAGATGTGGTAAAGTTATAATAATGCTGCTTTTAACACATACTTGGCATATTAAACTACCAACTAAAAATACAGTAGAAAATTCATTAAAATACTTTTTAAGACATAGCAAACCCAAAAAATTCATTAAGATTGTTTGAAAATTTAACAAAGTGATTGACAGAGGGCTCTCTTAGTTAGCATGCCTAGCATCTTTAAACGGAAAGATTAAAGGTGTCTGCAAACACCCAAGCAAAGCACGATTGCTGAAAAACACTCACCAATATGTTCCAGCTCCCTGGGACGTAAGTTCCATACCCTGTGATCCAACATCATCCTCCACAATCTTGCTAAGACCAAAATCAGTCACTTTTGCAACACCAAACTCATCAAATAGGACATTCCCAGGTTTCAAATCATAATGAATAATCTTCTGGGTTCTTTTGTTCAAGTATACGAGGCCTTGAAATATCTGAACAATGATGATCCTAGCTTCCCTCTCAGGCAGTACAGGTGTTGCCTTTAGAACTGCATCAAGATCTTTTCCTGTGAAACAAAAATAGACACATATCCACCAGAGGCAGATTCATAAATCAATTCTTTAGTGCCAACCAGAATTCAATGGTCTCTGCTACAAAGGCAAACTAAATGAGACTTGTTGATAAATATTGGACCATACATACCACTACAGTACTCTAAGACAGTGCAGAATGTATTCTGGTCAATCTCAAAAGTGTCCCAAAGCCGAACAATGTGATGATGCACCAATGTCTTGTGGATATTGTACTCACGGATAGCATGTCGTATGTAACTTTGCTTCTTATCTTCACTCCACTGGGCATTTAGGCCATGAAGCTTACATGCAACATATCTATGCTCTACCAAATCATAAGCCTGCTGGAAATTTCTTACTTCAAATCACTGCAAAAAGATTTATTTTTACAATTGCCAAACATTGGCAAAAGAAATGCTCTAAATTTTTATCATAATAAATAAAGCCTTTCATTAAGCATGTGGTGAAAATTTTACAATCATTTACAGATATAATATTCATCAAAATTCTGACCTTGTAAACTTCACTGAATCCTCCTTTCCCAAGAAGATTTAGAAGGGCATATCGATGGTTCAAAATCTGAAAATTGTTGAAGCGAGAACCATCCTCATCACGAATGCGCTTCATTTCACGAATAAGCCTTCCCTTCTCTAGCTCATAACGATCTCTCTCACGCAAAATAACTTCTTCCTCCTACAGAAAATCCAACTCAATGACAAAAGAGAAATTTTGACCAGATTGATTGCAATTTTCACAAGCCTTATCAAAAACAGATGTAACATGGAACAAATTAAAATGGCATTCACATCTCAAATTCTGGCTTACACGTTTGATGCTAGCTAGACGGGATTTATATATCTCATCCTGGACGAATAAATCTTCTTCCTGAATCCCTGATTCTGTATCATTTCCATCGCCCTTGTCTTCAAGTAAACACTAATTGCTGTTAGTGCTCAGAAAGTTGCTTAAGAACAAAGATGACGAGTGAAAGAAATGGTAACAATGATTCAGTATCCACCAACCCAATCAAAGAGGAAACAAGTAAAGAATGTGTGGGAAAAAGATTGTCTTATGAGAATAGAGAAGAGGACTTCCAGTATTGTTTTTAACAGAAGCAGAAACCAGATGAGATTAAGCTGTCTATAACAAAGAAAAACCAAGAACATCTCCATAAAAACAAATAATGACTAGTGGTATCATATATGCATTTTGCCAAGAAAGCAGTCAACTAAACTAATTGATTTATTAATGGTGTAACTCAAGACATCAAACAAATTTTGACAGCAAATAGCCATACAAATTAATCAATACTTGGACCTATTTCAAATGTGGATGTAGTTGATGAAAAATTATTATAATTTTAAGGTTTTTATATTTTCTTGTAGAATTTTGTTTTCCTATTTGAGGTTGATTACGTTACTTGTTTGTAGTAGATTTGGTTCCTTATTCGAGTTAGACTTGATTTCTGGCTGCCACAAATAGTTCTTGATGAATTTGTTCACTAAAATAGTTGATGAATGAATAAATTAACTCTTTGATAAATCCCATAATCCCTTTTTCTTATTCTTATTTCTTCCGTTTTCTTCCCTTTTCTGTTCATTTCCTGATTATTCTATCTCTTCTATCACTCTTTTCTCTTCCTATACTACATCACTTTATAATTTCTGTCTGTTCATAATTATAATCAAACTCTGTTCATTTTACACTCTTTCTAGCCATCCTTTCCTTTTCTCAATGTCTCTCTATTTTTGCATTTGTCCAACATCAGTATGCATGCGGGGTATATTGAATGTACAGAAATGGTTATAACAGAGTTTCTGTTATTTGAGCTAACAGCTGCTCAATTTTCTCAACCCATTTTATCATAATGATCTCCCGATGGACAAGGGGGATATCCCAGAGAATATAGATGTTAATCAAATCCTCTCTTTCAGCTCTATCCCTTCTTGTTCCCACTTAACCAGGCTCATTGCCAGCTCAATATGAGCTCAGAGTCGCTGCAGTTTCATAATGTTCCTCATGAACAATTTGAGGTTGGAGGAACTGAAGTAGAATAAGTTCAACCTAGGCAATCAATTCCTTCCTAAGCAATGTAATAATGTCAAGAGCAGTAGATACTCAAGCAATGCCAACATTGTCACCAACACAAATGAGAAACCATGAGGAAGAGAAATGAGCCAAAGAAGGGAGGCAGGGTGAAGGAAGGAACGCAAAAGGGAGAAAGATAGCAGCAGAACAAAGCATTAATTTTCTCGTTTTATTTTTTATTTTTATTTTTTGAGATATT
This sequence comes from Litchi chinensis, assembly GCA_019925255.1. NCBI lineage: Eukaryota > Viridiplantae > Streptophyta > Magnoliopsida > Sapindales > Sapindaceae > Litchi > Litchi chinensis. The sequence goes on along the minus strand of CM034473.1, from coordinate 16,217,339 downwards.
AAAGAATAATGCATTCAATAACTAACTCAAAAAAAGAAAAGGGAATTGAAGTTATTAAAAAAAAAAAAAATCTAAATAGGGAGACAGGAGAAAATAAATATACCTTTGAATAATTCTGGTCATTTTCAAAATTAACAAAAACAGACAAACAAATATTTGACTGAAGTATGCTAAAGAAACTGACACAAATATTGCACAACAGCAAAGGAAAGCAAGAACATTTTAGTTAGTACGATGCTTACCAGATTGCCGTTTCTTCAGAGACTTTCGTTGTCGCTCAACAGCCTCCTTAGTTTCTAATAATTGTCTCTGAAAAAAGAGAAGGAAATAAACCAGCACCATCAATATCATTCCCAATTTCCAATATCAAATGATTTTTATTTATTTTCTGTTTATAAGAAAATTTTGGTTCAATTAATTAAAACTAAATGAGCACATCTAAAAGAAAACTCAAAGCTGTTGGTCACTACTAACTCTTTCCCAACCACCTATCACAATCTAGTTCTTTGGTATTTTAAGCAACCGATCAATTCAGTCTGGTTCTTGTGTCAAGTGTTTGATACATAGCAGTGCTTCAATACCTATATTTTCTTTAAGTTGTTGCATCCAATTACCAATACCATGTCTATGTCAAATCACGACACTCTTGTCTATGTGTACAGATCATACTTCATAAAAAGGGAAAGATACCAAGAAAGAGAAGAAAACTGATTTTTCAAAATGTTAATTGAGGATGTGATCGGTAAACCAAAGAAAGCATGCAGTAGGGTCCAGCAATAGTAAAAACAAGTAGTATCAGACAAGGCAAGAGTACCAAAACCAACAATGCAAAAATTTTGGTGCTTGAATGCAGTCCATCTACACAACAAACAACTAACCCCAGGATCAAATATACATCATTAATACTCAGTTCTTTATCTACGTTGTACTGAAATCAGTAGGTAAAGATTAAGTTGAGAAAAATGTTAAGCAACTTCAGAAAGATAGCATTAAAACAAAAGTTACTGGGAAGAAGCCATAAAGAAGATCACATATAAAGAAATTTCATAGACTCTAAAAGAAAAAGAAAAGAAAAGGAAAAACATACAAGATGAGCATTTAAATCTTTCAATGCTTGCCCATCCTCCCATGTCTCAGATATGACGGTTCCAGCTCTGGCAATAAACAAAAGTCAAAGTCATTCATATAATCACACTTATAAGAGACCACATTGTAGGTAGGTAGGACCTTAGGTTATGGCTTCCACAAACAACTTTGTGAAAAACATTGATAAACAATTTGCAAGCTTTCACTAGACCAACCACTAAATATTCCACTACAGTTTTTTGCTTGAATATTGTTATTGAACATTAATAATTGTAGTCCTTTGATTGCCAGATGCTTTTATAGCAATGCCAATTATGATCATATTTCTTTTCAATTTTATCTCAATTGAGCAATCAAACATCATGATATACTCAATTCTTAGTCTATATCTTTTCAAAACTCCCTCTTTTCATCTATTCTCTCACCCAACGTGGGATGCAAATGAAGCATGAAAAAGGAATCCAACATTTTAAAGCTTAGTAAATGTAAGTATAACCTTTTTTTTAATAAGAAATAGGGAAATTTTTACTAATAACAAAATGATTATCATTACATAAGTTTACTAGTAATCCACCTATCTGTTAATAAAACTGCAAGAAGAACATCGTAAAATGACCACAGCCTTCCTTTCAAACTTGATAAAAAAATAATTTTCTTTCAAATTCTTTGCTGTGAAGCCTGTAAAGAAATAAGAGTATACCTGATTACACCAACATTACCCAGTCTCACAGAATCCTGGCGTACTTTCAGCCTAGCTTCCTGTCTCTCAGCTTTCGAAACGGATATCAATAGATCAGATATTATTTTTGTTCTCTGCAAGAAAGATTTAAAAAAAAACAAAAAAAAAAAAAAACAAAGTTGATAACTGTTGCAAAGCATTGCTAGCACACTCAGCAAATAACAACAATCTTCTCTTGCCAACCAATAGATTTTCTGGTGAGCAAATTGAGTATCCATATGAATCTTAAAGCTCACATGCATGTAAAAAAAGCACACAAAAAGACAAAGGTAAAGGAAAAGTACTTATGTATTAGCCAAATATTGTACATTATCTACTTCAGCAAAAATGACAAGCATTTGAAAAATGAATATGTGAAGATCCCTCAAATTCCCTGAGTATAGCCTCCAATGGAGTCAATGTTACTAAGTTCCGGCAATTCTGCAGTACTCGTATTTCCTCACTAGTTCCCCACCCTCCAAACAAATATGTAACAGTTCTGTGCACTACATTTAGACTTGAACAAATTCATTAGGGAAATCTCACTATCCAACTGTCATTATTAATCCAAAAAAATAAAAATAAAAAAACCTGAGCGTAGGAAATCATAAGATTTCACCAGAGTGTAATAGCAATGGAGCGTGTAAGAAAGAGACCAACAAAACACATCGTTCTTTGAATTTGCAGCAATAGAATGTAGAGGCAGATTTAAAATTTGGACAAGTTAATAAATCAAACTAAAATAAGCGAGAAAATGCAATGAATAAAGATTCTATTAGGAAGCACACCTTTGGCTTCATTTGTTGTTCGTAATCTTTAAGGTCCTTCAGTTCCTAAGCAGATTACAATAAATATTAGATTTTCGAATAAGAAAATAGGGGAAAGAAGCTATGTAACTATTTACAGACAGCATTATATACCTTTTCTAATTGGCGGCAAAGATCATGATTGTCGGAGGCCTCTTGACGAGATTTATGTAAGTCCTCTTCCAAAGCTGCAACTTTTGCACGTAAAGATGCTACCTCCTCCTAAATTAAATTAACAGGAAATGACAAGAAAGTGAGGACCCTAAATACCTAGTGGTTGCTGTACCAATGGAAGAATATATACTCACACAATAAAAGGATCTATTTAGAACACATAACAATCTAATAAGGCACAACAGAAATTTTTTTTTTTTTTCCCTATATCTCCTTGTGCATTTTCTGGGTCAAATAGTATCACGTTCAATTTTTCAAAAAATAAATACAAAGATTTTTAAAATATTATCAGGCATACCTCAAATGAAGATCGATTTTCCATCCGAAACTGTTCTTTCAGCTTATTATCCTACAAAATGAATGCACACAAAAACAGTCAATGCATGTATTTTTTCACCAACGATGCATTTCATATGAGAGTCGGGCTGGAGGGATGCACCCCAAATTGAAGTCTTGATAATATTCTCAAATCTCAATATTATTTGGTTCTCCACTTTTTTAACATTAACAAAAGAAATTCCCTTCCGTTTTACCCTCTATACTTCTATTCCTCTCTCAGCCAACTCATAAATAAAGAACCAATCAAAATAAATTAAACAACAAATGACCTCTTAAACATCAGAATTTCACATTACTAGCAAAATCATCTTCATGTTCTTGACAACTTTCACTTCTACAAGCAAGCCACAATCACTCCCATCTTCAATGCCATTTGTTTCTTTGGGATCAATGAGAATGGAACCCAAGATCTATAATACCTGTTATTCTAAAATTAAACTCTTAAGATTTTCTTTTACCTTCTGATAAGACCTAATAATATCTTCTCTATACTTTTATCTATCAGAATACCAGAATACCCAAGAGAAATCTACCTTAATCCCCAGATATATATATTTTAAATTAAAAAAAAAAAAAAAAATCCCCAGATTTTTTCTAATATAAGTCTGGGCTCCAAACTCAAAATGTATGGTAAACACTCTCCCAGCGAATATTCCACCGAAATGCTTAGTTCACCTGGACCGATTGGCCCACCTCAAATTATAATTTTTTGCAGTTAAGGAAGCTATGACTAGAACTTCTGTACTCGCCCAGCACACAGCCTCAAAGCTATGATGATTTTTCCCATTATGGCATGCTATGACTAGAAATTTTGTAACACCCCAGCATGGAGAAAAGATGCTACATTAAAATTTACTGCACAAAAGATTATCAACAGAAGGGCATTCTTTTTTTTTTTTTTGATAGGAAACAGATACTTTATTAATAAGAGAATAAGTTACAACTGTGGACCAGAAGTCCATCACCAAACAAACAGGCAAATAAAAGCTAAAACTAAAGCTAGATTGGACAAAAATCAAAACACAGCAGCCTTCCAATCTAGCAAAATAAGAGATAAAGATAAGTCTTTAAATTCTTCACTAGATGATGCCCAAAGAGACGCCAAGTAAAACGCTTTATCCCTCAAAAAACTTTCTTCCTCTTCTACTTCTTCAAAGATTCTCCTGTTTCTCTCCTCCCAAATAACCCAGAAATTAGCAAAGACTCCACAATTCCAAAGAATTCTAGCCTTTTTACCTCCTCCTATTAGAGAAAAATCTTCCTTTAAGAAAGAAGATACTGATTTAGGAGCAGCCCATTTCAAACCAACTGAAGAAAACAACTTATTCCATAACAAGCCAACCCTCGGACAATGAAGAAACAGATGATCCAAGTTTTCCCTCCAACTTTTGCACATGATACACCTAAAGGGTGAAAGACAAGTACTAGGAAATCTTTTTTGAATGACGTCCCCAGTACTTAGTTTCCCATGAGCCAAAATCCACACTAAACACTTGATCTTGTTTCGAGCCTTTGACTTCCATATAAGATGAGCAAAGTCAAACCTAGGAAGCGAATCATCTTGGACCATCTTTTCCAAAAAGGACTTGAATGAAAAAATGCCATTAGAACTTAACCTCCATTCCCTATTATCGTCCGATCCGGGATTGAAAGACACCCCCTCTAATAAAGCAATAAGAGAAGCAAATTCCTCGATCTCCCTTTCCTTCAAGTTTCTTCTAAAATCAAGGAGCCATCCTTTATGAACAGAAGAGCTCTCCAATCTACTTAAAACTGAGACATTTTGGGAAGAAGAGAGCTTGAACAATCTTGGAAACTTTGAGCATAAAGGTTGAGAATCTATCCACTCATCCTCCCAAAATCGAATTCTAGCTCCGTTTCCCAATACCATCCTCAAATTCCTCGAGAAAGTGTGGAAACCTTGCATGATAACTCTCCATGGACATCTGCTAAAGCCTTTAGAACCGTATTAGAATCCCAACCATTTCCTTGAACTCCATATTTACTTTTAATCACCTTATACCATAGAGAATTGGATTCCAGAGGGAACCTCCATAACCATTTGCCGAGCAAAGCCAAATTCTTCTTTACAATATTTCCAATCCCTAGACCACCTTCATGTTTAGGGCGCGTAACTACATTCCATCTTACTAAATGGGTCTTCCTTTCTTCTCCAATACCTTCCCATAAGAAATTCCTCATGATCTTCTCAATTCTTTTTGCCACCCCGATAGGAATTTTGAATAAAGATAAATAATACGTGGGAATGCTATGCAACACCGATTGAATTAAAACCAATCTCCCTCCCCTGGAAAGGAAAGCATTTTTCCATCCCTCTAGTCTCCTCTCAACTTTCTCCACCACCGGGGCCCAAAACTCAAAGGATCTCGGATTACCTCCTAACGGCAACCCTAAATACTTCAATGGCCATCTCCCTACCTCACACCCAACCGCTTTGGCCAAGTCAACAAGCTTCCTTTCATTGCAATTAATGCCCGCTATTACACTCTTGGCTAAGTTGACCTTAAGCCTAGACACCCAACAAAACAAACGAATTACCGCCACCAACGAATTAAACTTCTCCTCGTCACTAGCAGAAAAGAAAACGGTATCATCAGCAAATTGCAAATGGGAGACAGTAACTTTGTCCTTACCAACACAAAACCCTTCCACTAACTGACAATCCTTGGCTCTATCAATCAACCTTCCCAAACAATCCACCGCCAGGATAAACAAAAAAGGAGAAAGGGGATCCCCTTGCCTAAGACCTCTAGAGGCATTAAACTTTCCCCTGGGTCTTCCATTTATCATGATCGAAAAATTTGCAGATTTTAAGCAACCCATGATCCATCTTCTCCACTTTACCCCAAAACCTTTTGCTTCCAAGACGAAATCCAGAAAGTGCCAATCAACATGATCGTAAGCTTTTTCAAAATCAATCTTGAAAACTACCCCTTCTCTCTTCTTCATTTTGAAATCCTCCACTACCTCATTAGCCACCAAGATTGCGTCCAGAATTTGTCTGCCTTTAACAAAAGCAGACTGGCAATTTGAAATAGTACTGTCGAGAACCTCTTTTAGTCTAAGGGAAAGAACTTTCGCAATGATTTTGTACAAACTAGAAACCAAACTAATTGGTCTAAAATCGCTAATCTTTAAAGAGTTGGATTTTTTTGGAATGAGACAAATATAAGTTTCATTTGTGATTTTATTAACAATCTCATTCTCAAAAAATTCCAAGAACACCTCCATCAAATCATCTTTAACAATCTCCCAACAGGCATGAAAGAAATCAAAATTAAAACCATCCGGACCAGGAGCCTTTTCTTTGCTACAATCCGCCACCGCCTTCTTGATTTCTTCTTCTTCAAAAGGTCTTTCCAACCAATTAGCTTTATCTCTACTAATACATTCCCAGTTTAAACCTTGAATGATTGGTCTATCCACATCTTCTTTAGTGTACAACTTCCTAAAGAATCGGATAATTTCATTTTCAATAGCTCCCTCTTCTTCAATTATCGCTCCATCATCTAATTCAAGCTTATCAATGTAATTCCTCCGCCTTCTCCCATTAACTACTTTATGGAAGAATTTAGAATTACAATCTCCATCTTTAACCCATTTAACTTTAGCCTTCTGCCTCCATAACGTTTCCTCTTTGGTCACCATCTTTTCAAACTTCAATTTCAAAAGAGATCTTTCCGATCTCAAAGATTCACCAAGTAATCCTTCAGCTTCCATTCTATCCAAATCAGAAATTCTAGCCTCAATCTCTTTCTTCTCCTTGAGGATGTCTCCAAAAATTTCCTTGTTCCAATCTTTCAACCTCTTTTTGACCCATCCAAGTTTCTTCATAAACCTATAACCTTTCCATCCCTGAAAGTCCACTTCACTCCACCATTCCTCCATATTTTTGCCAAAAGATTGATGATCCAACCAAATATTCTCAAACCTAAGGCTGATTTTTAGAACACTGGTAGTTACAATGCCATATGTAAATACATTTTAAAAAAATAATACATATTCTCTTATACTTGATTTGTGTCTTAGTAATGGGCATCAATTGATATATTTTCACTTTCTAGTGATTATGTTGTGTAGTAATTGGTAATATTTTAATTTCTGCATTTATTAACTCAAAATTTATGAAATTTCTCAAAACATTTGGGGTGTTAGGGGAAATGAGAAGCTAACAACTGTGTAATTAAAACCATTCTTGTTCTATACACGTAATAGTGTTGTTTCCCATTATGTTTGGGATTTTAGGGGGAAATGAGAAGCTAATAATTGTGTATTTAAAATCATTGTCATTTTGTACTCTTCCCCCTAAAATCCCAAACATAATGGGAAACAACACTATTACGTGTATAGAACAAGAATGGTTTTAATTACACAGTTGTTAGCTTCTCATTTCCCCTAACACCCCAAATGTTTTGAGAAATTTCATAAATTTTGAGTTAATAAATGCAGAAATTAAAATATTACCAATTACTACACAACATAATCACTAGAAAGTGAAAATATATCAATTGATGCCCATTACTAAGACACAAATCAAGTATAAGAGAATATGTATTATTTTTTTAAAATGTATTTACATATGGCATTGTAACTACCAGTGTTCTAAAAATCAGCCTAGATGACAGCAACAGCTGCCCGGCAGTGGCAGAAACACCATAGGCGCCAACATTATGTGACACCGCCTAATCAGGAGACGCCTAGGTGCTGCTAGGTAGTCTCCTCAACAATTTGTTCCTTGTTTTTTTTTTTTTTGTTGTTTGTTTTTTTTTTTGGGAACACCCAAAACACAGTTTTCGGTGTTTAATTTTTGTTTATTTGAAGCACCCAAAACAACACCATTTTGGGCGTCAATATTACGATAAAAAGTTTAAAGCACCCCCAGAACAGAGAGCTTATTTTTGCTTGCTACAGCCGACCCCTCCAAAGTAAAATTCTCAAGACCTCAATAAAACCCCAAGTTCACCAATCACCACTTCGGGTGACTGTCCTTGAACTCCGACAATCACTTAACATTGAAGACTCTCCTAGGCGGCATGCCAAGCCATTGCCTGACTAGCGCGTAGCGCCTTTTAGAACATTAGCAACTACAACCTCGATACATCTAAAACCATACACAATAACTAGATATTTAACAATAGAATAATATAATAGATAAACAATTCTAAGGGAAATGAGTAGCTGAAAATTAGTTATATTTCAAACACAACACCTAATTTGGACAGACAGTTGTAGCAGAAGAGCTGTCCTACCATTCATCATCCATGTCCATTTTCATTCCAAGTTCAGGATACTAATAAACATTAACAAATAACAATCCTATATATATTTGGCATTTCATGCATTGTATCCATCCGAAAATCCCCAAATTTAAATATGGTCCATTTGGGAAAATCCAAACTCAACAATGGTATTAAAATATCCTATCAATGTGAGAATAATAATTGTTGTTCTTTGATGAACTCCTTGTATCTGCTTGTATCTGTCGATTACTGAGGACCCCTCTTTTTAAACTTTTTGCAAAAGCATGAAAGGAATAATATTGCCATGGATTTCTAAATTATATCTTTATTTGAATTGCAACAACTTGAAGAAGTTTTTTTTGTAAGCTGTTCACATACTTCATGTGAATGACCTCATTGTTCCAATTAAAAAACAATGGCACAAGTGTGAAATGGCTGATACCAATGTACTTGTTCTTGTGTTGTGCCTTATGCTTAACACACAAGTAATTGATGTCAATGTTATGATATTTGCTATATAATTTTATAGATGCAATTATTGTACATCAGCACTCACCAATTAAAATAATTGCCAATTCAAGTTTGCTTCAATATATATCTTGGTCGGTATGCTATGCTTCTATAACCTGATTACTACCCAGATGAAATGGATAATGGCGAAGAAAATATGAAAATCCGTTCAAGTTTCCTTGTCATTAAATTAGTTACCTCCTATGATATCTTAAAGTAACGTTTTTCAAAGCACTTCCTGTTCAATTTGCTGTACATAAAGACAACAAGAGCACTAATCCCCTATAATTAAATTGCCCCAACTCAGTTATGAAAACCAGAAAATAATTTGAGTTGCAATAATAACCAGCAATAACATGGATGGTAATGATAATTGTAAATTACAATGAAAAGGCGCATAAAGAAATCATAGCAATTGCTGCCAGTAAAAGCACACCTTAGAATATGAGTTCTCAAGCTGTCCATTTGAAGGTGAAACTGTTGAAGAACACATCTGTGACTTTGTCTGCTCATTTGCTCTGGAACTGCGGCCTCTGCCTGAAACAGATTGTCCCCTACCACGACTGGTTTTTTTTCCCCTATTTACATCAATACCTGCCTTTGCCTCCAAGGCTTCCGTAATCTTCTGCCTTCCATCAGCCACTGCCTGATTCAGTTTCAAACAAATGTTAGTGTGCAATTACATACCAAAATAAGAACAAAGAACAAAGAACAAAGTGTACAAAACAAAATGAAATTAAGAAAACAGAAAATACAATTTAAGTGCAAAAAAGATATGCAACTAGAAGCCACAAGTATTGAAAAATCAGCAATTTCAGACTCCCAATCGAACTCGGTTTTTTATTATCAACCTACCTCAACATGTTCGAAAGCAGCAGAGTCATCGTCTTCTTCTAATTTCTGGCGCTTCTGAGTGTTGGCTTGTATGAGAAACTCCCCACCATTCTGAAACCATTAAATGTAGAAAGAACATTACACGAGTCATAAAAACAAAACAATACCAACAATATATTTAACAGCAAATAAAAAAACATTCTTCAAAGGAAAATAACTGCCTTAGTTATCTCCAAGCATATACCACAACTCATTTGCAAAGACGTCTTATGAAACAAACACAAAAGACCAAATTACATCGGCTCCATTCCCCCGTTATGGAAACTCTCTGACCAACCCAATTTCCCATTTATACACACTAACACGTACACGGATTCACCAGTATATGCACTGGCACTCTCATGCCCCTAAAACACATAATCATTTCAACCACATGATATCAACTCATTATAAACTTTCACAACCTTACAGATATTCATTTCTGTTCACGAAGCATTTAAAAATCTCATCATTCACCCTACAAATATCTACTCTCCATTCCTCATAATAACATAAAACATTGACTAATCCAGTGAACCTTCTGACTTGATAAAATTCAAGTTATAGTCAAGTAAAATAGTTTCAAAATTGAACCGAAGACAAAGTAATGATGAGTAGGCGTTCGGTGGCTTACATCATCGTCCGAATCGCTATCAGTAGCGGTTTGAACCAGGTCGTCAGGGGCAAGTGATCTTTGGGGCGGCAGAGGAGAAACAGAGGACCGAGTGGTCTGCTGGTTTTGTTGGGGGGCAGAGGGCTTGCCGACCATGCGAGCTTCGAGCTTGGCAATCTTGGTGGGTAGAGACTGGTCTGATTGGTTGGAAGAATTGGAGGAGAAATGTATCAACATATCATCCGACATTGCGCCTTCTATGTGGATTTAACTTGTCAGAGGATCATGAAATGGAATTCTGGGTATGTATGTATGTATCGATGGATGGATGTGTATGTGCCCTAAACTAAATCAGAGAGCGCTACTACTACTCTGCTTACAACACGACTAACACATGATCACATCACACGCTATGGATTTCTGCTGCAAAACACTTCCCCAACTTTAAAATTATACAAAATTAGGGTTTTTATTTTTGGTAATCAAACCGTCAAACATGATGACAGAAGGAGGGCGCTCTGTTGGTTTTTTTTTTTTTTTTCAAAAATTGTTTTTTAATTAATACAGATATTTATATTATCGATATACCCTAAAAATAAAACTAACAAAAAAACAATTTCTTTTTTGTAGAACAAAAAGGTTTAATAATATTATTTTTCATTTTACTAATTTTTTAGATTTTTTTAATATATATATGCTCAAAGCCACTTACAAGATTTGAGTTTTTGTGTATAGATTTACCTTATTTGTTAATTACACTTCATCCCAATAAATTAATGTAAAAAAAAAAAGGTAAATGCTTAAAACCACTTGAGAAGGTTTGTGTTTATGCTCAAAACCACTTCAAAGGTTTGTGTTTTTGCACATAGATTTACCTTATTAATTACATTTCATCCTAATAAGTTAATGTAGAAGGAAGGAAATGCTCAAACCACTTGAAGAGGTTTGTGTTTTTGCACATAGATCTACCTTACTTGTGGATTACACTTCATCTCAATTAGTCAATATTGGTCAACTTTAATGGTATGAAGGATCCATTCAAATCTAATGGTATGAAGGGTTCATTAACATTAGTCAACTCTATCGGTATAATGGAGATTTTTGTATTTTCTTTCTTCTTTTAAAATATTTCTTCAAGAAAATAAAAATTAGAAATTCTTTTTTGAAAAAATGGAGTAAATTTCCATTGTTCCTTTTTAATATGAATAGTAGAGATCAAAAAAATTAAAATTAATATTCGAAAAAGAAAAAATCCAATTTAAATATCCATTATCTTCATTTTTACAAAGATTTCAATAGAGATGGAGATTAATCTCTCTTCATCGTAGTGGAGATCAAGCCTCCATCATGAATAAGGACTTACATTTACTCTTCATCGATGATGGGATCTTCATCATTTCTGTCACCAATGGAGGTGCCCTTCATGGCCTCCTCAATCATCCAAGGAAGCCACAAACAACTTCCGCTGATGGAATTTGTAGTAAGCTTTATTAAGATCATTTATTGAAGAAAGCGATCTTTCTCTAGATCACAGAAATTAAGTTTCCTCTAACATGAACTGAAATTCCTCATATCTCATTAAACGCTGACTTCTCCCAGATGGAGTAAGTCGGCTTCCTCCAAAGAATGTCGTAGTAATGATGACCTTAAGTAATTTTTTTTTAAATAAAAATTAAATTAAATTTTAAAATTTTATATTTATGAAAATTTTTATATTTAAAACCATCTTATTGAGTTTCATTTTTCATATTTCAAAAAAAATAATTTTTAATCTAAATTTTTATTAATAGTGTATTTTTAATTTTTAAGTTTTAAAATGAATATTATAAAAGGTTTGAATTTAAATATCTTGAATTATATAATTTTAGCGTTTATATATTTTTAATTTAAGGTTAGAATATTTTATTTTATTAAAATATATAATTTAACCATTTTAAATCAAAAGTACAAATTTGTCACTGAAAAATTAGATGGAGCCTAATAATCATAGAATTTGAGGGATATTTTTCATAGTTTAGATACCATTTTAATTTATTTGAAAACAATGAAAAGTAAGTGGTATTTCTTCAAATACAGGGAAGATCTTTGAAAGTTTCCCCAAAACACTAACCGTTATAATATGGTATTTAAAAAAGGGCGAACAACGATTTTGCAAGCCGGGCCTGACAAGCAAAAGCTATTGGTTTGGAATCCATTTTTAGGTAGAAAGAGAGCATGATTTCAAGTTTGAGAAGAAACCCAAGTAAGCAATCTCTCAAGACTCTCAAAAACCCTTTCCGCTACTCATCAAATGCCACTTCTCTCAGAGTAGAACATCACGTGTTCGATGAATGTCCCCAACCTAACCTCTCACGGTACAATCACCTACTTTTCGATTATTCTCGCCGTGACCTCAACCCGGAAGCTCTCTGTGTCTTCTTGGGTATTCATAGTTTCGGTTTACCTGTTGACAGGTCGACCCTTTCTTGTGTTTTGAAGGTCTGCGGATGCTTGTTTGATAACGTTGTTGGTAGACAAGTGCATTGTCTATGTACCAAGTCTGGTTTGGTGGGGGATGTTAGTGTTGGCACTTCTCTTGTTGATATGTATATGAAAACGAATAATGTGGAAGATGGAAGGAGGGTTTTTGATCAGATGAATGAAAAGAATGTTGTTTCTTGGACTTCCTTGTTGACAGGGTATGCCCGTAATGGGCAGAATGAGATAACGTTGGAATTCTTTATTAGAATGCAGGTTGAGGGTGTTAAGCCTAATCCATTTACATTTTCAGCCGTTCTTGGAGCTTTAGCAAATGATGGGATGGTTGAGGAAGGAGTTCAAGTTCATTGCATTGTTATAAAAAATGGGTGTGAGGCAATTACCTCTGTCTGCAATGCTTTGATTAGTATGTACTCCAAGTCGAAATCGGTTAGAGATGCTAGCTTGGTTTTTGATAATATGGAGACTAGGGATTCGGTTACTTGGAATAGTATGGTTGCAGGTTATGCAACTAATGGCCTTGATATGGAAAGTTTCAAAATGTTCCAGTGTATGGGACTTGGAGGTGTGAAATTAACTCAGTCAACTTTCGTTTCTGTTATTAAGTTATGTGCTAATACTAAAGAATTGGAGTTTGCAAGACAGGTACATTGTCTGGTTCTAAAGAATGGGATTGGATTTGATCATAACATTAGCACAGGCCTCATGGTCACTTACAGTAAGTGCTATGAAATTGATGATGCCAGTAAATTATTCTGTATGATGCATGATAAAAATGTGGTATCTTGGACGGCTATGATTACTGGATATTTGCAGAATGGCAGAATGGATCAGGCGGTGAATCTTTTCTGCCAAATGAATGAACAAGGTGTTAGACCGAATCATTTTACTTATTCTATAATTCTGACGGTTAATTCTGTTGTTTCTCCATTCCAAGTACATGCTCAAATCATCAAAACTAATTACGAGAGGTGTTCTTCAGTTGGAACAGCACTTTTAGATGCATTCGTTAAGTTGGGAAATGTTAGTGAGGCTGTAAAAGTCTTTGAATTGATTGATGAGAAGGACATTGTGGCATGGTCGGCTATGCTAGCTGGATATGCTCAAGTAGGAGACACGGAAGGAGCTGTTAGGGTTTTCAGACGGTTGGCAGCTGAAGGAGTTAAACCTAATGAGTTTACCTTTTCTAGTGTCATAAATGCATGTGCAGCATCTACAGCAGCAGTGGAACAGGGGAAACAGTTTCATGCATTCTCAATCAAATCAACACTAAACAATGCGTTATGTGTTAGCAGTGCTCTTCTTACCATGTATGCGAGGAAAGGTAATATTGAGAGTGCAAATGAAGTTTTCAAGCGTCAAGGGGAAAGAGACTTGGTGTCGTGGAACTCAATGATATCTGGATATGCACAACATGGTCATGGAAAGAAGGCTCTTGAAATATTTAGTGAAATGCAAACAAATAACATGGAAATGGATGGTATAACATTCATTGGCATCATTACTGCCTGCACCCATACTGGACTAGTGGATGAAGGTCAACGATACTTTGATATCATAGTAAAAGACCATCATATTAATCCAACAGTGGAGCATTATTCTTGCTTAATTGATCTATACAGTCGAGCTGGAATGCTGGAAAAAGCTATGGATGTTGTCAACATGATGCCATTTGCTGCTGGTGCAACCATGTGGCGAACTATCTTGGCTGCTTGCTGTGTCCACTGTAATTTAGATTTAGGAAAACATGCAGGAGAGAAGCTCATTTCACTTCAGCCTCAAGACTCAGCCGCATATGTATTGTTATCAAATATGTATGCTGCAGCAGGACATTGGCAGGAGAGAGCTAAGGTGAGGAAGCTAATGGATGAAAGAAATGTAAAGAAGGAAGCTGGGTACAGCTGGATTGAGGTGAAGAATAAGACCTACTCATTCTTGGCTGGTGACCTTTCACATCCGCTGTCAGATCAAATCTATTCTAAACTTGAAGAGTTAAGTACCCGATTAAGGAATGCAGGGTATCAGCCTGATACGAGTCATGTTCTTCAGGATGTTGATGATGAGCACAAAGAAACTATTCTTTCTCAACACAGTGAGAGGCTGGCCATTGCTTTTGGATTGCTTGCTACTCCTGCTGGAGCTCCTCTACAGATTGTTAAGAACCTTAGGGTCTGTGGAGACTGCCATAATGTCATTAAGTTAATATCAGCTATTGAACAGAGAGATATTGTTGTTAGGGATACAAACCGGTTTCATCACTTTAAGGAAGGTTCATGCTCATGTGGGGACTACTGGTGACAGTTTATGCAGTTATGGATTTACCTTGAATTTGTGGATATATGGTTTATGGTGGAAATTGTGCAGTGACTATTAACTTTGTTGTTCAATCAAGGAAAGAGGTTCCTATTATATTTTGAATTTGTAATGGTTGATTACATGAGTGGAAAACTTGTCAAGGAATGTTTAGTCACTGCAGCAAAAGGGAACTTCCCTGACACTACTTGATCAGTCCATTGAAGTTGGATTTTTTTGTTCCTATTTCCTGCTAGCGCATGTTACTTAGACAGGTATATAATGGTTTCTGTAATAATTATTGAAGTTGTTCTATATGATTCTTTGTTGTAGTTTTATTAATAATATTTGGTTAATACTTCTATTTTTGTTTATCAATGAATTATTGGTTTCATTTGCATTTTTAAATAATACATTAATGTGAAACAGAAAATTCATCATGTATGATTTTTCTGTGCTGTTCAATAACTTTGCTGATTGAGAGTTGTTTCTTTTGTCTGCAGAAACTATGTCAACAGTTAGTTAATGAGTGCAAAACTTTGATGCATTTCAATGTGCATTCTGCTCCTCAAACCAAGATTTCTTACAGGCAAAACAATTTGGTGTAATCTTGATATCGAACTGTGATTTTCAAATTAACTTATCCTATAGGTTCCAGCTTTTCAAATTTTAGAAAGTGGATTGTGAAATCAGAATATCTCAGCTTTGTTGGACTTCTTAATAGAAGATAAAGACTCACTAAAATTTCAGTTTCTGTAGAGTTTGTTACTACCATGATGAATGGAACATAGTTTCATCTTAAAACCTTTTCCATGTCAGAAAGGCTTTCCTTAAATGGTAGAAATGAGTCGATGGCAAATGGCTACTTGAAAAAAAAAAAAAAGTAGAAGGTAGACCTCAAAGTTTTGCAATATTATATTAGGAGCTGACTAAATACATATTCTCAAACAAAACAGGTAGACCATCTGGACATGAGCATACATATGAAGTTCAGCCAATGGATGTTAAATGAAGAGGAGATGGTCTGATTATTTAGTGAACTCATAATATGATCAAATCACTCTTCCCTACACAGAAAGCACATTCAAAACAATAGGACTTCTAACTCTATGGATACCGTTGCTCCAATTCAAATCACCAAAGACAAAACTTCCATCACTCTTGTAAGCTCTAAAATCAACCCTGTAAGTCTTCTTCTCTCCAGTTTCTGTGAAGTTGAGTTTATCCAGTATAACTTTAACATCAACACCAATTGGGCAGTTTATGTGCACAACATATATGGTTGGGCCATTACCGTAGTATGTAACTGTTCTATAAATGGATAAACTTTCATTCATTTTGGAAATGCCTATTGATGGATAGTTAAAGTTGTAGGAGGATGTGGTAGGGTTTTGGCAATAAATTCCCTCTCTTGTGAGATTTTTCAGTTGAACAGGGCTTGCACCTGTGCTGCAGAGAAAATTTATAATATCATTGGAATCAAAGTCATAAACTAGTCCTGGATTTATTGCTGCCATTGGGTTTATGTGTCTGGATCCATGGTCAAAAGGTGTTGTCTGGGTGTCATTTGGATCTCTTTTAATTATGTTCTGGTCTTTAAAGGACAGTAGCTGTGATGACAAGATGAAGCCATAGAAAATTGAATATATTTGTTGAATAACCAAAATATATATATATATATATATATATATTGTGATAAAATTTTCATTGATGAAGCAAGTAACCTGTGGTCATAATTGCAGACATTATGGCTGCTGGACTCCAAGAAGGTTGCCTAGATTTTAGAATTGCTGCAACTGCAGAGACATGTGGGCAAGGCATGGAGGTTCCAGAGATTATGTTGTAATCAACAGATCGTCCACCAGCTACTTCAGTTGCTACCGGTGACCATGCTGCTAATATGTTTAATCCAGGCCCATTATTAGGCTGTGATATGAATTTGGATAATAAGGTACTACTTTAATGGACTTTCTGTTTACTTCTGCCATATTGTGGCTGTGGTGCTTTCTTATATTTTCCATGCTATCATTAATAATAAAATTTCAAAGTTCATCTGAATGTATGTGTGAATAGATAAGTTGAGAAATTGAGTAGAACTTACTTTAATGATTTCTGGACTTATAATATTTGGACCCATGGATGAAAAAATAGGCATTTTTGGTGAAGGCTTCTTTTTCATAATCGTTCGTCTTCATTGTATACACTCAGACTCTTCGGAAAAAATCATCAACAAAGGTCACATAATAGTGCTTTCCTCCCAAAAAAGTTGTTTTGGAAGGGCCCCACACATCTAAGTAAACATAATCCAAAATACCATTTGTATCATGGATTGCAGTACCAAATTTCACCCTTGTCTACTTCCCTTTGATACAATGCTCACAAAAATCTAATTTGCAAGTCTTTGTACCTTTTAATAATCCTTAATCTGTCAAAAGTTTTAAGGACTTTTCATCTGCATGCCCCAAACATATATGTCATAACCTGGTTGCTTCTAACTCCCGATCATGATTAGAAATTGTTGCCACTGCTATCCTAATCACTGTACTATCCAAATAATGATACATATTATTGCTCTTTCGAATTCCCTTAAGTACCACAAGTGCACCAGGGATGAGTTTAAATATTCCATTTTCTATCTCTCCCTTTAAACCCTTTGATTCTAAGTTTCCTACACAGATGAGATTCTTCATCAAATCTGGCACATAGTGAACATTTGTTAGAACTTTAATTGATTCATCCTGATTTTTCAAGTGAATTGAACCAATCTCACATGTGGTAAAAGGGACATTATTTATCGTGTAGACAACTCTACCTTCCAATTCTCTAAAATCAGAGAACATATCTCTTCTGGGACTTATATGATGGCTACAAGTTGAATCTAGCAGTTATACATTAGAAGGTTAAGTTGACAGCGTAGTAGTAAGTGAAAAATCTGAGTTTATAACATGACAATCAACTACATTAGAATCTAATAAAACCTTTTCCGTATCAGGTTTGCCTTTATTCTTTAGTTTGGGACAATCTTTCTTCCAATGTTCTTTTTCCTGACAAAAGGCACATTCATCTTTGCTTGGTCTGGACCTTGACTTGGATCTTCTTTTCTTTCTTTTATTCTGGCTTTGCGAACAACCTTTGACTACTAGAGCTTCTGCTCCTCAATTTGTGCTTTCTTGCTTGTCTTTCTTTCTTTCTCAACTCATAACTATACAAGACAGCATTTACTTCACTCAGAGACATAGCAATCTTCTCATGAAGTAGAGTAGTTTTAAGAAACTTAAACTCCTTAAGAAAGGATCCCAACAACATTAAAGCTAGATTTTCATTTCAAAAGTCTTATCCATATTCATCAAATCCGTAACCAGTTGATTAAAATTGGTGATGTGATTATTCATGATTATACTCGGAATATAAGTGAAGCGAAATAGTTTCTTCTTCATATGGAGCTTATTTTGATTGCTTTTCTTCAAGAATTTTTCCTCCAATGCCTTCCACAATTTACTTGCAGATGTTTCTTTAGAAAATGCATACTTTTGCTCTTTAGAAAGACAAAAACAAATTATACCACATATCAATTGGTTGATAGTCTTCCATTCTTTCTCCCCAATATCTTCGAATTTCTTTTCTTCAATGGCAATATCTAGACCTTGCTGAAAAAGAGCATGTAGAACCTCACTTTGCCACATACCAAAATGACATGTGCTATCAAAAATCTCAATTGCAAATCTTCCATTTGTCACTGCATTTCTTGCCAAAATAGACAATGACGTGATTGATGTGGACGGTTTTGTGCTGTCTATCATTTCTATTCCTAATACTATTTAATAGATGTCAATGTGGAAAGCCAGAAAAATAAAAGTCCAAGAAAATCTTTTCTAATGTGAAAGATCAGACTAAGTTGTAACCACAGAGCATACTAAGAAAAATTTTTGGCTCTAATACCAATTGTTATGGAACTTAGGTTATTTTTTACCAATAATAACAAATTCATCTAGAATAATATTACACAAATAAAGAATGTGAATGATTGTATTAAAAAATTACACCAAGTAAATTCTTAGGAAATAATAGAAGGCTCACAATAGTCTCACTTAAAATCCAAACTCTTTAAACAAAGTTTTTCTAGATATGTAATTTAATAGCACAATATATAACTATAATTATACCCAACAATTGCTATTAAATAGACAAAATAAAAAACATAAGAATTTAACAAGGTTCGACTAATTATGACTGCGTTCCTGGATATTATCAAAGTAATATTTCATTAATTCAAAGAAATATTACAAAAGAAATAGTACAAAAAAGAAAAAGAAAAAAGGAGTAAAAAATTGTCTTAGAATAAGGAAGTGAGCAATTTTTGGGATGTTTTGTCAAATGAATGGAAACGCACTTTTATAGGCAAGTGGACTTGATTGAGTTTCCTAATTTTTCAGTGTGGGATGTGAGCTAACTAAAATAACACATGAAAATTACAGGTATTAAATGTGCAAATGCCTATTGAGTCATAACTTAATGGCTCAAAACAAAAGCTCAATATTTAGGCTTCGTTTGGTACAGCTTCTCTAAATAGATCTACTAAAAGTAGATCTTTTCAAAATAGATCTTTTGGAAATAGATCTTTTAGAAAAAAATTATTGATTGTTTGGTTGTCAATTAAAAAAGCTCTTTTAAATTATAGAGTGTTTGGTTAAATTATTTTTAAAGCACTTTTAGATTATTAATTTACCAAAAAGGGTATAAGAGAGAGGAGTAATATGTTTATTCTAGAAATTTAATTGCTTCAACCTTAACCATAAAAAATTAATCAATCAAATAACTAATAATTATTTGATGTAAATATATTTTCAAAATATAGATTTTCAATAAAATAAATGTAAAATTATTTTGTTTCTTTATTTTTTATTTTCAAAGGAGAAATGTTTATTTAGGTTTGTGAAGTTTTACGTCTTCAATTTTATTTGATCTAAGTAGATTTTCATTAACATTTCATCAATGGAATATCATGTGACTTTTCAAATCATTCTCTTTAAAACAACTCAATAAAAAATAATATCATCTTTAAGTATATATATAGTGCAGTTTATATATATACATCATATATACTGTAATTTTGAGTATATAGTGCAGTTGTAGTATATATATACATACCAATTACAGTATATATATATATATCTATGAATTATAATAATAAAACCAATTAAAATTAATTGCAGTATGTATATGTCAATGAACCACGATAACAAAACCAATTACAAATTATAGTGTATATATATATGTATCTCAATAAACTAATAACAAAACTAATTGCAATATATATATATTACAAATATGATATATAATATTTATGACAATAAAATAAAAAAATTACAATATCAACTAAAACCAATTGAAAAAAAAAAAAACACAAAATAGAGAAAACTTACCGGTTAGAGAAGAGTTCTCAAAAGTTTTGATGAAATAGTGAATGAATGTGGAGGCTATATGTTTATATTTATAATGAAAGTATAATAGGGTTATAAGATTTTAAAGAAATTACCAAAATAAAATAGGGATATATTAGACATTTTAATATTTTTAAAAAAGCTCAAAAATGTCTACTTGGAGAAGCTTAAAATTTGAGCTTCTCCAAGTAGACCTTTTTCAGCTTTTTTAATTCCCTAAAAGCTCTACTAGGATGTCAACCAAACGACATAAAAAAAATCAAGTAGACCTTTTGGCATTAAAAAAGTACTTTTGGTCAGTAAATAAGCTGTACCAAACGTACACTTAAGAGCACAATGTTAATCCTTGCACCAATAAAGAAAATTGTCGAGGTGAAAATTTGTAAATTGGCACATATCTAAACATGACAAAGAACCAAGTCTGTTTAAGCACGTGGACGCAAAAAAATTATCTCCATCCTACTCTATCATGAGACAAACAAAAGAAAAAAATAAAAATGCCTCGTTCAAGAAGAGATCAAGGCCAGAATTTTTCTGGGAGTAACGACCTTCTCCTTTGTACCTATGCGGAAAATAAGATATTAATCCGTTTGACATGAACAAAATAGATGCTACTGGTTATTACATCTTTTAGACATCCCATCCTTTCCAAAAAGGTTTTAACATCAATTCAAAAGGATTTATGGAAATCAAACACTATCAAATCAAGTCATTAGTTGGCAAAAACTACAGGACTGACCAATAACAACCAGCAAATATGTGCATCATATTCAACATAGTGAGGCAGCAATTTGAAAATTCGTCTTTACACAATTTGAACCAACAATTAACAACTATCAAACCCTAGTTTTTCCATTCGAATACAGAACAAGGTAAGTCAAGTCATCTTCCCCATTTAAAGAAATAACTAGGTCCAATCCAGATGTTATAAATAAAAGGATGAGAGAATTTTTTAACATAGTTCGGCATTTTAAATGATGTCTACATTCACGGTTATCTTATTTTGAGAGAGAAAAGTTTTTTCTAAGATTGTCTAGTGTTGTTGTGTTATTATTGTGTGTTTTGTATATGCAAATGACCCTCTATGTAATGTTAGGATTCTTTATATTCGTATATTTCGGTTACTAAAATATAGGAAGGACAAAAAAAATTTTCTTAGTTTACATAAAAATGAATTTAATATATCTATATTCAAATCAAAGTGTCATTCCAATGATTTCCTATTTGAAGTGATCCTATTCTTAATATAAGAATTTTTTTATTTCTGGAAATTTGCACTGTTAAGAAACATGTGAGCTATTGTGTTTCAAGTTGTCATATCATTACGACCTTAAGTTACTCCATATGCAAGCTGGTTAACTCGAGCTACTTTGTTGCCTTAGCTAAATCAAAGTCTTGCATGTTTCTACTGATGTGGTATGTGATGACGTGTCTAAGACTAATGAGCTTCATGTCATTTCCTTGTCTAGGCCTTCAGGCATGCTAGTCTTTTGAGCCTCATTTGGGGCATTGACCCGTGTACTATTTTTGGACACAACATTCATTATTCAATTTTTTTTTAATTCTGATTTTTTTAATAATTATATTTTATTGTTAAAGGAGCACTTTAATCATTTAAGCAAAAAGAGCTGGTCAGCCAATTAGTTTTAACTCCCATTAACTAACAAGTATCAAGAGGAGGGTATGGTATAATTTAAAGGTAAATTGAATCCACATGTAGAAGGACAAACCTCATGTGTTATTGAGCAATTCCTTTTCATATTAATTTAAAATTTTGACTTAAACTTATAATCTATTCATCTGTTTTCTCTCAAACTAACCATTTAAAAGAAAAAAGTAAAGTAGATTACAACCCTAGATATAATAAAGAGTAATACTAGATATCTTAATTTGTGTCTTAACCAATGAGTTGTTGATAAATGGATGCATTTTATAAATAAGATAAATTATCATTAATGTAATAATTAATAAATAGATTCACTTTGTAAGTGAAATAAATTATTATTAATGTGTATCGATTACCAATTTTGTCACATTATTGGTTGGAAATCTAAGTGAGATTCAAATAGGTGAAATTTCTAGCAATTTTCTATAATATATATCTATTCTTCGATTTTCACTCAATCTAACTATTAAAAAATTTGAAATAACCATCATTCAATGTGGCTCAATGGTAAAAAAATCTCATTCAATGAGACAATATTTTATATTTGAATGGTTGTAGTGTATGTGATATTTAAAAACAAGATTAGAGTAGATTACAACCTTAGATATATTATAACAACCACCCAATGTAGCTTGATGGTGAAAAATACTAATTCAGTGTGACAATATTTTAGATTTAAGTTGTTGTAATTCATGTGATATTTAAAAACAAGTTTAGAGTAGATTACAACCCTAGGTATATTACATTTTTACACCTATATGTAAATATATGTACTTATATATATATATATATATATATTTAAAAGTCGCTTTTAAAGTTTATAGACAATAAATCGTCTTATTTGCAAACTTTTCTTTGTTAACTATTACAAAACATTTAAGGTTTGGATGATCAGTTTAACTTACAACCTCAACGGCATAAATTAATGTGAAGAATATACCACTGGATAATCTATTTTTTATCATCTTATTTGCAAACTCACTAGTACAATAATGTTACTAAGATATTTGACATTGTACATCCTATGATTGTATTTAATTTTTAGTTAGTTTTTAGAATCTAAATCAATATCTTTAGATATTACTGGTACCAATAGTTACGGATATGGTTATGAATATTATAACTTAACATATAATAGTTAACATTTTTGCACGTGTATCACGAAATACTATTGGATACGTTTTCGGTCTTCCCAATGAAGAATTACGAAATGTCTCACTAGATTGCAAGATATGTAGGAATCATACTAAAGAAGAAAGATAAAAGCAAAGAGAGATAGCCGGACTCATTCATAAGGAAAAAGTTTTCTATTTTGCATTGTGTCATCTTAGTGCTGGGTACCTTCTATTCATTGGAGTTTGGTACTATATAATGAGTCATCATATCTTAATAAGTTTTAGTCTTTTTTTTTTTTTTTCAATAATTTCCCCATTATATTGAATTTCTCTAATCACATTTCTCGTCGATCAATCCTTTGTTTTTTAATTCCTTCTCTTTACTTCAAGTGTCTTCTTGTACGCATATTCTTATCTAATTCATTTTGAACTTTTAGTGTTACCGCAACCACTAATTTATCAAGGTAAGGAATAATGTGATTGATTCGTGGTTTCAGACAACATTATAAAATCAATAATAAATATTTATAAATCATAAAATAATATAATATACAGTCAAACTCATTCAATGTATCATTTTACATAGATTATAAACACATCTCCATATATGATCGTAGGCATAGTGTGTTTTCTAGCCACATCTTTCTACAAAGCGAATTAATGTCCCAAGTTTGAGTTCACCTTCCCCAAATTAAAGATAATATTAATAATTAACACATCTCTAAAAATAAAAAAAAAATAAAAAATAAAAATAAAAATCCAACTTCGAATCACTTATAAGTCAAAATGATGATACATGAGGGTAAAAAATGAGTTATGATGTTGGAAAAAAATGGAAAATATTCAAAAATTCCCTATGGTTTGAGGAAAAACCATTTATATTTTTTTGTTTTAAATGGACCTAGATGAACGCTAATCTTTTCAAAAATATCAAAAACATCTCTCAAAATGTTAAAATACAAGTTTATCCTTGAGTTCTTTAAAAAAATAAAAAGAAGAAAAGTTAGAGATCCGATTATATAAAAAGAAGAAAAGTTAGAGATCCAATTACATAAATCCTAAACCATAAATACCATTATACAACAGAAATAAAATAAATAATATAAAATAAAATAGGTTAAATATACTAAATGATATAATTTTAAAAAAAATAAATTTAAAAATAAAAAAGGATAAGCTAGGGAGCCCACTTCCGTCATCCATGAAGGTGTGCCCACTTCCGTCATCCCTGGAAGTGTCATCCATGGCCTCCTCAATCATCAAAGGAAGCCATAACTTCCATGGTTGAATCTGGAGTAAATTTCCTCAAGATCGTTCATTGGAGAAAGTGATCTTCCTTTAGATCATAGGAACTAGGTTTCCTCTAGCATGATTTGAAGTACCTTAGATCTTGTTGGATGTGAACTTCTTCCAATGGAGTAAGTTGGCTTCTCCAAAGGATACCACGTTAATGATGACCTTAAGTAATCTTTTCTTTTTTAAAATATATATATATATATTAAATTTTTAAATTTTTAAAACTATATTATTAAGTTTCATTTGTCATATTTCAAAAAAAAAAAAAAAGGTTTATTTTTTAATAAATTTTTTTAGTAGTGTATTTTTAATTTTTAAGTTCTTAAATAAATAAAGTTATTATTATTTTCTTCCCTGACGATTAATGAATTGTTATTTTCCCTCTTACTGATTCAAGAAATATAATTTTATCCATTCTTTTGACTTGAATTAAGACTATTTCAGAAGAGTTTTTGACCTTTTTAAAATCATTAAAGGGAAAAATGATAATTCATCAATCGTCAGGGAGAAAATGATAATAACCCTAAATAAATATGATAAAAAAATTTTGAAATTAAACTTTTTGAATTATATAAATTTAACCATTTTAAATAAAGAGTACAAAATTGTCAAAAAAAAAAAAAAGGGGGGGGGGGGGGGGAGGGGGGGAGTGATGTGCGACAATGCGGGGCGGCACGGAGCCTAATAATCATAAAATTTAAGGGACTTTTTTCATACCGTAACAAAACAAAAGATTTGATGCCATTTTGGTTAATTTGAAAACAACAAAAAGTAAGTGGTATTTCTTCAAACATGGGGAGGATGTTTGAAATTCCACACCAAAAACACAACACACAAGCGCCCGCCTAAAAAAAGAACGTTGTAATATCATATTTAAAAAAGCAGAATGAAAAATTTTGCAATCCGGGCTTGACAAGCAAAAGCTATTGGTTTGGAATCCATTGTTAAGTAGAAAGAGAGCATAATTTCAAGTTTCAGAAGAAACCCAACAAAGCAATCTCTCAAGACTGTGAAAAACCTCTTTCACTACTAATCAAATGCCACTTCTCTCAGAGTAGAACACCACCTGTTCGACAAATATCCCCAACCAAACCTCTCGCAGTACAATCTCCTACTTTTTTATTATTCTCGCCCTAAGCTCAACCAGGAAGCTCTCTGTGTCTTCTTGGGTATTCATTGTTCGGGTTTCCCTATTGATAAGTCGACCTTTTCTTATGTTTTGAAGGTCTGTGGATGCTTGTTTGATAATGTTGTTGGTAGACAAGTGCATTATCAATGTATCAAGTCTGGTTTGGTGGGGGATGTCAGTGTTGGCACTTCTCTTGTTGATATGTATATGAAAACGAATAATGTGGAGGATGGAAGGAGGGTTTTTGATCAAATGAATGAAAAGAATGCAGTTTCTTAGACTTCCTTGTTGATGGGGTATGCCCATAATAGGCAGAATGAGATGACGTTGGAATTACAATGTAGGTTGAGGGTGTTAAGCCTAATCCATTTAAGTTTTCAACCATTATTGGAGCTTTAGCAGATGAAGGGATGGTTGAGGAAGGAGTTCAAGTTCATTGCATTGTTATAAAAAAATGGGTGTGAGGCAATTACCTCTGTCTGCAATGCTTTGATTAGTGTGTACTCCAAGTCGAAATGGGTTAGAGATGCTAGGTTAGTTTTGATAATATGGAGGATAGGGATTAGGTTACTTGGAATAGTATGGTCACAGGTTATGCGACTAATGGCCTTGATATGAAAAGTTTTAAAAAGTTACAGTGTATGGGACTTAGAGGTGTGAAGTTGACTCGGTCAACTTTCGTTTCTGTAACTAAGTTATGTGCTAATACTAAAGAATTGGAGTTTGCAAGACAGGTACATTGTCTGGTTCTAAAGAATGGGATTGGATTTGATCATAACAATAGCACAGGACTCATGGTCACTTACAGTAAATGCTATGAAATGGATGATGCCAATAAATTATTCTGTATGATGCATGATAAAAATGTGGTATCTTGGATAGCTATGATTATTGGATATTTGCATAATGGCAGAATGGATCAAGCGGTGAATCTTTTTTGCCAAATGAATGAACAAGGTGTTAGACCGAATCATTTTACTTATTCTATAATTTTGACAGCTAACTCTGTTGTGTCTTCATTCCAAGTACATGCTCAAATCACCAAAACTAATTACGAGAGGTGTTCTTTAGTAGGAACATCACTTTTAGATGCATTCGTTAAGTTGGGAAATGTTAGTGAGGCTGCAAAAGTCTTTGAATTGATTGATGAGAAGGACATTGTGGCATGGTCGGCTATGCTAGCTGGATATGCTCAAGTAGGAGATGCGGAAGGAGCTGTTAGAGTTTTTAGATGGTTGGCAGCTGAAAGAGTTAAACCTAATGAGTTTACCTTTTCTAGTGTCATAAATGTGCATGCAACATCTACAGCAGCAGTGGAACAGGGGAAACAGTTTCATGTGTCCTCAATCGAATCAACACTAAGCAATGCATTATGTGTTAGCAGTACTCTTGTGTATGCAAGGAAAGGTAATACTGAGAGTGCAAACAAGTTTCAAGCATCAAGGGAAATGAGACTTGGTGTCGTGGAACTCAATGATCTCTGGATATGCACAACATGGTCATGGAAAGAAGACTCTTGAAATATTTAAGGAAATGCAAGCAATAACATGGAAATGGATGGTATAACATTCATTGGCATCATTACTACCTGTACTCATGCTGAACTAATGGATGAAGGTCAACAATACTTTGATATCATTGTAAAAGACCACCATATTAATCCAACAATGGAGCATTATTCTTGATTAATTGATCTATACAGTCGAGCTGGAATGCTGGAAAAAGCTATGGATGTTGTCAACATGATGCCATTTGCTACTGGTGCAACCATGTGGCTAACTATCTTGGCTGCTTGCAGGAGAGAAGCTCATTTCACTTCAACCTCAAGACTCGGCCACAAATGTATTGTTATCAAATATGTATACCCGCAGCAGGACATTGGCAAGAGAGAGCTAAAGTGAGGAAGTTAATGGATGAAAGAAATGTAAAGAAAGAAGTTGGGTACAGCTGGATTGAGGTGAAGAATAAGTGTAAAAATTTCTATGATTGAGGAAATTATTATAAAAAATCTTCATCATTGATAGATTGTGTGCCTATGATTAAGAGACACATTGTATGACCATAATTAGGAGATTTATTACCTTTTTTTGTTCTATAGTGTAGCTATAAAGTAGAGCTGTAACATGTACAAAAACATAACATTGAATAATATACAAAAATAGTGTTTATTCACATGGTATCAGAGTATAAGATTGTCTGAGTCCTAGCTATCAATGGCAAATTCCGGTGATCACAGCATAAGATCCTCTATTTCAGAGAATGAATCAAACATCTCAACCAGTGGTTTGAATAAAACCGATACTCTATCTATTCAACTCACAGTGGCTAAACTCAACGGAAAAAACTACCGTGAATAGCCACAATCGATCAAACTAGTAATCGATGACAAAGGAAAACTTGGGTATCTTACCGGCAAGACACCTAAACTAGTCTCAACTAACACTGCTGCTCTACAAAAATGGAAGTCAAAAAATTCTTTGGTAACGGCTTGGCTTGTAAACTCCATGCAACCTTCAATCAGCAAAACTTATCTCTTCTTGCCAACAACGATGGACGTCTGGGAAGACGTTCGCAAAACTTATTCGAACATGGAAAACTCATCGCAAATCTTTGAACTCAAAACCCGATTATGGCAGATAAAGCAAGGAGAGAAAGAGAGTCACTGAGTATTACCTGGAGATGTCGGCGATTTGGCAAGAACTTGACCTGAGTTACACCGATAAATGGAAGTGCACCGATGACAGTGCTCGCTACCGGAGGCAACTCAAGGAAGAATGAGTCTTCGAATTCCTAATAGGTCTCAACCAGGAACTAGATGACGTTCGCGGGAGGATCTTAGGCTGTCGACCTCTGCCATCAACTCGTGAAACATTTTTTGAAGTGAGAAGGGAAGAAAATTGGAGGAAGGTGATGCTCGGCTCGTCGACAATGCAGAATGGGTCAACAATACAGAATGCTCAATCCAGTGGCTCAAGTAAAGGATCAGCCTTTATAATCAAAAGCCCATCAAGTGGGTCAAACCCAAATAAAAATAAAAACAGACCTTAGTGTAAACATTGTAAGAAACCAGACTATATTAAAGAAAAATATTGGGAGTTGTATGGTAAATCAGCTGATTGGAAGCTCAGACAGAGCTATCGGAATCGTGGATATCAAACTGGGATTGATGCTCAAATGGAATCTGCCCCTACCTCAAGTGGGGGATTTAAACAAATAGAGCAACTTTATAAGATGTTCTCTAGTCTCCAAACCAGTGGTCAGTCTAATTCAAATATTCCAATTGAGTCATTAGCACATCGAGGTAGTTCTTTACAAGCCTTAAATACCAAATTACAATTTAAGACTCCCTGGATTATTGATTCAGGTGCCTTCGATCATATGACTGGTTCATTTAACCTTTTCTTATCATACTCATCTTGTGCTAGAAATCTTAAAGTTAAAATTGCAAATGGCTCACTTTCGTCAGTTGCAGGAAAAAGGAGTATTCGACTCTCTAATTCTATCATTTTAGAGTCTAATCTTCATGTTCTGAATTTATCATGCAATTTGTTGTCAATCAGCAAATTAACAAAATACTCCAATTGCTCCGCTAAATTTTTTCCATCATTATGTATTTTTCAGGACCTATCATTGGGGATGACGATTGATAATGCTAAGGAGTGTGATGGACTCTACTACTTTGAAGAAGCTAATGTGAGTAAACAATGTCAAACTGTAGTTTGTAATTTTGTATTTTCCTTTAAGGATAGTGATATTTTGTTATGGCATTTTAGACTAGGTCATCCCAATTTCCAATATTAGCAAACAATGTTTCCTGCTGTGTTCTTGAATAAAAAGTATTTTGATTTCCAATGTGAGATATGTGAACTAGTAAAACATCATCGTACTTCTTTTCCAAAATATGTATATAAACCATCAAAACCATTCTCGTTAATCCACAGCGATCTATGAGGTCCATATTGTATTCCTAATCGCACTAATACAAGATGGTTTGTCACGTTTATTGATGATCATACACATGTTTGCTAAGTATATTTATTAAAAACAAAAGTAGATGTTCATTCTGTGTTTATCGATTTCCATTTCACGATCCAAACACAATTTCAAACTTTAATACAAATTCTTCAAACTGATAATGGTGCCGAATATTTCAATACCATTTTGGGTAATTTCTTTCAAAAACATGGGATAATCCATCAAAGCTCATATATTGACACTCCTCAACAAAATGGAGTTGCCGAACGCAAAAATCAACATCTCCTTGTAATTGCTCGTGCCTTCATGTTTTTCACACATATGCCTAAACAATTCTGGGGTGAAGCCATCTTAACATCTGCTTATCTTACAAGTAGATTAGCCAGTCATGTACTTTCATTTGAAACATCTATCTAGAGATTAAAAAATTTTTTTCCAACATATCGTCTTAGTTCTGTTGTACCTTTAAAAATGTTTGGTTGTACTGCATTTGTCCATGTTCATTCTCATCATCGCAGTAAATTAGACGCTAGAGCGGTTAAATGTGTTTTTCTCAGTTATTCACCTACTCAAAAAGGCTACAAATGTTATGATCTTATAAATAAAAAAGTATTTGTTAGTCTTGATGTTACCTTCTTTAAAAACACACCTTATTTTCAAAAATCTGCTCTTCAGGAGGAGAAATTGAGTGAAGATCAGTTTTTTTATTGCTCTCTTAATCTTGATTTCTCTCTACCTAGGTCAACTCTAAACACTAAACCACTCCATGAATCAATTCCAATCTCAAACACTGAATCACCCTCCAAGTCTAATATGACATGTACAGATGAAAACTTGAAAAGAGGGGAAGATGAAAGAAAACAAAATAACAAGGAGATAATTGTTTACTCAAGAAGGCCAAAGTCAAAGGAAAAGGAAGATGTCACATCTCATGCACCTGAAAAGTCTGAACCAGTGATAGTTCTGAATACAAATGAGCCTTTTAATCTTGATTTTCCTATTGCCCTCAGAAAAGAACCTCGGTCATGTACACTACATTCTTTCTCAAAATTTATATCTTATAATTCTCTGTCCATAAAATTTTGTGTTTTCACTTCTAACCTTAACAGTACAGAGATCCCAAAAAAATATTTATGAAGCATTATAGGTTCCTAAATAGAGAAAAGCAATCATGGATGAAATGACAGCCTTGGAAAGAAATGGTACTTGAGTGGTAATGGACTTACCAAAAGGAAAGAAATCTCGTAGGTTGCAAATGAGTTTTTACTCTAAAATATAAAGTTGATGGAACAATAGAACGATATAAGGTTTGTTTGGTTGCAAAAGGGTCTACCCAAACTTATGACATTGACTACACAAAAATATTTGCACCAGTGGCGAAGATGAATACAATCTGGGTTCTATTGTCTTTGGCAGCGAATCTAGATTGGCCTCTTCAACAACTAGAGATCAAGAATGCTTTTCTGAATGGCGATTTAGAAGAAGAGGTATTTTGACATTACCACCTAGGTTCAGCAAAAAGGGAGAAAAAAACCTGGTATGTAAGCTTAGAAAATCCTTGTACGGTCTTAAACAATCACCAAGAGCATGGTTCGACAGGTTTGCGAAGGTGATAAAAGGTCAAGGATATAGTCAAGGGCAGTCAGATCACACAATGTTCATCAAACAATATGAAAAAGGATTGAAAACAATCCTAATTGTGTATGTAGATGACATAATCTTGACAGGAGATGACATAGTTGAGATGGATAGGCTGAAAAGAATCCTAGCTACTAAATTTGAAGTAAATGATTTAGGCCAGATGAGATATTTCTTGGGAATGGAAGTTGTCAGGTCAAAGAAAGGTATTTGTGTTTCTCAACGAAAATACATCCTTGACTTGCTTCGTGAAATGGGAATGATTAGATGTAAGCCAAGTGACACTCCAATTGAAGTAGAAAGGAAAATTGATGTCGTCAGGAAATCAATGGAAATTGATAGATATCAGAAACTGGTTGGTAAGCTAATTTATCTCTCACATACAAGACTTGACATTGCATTTGCAGTGAATGTAGTGAGCCAACACATGCATTCACCTAAAGAAGAACACCTTGAAGCAGTTTATAAGATTCTCAGATATCTGAAAAGAACACTTGGCAAAGGATTGTTCTTCAAAAAGGTGACAGAAAAGAAGTTAAAGTGTTCACAAATGCTTATTGGGCAGGATCAGTGGAAGATAGGAGATCAACTATCGGGTATTGCACCTTAGTATGGGGGAACTAGGTAACGGGAGAAGTAAAAAACAAAACGTAGTTGCTAGAAGTAGTGCTAAAGTAGAATTCAGAGCAGTTGCCCAAGGAATGTGTGAAGGATTATGGTTAAAGAAACTCTTGGAAGAATTATTTGTCACAGTAAGTTATCCAATTAAACTTTATTGTGACAATAAGGCTGCTATCAACATTTCTCTTAATCCTATTCAACATGATCAAACTAAACATGTGGAAGTAGACAGACATTTCATTAAGGAAAAGGTTGAAAATGGAACTGTTTGCATGGTATACGTCCCTACCAAAAAACAGATTGCCAATATCTTCACTAAAGGGCTTCCTCGGCAGCTATTTGATGACTTCATTTGCAAGTTGGATTTGATTAACATCTATGATCCAACTTGAGGGGAAGTGTAGAAAGTCCTATGATTGAGGAAGTTATTATAGAAAATATTCATCATTGACAAATTGTGTGCCTATGATTAGGAGACAAATTGTATGACCATAATTAAGAGATTTATTTCCTTTTTTTGTTATATAAAGTAGCTATAAAGTAGAGCTGTAACATGTACAAAAACATAACATTGAATAATATACAAATCTAGTGTTTATTCATAATAAGACTTGCTCATTCTTGGCTAGTGATCTTTCACATCTGCTGTCACATGAAATCTATTCTAAACTTGAAGAGTTAAGTATGCAATTAAGGAATGCAGGGTGTCATCCTCATACGAATCATGTTCTTCAGGATGTTGATGATGAGCACAAAGAAGCTATTCTTTTTCAACACGGTGAGAAGCTGGCCATTGCTTTTGGATTGCTTGTTACTCCTGTTGGAAATCCTCTATAGATTGTTAAGAACTTTAGAGTCTGTGGAGATTTTCATAAAGTCATTAAGTTAATATCAACTATTGAAAGAAGTGATATTGTTGTTAGGGATACAAACCAATTTCACCAATTTAAAGAAGGTTCGTGCTCATGTGGGGACTACTGGTGACAATTTATGCAGTTACGAATTTACCTTGAATTTGTGGATATATAGTTTATGGTGGAAATTATGATTTTATGGGAATGTGAAATCTGATATCATTAATCTTAAGCTCTTCTCTCTAAAAGAGAGAGTAGATTTATTTATACAAACCTAATCACCAACAATCACCTAAATAGGGAAATCTATATTCTCATTCAAATTAGAATTTATCCAATAATCTTATCTAATAAATAGATAATACAAGAGTTTTAATAGGAAAGAAATTCTATCTAGCATCTAACTTCAACACCCCCTCAAGCTAGGTTATAGATATTGACCATGCCCAGCTTAGAGCTCAAGTTTTCAAAGTTGTTCTTGGCATGGCCTTTGTGAATATGTCTGCTGTCTGATCTGCTGTTGGCGTGTAATTTAGACTTAAAATGTCGCCTTCAATCTTCTCCTTGTTAAAACGTCGATCTATCTCAACATGTTTGGTTCTATCTTGATGAACAGGGTCATTCGCCATGCTAATAGCAGCCTTGTCATCACACAGTAGCTTTATAGAACCTTGAACTGTCACCTTCAAATCATCAAGTAGTCTTTGCACCCACAGAACTTCACATAACATGTGAGCAATTGATCTCAGCTCTACTTTAGCACTGCTACGAGACACCACAACTTGCTTCTTACTTCTCCATGTAACCAAATTGCCCTAAACATTAGTACAATACCCTGAGATGGTACTTCTATCCACTATTGATCTTGCCCAATTAGCATCTGAGAGCATTTCTAAGCTGCGATTAGTTGATTTTTTGAAAAATAATCCTTTACCTGGCACCATCTTCAAGTACTTTAGGATTCTATGAACTGCATTCAGATACTTCTCAATTGGAGCATTTATAAATGGCTGACAGTGCTCACTATGAATCTAATGTCAGGTCTTGTGTGGGAAAGGTAAATGAGTCTCCCTACCAGCCTTTGAAACTACCCTTTATCCACTGGTGCACTGTCCTTCACAATGCCTAATTTGGTGGTATAATCCATGGGTGTTTCTGCCGTTTTGCAGCCAAGCATACCTATCTCCTTCAACAAATCCAACGTATATTTCCTTTGATAAACTGATGTCCCTCATTTTGAGCTAGCAATCTCCATTCCCAAAAAATATCTCAGTCCTTCAAGATCTTTAATCTCAAACTCTTTAGCTAAGTAGCTCTTCAAAACTCGAATTTCTTCTTCATTATCATATGTCAGGATAATATCATTAACATAAACTATAAGGATGGTGATTTTACCATTTGGAGAATGCTTCACAAAGAGGGTGTGGTTGGAATGGCATTTTGTGTACCTATGTTTCTTCACAGTTTGTGTAAACCTACCAAACCATGCTCTAGGGGACTGTTTCAGTCCATAGAGCGATTTCTTGAGCCTGCAGACAGCATTACACCCAATTTTCTTGTCATACAGTGCCAAAATCTCCATGTAAACTTCCTCTTCCAATTCACCATTTAAAAAAATATTGTTAACATCAAGTCGATGTAAAGGCCAGTCCAAATTCACTGCCAAAGATAAAAGAACTTGAATTGAGTTTAATTTGGCAATTGGAGCAAACTTCTCCTGATAATCTATGCTATAGGTTGGGTGTATCCTTTGGAAACTAAACGAGCGTTAGTGTTCAATATTGCCATATGGTTTGTGTTTAATGGTGAAAATCCATTTACATCTCATAGTACTTTCACCTTTTGGCAGTGTACTGATCACCCATGTGTCGTTCTTCTCTAAAGCTATTAGTTCCTTTTCAATGGCAGCCTTCCATTCTGGAATTTGTATTGCATCATGGATTGTTTTTGAAATATGAACATTTGTAATACTTACAATGAAGGTTCTGAAGTTAGGTGACAATCTTTCAAAGCAAATGTAGTTACCTATTGGGTAAAG
The DNA here is from genome assembly GCA_019925255.1 of Litchi chinensis. Classification (NCBI taxonomy): domain Eukaryota; kingdom Viridiplantae; phylum Streptophyta; class Magnoliopsida; order Sapindales; family Sapindaceae; genus Litchi; species Litchi chinensis. The sequence goes on along the minus strand of CM034473.1, from coordinate 16,182,416 downwards.
TGGACGTGATCTACACTCCTTCGTCCCTTTCCCTTAAAGCAATAGGTAAATCATCATATTTGACAGGCTTGATTTCTGGTTCATTCATTTGTGCATTAGCTTCCTTAGGTCCTTGAATCATTGGTGAAGATTCTTCGACTAGCTCAAGATGTACGCTGTCTTCTACTTGCTTCTGAGTTATGTTTTTCCCGGTGTAAACAATCAAATCTAGTTTGACAGTGTTAGGTTCAGGTTCGACTCTGGTTTGAACTTATTCTGCTGACTTTGATCTACATTTGTGGGCTGATTTGTCTAATTTTGATGGACATCATTTTTGTTTTGGTAAAGTTGATTAGTTAGATAAATCTTTTTCCTCAAGTATAGGTGTCTCACACACACTAGGAATTTTATCAGATGAGAATTCTTGAGTCTTACCTTGATCACTAGGCGCATACTCACTCTCTAAAGGGAAAAAAAATTGATTTTCAGGCACTTTACATTCCTCACAATCATTTCCTTTGGTTTGCTTGATGTAAAAAGATTTATTCTCCATAAATGTTACATCTATGATAACATAGGATTGTCTAGTTACTGTGGAGTAACATTTATACTTTTGAGTAGTAGAATAACCCCCAAAAAATGCACTTAATTGATCTAGGGTCTAACTTACTTCTAAATTGAGAATAAACATTAACAAAAGCGATACAACCAAAGACTCAAATGGAAATTTGTGAAAGAATTCTGCTAGTAGGATAATAATTTTGAAAAACTTGGTATAGAGTTTAAAAATTTAAAATTTTTTAGGGTAATCTATTGATCAAATAGGTTGCTGTAAATACATTTTCGCCCCAAAACAGTTTTGGAACATTTGTGGCAAACATCAATGATCTAGCCACCTTTAAAAGATGTTTATTCTTTCTTTTTGAGACCCTATTATGTTGAGGAGTATCCACACAAGAACTGTAATGGATAATTTATTCAACTAACATATAGTCTTTCGAGGATGAATAGATAAATTCTTCTGCATTATTTGTTCTTAAGATTGAATTTTTTCTTGGAACTGAATTTTAACCATATTGTTAAAATTTTTAAAAACATTCCCTACTTCTTATTTCTGTTTCATCAAGAAAACCTAACTTAACCTAATATGATCATCAATAAATGTGATAAACCAACTTGAACTAATAACATAACCCTAGAAGGTCCTCATACGTCCTGTGAATTAATATGAATAATTTGGATGGTTTGTAAGGCTGAATTTGATATGAACTTCTCAAATGTTTTAACAATTCACACGTTTCACATTGAAACAAACTCAAACTTTTATTACCAAACAAAGTAGGAAATAATTTGTTCAAGTCCATGAAATTAGGGTAATCCAATCTAAAATGCCACAACATGACAGAATCACCTTTCTTCATCCTAATATAACAACCAAATTGATCCTAATAACCTAAACAACTAGCTGGTTGACACTTGCTTACTGGAAACACATCACTCTTTAGTATGTAGAATCCTGAGTACATTTCAGCTTTGTCAATCGTCCTCCCAGTATTCAAGTCCTGAAATTCACAGTAATAAGAGAAAAATTTAGTTAAACATCATGACTCTTTGATAGCTTACTAACAAACAACAGAGTTAAGAGTTATATTCCCTGTGATTTTTACTGTTCCTGTTCTAGCCACTCTCGATAAAGAGTCATCTGCAATCTTAACATTATAACATCCATTACATGGATTGTATGAGTGAAATAATGAGGATCTCCTGTCATATGGTTGAACGCACCCAAGTCTACAATCCATAATCTATTTCCATGTCTTTCAGAGGTCAAAACACAAGTAAATTTACCTATTTGGGCTACTTATCCAATGTTCATCACTGTCCCACCAGTAGCACTCTATTGTGCAACAAACTTCTGCAATAACTCCATCAAATTTTGGCTCGTTAGTTTCTGTTCATCCTGGTTTTGATTGTCTGCAATTGAGACAAGATTGTTGCTGCTTTCCTGGTTGTTTGGTACCTAGTCGGCTTCCAATTAATCGATTTTCCATGAATCTTCCAACATTTCTCTTTGATGTGATTTGGTTTTCTACAATGATCATACCATGGTCTCTATTTTCTCGATCTGTTATCACCTAAAGTGTGTTGATTTCCGTGAAACACTAATGTTGATCCTTCCATACCACTGGCAGCCTTGCTCTGAGTTCCCAACATTAATCTCCTCCTGCTCTCTTCTCATTTAACCTCTGAAAAAACACCTCTGATTTTCGACAATGGCTTAAGACTCAAAATCCTTCCACAAGCTTCATCGAGACTTTGGTTTAATCCAAACAAGAACTTGTAGTTCCTCGTTTCTTTGATTACTTCTCTGTGCAGCACATCATCTTCTGGGCACTTCCATTCGAGTTGCTTATACATGTCCACTTATTGCCACAACCTAGTAAGAGTACTGTAGTACTGTGTCACTGTCATCTCACTCTGTTGTAAGTCATGAATCATGTTCTCTACACTGACTATCTCAGCCCTATTATCACTGTGAGAATATGTCTCCTTAGTAGCCTCACAAATCTTCTGTGCTATTTAATAGAGAAGAAAACTCTCACTTATCTCATTGGTCATTGAATTGTTGAGCCAAGACATGACCATGCTATTGTTCGTATCCTACTTCTTGAATTCTGAATCCTCCTTTGCAAGGGCTAACAGTGCACCAGTTAAATATTCCATTTTTCCTTTGCCTTTCACAAAACATTTTCATAGATTGGGACCACTGGATGTAGTTATTCTCATTGACTTTATGACTCGTAATGGATAGATGAGGAAGGTTGTTATTTTCAGATCCTCCTCCAGAAGTTCCTCCATTGTTTGAATAGTCTGGTTCTGAATTTGGAGAGATTTATGAGGAAGAGCTTAGTGAAGCCATATCATAGTTTTCCATTCAAAACGGTACTACTTTGATACCAAATGATTTTATGAGAGGGTGAAATCTGATTATCATTAATCTTACACTCTACTCTCTAAGGGAGGTGTATTCAATCTAGATTTCATTGAAGTTTATTAGAATTTTTTTTAATGATAGATTTAATTGGATTCTATAGAATTGATAGATTTTATTAGATTTTATAAGAATCTATTTAAGAGTTTGTTGAAGTATTTAATAAATTTCATCAAATTTTGTTAGAATCTATTTAGAGTTTGTTGGCTTTTAGCTTTGTAGATACACAACAAACAAACTAAAAATGATTTTCTTCCATCTCAATCAAAGCAAAATTAGACAACTCTACAAAACCTCAAAGCAAAAGCCTTTAATCACAATTAATCATATTTTGCAGCAATATAATCTGTTTATGAAACTAAATTTATCATACCACTAGCAACAAACAACAAAAATAACACAAGCAATTGCACAAACAATAACAAAAATCATCGAAACAAATAAATTCTCATTTCAATCAAAATCCCAAACATCCAAAACACTTAAAAACATAAAATCTATGGTCTATCTCTAATAAAAAGAAACAAAGGATTGGCCCTAAAATTGTGAACTTTCAATCCATTGCAATTCAAGCCACAACCACATTGAGGGCACTCTTCAAAGTTATCAATAGGGAATCCAACACCAACAATCCCAACAGGGAATTCAAGATTGTCACCACTCCTGGATACATCCACAATGTCAATCCACGTGAAGAAAAGCTTGACACTGACACCCTCCAAGGTCTCAAGCTTGCCATTTAAGATGTGCCCTTTAATGGTGGACTTGTAGCGGAGCTGATAAGACCCTTCAAGAGAGAAACCGCAGGTGCCATTCAAGAAAGCAGAGAACTTTCCTATTGAGACGTCAGGTTGGTAGTCAAGAGAAAAAAGAAAGTATGAAATCAATGAAATCTTTAGGGGCAGAGCAAGATTTCATATGGATTTTTTAATATATACTAGGATTTAAAAAATCCATTAAAATTTAATTTCTACAAAATCATTGGTTTTTTTAACACACCTTTATTTATTTAAATTTTTTAAAAGTCTGGATTAAATACACCAAAATTTCATTAAATCGCTTACAAATTTGGATTGAATATATCAAGATTTTAATGGACTTTTAAAAACTCTAGATTGAATACATCCAGATTTTTAAAATCTTTTGGATTTTAATAAACTCCTAAGTTGAATACACCCCTTAAAAGAGAGAGTAGGTTTATTTATACAAACTTAATCACCAACAACTACCTAAACAAGAAAATCTATCTTCTCATTCAAATGAGAATTTATCCAATAATCTTATCTAATAAAGAGATAATACAAGAGTTTTAATAGGAAAGAAACTCTATCTAGCATCTACCTTCAACAGAAATTGTGCAGTGACTATTAACTTTGTTGTTCAAAGAGGTTCCTATTATATTTTAAATTTGTTAAGGTTGATTACATGCGTGGAAAAACTGTCAAGATACGTTTGGTGACTGCAGCAAAAGGGAACTTCCCTGATGCCGATTGATCAGATTCAGTACATTGAAGTTAGATTTTTTTGTTCATATTTTCTGCTAGCGCATGTTACTTAGGTGTATAATGGTTTTCATAATTGTTATTGAAGTTGTTCGTTTTGATTCGTTGTTATAGATTTATTATTGGTATGTGGTTAATACTTCTATTTTTGTTTATAAATGTATTATTGGTTTCATTTGCATTTTTAAATTATACATTAATGTGAAAAATAAATTCATCATGTATGACTTTTCGGTACTGTTCAACAATTTTGCTGACTGAGAGTTGTTTGTTTTGTGGCTGCAGAAACTATATCAACAGTTAATAAATGAGTGCAAAACTGTCATGCATTTTAATGTGCATTCTGCTCCTCAAACTAAGATTTCTTACAGGTAAAACAGTTAGGTGTAATATTGACATCAAACTGTGATTTTCAAATTAACCTATCCTATAGGTTCCAGCTTTTCAAATTTTAGAAAGTAGATTATGAAATCAGAGTATCTCTGTTGGGTGCAAATGTAGGAGTTGTAAGAAATTAGGAGAAAATGAAAAGTTTAAGTAGAACAAAAATGGTTACTTGCAGAACTGCAACTGCCTTTTATTACTTGCTGTATTTTTTTGATAATACTTCACATTACAGAGTACATCAACAATTTTATATGAAGCAAATAAACATTCTAGAGAAATATTTAAGACACTTATAGTTTCAATACAAGTGCTTGAGAAACCAAAAAGATTAACTGACATAGAGCCCATCAACATTTATTTTTCTTGGAAAATATCATGCCAGCTACAACCAATCAAGATTGCAAATTACTTTTCAACAATCTCAACTTTGTTGGACTTCTTAATAGAATTTTATAAAGACTCATTAAATTTTCAGTTTCTGTAGAGTTTGTTACTACCGTCATGAATGGAACATATTTTAATCTTAAAACCTTTTCCATGTCAGAAAGGCTTTCCTCAAATGCTAGAAACGAGTCGATGGCAAATGGCCACTTGGGAAAAAAAAATGTACAAGAAGGTAAACATCTTAATCTATAGTATGCCTCAAAGTTTTGCAATATTATTTAAGGAGTTGACTTGATTGATCTTCTCAAATAAAACAGGTAGACAATCTGGACATGAGCATGCATATGAAGTTCAGCCAATGGATGTTGACTGGAGATTAGGTGGTCTGATTGTTTAGTGAACTCATAATATGATCAAATCACTCTTCCCTACACAGAAAGCGCATTCAAAACAATAGGACTTCTAACTCTATGGATACCGTTGCTCCATGTCAAATCACCATATACAAAACTTCCATCACTCTTGTAAGCTCTAAAATCAACCCTGAAAGTCTTCTTCTCTCCAGTTTCTGTGAAGTTGAGTTTATCCGGTATAACTTTAACGTCAACACCAATTGGGCAGTTTACGTGCACAACATACACTGTTGGGCTGTTACCGTAGTATGTAACTGTTCGATAAATGGATAAACTTTCATTCATTTTAGAAACGCCTATTGATGGATAGTTAAAGTTGTAGGAGGATGTGGTAGGGTTTTGGCAATAAATTCTCTCTCCTGTGAGATTTTTCAGTTGCACAGGGCTTGCACCTGTGCTGCAGAGAAAATTTATAATATCATTGGAATCGAAGTCATAAATTAGTCCTGGATTTATTGCTGCCATTGGGTCTATGTGTCCGGATCCATAGTCAAAAGGTGTCGTCTGGGTGCCGTTTGGATCTCTTTTAATCATGTTCTGGTTGTTATCCAGAACAGTAGCTGTGATGACAAGATGAAGCCAAAGAAACTTGAATATATTTGTTAAACAACAAAAACAACAACAACAACAAAAATCTGTTAAGATTTTCTTTGATGAACTAAGTAACCTGTGGTCATAATTGCAGACATTATGGCTGCTGGACCCCAAGAAGGTTGCCTAGATTTTAGAATTGCTGCAACCGCAGAAACATGTGGGCAAGACATGGAGGTTCCAGAGATTATGTTGTAATCAACAGATCGTCCAACAGTTATTTCAGTTGCTACTGGAGACCATGCTGCTAATATGTTTAATCCAGGTCCAGTGATATCTGGCTGCAATATGAATTTGGATAATAATGTATTACTTTATTGGACTTTCTGTTTACTTCTTCCATATCGTGGCTGTGATGCTTTCATATTTATCATGCTATCATTAATAATAAATTTTGGACTTGAGACATTGAGAAATTGAGTAGAACTTACTTTAATGATATCTGGACTTATAATATTTGGTCCCATGGAGGAAAAGACAGCCATTTTTGGTGCAGGTTTCGTTTTCATAATCGTCTGTGTTGTGTAGATTCTGGCAATTGGAATTCTACAATGACAGAAGCATTTGATACGGATTATTAATCTCTTTCTTACTGGACACGAGGAAAATTTTGTTTTTAATTTATTAATGTTATTCAAGCAAAGAGAGCTTAGAAACTTACTTTTCCTTAGTCATATATGCTTGAAGATCCTGTGCTTCTTCTTGACCAATAAGCGTGGCTGGGATTACAAACTGAAATCCAACTTCTTTGGCAAGTGGATCTATGAGTATCATTCCAACTCCACCACTTTGTCCGATGAAAATGCTTTTTTCCATTCGGTTATCAGTTACTTTCTCATTTGTACACACCACGATCTTCCCCTTGATTAAGTTAGGATCCAGAGTATTGTTTTTGCAAAAGCTAATAGACATAAGAAAATATAACATTTTAGGGCAAGTACACGAATATTGGTATATATTGATTGATTGACAGTTGCAAAGCCAGCAGTGCCATAATCAAAGCCAATCATATGATATCTAACATGTTCAATAGATTGAATGCTTAATATATATACAATACCACAATGAGAAATTAGGGATATTTAAAATCTTTGTAATAAGCATTTTTAGATGAGATTGTCGAAAGTAGGTGTGTACATGTGCTTGTGTGTGCTCTTGCATGTTTGTACATATGTTCATACTCTAAACATTGTTGTCAGGATGTATTTTGCAAAAAATATGTTGAACAGTATGCTAAAGGTGAAAATTTTAAGTGAACTGGGGAGGGGGTTCTAGGAGTGGTTGACTCTATGCTCATTTAGAAGCTGCGTGTAGTGCGAGACATGTGTAAGAGTTTAAATTCTCCTGCCACTCTGAACAAATTTTCTAGTTCAACAAAAAGGAAAGAATTTGATATTTATGTACTTAGCATGGTGGGTAATGCTGCAAAGAGTGGCAGATCTAGGAGACTGCTAATAAGTTAGGGCAACCATTAACCGATGATCATATATGTAGAAAATAATGCCTAATTGCATTTTGTTACTAAATCTGTTTAAGCTAAGTGATTGATTTTGTAGTTTTAAATGCGATAATAATCAATTTGTTTCTTCATAGAAGAACTAATACTAGTTATTAACAAAAAGAATAAAGATGAGTTCACCCAAGAAAACAAATTGAAATTTAAATCTTAACCTTTAAACAAATTTAATAGGACTTATCATGTGCCGATTTCAGATTCTAAGATTAGCAGATCATTGTCTTCAAAACCCCACTCTTGGATAAGGGTGAATTAAATAAACTCGTCAATGGGAAGTATTTGGTTATGTAAAGACATTGCTTATATTAATAAGTACTCGGTGGAGTTTTGTTGTTACTGTCAAGAATGGGATGTACCTTGCATTGGTTGCTGAAACCCCTGGGGCTGCTGCATTACTCCCGGCTATCAAACTATAGTATGTTTCCATTTCCAGAGGGTTCAATGAGAAGCCCTGAAAGGATAGAATTTCTTATTATATGATTTATTTTATTCTCAGTTTTATTCCATTGGAAATCATTGGGAAGAGGAGGGGGGGTTGCCACAAGTAGTGTAAAATCTATATAGAACAAGGACTACCTTTAAAATTTTTGAATTTCCAAGTTGTATATTTGCGTTGAATTCCCTGTCCACTGAACTTGCGGCGACAGTGAGGATCCAAGGAGCAACGTTGCATGCAGTCCGCGGGAGACCAGAATTGCCAGCTGAAGCTGAAATGAGAATTCCTTTCTGGAATGCATGAAAAGCTCCTATTGATATTGCATTTTCAAAGTAAATTGGTTGAGGGGGGTCAGGGCCTAATGAAAGTGATAGGATATCCACACCATCATTAATTGCATCATCCATGGCAGAAAGAACATCAGCATCACTGCAATCGCCAAACCAACAAGCCTTGTAGATGGCCAGTCTGGCATTTGGTGCACCTCCTCTTGCATTACCTCTGGCCATCCCAAATAAGCTGACATTTGCTACCACAGATCCAGCTATTGTAGAGGCAACATGGGTTCCATGACCATTGTCGTCTCGAGCTGAGCGGAAGAAAGTGGTATTGTAAGATTCGAGAGGGCCATTTTCTGCTTCCCACCCTTTCGAATAGAATCGGGCACCAATGATTTTCCTGAAATTTTCATCTGAATTGTCACTGTAGAATTCTTGGCTAGCTTACATTCAATGTGTATGTTGAGCTTCATATGTCATGCTTTCTAAGTGAATTAGTATGTTTTGACCAAATTCTTTTACCTTATGTCTTAATTCCATTATGAAATTGTATTTTTTTTTTAGACGAAATTTTAATGTTTTTTTTATCAATAAATTTTAATGTTGATAGTACACTTATTTATGTATTTATTGCTATATTAAATGTGAAATACCTGTCACAGTTTGTCGACGTAAAATTTTCACCAGGAACACATTCACCCTTGAATTTTTCGGGAACGGGACCTAATTCTCGGTCATTGAAGCTTTCTGATTCAGGCCAAACTCCTACAAAATAAAATATGATGAAGAGTATAAGCATGGTGATACAGTGGCATGGCAAGGCAAACAGGAATAGAAACATCAGATATACAAAGCATTACCACCGTCAATGACACCAACGATAACATCAGATTTCCAGTCCAAGGGCAGGTGATTATATTGCTGAATGGAGTCTATTTCCAGAAAGTCCCATGAACGTGTGGTGTGGAGAGCATTCATTCTACTCTCAAATACAGAGACAACTGAGTCACTTGCTGCAAAATGAAATGAATCAGAGAACGATAAATGATTTGTATTCAGTTTTTGTTTTCACCACACAAGTTTTGATATGATTATGAAAAGGAAGTTTAGCATACAAAAGTGAGAATACCAGCTACTTGTTGAGCTTGTTCTGGTGTAAGCATTGCTGAGAAGCCTCTAAAGCTTTTACTGTAATGGTGAACAGCCGCTTGCTTCGCTCGTTTATGACTGAAAATTATTTTTTTCAAAGAAAAAAGAAAACCTTATTAGTGGTATCAATGCTTAAATAGGATAATGGTTTTATTTGGACAATATCATGTATAGAAATAATTAGTGATTAGTGAATCAAGTGGTAATATACTATATAAAACATTGTTTTCATGCCTGCCAGTGATTGAAGCAAGTAGCTCATGGTTAGCTTTGGTGACAGATTCTGAGTTAGGATGTGAGTGCTCTCCCATGTAAACTATGTAATGCTGCAAATTATTATCAAAATAAAGAAGCAAGAATTCGATTTAGTCACCAACATATTCTAAAAATAACACTATCGATCTGAAAAATCATCATTCATAAACGAGATGTATTAACATGTAATAAGGGTACATTAATCAAAACTTCTATCAATTTTGGTGTTATTTACTAGGATTTTCACAAAAAAAAATATATTAAGCGATGATATCAACTTTAAACCATATTTTTTATGACTCTAATCAAGATATCTTATTTATTCTTAGAACCTAGGTCATTGAACCCATTGGAAAATACCTTGGTGTTGGTAGCTCCATTTACTGAAGCAAATGTGATGATCAAGAGAAGAACAATAAGCTTAGCAACTCTCATGACTTGTAGTGTGTAAATGATAGAAAACAAAGCTGTAGCAACTAAAGAAATGGAAATGGTGGCGACTGAAGAACTGAAAACATGTCCTCATATAGCCGAAATAATCCAAATTAAAACAAAAATGCCGGCTTGATAAGTTTGTTTCCATGAGCAGAGAGATATTCGACTGACATATATTTTACATGCAACTATAGATAGCCGGCTTATGATGTTCTATAATTAACTTCCAAAAGCATGGTCTTTAATCAAGTTTGTGCTATTTATTTGTCAGAGTCATGTAATATAATTTGAAGCTGTTTGAAGTATCCTAGTCGGCTAGTATTCCAAGTACAAAAACTCTACTGATCTGTAGTTAGTTTAAACCATTTACGATTGTTTGTTTTTATCCGGTCAAAAGGGATATTACTTGTGATAAATATTTACATATCAAATCTCAATCATTATTTATTAAAAGAATATGATGGCTGGTAATTCAAAGTCCAAATTTTTTCAAATATTTTGACTTGAAAATATCTAAATTGATGTAATTACAAGATATTTTAATATCTAAATCATTTATGGGATCGGATCAATAGCATACAGAGAATCAACATAATCGACATATGTAATATGCCTTTTACTCTTGCAAGTAAAATTGGGGTGTAAAAGTATATTATTGCGCTCGTATAAAACAACCACAAAACGAATATGTACAAGCCAAATGTTAGGTAAGTATTTTTGCTTCTTGACTGTAAACTTTGAGAGTAACATCTTATTTCTTATATTTGTATTTGAGTCTACTCATGATGTGACAACTGGACTCACATATGGAAGTGAACTAAATCAAAATGTATATCCATTAGATTCAAATTAAAATACCAAAGTGAAATATCTAGTATTACTCAAACTTTAAATCAATTATCTTGTAACAGGTACAATTGGGGGGAGCCACCTGTGTTGAACAATGCTTCTCAAATTCATTACTCATTTACCATCTTATTTGCTCTTGAGTCTAATTTTGAGGATTCTTAGGTATCAACTCTATTACCATATGACTTAGTATTTCTTTTTTGAAATAATTATAATTTTCAAACATTCAATCAATCATATTAACATTTTCGTTGTTGATTGATAATTATTTCCTCCAAACTCGATCTTTATATGCAAACCGAGTTTATAGCACTTGTAGCATCAGCCAAGTTTTTAAGCAATTACATGCCAAGTCTATTATCGTATGGACATGAATCCTCTTCTTGCCATTGATAGTAAAAATTTAGAATTCACGATGGCTGAAATCAACAGAGAATTCAATTGAGCTGTGTTCATTTCAGTAACCAGTTTTCATCACACAATTTTGAAGTTTTTTATTGTGTCTTTCCAGGCATTGCAAGTCATGTAAATTTTAAACGATGACAAGTACACTGAAAATGAACAAAATACTCATTCACTTCAATCAGACAGTCGCTAAGATGAAAAGACAAGTTTACTAAAATGAACATACTCATACAAATTGCCATTCAATTATAACAACAGTTTCTCTGATGACACAACTCATCACCGGTATTAAACATTTGCCTGCAATAACATCAACAACCTTATAAGCTCTAGAAATGTAAATCAATCACAATTTCTCCAACTTTTGGAGAGCATGAATATTACAAGTGCGAGTTAAATATTAACCATACAAATGCCTGTTGAGTCGTAACATAGTGGCTCAAAACAAAAGCTGAATGTTTAAGAGTACAATGCTAACCCTTGCACCAATAAAGAAAACCGTTGGGGAGAAAACTTGTAAATAGGCACATATCTAAACATGACAAAGAACCAAGTCTATCAATCACAAGTACTTAATTTGAGCAATAAGCCAAGCTAAAAGCTTAACTTTGTTTGGCACCTTTGACTTTCAAATAAGATTATCAAAGACAAACCTTGGACGAAAGTCATTAATAATCAACTTATCAAAGAAAGACTTGCAAGAAAAAATGCCATTGGAGCTTAACTTCCAAGCTCTTTGATCTTCCTTTCCTGAATTTGAAACACCTTCAAGTAAAGAGATAAGAGAAGAGAATTCTTCAATCTCCCTATCAGTCAAATTCCTCCTAAAATCAAATACCATCCTTTATGAAGAGAAGAATCATCCGATCTGTTTAAAACTAAAGCACTCTGAGAAGATGCAAGCTTGTATAACTTGGAAATTTTGAACAAAGAGGCAAAACGTCCAACCAACAATCCTCCCAGTGAATTAGCACTTTTTAGACATCCCATCCTTTCCCAAAAGGTTTTAACACCAACTCAGAAGGATTTATGGAAATCAAACACTATCAAATCAAGTCATTAGTTGGCAAAAACTACAGGACCGACCAATAACAACCAGCAAATATGTGCATCATATTCAACATAGTGAGGCAGCAATTTGAAAATTCTTCTTTACACAATTTGAAACAACAATTAACAACTATCAAACTCCAGTTTTGCCATCTGAATACAGAAAAAGGGAAGTCACATCACCTTCCCCATTTAAAGAAGTAATTGGATCCAGATGTTATAAATAAAATACATATCATAATGCTTACACTCACTGGTATGGTTCAGCATCATATGCTTCGATCCATTAACCTTCCTCACCAAACTCCTTTGTGAATCTCTCATGTACTTCAAGGTCTGCTTTGCTCACTGTTGGCCTCTGTCTTGCAAGAACCTTATCAAAATCGGTTTTTGTGATTGGGGGTGGGAGGATCTGCATGGGCATTAACAGACAACAAGAAGTTCATTAATCTAAGCATGCTCAAACATGAAAATATTTGATATATTATGCTCAGATGTCAGAATCTTTTCTCGACTCACATATTGTTTACCCAGAAAAAGTAGATAAACTTATCATAAAACAAGTTCAGTAAATAAGATGATGTGAGGTATTCAAAAGTGCACAAAAATGATTCACATAAAAAGAGCTTTTAATTTAAATTCAAATCGGACACAAGAAGCAAGTTTTTGATGTTCCTATGCTTCGCACCTGAGCTGCAAGTCCTTGTGCTGCCAGGTCCTGCATGGTAATTTGGACTGCGCCCTGCTGCTTTGGTCCACATGGCATATACATTCCATTGGAAGTCTTACAAAAAAACATGGCATCTTGAGTTTTCCGAACAGGTTCAAAGAGAACATCCTTAACCTGTGATCATCATTGCCAAAAAAGAAAGCCCACGCACACACACACACAAAAAAAAAAAAAAGGCAACATAAGCTATTTCAATAAAAGCCTTTTACAGCAAGGCAATATATAAAAGGGCTTGAAAAAACACATCTCATATAGGCATCACACTTACACAAACAGAAATATCTGAACCCGAAAACCCCTCCGTCCTGCGAGCTAAATTTTCGAAGTCACTTTCAGTTAAGTTGTGAGGAGTATCTCCTAAATGCACCTGTTCAAAATTGATTTTTTAAGCCAATTATACGTTGTACTAGAAGGAAAAAAATGACCACAAAGCCAAATTTTTCCCCCACTAATATTTTAAAAGGAAAAAAGAGGGCAAGTTCACATACTTTGAACATGTGCTGTCGTGCCTTCAAATCTGGAAGTGGAATGTATATACGCTTGTCAAAACGCCGTCGGATGGCCTGTAATTACAATTGGTTAGCCACAGTACATCAAAGTCCAGCTATCAAGATCAAATCACTAAAAACAATCATCTAATCTTCCATCTTTACCTGATCTAGAGCATAGGGAGTATTGGTAGCAGCAAGAACAAGCACTTTCTGATCATTGTTCCCTACACCCTACAAAAAGTAAAAGGATAAGGGCCAACTTAAAATTAAGCTTGCAAATGTGGACCAAACGAATCAATTTTATTTCCATTCTACAATTAGAAGCATATAATTTAAACTTAACATTAAGAGAATTAAGATGTGGTTTTAGGGAAATGCAATCATTGCAACAGTGTTACAGTAATCTCCGGTCATCTCATACTTGTTAAATTACTCCTACCAATTAATAAATGTTAAAAAGAACAGCAAAACACAGAAAACTAGAATATTGGCAACAACACAAAAATATTGTTCTAAATCACAGAAAACTAGGATATTGGCAACAACACAAAGATATTGTTCTTCAAGCTCAAACTTGAAATGACTTATTAGTGAAATCAACAATTACAAGAACAAATATCAGTCAGTTGTGCTATATACATAATATAGTGATCGGTTCAAACAAAACAGCCCATTTATTGTTATAGACACTGCACGTTGAACAAAACATGAATTAAACCAAGCAAAAACAAAAGCACAACCCACAAAGTATTTGTTAATTGAGAAGGATGTGCTGATGAATTCATATTTGCTTATAGAAAAATACTTGAAGACAGCTGGTGCACAAACCTTAAAATGCTCTAGATGGAAATGATATTTGGTCATATATGACTAAACCTGAGGAATTCTCAGAACAGAGTGAAATAAAGAGGCTTAAATGGTCAAAAGCAAATAACAAAAGTAATGGAGCAGAAACAGAGCAATAGATTAAAATGAAATTTTCAAAAGGCGAGCTTTAGGGTAAAATGAACAAAAGAGGAAATATGTACATGGATCACTGATACAGGTAGTAGAGAGGTAATCTGGAAATGGAGAAAACTGTATAGGACTAATGGCAAAGCATCTCAGATCAAATTACAGGAAAAATATTTTTTTACAATTAAATTTTTAAATCAATATAACTTGACGGAGAGGGAATGTATGACATCAATCTGTAAGAGGAAAAACTTTAGGTAAAGTTCGCAGTCATTGTCATTACAGTGTTGTTGTAATGAACTTCAGCAAACCTGATTCTAAACACCATTGATTTCTTCTTAACTACTCCATGACGTAAATGCACAACATTTCTACCTTCATCCCAGTAAAATGCCTATGAGCAATGTCAAGCACCAACCTAAAAAATGAGTAATTAACAATATAAAATACCTAATTTTAGAGTGCATATACACTATTTTTGGGCTCTTTTGTAACAGCTTCAACTTTTGGGTTGAATAGTTACTAACAAATATCAACGCCTTGTTTCAAGAAGCCTTGTTTCGAGTCCTTCCACATGATTGTTGTAATATGTTTTTTAAATCTATAATGTATTGACATTTGAACTTAAGCCATGTGGCAAGCCTATTGGTCTTGTAAGTGAAAGCGCGTGTTAAAGGGCATATATTCTATTGTTAAGTCTTTTCCTAATAGTTTCATCTTTTGTATATGTTGGCATCCTCTACTTAGAAAATTCCACTTACTAATGTTTACTCAAAGGCAAAGTCATAAGAAGATACTAACAACCATTGACCAAAGCATGCATTGTTTTCATACAATGACAAGCAAAGATTTTTTGTTACAAATAAAATTCACTCATCCATTGGATGTATCCAATTTTATCACAATTTAATGGTGTTCTTTGATCTCCCAATGTAGAAGGAAATTATGATTTATCACACGTATTACACAAATAATTTATGTCTCAGAAAATACAGCAAAACTTTCTAAGCTACTAAATTTTTAGATAACAAATTTAACCATCTTTTCAATTTTGCCATAGACCTATCTTTGTTCCCCATTTATGTGATGAAATGAATTAGTACGGCATAAATAAATTAAATAAAATAGGTATAGGGGCGGTGAAAATCCTGGTCACTGCTTTGATCCAATAAATTTGGTCCTATAATTCAATAATTGGACTATCTTAGCCCAACACGACCATACAGCTAGAGGATGTAACTAGAAATAAATTTAGGATGCAAGTAAAATAGATAATAAGCCCAATCTATAGAATACAAGGAACTATATAATATTAAAAAAGACGAAATAAAATAAAATACGAAGAAATCTAAAAATTTGTCTTCCAGACCTATACAATATGTAGATATCACTCATATACAAAGTAAAATACGAAGAAATCTAAAAATTTGTCTTCCAGACCTATACAATATGTAGATATCACTCATATACAAAGAAATCTAAAATTGGTACTACTCGAATATTTCAAAGACAAACTAATACCTGCATCTGCACAAGAAGCTCCGTTTTAATGCGCCTAGAAGCTTCACTTTCATTGCCTTCCCCACGCTGGCCACACAATGAATCTATTTCATCAATGAAGATAATGGAAGGAGCACTTTCACGAGCCATATGGAATAGGCTAGAAACAAGCTTCTCACTTTCACCCATCCATTTCGAAACCAGGTCTGAAGAAGAAATACTATCCAGGAGAAAACAATATACATACACATTAAAAACCAAATGTGACCAAATTCTAATTCTTGGTCGACAAACATAAACATTAATTAAAAAAATCAAGAATTTGTGATAACAAGAGATTAAATAAAAAAAGGAAACAAGTACGATATCAATAGATACGCAGAGGACAAATATACACAATATGCCAATGAGCTGGCCAAAAGAAAGTGCCAAATAAATCACATTTCATCATAAGCAAAGTGTAGCAAACAACACCACTTATATCATATCCAAGGAAGGATTCCTTACAAGTTATTAACGGGCTTTTAATCATTGTATTTTGATTGTTTCAAAGGATCAATCATTCTCCAATGTGGACGTCTGCATCTTTTTTATACAAAGATGATATAACTCACAATTACCTCATGAATTATTACATGAATAATAACAACCACAACAATATTTGTTTCATGAAACACAACCACATCTAAAACAAAAGCAGATATCTGTACTTAAGAAACACATCCACATCCATGTCACCTGAAAAAAGTTGAATCAGCTTCAGTGGCAACAGCTTTAGCAAGGTACGACTTGCCAGTTCCAGGTGGACCATACAATAGAAAAGCTCTCCATGGTCGTCTCTTGCCTGAACAAATAGGTTAGCGATAATTACACAATGGAATCAAACAAACACAAGGTATGGAATCAAACAAAACAACAAATTGACCTGTGAAGAACTGAGGGAATTTAACAGGCAAAATAACGGCCTCCTGCAAGGCCTGCTTGGCACTCTCAAGGCCCGCCACGTCATTCCACTTGACATTAGGTTTCTCTCTAATAATCGCCGAGTTCAACCCAGCACGGAGCTTGGCCTGCTCCGGATCCTCCCCGTCGCCGCCGCCATCGCCATCCTTGGGCTTGGTCTTGGGCCTGGTGGCAACGGCAGCGTCGCCGTTGGCGGCAGGACCAGAGCCGCCGCCATCATCGAGAACAGCGCGGATCTCCTCGGCACGGCGGAGATACTCGGTGAATTTCTGGGTGATAGCCTCCTTGATTTTGGGGTTCTTCTCGTACTTCAAGTGGGTCTTGAAATACTCGAGAGCGTTCATGTAGAGAGGGAAGGCCTTGGCGTAATTTCCCGCATTGTCTTCCTGGACCGCCTGTTTCACGTACTCGATTGCTTGTTCTTTGAAGTTGCTGTACATCCTTCTTGCCTTAGGAGGGGCAGACTTCCTCCTACAACAATAACAACTTCAACAAATTGTTTTGTCTCGGATTTTAAGGATTTGGATTTGGATTCGATTGAAAATAACCCAACGTCAAAGTGAGCGTGTTGGTTTGATCAGGAAGGAGTTTTCTTCCAAAGGGAGGGCCGCTCCTGCTTCCTATATCACTTTCCCCATTTAGCCCTTTTTTATGCTCTATTATTATTATGCTCTTTTTCTAATTTTTTTTTTTTTATTTATATAAACTCAATTTTAACCATTATTTCGTTTAAAAAAAATTAAACATTATTTTTTTAAAAAGATAATGGGGTTGACTTATTTTAAATTTAGATGGATATGTTGATTTATTGAGGTAATGGCTTGAATGGTGAGGGAACTAGTTAGAGTCGGATTAAACATATTATGGGAGGTGAAATTAGAGAGTAAATATATTTGAATTATGGGTGAATATGAAAATAGAGATGAGTTTATTACTAAGTTGAATTACAATTTTAATATTTTTGGTGAATTTTTTGAAATATTTTTTATTTTCTGCAAAATCATCATAAAGTCTATTTATGCAAATAAATTAAAATAAAATTTATAAGTTATTTTTGTAAGTTGCGACTTAAATTTGATTAAGTTATCCATAATGTTATATGAGTTTTTTTTTTAATAGGTTGAATGAATTTATATTAATATAACATTTAAATGAATTCATAAAATGTTCAAATCGAAGTTAAACTTTATTACGATGGAAATAGAGTTGAATTTTGCTTTTACTCTTAACTAATGTTTGAATCCCTTTCAAAACATTTATTTTTTCAACTACAAGTATTATAAAATGCCAAACATGAAATGAAATTCGTTTTTTCTTGTACATACATTAATTTCCTATATATATGTATATAAACCTAGCATGTAATGTAATAATCCTCTAATAAAAAACAATTAGAGATTGTAATTAATATTAAGCTAGAGACATTGACTTTACATTGACAAAAAAACAAAAAAGAGTTGTTGGTGGCGGCGGCGGTAAAGAATGGGAAAAAGAGAGAAGAAACAGAAGCATCATCAGAGAGGGAGTAGGAGAGGTGACTTCTCCTACTACAACAATCACCATGAAGACGAAGAAGACGCCTATGAAACCAAATACACCTACCCTTCTTCTTCTTCTGATCAACAACCTCCTCCTCCTCCTGCTGATGATGATGATTTTGAAGAAGAGGAAGGAGAAGAAGAGGAGAATGACCCACAACACTTGTCAATTGATATGCCCTCTAAATTCCTTCTTTACCAGCAATCTGTGCAGGTATTCTTCCACATTCTCTCTCTTTCTTGTTGTTTGTTGGGTATGTTATGGATTTGACTGAATTTTTGTTGTTTCTAGCAATGAGAGTTTAATGGGGGTTGTGTGAAATTTGGTTATAATGCAGTCGCCCAAAGGAGATATAAGCTATTTGCTGAAGTTCTTTTTGATGTATGTGGGTGGGAGGCAGCCTCTCCATCTTCAAGAAGATTTTTGTGGCACTGCTCTACTCAGGTACGTACACTTTTTTTATTTAATTGTTAAGACATATGAATTCGCCTTGCCTGGATTATAATATTGGTTTTTGTATGTCAAGTGCTGTCATCTTAGGTTGATAATAGTATACTTGTGCTGGGCCTTTAATTGAATTGAATGCCTTTTTTATTAACTTTAGTGAAATTTAATCTTGAATTTCTACGTCTACTATAAGAGATATTAATCAATTACATTATCCTATGTGGACATTAACTGCTATGGTAGGTTTTTATTAGGAAATAGATCTCCTTGTATAAAATTTGATAAGCAATTGCCATTAGTAAATATCGATTGTATTATTATTTGTGGAAGGATTATCTGTTTGTGCAAAGGATGTTACGTTAGTGAAATCTGTAGTTTAGTGAAGTATGCAGTTATGAATTTGCGATCTTCTTGGTATTATGAGATTAAATCAAGACGTCCTTGTTTTTCTTTCTTCTTCTTCTTCTTTTATGTTTTTCGTGTGAACTGCCGTTGGGTTAATATGTAGCTGTAATAAATTCTTAGCGTGGCAGGGTGGTGTAATAGTGTAAGTTATGAGATATGGTATGTACATGTTTGCTTCTAATAAGGAGAATTCTGAAATGGCGTATTCTTGTAGTGGAAGTCATGAATGTTTCTTAGCCGCAATGTTAGGTAGCCTGAAATTTCTGAGACTAGTCTTATTTTTTTGACAGTACAGAATGGCTCCGGAATGATCCAAGACGGACTGCTGTAGGATTGGATTTGGACCTTGAGGCGCTACAATGGTGCATGGAGAACAATATCAACAAAGTTGGGGCTGATGGATATTCCAGAATATCCCTCTTTCATGGTAATGTCTTGCAACCTCTTGATGCCGAACTAGTGAAATCTGAGCCACAAGAGCTGTTAAGAAACATCAGGTTAACAGAAAGTAATGATGATTTGGAGTCATCGACAGTGGAATCTGTTCAAGGTGGTTCCACTGCTTCTGCTGATGATAACTGCATTAAGAAAAACTCTCGATTGCCTGCAAGAGACATTGTGTGTGCGTTCAACTATAGTTGTTGTTGTCTCCATAAACGTGCAGATCTGGTTTTGTATTTCAAGCATGTTCTTGAAGCCTTGTCTAAAAAGGGTGGCATATTTGTGATGGACTTATATGGTGGAACATCATCTGAGCAGAAGTTGAAACTTCAGAGGAGATTTGCCAATTTTACGGTATCATCGATCCACTCCACCCACTCATTATAAGTTGTTGCTTTTAAGACTAAAAAAACAATGGCTACATGGTGGGTCTCTTTCCCTTCAAGCTATCCAAATTTAGAGGACCTAAATAGTTTAGAAATAGTGTAGAGTTAAAACCAGTGTATCCTAATTGAGTTCCATGAAGCCTTGGTGCTGTTACTATTTACATCAGCATCTTAGATTTCTATGAAATTTTCTCCAGGCTTAATGGGAGCAATGTTTTACTTTTCTCTAAGCTGTTTTATCGCTATTGAAAGCTTTAACTTGATGACTTGTCTATTTTCAACTAAACTTTCAGAATCTGGATGATTATATAGTTATTAAAACAGACAAGAAATTGTTCATTAGATGTCATATATTTAGAAGATAATTACAATTAATGGCTTGATGCCATCAATATTGCTATTAAATGCTAGCGACATCTCATTGTTTTTAGCGTGCCTCTTGGTTGCAGACTAGTCGAATTTAATGGGAAATTTTTGCTTGGTTCACTTGCACAAACTTTTTTAATTAAGTTTCAAATTTGCTTATCAACATGATAGTATGTCTGGGAGCAAGCTGAGTTTGACATTATTGAGCGCAAAACAAGAATTAGCCTCCATTTCCATCTTAAGAAACAGCAGAAAAAGCTTCGCCATGCCTTTTCATATAGCTGGAGGCTGTAAGTTGTCTTATTTTCAAATGTTATCATGTTAAGCTGCAGTGTTTTCACATTAACATATTCAATTGAGCTCAGAACCGTTGATTTTAATATGTCATGTTTCTGTCGAATTCATCTATAACAAGAGTATGGTTGCCTATGTGCCCAGGTGGTCACTTCCAGAGGTAAAAGAGTGCTTAGAAGAAGCTGGATTTCAATCTGTGCATTTTTGGATTCGTGATATGCCTGACACTGAAGAAATGAAAAGTACAGAAGGATTCGGAGTTTCACAAGATGAGAAGTATGAAGAGGTCAAAACTTTTCAACAGCAAGATGCTTGGAATGCATATATTGTTGCTGTTGCTAAGTAATCTGATGACCGATGAGCGATGACACACATGACATGTATGCATATATCCTTGGCAAATTTTCAAGATGATGCTGCCATGGTAGCTACCGCCAGCGGAAGTGCAATAATCTGATGACTGATGACTTGTATGTTTTCACTGTCATAACCTATTACTTTTCTGTTAATTTTGGAACAGACTTAAATTTTGCTTTGATTAATTTTATGCTAGCTGTTTGGCATTCAATGTTTTTCGATAGTATCATTAATTAGGTATCCTTCTTCATCTTTCTTTGTAATGAATTTTATGGTAGTTAGATATTTATTCAACATAATAGTCCTAGGATTTCTTTAGTGAACCAGTTCAGTTAACAAATTTTCTGTAATTAATTAATTTTTAAATGAAGCCAGTTAACATGCCTAAGAACTTAATAAAGTACCATGTCCATTCCTGGTTGTACATTGTGCTACCACCGTAATGCGACAGGTCCTCCAATGCAAATCCAAACTGTCAAAGATTGTATATGAAATGACATGGTTTGTACACCTTTCAGATTCGTTTTTTCAGCATATTTTTCGTAGCAGATGGGGAGTGTAAGAAATTTTAGCCTTCTTATCTCAACCTTCGAAACCGATCGTTAAACTTCATAACCATTGCCATAATTGGTCAGAAATGTTTCTAACAATCATGTAATTTATGTACTAGACAGAGAGACCAGGAAAAATAGATGGATTCTATGAGAAAGTCATCTTGAATTTAAGGCACTGGATTTGGAAAATACCCAATTAACTGACTAAGAATAGTTCTGGTGCCAACAGTTAAAATATGGTTTAAATAAAGCATTAGTAGAAAACAAAACAAACAAAACATAGAATCAAAGAAGTTTTGACACAGTTGAAGCAAAGCTAAAACCTGAAACTATAGGCCACGCTCAGCAAACTCAGTGACATAAATCAGGTGTAAATTTAGGAACAAAGTTTGAATATTTCAGTTCATGTAGCAAAACCAAGAGTTTAGTTTACTGCACCCCTATGTAATCCTTTCAAGCATCTATCTACTTTACTGCTTTCAAGCATCTGTTCCATTTTAAATAAGATTCTTGGAAATATGAACAGCTAATTGAACAATAATCAATCACTACTACAAATTTTATCATGCATATATAATTGATCCACTTTTAACATTTTCATTGAATTTATGCGAATATACTTTGCTTAGTTTGTTCACATTTTTTGAAATTTAATTGACAGAAAACAACATACTAAATTTTTGATTTGATTGTAGCAAAATTTGTTTATTGATAAATTTGATAGTCATGTGTGTATCTTGGAGCATATTCCAAGCATTTTGTAGAGAGTTTAAAGTTGTGATGATGAATTTACAGTTTTCATTGAGAATAAACACAATTCTGCTCCAAATATCACCATTAAAGATTGCAGGAAGCTCAAAAGTAATTAAAAATTGGAGACAGGAAGGGCATTAAATTGGAAATGTGACCTTCCAAATAAATGAGTGTTATTGAGAAGTGCTTTTGCATGATAACCTATGTATTTCTTTAATTTGGGTCAGCTAAGTACATGGATGCTCTGGTTAGAATGTAACCTTGGTCTCTGTTATGTTCGAGCACCTTTGCAATTTTGTGTTTGATAATTTCACTTAATTATCAAAAGGAATTATTTTTGTTGACTTTTCTGATGTATGAGTATGATTTTTTTTTTTTTTCTTTTGAATTAGTATGATTTTTTTTTTTTAATATTAACATCAAACCTCTAAATTCTGGTGTGAGAGAGATTCCTTCCACACTGGAAGTATAATTTACCTGTACATGTTGAAAACTATGTAGGGTTTTTTTTTTCTCTTTTCTCGAAGTATGAAATCTATGTAGTTAACACCAATTTGGCTCCTCAGTCAATTGGCTGCTGGCGCAGTGATAGGCGCCAGCAACCACCCATGCCTCCCTTTGTAAGGGGGCATGGGTTCAACACCCCTTAGTTCCATTTGTAAATTCTTAATATCATATAATATAATAATATCTATAATAATAATAATAATAATAATACTATTGATGATTAGTTTCCCATCAATTGTGTGGGTCTTCCTCCCACCCTAGTGTGGGTTTACCCCCCACCTCCGTGTGGGTCTCTCCCCCACCTCCGTGTGGGTGGTTCCCTCCCTAATGGGAGTAGTCCCCCGGGCCGTACCAGTGTCATATCTCGGTTAAAGGTCCCGGATACTCCCTGGGTTTATCCCAGATACAGTTGTTGTACTTAAAAAAAAAAAAAAAATTTGGCTCCTCACATTCCAACCTGAAGTTAGAGAGAGAAAGGCTCGATATTATCCCCATTTTTATTTTACTTTTCATTAATTTTAGTGTTTATAGTATCTTCAACAAATTGAAATCCAAGCAGCAGGCATCAATTGCCCAAAAATGCAATAACAAAAAGGTGCTCATAGCTTCTCAAAATTCCTCCTTACAGTGCATCCTTTAAGATTCCAATGGAAAGAATTTATTAAATGACAAGTTAGCAAAGAAAACAATACCAAAATAACATATTAAAAAAATAATAATAACCAAACAAAGCAAAACAAAACAAAACAAAAACAACTCCATGGTCCAACTTTCCAATGCAACGCCACCCAGAAAAACTATGATTTTTAGTTAAATGTTACGAAATCTTAACAGTGAAAGATTAGACCAAGTGGTAGAAATAGTTTTATTATTTGATCCACTATGATATGTGCCAGCACTCACGAAGGAGCAACCATCTCCATATTCAACTAGCTGGATCGTGGGATGAGTTTAGTGTAGTTTGTTTTGTTAATGAGTCAGGAGATGCAAGTTTTTGGTTTTAGTGGGGTTGTTGTGTGTTTCATGTGCTTAGCATTGTTCGTTAGTTTTTCAAGCATTGTAAGACTATTATAAATAGTCGGAAACATCTTGAATACAGGAGAGTAAAAAGTTCAAATTTCTTCCTTATTCACCTATTCTTCCGCTTCTCTATCAAAATCCAAACTCATCATTTGACACTCGTTCTTCTCTTCTTATTCTCTATCAAATTCATTTCATAATAATTTGATATCAGAGCACGGTTTTGATCATCGAAACTCAAGGAAAATCTAATGTCGAATTTTGTAATGATGTTGGCGAAATATTGGCACATCATGAGTCGAATTTTGATCAACTCAATGCCACAAAGCAAAAGGTGTTCATAGAATTTCAATCCGTTCAAGCTGCCCAAAGTTCAAACTCCCTTCATATTGAAACCAACCCTTTCACACCTGGAGAGTCATCACACACCATTACAACCAAGCGCCTCCCATTCTAATACCTCCCTTAAACATAACCATCATCATCATCTCAAATTGTCATTCCCAAAATTCAATGGAGAGGATCCTACCAGCTGGATTTATAAAGCATTACAGCATTTTAACTTCAAAGGCATTGCTTCAAATCAACAGGTTCAATTGGCCACATTCCATCTTGAAGGCATCGCCCTATAATGCAAAATGGTCGTTTAAGTTACAAAAATTGCTTTTCTTTTTAATAATACACACACACACACATTGTATTGTACACTAACTAGGACTACATATATCATAATGATGAGATCCATGGTTATAATATATGGTTTTAAAATAAAAATTTAAAGGCGTCCTAATTATAGAATTATATATATATATATATATATATAGATATAGATATAGATATATAAGAAATTAGTTTATTATAATGTAAATTGGAAAACTATCTACCTATTGTAAATGTGTAATTAGGATAATAAATTTTAAAAAAAAAAATGTTGCCGTTAAAAGTTTGCCAATGTCAAAGGGAACAACTATAGGTGACAAGAAACCATTATTAATATTAGACTTTTAAATTTTTTGTCCAAATGATATAGTATGTAAATTGTCAATATCTTATAAATCATGAGGTATATGATAATTAATAGATTGTCGACAACTTATATGTTTAAACATGAATCTGAGTGGAAAATTTGATAAATCAATGTTGAAAAATTTTGTTAAAATTCATGTAATTATTGTAGTAGTTGTTAGTTATTTATTAAATATTATTTAGTAGTTGTAGTAGTTGTTAGTTATTTATTAAGTATTAGTTAGTAGTTGTTAGTTGTTTATTAAATATTAGTTATTGGTTGTGAAGTTTATAATTGTAATGACATATATATTTAAGCCTTCTCTCTCTTTTAGAGTGGAATGGAAGAGAATGAATAAAATCCACTTCTCTCAATAAAGTTTTTCTCTATAAAAATTTTTTCCACGCCTAACATTGCTCTTAATCTAATATGGCCCACGTTCGAATTGTTTCTATCTACTATATATATATATATGACGAAAAATAAAGGATTAAATTTAGAAAAAAAATTACTCAAACCTTGTGTTTTAGGATAAGAATGAAACTTAAATTTTTAACCTCTTAAGATGAAGAGAAATACTCAAACACTCCGATTAAGGAGTTCAAAAGAATTAAAAAATAACATTACAATCGAAAATGAGACTAAATCCACTATCAGAGTCACGTAACACAACCACTCAACCAAATGTTAACATCTTGCACAACATGTTATAAAACAATATAATATTGTCTGACAACCTTTTTATATATTGTCCCTATTTAATGGAAACAGTTTCAATTTGAATTTACTAATACTGAAAAAAAAAAAAAAAAAAAAAGGTGAAATCCTACCCTTATAAGTTGAGAGAAAGGTCAGAGAGAGAAACAAGAGTAGAACAAAAACTTGAAAGGGGCAGAAAAGACCCTGTCAAAACTATATATAACAATTGATAACAATGTATTTCTCTGAAACAGAAAAAAATTACATGATTTCTACCTTAATCCAAAACTGTAATGATAAATATGTTTCAGTTCTAAATTTGATCAAAATCGAAAGATTCTCGAGTATGTGAAGAATTACTTCTCTCATTTCTTCTTCTTGGACAGTTTCTTCTTCTTGTTGATACCTAAGGATCTCTCAACGTCATCATCATTGTCACCTTCTCTTCTCCTCCTCTTCTTGTTTCCACTTTCCTTGATTGTCTGCAGAAGTTTGATCAAAATGAATATCACTGTTATGACATGCTTCGTATACAAATAAGTGTAAGACAATAAAGCAAAAAGGAAACGGATTTGTGGCATGAAGACATGAAGAAGTCTATTAACCTTTCGAAGAAATCAAATATGTCTGACCAAAAATACAAAGACTTGCATATTTGAATAAGAATGCCTCAAAATTTCTGTTACTGAAATATAAAGGCTAAATCAAATGACTAAATACCATCTGGGATATTCTTTTAGCTTCTGTCACTCGCTCCAACAGCAGTAGAACTTCTTCTTCTTGAGCAGGAAATTCAGGTAACTTTTTTCCTGAAACGTTGATAAAATTTTAGTTTATCAAAGATGCTTGTCGTATTAGTGTGCCCTTAAGGGGAATAGTGAATGTTGAACCTACCGATAAGCTTCTCTATCTGTAAATACCATTCCAACTCGTACTGATTAACAAGTGATATTGCAACACCAGACCTTCCTGCACGAGCAGTTCTTCCCACTCTATGGATATAATCCTGTAGCGAAGGAGGGCATATATTATTTTTTAATGTTCATGTTTGGTAATAATTAGATAGACCTCAAAATGCTTTATTAGAGATGGGCAAGTGAAACAAGGTGACATACAAATCACATCAAAATATCTAAAGCCCTCTACTTGCTACATCAGTTCAGATAAAAAGCCTGACCTTAGAGTTTGTTGGAATATCATAATTGATAACCATGTCGACAGATGGAATATCAAGCCCTCTACTCGCCACGTCAGTGCAGATCAGAATATTACACTCTCCAGCCTTAAACTTGTTCAAGGCTCCAAGTCTCTTCGACTGTCATACATCCCATTGATAAAAGTGAGGGCAAGTATAAAATAAAGCAAGGGATGAGAAGAATGGAAACATAAAAGATAATCCGAGCATAAACTGCTTATATTAGTATACCTGGCTCATTTGACCACTAATTGGGATGGCCCTTTGACCAAGATTTCTAAGCAACAAAGCCAGAAGGCGAGTTGCATCACATGTTCGAGTGAATACCATTGTTGAACATCCAGGCATCTCAGTCAGAATATATACAAGATAGCAGTCCTGTAGATAAATGGAAATGGATGTGAATGCAAGGAGACAGAATTTTGATGAATTATAAACCACGGTTGCTAGCAATATAAAAGGTCACCTCACTAAGACTATAATGAAATTTGCTTTAACAATGAGGGCAAAGATGAGACCTTATACTTAGCAGGAATGAAGCGGTATTGCTGCTTCAGTGTGTCAACAGTGGAATATTTGGATGCTGCTTCAATCTAAATATATTGACAAAGTAATGGCTGTTAAATATCAATCTAAAAGATAATTTAGAATGATTAAGCTAAGTGGAATGAGATTTTCTTCTTCCTTTTCTCCTTTAAGCAAGTAAAAATTTATTAATATGATGTGCAGAAGAATCATAAGTATTACCTTTACAGGATTCTTTAAACAAGCCCTCTGAAGCTTCCTCACCTGCAATAATAATAGAAGAAATCCATCATGTCACATTTCTCCCAATCATTTTCGTTTTACTCCTCACTAATTATTCATTAATTATAGTGGTGTATAAGGCAAATGTAATTACATTGCTTGCATACGCCAAGCAAATTATGGCATTGACCAAGATTCTCAAGGTGGTAAGCAGTCAGCACATGGACAAAACTTATATATTTTTCGGTTGTATTTGCCAGAGAATGGCCTAGACATAATATTTAATTGATCAATAATGAATGATAATCAGAAATCCTCTTTTGAATTCCAATAGTATTTGCCAACATATATGCACAATTAACCACATATACCTTCTTGGTCATTGTTGCAGAAAATAAGTATGTTTTTCGCCCCTGTGGAATGACATTTAAAATTTCATCAAGCGATTTCTCGAAATCCTCATTCAGCAACCTGTCTGCCTCATCTAGGACCTGCTCAATGAGCCAAGCAATCACACAACTCATTAGATGAAAAATAACATCATAAGCAAATGTAAGTATGAATACAAAAATATTAGGGGTTTAACATTCTAGCCAGCTCAAATACAGTTAGCAGGAACTGCAAGACACTAAAACAAGGACCAACAGTCAAGCGCAATTATCAAATCATGCATTACAGTGTCAAAAATTAATCTCTTTTAGAACGATAGATACTTTTCCCAACTTAAGCTGACACGCATTACAATTCTAAGAGAATCAACACAGCAGAAAGCTGTTAATTATTCACAAGCAATGCAACATGCAATCCTAAATGCACTACAAAATTACCATCTCTGGTTATTAATCAGGCACATATTAAGTTCTTAACATTAAATTTCTTGCAAGCAGTATGGCCATAATGTACATACCAAATATCTCAATGTGCCAAGAGAAAAACCTTTCGTGTTGGTTAAATGATCCATAAGACGTCCAGGCGTTGCAACCTACACGAGAGAAAAAAGAAATATTGAGCTCTACATCAAATAACCAATTTCGTTCATATTCTACTTCATTTCTCTAGGGCAGATACAAATACACTGATAACCATATTGCTATCAACATCTAAAATGTTTGTTGTAAAACCAAAAAGACATAAGCAAATGATTGAAAAGAAACCTAACCATCTACCACATTCATACTCTAGACAACATATAAGGATCTCAAAAAGCATAATCTGATTTGAATGAAAACTCACAACTACGTGCGGACGCTTTCCAAGAGCGATGGTCTGTTGCATCATGTCTACCCCTCCAACAAGCTGGAAATAAGGTCAATAAACAAACCAATCTAAACAAAATCAAAACGTAAATTCAACAAGAAACTTACAACTCTCTACAACATCATACAATCACACTTGAGAATCTGAGCACCAAAACCTTACTGACTGTAAACTTACCACTGCACACTTAAGGCTAATCCCAGATCCTAAAGCTTCAAACTGCTCTGCAATCTGAATTGCAAGCTCCCTAGAATTAAACAAAGACAAAAAAGATTACCCACCAAACTATTTACAAACGACATCCTTGTTCATATAATCAAAGATAACAATATCTTCCTCCCAAAC
The DNA here is from genome assembly GCA_019925255.1 of Litchi chinensis. Taxonomy (NCBI): domain Eukaryota; kingdom Viridiplantae; phylum Streptophyta; class Magnoliopsida; order Sapindales; family Sapindaceae; genus Litchi; species Litchi chinensis. The sequence goes on along the minus strand of CM034473.1, from coordinate 16,152,839 downwards.
CTGGTTGGAGAGAGGATGCAGGCAAAGAAAGCAGGAACCGTCCGTTGAGTCTTGGCAATCTCCAAAAGAGCCTGTAATATAGGAAGAGCAAAAGCTCCAGTCTTACCACTGCCCGTCTGCGCAAGTCCAATCAAGTCCTTCCCTACTCACAACACAAAATCACATTTTTCAACCTTTCCTCTCACTTAATCATGTTCGAAATAAACTAAGCAAAAGTGAGTGAACCTTCAAGGGCGTGAGGAATGGCCTCAGCCTGTATTTTCGAGGGGGTTTGCCATCCTAAACTCTCACAAGCTTCCACCAATTCATCGCGTAAACCTAATTCCTTAAACGTCTTCACCTCCTCTTTTTCCTCCGCCATTCTCAATTATACAACACAACACTACTGACAATAGAATCCCACACACACAACTGACACTCAATAATAACACAAACAAACAAAACTAATCAACCGAAAAAAAAAAAATCATCCTTTTTTACACAGAAAGCACAAACTCAAATTGATATACAATACACAAGATTAGGTCAAAATTGAAATAATTTGACTAGAGATTCAAATAAAGGAGTGCAAATAGGACTCACAGTTGAAACAACAACAAAGTGCAGGTGGCGGTGGCGCGAAAAAGCGACGGTGTTTAGGGTTTTTGTGTCTCAGTCTGATTTGAATTTACGGTTTCCGCTTAAAATGTTTGCTGCCGAGTCGGGGTTTGGGCTCGCTGTGGTCAGAGCCCGGCCCATCAATTTGAGGGCCGGTTTGTATTCAACACTTGAAGTTGGTAGAGTTGGGCTTGTTGTCCAAAGAATGGGTGTGTGAGTTGGTGGAGCTTGAAACTTGGGAAAATATTTAAAAATAGATCACGTAAATTAAGTATAAAATTAAAAACAAAAAAAAAAAATGTAATTTTAAAATGGTTTCGGTTAGTATGGTTAGAGTAAGTTAGAATTTTTTTGAATGTTTGTTTGAGAGGTTAAATGAAGCTTTTAAGGTTAAATACATCTGTGACTATTGAAGCATTATATATGTGATAGAATATAAATTCGATTAAAAATATACAACATGATGTTGTTAGTTCTATTTATAAAACCTGAAAAATCATGGTTTTAATATGATTTTGGTGTAAGTAATCATGTTTTAGTGTTAGTTTAGAAGTCAAATGGATTTTTTAATACTCCGAGTCTTGTGTGAGTACTAAACTTTATTTTTACAAGTGGGATATCAGCTGAATTTAAAAACAGATAACATAAATTAGACATAAAGCTAGAAAATTTACTTTTCTCACATGATTTCGATTGTCATCTGTTGATGTTACTTTGGAGTCAAGTGAATTTTTTAACACTTGAATCTTGTGTAAATATTGAAGCTCTATCATTACAAGTAGAATCTCAGTTGAATTCAAAAACAGACAACATAAATTAAACATAAACTAGAAAAACCATACTTCTCACATAATTTTGGTCAATGGATCAGGATAAGTTGGCACATTTTTAGTGTTAATTGAAGAATCAAATAAAATTAATTATTATTCAACATGGTGAATAAAATGAATATCTTGTACTTCACTCCCAAATCTTTTGTTTTCTACTCCTTAAATTTCTGGATTAATAAAATTTCTCTTCTTATTTCTCTTTATTTTACAATACTACAGCACCTTTTTTTCTTTTTTTTTTTTTTTTTTTTTTTTTGCATTATGGTTTAGTGTTCAATTTTTCGCTTAAATATATAAATATCCTCAATAGTTACCACCATTGTTAATAGTTGATTTTGAAAAGATAAAATCATCCTTACCTTTACAAAACAGAGAACATCCTTGCCCTTAGAAAGTACCATTAGTAGATAATGACTCTCCGTTGTGATCAAAGGAGATCCCATCATGGAAGAGATCGTTATCGATCTCTTCTTTGGAGAAGAAAATCAACAAATCTCCATTAGGAGTAACTTTTCGTGTTTACAATTTTGGGGTCACTTCTTTTTTTTTTTTTTTTTTTTTAATTCACGTCTCTTGACACTAGATCTATTAGGACCTAATTGATTAAATCTTTTAACGTGCAGTTTGAAAATTTACTCTCATAACTAGGAGAATTCTATCCATAATTTAAATGAAAAAATGGTTATTTTTGAGAGCTCCGAGATTTGAAACTAGCTCAGGAGCATGAGCAAGTGGGCTTGATTATGTGTCAAGCTACCAATCTCAAATTTTGGGGTCACTTTATAACCTTTCTTTAGGTAGATTTGTAGTTATATAAAGTTTTCAAGTTATTCTAGAATTTGATGTTTTAAGTTAGATGACAATTTTGTTTAAAAAAAATAAAGCTAGATGACACTTTTACCTTTAAACCTTAAACTCAAATGCTGCCTAATCGAATATTTATAGTGTTAAGTATTAAATATATGCAAGATGTTTCGACGATAAAAGATCATATTAAAGTGATAATTCGATAAAGTGAAAATTATTAAAAAGATCTTAAAAAAAAAGTAAAAATTCACTTTTAATCTTAAAAAAGTTATTTATTTTTAATCCAAATATAATTTTAGTGTTTTTTTTTATTATTATCAAACATTTTTTATGGGTCAGATGACAGTCTAGATAAGATTATAATAGAACAGTTCGAATATCTATTCTCAGATATCGCAAGAGAATAAAACTACTAAAATAGCACGATTTGAATTTCTACTTTCATATATTCAGAGATGATTGTCTACACAAATGGTGGTATTGCTGAGAATTAAACCTGTCACTTAAATAATTGAACAGATGAGAGATGACTTATCATTAAGTCGCTCTACTTTTCTCTAGTGTTTTTAATCTTTTAAAAAATTTCATATGTAATATTATATGTAGATTAAAAAAGATCTAAAAAAATCGAAAGTTTCGAATGAGTTAATCACTAATCAATTTTTTAAAACCAAAAAGAAATTTTCACTTTTACTTTGCTGCCTTTAAATTTATGTGCCTGATAAAATGGATAATAGCACGGTGAGGAGTGAAGGAGAGACGGGAGGCAAAAGAGGATATGAAAAGTGAGACAAAGTCTCGCACGATTCAACGTGACGGTGTGGCTACGCGTACATTTTAGAACGTGAGATACAGGAAATGGTCCACATTGGCGTGACAGACTGGCAGTTAATATATAATAACTATTAATCTCAACTCAACGGAACCCAAACGCCAGTGTACCACAACAACCACTTATCTTTTCATAATAACCGTTTATTTAACGCGTAATTATAAATATAGACAGATAAACAGTGTTTGTTCGGTGCACCTCGGCGAGAAAAAAAAAAACAAAAAACAAAAAACAAGAGAGAGGGAAAAGAAAGAGAAAGAGAAAGAGATTTAGGAATCTAAAGGGAAGGGGGGGAGGACAGGAACAAGAATCCTCTTGAAACAAAGAAAAGAAAACGAGTAATTGTTTTTGACTTATTTTAAATGGAGGTAGAGGGTTCCGCCTACTTTCCTTGGCATTAAAGTCATTTATAAAATCCCTTCTTCCTTTTCTTCTCTTCTCCACAATTAATTCTCTTTCCTATTCTTTAAATTCAGCATCTTTTCATTTCTCATTTTGTCTTGAATACGGTTGGAATTTTTTATTTTTTTTTGGGGGGGGGAAGACAGAAAATATTGAAAGAGAAAAAATGGCAGAAGAGCGCAGATGTCAAGCGCCTCGGTTGTGCGCCAACAACTGCGGGTTTTTCGGGAGTCCGGCCACTCTCGATCTCTGTTCTAAATGCTACCGCGATCTCCAGTTGAAAGAACAACAATCCTCCTCCGCCAAGCTCGCTCTCGATCAGACCCTCCTTCCCTATACTACATCTCTTGATTTGTCTCTCCACGACAAGCCCACCTCTTCCACGGCCGTCGAGATTCACGAGAGGCAGGAAGAGGCGGCGGCGGCGGCGGTTGTACAGACGACGGCCGTCAACAGATGCATGACGTGCAGGAGGCGCGTGGGGTTGACGGGGTTCAAGTGCAGGTGCGGGTCGGTGTTCTGCGCGACCCACAGGTACCCGGAGCAACATCAGTGCGGCTTTGATTTCAAGGAGATGGGTAAAGCGCAGATCGCCAAGGCCAACCCTGTTGTCAAGGGTCGGAAGCTCAACAAGATATGACCCGACCCGACCCCTCAATGCCCGTTCTCGTTTGTATTTGCAATTTCATGATGGTGTTATGTGGGTGTAATGTGTGTAAATTCTATTATTATTTTTAAGATCAATTCTATATTCTTATTTGCTTAGAATTTTGTTGATTGTTGTGGGGTTGGTGGTGATGATAACATAATTGTAAAGGGACTTATATCAAAGCATTCATAATTTGATAAATAATTGCGTGGTGGAATGCAATCAATTCAAACAAGAGCTGTTCACCAAATAAAATGATCCACTAACCTCATCCATATTACTTAAATGTTACAAAATCCTATCAATTTATTGTTATTTGGGCAGTATGATATTGAAGCTGCTATGCGTTACAATCATTTTCGTAGGTATGCAGAGCATGTCTACTAACATTTAGTTCGCTAGACAACGAAAAATGGCATTAAAGAAAGTCCCCTTACCCACTCATCTAAGTAGTTGGTGATCAGCCCATTGTCCCTTGTGACTTGTCACAAGTTCTATACCCCAATAAGGTTTTCGCCCACCATAACAAAAATGAGTGGGTTTATCTCCCACCTTGTGTGGGTCTTCCTTCTCATCTATGTATGGGGTTTTTTTTTTCTGTAAGAGAATCGTTCTTCAAAGTATGTTACGAAGTTAAATTTCGTTTGGTCTTGATCAATCTCTAAGTTTGTCTCAATCATTAAAAAAAAAAAAAAAAAAAAAGTCGCCACTATATCATCATCATTTACGGGCTTACCGAAAGATGATCGAATTGGGCTGGGCCCTAGGAGCCTCTGAGAACTGTGGCCTCACCTACTTCTAGTTGTCGTGTTGAACTAGACCCCATCTACTGTGTGAAAAAAGGTGTCCTTAAATGGTTTGTGTTTTATAGGATCCTATCCTACTTGTGAAAATTCAAATAATTGAAGCAGTCCTTACTCCTTACGTTTTCGACCCAAAACCCTGCATTGACGAAGTCAATAGTTCATTAATTATTGTCAACAGTATGAACGATGCAGTGAATAATCAATCCAAGGACAGGCCAAAACCGAAAATGTCCACGAGTAACACCAATTGGGCTTTTTTTTGTTGGGTCCTTAGCAATTATCGTTATTACTATATTAGAAGGTATTACACGAACAATCCGCGAACTGTGGCCTCACTTGTTCTTTAATGTGTTGGTTTTGATTTGGATTGTGTTAATGTGCTGGCTTTGATGATGTTGATGAAGATGTGTTGATGTACTTGGTGATATTGATTAAGATGTGTTCATGAAACTATGTTGAGTTTATGGGTTCTTGATGAAGATTTATGGACGATGTTTTTCATTTATATTTTTCATTTTTTAAATATTTTATTTTTTAAAATTAATTTTCATCATCCATCACTCTTAGTGCACAGCAGAGAAAAGTTGGTAGTTTTTAAAAATTTTTATTTTTTGAAATCAAAATGCACTTTATCCTACTAACATTAATTGACGACATGAGATTCCATATTAATAAAACATCAACTTATTTCTATGTGCACAAAGTCTTACCTTCATGGGTTTTCGTAATTCCTTACTATATTAATAAATGAAAGTTTTCTTCTTCTTTTTTAATGTAAACGTATGTAAACCATGTATTTTTCCAAAATACGATTTATTGGGAAGCATAATAATGAAATTACACATAATATCTAACACAAAACAAATAAAATCTAACACTTGAAAATAAGATAAAACTAATTATACAACACAAAGTTCTACATGAAAAATCAAATGAAGTGAAAGACTACCACTGTCAAGATAATAAGAGAAAAGTTTTTATTACAACTAGACACTAAATATTCTCCCAATTACAACCAAGACTCCTCTAAGGTGTACAGAACCAAAGAACAAGCTTCTTATTGATAAATAAAGTTGTTTTGTTCCAAAGTAATCCAGACCCTATTAGGAATAGAAAACCCCAAAACAAACGTTTTTCTTGCTCAAAAACCAAGTTCTCTTGAGCCATGAAAATGTTAGTCATGTGCACTCCATAGCGGAGCATGAGCCACTCACACCGACAGACCTGCCGCCTGCCATTGATGTGTGTTAGAGCGTCTAATGCATCTCTCTTAAGCTCATCTTTTCAACAATGCCTTGTTCGTATTAATTGAACTACATTTGAGTTACCTAGGTAACATGTGAATACAACCAAACTTTTAACATGAACTGACCAAAACTGATCTTATTATTCAAAGAAAAGCTATCAAGTTATTCTCTTTTTTTCCCACATCTTTATTCAATTTCCCCTTTTTCTGATCCTTCTCTCTTTCCTACATCCCTGCCATTTTCTCTTCACCCTATCTCCATTATGACATACCTTTTCTATATATATATATATATATATATAAATAATTTTTTCTTAGAATACTATTTTTATACTCAAATTTATTGTTTGTAGTGAAACTCATTAAATCAGTTGATAATCACCTTACAAATGTTTAGTGTGCTTCCAAAAGATAATGACTACTAAAGAAATGAAAAACAATTGAAACGGAAGTTTTGTTGCAGTGGAATTTAATTATCTTTTCTTTTAAATTAATTTTTCTCCTTTAATGGAATTCATATGTATATTGTATAAAATCTAGATTATATTATAATTTTTGTTCAACGTAATTTTTCTACCTAATTTGTCATTTGGGAGGAGGTCTATGAGACTCCCTTGACATAGACATGGAGCTTTGGATTTCTACTTATGTGTTTGCATTTTTTTTTTCGGTAATCCCAAAAAATCGTCTGGACGTTTGAAAATATCTCAATTTTGATACTCTAATTTAATTTTTACCAAAAATTCCACCTTACTATTAAAAAGGTAACAGAAAATTAAGATATGATAAATGTAGACAGTTAAAAATATATATTTACCCTTAATTAAAATATACTTATTTAAAAAACAAACTGTAGAATAATAATTTTAAATATATATATGTATTAATAAAAATTAATCTCTACCGTCTATCTCATAGATAGACAGTGGAGATCAATGCACCAAATGAAAATATCAAAATAATTTTTTTGAAAAAAAAAAAAGATGGATATCCATATTGGATTTCCACAGCCATTAATGAATATCTTTATCAAACACAAAATCTAACCCTTCAACCTTGCAACCATCATCAACCGATCTCTATCTTCTCTCTCTTTCTTTCTCTTTTGACCCCCCCCCCCCCCCCGCTCCTCACCCCCCCCTCCCTTTTCCTCCTCTCTTTCCCCTGCTTTCCAATGATTGGAACTCGAGATTGTACCCAATCATCAATCAGGAATCATCATCAAGCATCTATCATCAATCATCATTCATCATCATCCATCATCATCACCAACATCAACGTTCAACACCGACCCACAATAAAGAATCATCATCAATTTCACACAAAACATCATTTAGAGGCGCTAGCGGTGAAAGGGTTGTCGCTGAGGAAGGACAGAAATGAGAGAGAAATGGAGATGGGTTAGATGAATTGATGAGAGCAGAGAGTAAGAGAGATTTTCATTTATTTATTTTAAAATTATTAAATATTATTTTATTTTAATTAATTTTTATTAAAATTTTTTAATATTTTTTATTTTAATTAATATTATTTTAAATAAATTTTCGGTGCATTTCCTTTTTTATCTTTGGAATCAAATTATCAACATTTTCAACCTAACGGAACTAGTAACGGTCAAAGACATTATTATCTTTTGACATATATTCAGGGGATATGTTATATATTCATATTAACGTTAAATGAGATTTTGGATAAATTTCAAACTAGATGTGCTAAAATCAAGATTTAGGCAAACTACCAACAATTATTTGAAATTATCTTCTTTTTTCTCTCTATTTTCATCCTTAGATTGATTTAAATTTGTACGTTTACTTAATTATATAAAATTAGGAGAAAAATTATTTTAGTCCCTAACTTTTGAGAAAAGATCAAATTTTTAACTATGTTTCAGAAAATGACAAAATGGACCCTAACATTTCGAAAAAGTGTCAAATTAGTCCTTCTCGTTAGTCAACTAACGATCAAACTTAACGGATGACATGATATACAAGGGTAATTTTGTTATTTTAGGGATTAAAATGATCTGAAAAAAAAATTAAGAAAAAAGTTTAAAAACAAAAAATAAATTTTATTTGTGGGTTTTTTAGACATTATTTTGTTTTGAATTGATTTTCATTGAATTGTTGATGGATGAGATATTTAGGTTGATTTAATGGATGTTGTTTGTTTGATTGAAGATGAATATTGACGTGGAATGAGGTTGAAGATAAATACTAGGTTAAAGGTTGAATATGATTTTTTTTTTAAATTTTTTTTTATTTTAGGTTTTGATTTTAATTTTCTAAAAGAAAATTCATTGAATATTATTTTTTATTGTTTAATTTAATTTAATTTTTATTTTTAATTTATTTTTTAAAGTTTTTTATGCTTAATTTTATTAATGTTTAAGTAACATTTCGAAATATTATTGTAATTATAGGGGTATAACGATCTTTTTATCCATTTTAATAGAATCCAATGGTAAATGACTTTTTTTATGTTTTCCATTAAGTTTGACCGTTAGTTGACTAACGAGAATGACTAATTTGACACATTTTCGAAACGTTAGGGTCCATTTTGTCCTTTTCTGAAACATAGTTAAAAATTTGATCATTTCTCAAAAGTTAGGGATTAAAATGATTTTTCCCCATAAAATTATCATAGAGGACAAGTTGGTACAAATATAAAATAAAAGTGCATATCAAACTATTAGGATGAAAATTATTAATCTACATATGTGAAAACAAATAAATTAATAGATATTTTTAAATATTTTAAAAAATATCAGACTACATCAACTTAAATTTTTTCAACCAATTTGCGTTACACATTTCTCCAAACGGAAATAACTTAATTAAGTTGATTGTAAACTAAACCTTAAAGAAAAAAAAAATTTGTATCACTATGCTTAGTATATTTGTGGTCATGGATTAGGACCTCGCACCCACGCGAAGCAAGTTAATTATTTGTTAAATGTCGTCAGCATGCATTCACTCAATCCACTTTTTTTTTTTTTTTTTTATTTGATCGTTTTCGGTGGGAGGGCAGAACAAACTGCACCGCAAATCCACTCTTTTCTTGATCACCAAAACAGCATATAATTGCATAAACAATGCAGCTTTAACAATGTCTTGAAGCAACTTAGATTTTGATTACTTCGAATAATCTCATTTTGGTAGAAGAGACCATTTTAAATAGTTCAAATCCTTTTTTGCCAAGCATCTTCTCGAAGCTACCACTGACCAGAAAATGACTGGGAATCTTAATTATTTGAAAAAACATTTTTTTCCTCATTTTTATTTTTAATGAAAATTAGACTTGGAATCCGTGTCAAAGGGGCAAGGAGAAAGAAAGAAAATTATAACACGCTTCAGACAAAGAAATTAAAATTAGAATTGAAATGTTAAACCGCAAGAGACGTTGATGGTTTGAGCAATTAATAGTAGTAATACAATGAATATGCTTATCATGAAACATGTTAGTTCAATATAAGGAAAAAGAAACGTGTTGGACAAATTGCTGAAATGATTTTTAGTAATGATTTGATGGAACATTATCAAACCAAACTTTGGTGACATTTTTCACACCTTGCTATTCGAGGTTAAGTTGAATCTTATGCCTTAAACCATGGCTTTTCATGTAAACCATCCCCACAAGATATGCTCTTTTAATATTAAAAATTCAGATGAACTGTTTTTTTTTTTTTTTTTTATATTATAAGTATATTTTATAATTATTGGGACCTCCTGATATAAAACTCTAAAATATAATTCGAATCTTCACTTTCTAATAAACAAAAAAGAGCAATCATACAAAATGAAAAAATTATCTATATTGATGAGACTTATGAAATTGCCCACATTTATCGGTTATGACACTTGAACCCATCTCTCGGCTTGATAGAAATAAAATTGAGTGGAAGTGGCGTTACTGCACCACTTTATTTGGGATTATTCAAATGAGCCTCTTAATTGTACTATTTTATAAAATTTATCAACAAATTGAAAATGAAAAAGAATTGTTTATAGATACAAGTCAAGGGACAGCTGCTGATGCTAACCCAGGATAGTGGGAAAGATAATGAAAGATTCGAAAGTTGACTCAAGTGCACCGTCCCCAATAAAAGCTTGTGTGCAGTGAGGGACACATAAGATATTATATTGTATAAATATCATGTGGGTTCCTTTCAAATATATATATATATATATATATATCTTAGGTAGAATATTTAAGTTAAAAAGACAAGTACTCTACTTAGGGAGAAATAGCTATCCATATAAATCTTGTAAAATATATGTAATGGGATTTAAACTCACACCATTAAGAGCATTGAATACAAGAAAGGAATATGCTTGATAAAATATTTTTAGTTTTTGAATTAGTAATATGTGAGTTACAATTGTTATATTAATTATAAGATAATAATGTGATAGATGATGTATTAAATTATGATAGATGATGTATCAATTATAATTTATATGTCGAATAATTTGGATAAATGATTTGAGGTAATCTAACTTTACTCTATGTCATGTAATTTGATGATACAAAATTATTTATATTATGTGGCAATTGGCATGCAATTTTTTTTTTTTTGACATATTACATATATGTTACAAAAACATGTAATATTATTGGGCTCCTTTGATCTGATCGCCGTGGCATAATTTGAAATTGAGGCTCCTGAAAGTGAGAGAAATGCTCCTTAAAAAAAAAAAAAAAAGAGAGGCCTACAAAGGAGAGGAAAAATCTACTGTATTTTTGATGACCACGCGAGTCGAACCTCGCCCTTTTCGAAGTAAGTAAGGCGGTGTGGCCGTCACCGAGAGAACGAGTTAAACTCGCATGCAATCTTGTTAGTTAAATGAAATTGCAATCAAATAATGTTTTGGAGGAGAAGCACATCAATAAGATCATTCTTGTAATAATCAGCAAGCAGCTGGGACAAGAAGATTATAAATTTATAATAGTCATTAATTAGTCAAGTGGATGTGGACCCCACTAGTTAAGCTCTATAAATTAAAAAAAAAAAAAAAACGTTTCGAAATAATAACTTTGCACAAGCATTGTTTGTGCAAAGTTATCAAGTGAACATATACATAAACTCGCATGCAATCTTGTTTGTTAAATGAAATTGTAATCTAATAATGTTTTGGAGGAGAAGCACATCAATAAGATCATTCTTGTAATAATCAGCCAGCAGCCGGTACAAGAAGATTATAAATTTATAATAGTCATTAATTAATCAAGTGGATGTGGACCCCACTAGTTAAGCTCTATAAATAATAAAAAAATAAAACGTTTCGAAATAATAACTTTGCACAAGCATTGATTGAGACTTGGGACTGAAATCAAATGTAAACCGCACCAGTTTATTAACCAATTTTGGTCTCATCAGCCGCCCATATTTTACTTATGAAAGCAATCCACCGCCCATGTTATATTAATTTAATAGTTATAAGAAAACTACACACAACGTCTCAGTAGAAATTACGTATACGTTATCAAATAATTTTCTTAATTCTAAAGTCTAAATGATCAAAATTTTCACAAAAAATTTGAAAAAATGATTAAATGATTACGTGTAATGCATGCATATGTTCATAGTTATAAAATTGAAATAAATTTATACTAAAAAAAAATGATTACATAATATATGTTCATAGTCATAAACCAATTTTGGTCTCATCAGCCGCCCATATTTTACTTATGAAAGCAATCCACCGCCCATGTTATATTAATTTAATAGTTATAAGAAAACTACACACAACGTCTCAGTAGAAATTATGTATACGTTATCAAATAACTTTCTTTATTCTAAAATCTAAATAATCAAAATTTCCACATAATATATGGAAAAATGATTAAATGATTACATTTAATGCATGCATATGTTCGTAGTTATAAAATTGAAATAAATTTACACTAAAAAAAAATATTCATTCCGTTAAAGCTTCCCTTACCCAGATTTTAAATATATGTAGAATTAATATGAATTAAATGTATAGAAACTCCTCCTTCGCTTTTTTTTTTTTTTTTCCTGAAACATTCTCCTTTGCTTGTTGAATCCTTTAATTTAGCATGGGCTGAACTAATTAAGTAGTATTTTTTAATTAAAAAAAAGGGAAAACTATTAAGTAGTATATTGAGTCATAAATCATAAAATGACGCATGTAGACTGCCACGCTAAGTCCACATTAGTCTTTTCAACCAATCGACCCAATGCACACGCCAATCACCATCTTTCTCCTTTTCAAATGATGATATCCTTTATTTTAGTCCCTTTGCTTTTCTTCTGAAACTTCTGTTTGGTTTCAATTTATATTAATTAAATATTTTTTGATAGATTTCTAAACGATTTCTTATGTAAGTGTTTATGAGATTGCAAAAAAATCTGGTTGTTAGTTACTAACAACAGATTATATACTCAAGGCTAATGATGGCCAATAAAAAATTTATGACTTCTTCCATTTGTAAAGGAAACAGCGTATGTTATGGTGAGAAAGTAAATTATTATATAAATCTTTTTTGCCTTCAAATCTAATAATTAACATATTTTTTATGAGCTCAAATAATAATGAAATTTATACATAAAAAAATCATTATAGAAAAAAAAAAATCTGTTTTAACTCACTTTTTAAAAAAATTTTATTTTTAAGCCGTTAAATAAATTAATTATAGCTTATATGCAAATTATCCCTACATACCTTATTCTCCTCCTTCATTTTCATTGTATGAGATTTTTAGCTCCCTTTATTAATTGTTTAAATTTTGTTGAGATTTTTTAAGTTTTTTCTTATGATTTTTTAAGTCACTGATTTTTGTGTACATAGTATTTAATTTTCAAAAAATCATGAGATTTACATATATTGTGATCAATATTAGTAGATTTCGATAGTTATATTTTAAATTTTTTTACCAATAAATGGTAGTTAAATAATTCATTTAAGTTGTAAGAGTAGTTTTGCCTTTTTACAGTGAATGAAAATGATGCAGGCCAGACTTGCCGCTTGCCACACTCACCCGGAGCAGAAACCTACCTTGTGTTGCGTATTTATCATATTTTAATGTAATAAGATGTGATAACAGAATCATGCTTCACGTGCAGAAGATGCAGACTGAGCCCGAAAGCATGTGATGATTTCCCTTTTCTCTGAACCCCGACACCACTCACAGACCTGCCTGCAAAGCAATGGAGAGAAATAAAATGAACCAGACGCTTGTTCTCTTTTTCATAAAAAATGAAAAACACAAAAACCATTCTAGATTTAAAAGATACGTTCATGTAGCTAAATAGGGTTTCCCTATAACCTAATTCAGTTGCAAGTCACGCCCCCACCTCTCTCTCTCTCTCTCTCTCTCTCTTTCTCTCTCTCTCCCCACCATGAAATTCCCATGTCATAAGCACACCTGCCACCCTAACACCACTCTCATTTGCAACTCCTACTTCACTTTCTTGTAGCTCCACCTCCACCTGCCGTGCGTTTGTTGTCTAACCCAGATGCCAAAAACTGTTTCTACTCAAGATGGATCTACAAACTGGCCATCTTTAGCAAAACCCTGTTCCCATTTAGCTTTTTTGATGGCATCAATCAAGCGGTCTGTCCGCCCCTTGTTTAGTATCCTACTCCTCACCGTGTTTGCTGTCACTTTAAGCTTTAGAATCGTAGTCCATGGTGGTTTCTTCACCTCCTTGGACCTTAACAACAACAACAACAACATTCTAGTCCAACCACCACTTGTAGTCTTCAACTCTACTCTCCTCAAATACGCTGCTATTGATGTGGCTGAAAACAAGTCCAAGCATGAAATCGAGCAACTGCTAGAAGGCAACTTTGCTAACCCTGGCAGGTTACGTACCTTCGCCACTTGGAGAAGGTTCCATCATGACATCAGAGGAAGGTCTTCTTCTAGTATACCGGTAATGCTTCGGTCCCCTATGTTTTACCGTTATTGGCTTGAATTTAGGAGAAATTTGAATAACTGGGTCAGGAAAAAGAGGTTTCAAGCTGATATAATGAATGATTTAGTTAAGCTAGTTAAGGATCCTGTTGATAGGCATAATGGATTGGTTGGTTTGGATAAAAGATACGGTTCATGTGCTGTTGTGGGGAACAGTGGGATTTTGTTGAACCACACTTATGGGGAATTGATCGATAGTCATGAGATGGTGATGAGATTGAACAATGCGAGGACTGAGAGGTTTGAGAAGAATGTGGGGTCGAAAACTAATGTTTCGTTTGTAAATAGTAATATCTTGCATCTTTGTGCTAGGAGGCAAGGTTGTTTTTGTCACCCTTATGGACCCAATGTTCCGATGGTTATGTACATTTGTCAGCCGGTGCACTTTATGGATTATACGATTTGCAACGCGTCTCATAAGGCGCCTTTGCTTGTCACAGACCCGAGGTTTGATATGTTGTGTGCCAGGATTGTAAAGTATTACTCGTTGAAACGTTTTGTGGAGGAGACGGGCAAGTCTTTGGAGGAATGGGGATCTGCTCATGATGGTTCTATGTTTCATTACTCGTCTGGTATGCAAGCTGTGATGCTTGCGTTGGGAATTTGTGATAAAGTTAGCATATTTGGATATGGGAAATCAGCTTCGTCTAAGCACCATTATCATACTAATCAAAAAGCAGAGCTTCGGTTGCATGATTATGAGGCGGAGTATGTGTTTTATCGTGATTTGATAGAAAATCCACGGGCAATTCCATTCATTTCGAACAAGTTCAAGATTCCTCCTGTGGTGATGTATCACTGAGTTTTGGCCTGTTGAATCTATGCTTTTGTTAATTTGTTTGTCAATGTTAAATTGTTGTATTCATGATGTGCCTATAGTCTTCCACTAGTCCAACAAAGGAACAAAATTGTTGAAGAATGCTTACATACTTTTGCCCTGTAGACCTGTACTACCAAAGGTAGTTTATGGTAAACTGAACTGTAAAATCAAAATTTAGTGCTAAATATCAAGACTTAATCTTCATGTCTTTCATTGCTATATTGAATACCTCAAGTTTTGATGCAGAACATGTACCTCATAATCGTCATGCTTTACTGTTCAATAGAGTTTTAGTTATAGCTTATGCATAACTGTTTTCAAGTCATTCAACATTTCTACATCATTCACTTCTGTTGATTGGTATATCGAGTTTAGGCTTGCTTTTGGTGTTGCCATATGTTGTCGCCTTTCAAAGTAGAGCGGATGAACTAATCTTGTAAGTGAGAGGTTTGATATACTCTCATGACCAGGTATGGATGCTTAATTGAGATTTAACTCATCTGATCAAATATCATGCATTAATTTGTAATAGGCATAAATTTCCAGAGAAAAAGGAAATTGTTTCAATTACCTATGCAATATGCTGCTGATGGGTAATCTCACTAAAGAGGAACATATCCTTTTCAAGTATGTTTTGTTGTGGGCTCGTTTTTTGTTCATTTCAGGCTTGGCAGATGTTTCTGTAGCTAAGAAGTTTCTGTTTGTCTTGTGTATATTTTGGCGAACAAGATTGTTTACGAGACGTTACACTCAACTTCAAGATGGACAACCTTTAAAACAGCTGTTTAATCATTAGCTGGTGTAGCACCTCTTTTTGGACTGTTTCTTTTATTTTAGCTTTTACCTATTTGCTTAGTTGAACTATTACATTATCTTGTTATTTACGGTCAAGTTGGAAAAAAGAAACCAAAATTGGATTATTGGTTTTATCCAAAGTTGGATCTTGTTGAGTGCTTGTATTTTTGTGTGTTTGGACAGAAGGAAAAGTTTTAGGATGGCATGTACAGCCGAATCACAAGGAACCATATTCATTGTTCATTCCTTATCTTCTACAACTTTAATACCAAGGTAGTCAAGGCATTGTTTAATATTATAAGTAGATTGTCATTTGTTATTTAATTTATCTTTTCCTGACGAAATAATCATAGATAGTCCCTGACATCTATGGCTGCAAGTTGATGGCAGAGAGGTTCTCACTCTTATAGTTTGCTGTTGTGTTCTAGTAAATATCAAACTTGGAAATTATAACCAGACTGCCAGGGGAACATCGTTGGCTTTAATTGTTGCAATTAAGGCTGTGTCAACGGGCACAAAATAAAGTGTCGTGTCACAGCCTGTAGTCATGAGTGATTTATACCTTTCTGCATGGAATTGTTGAAAACTTGAAACTATTGACATCAACAGCATCTATCAAGATCCGGATCAGCGAAAAGTATGGCATCTCCATTGAACAGGGGGTAAATAAAACAGGGCATCAATCTGCCTACTACTCATCTCGCTCTGTCGCTGCATTTTCGTAACAAATTCCGATACTCCACATTTTCTTCAGGACACCAAAACAATGACAATAGCCATCTCATTCTTTCAAATATGAATGTTCAGGTACACAATGTCAAATTTGTATGGCTACAGTGGAACTCTAATTGTCTGATTCAACAAGCAGTCTCTCTATAGGCTACTGTGACAACACAAACCATATGAAGGCAGTCAAACACTTGTAAAGAACAGCCAAGGATCAAGACAGAGAACACCTCACTTTTATGTAAAACTATATTCTACAGAGTACAGAGTTGTCGGTGTTGATTAATTTACATACATCAAAACCCATTAACATCCCCTTGGCAACACTTGCACAGTTGCTTTAGCAACCATACAAAATCCCACGGAAAAAAGGGCTGACAAAAATATCTAGTCACTAGACACTGCTTTCTTCTTTCTTCCTTGCCTCCTCTCATTCTTCTGCCTGCATCACCACTGCTTTCTCTTCGAACTTCACTCCCACCAAGAATCTAATGCTTGTCTGTCATCGAAGAACAAGACAAACAAATTCAACATTTTTAAAAACATCTCCTACCTCTATCACTAAAGCATCTAAAAGTAGAAAAATAAATGTTACCTGCTTTGAATCATAGACAGCATACGCATTGTACTCAAGAGGGCTATCTTTATGCTCCGAGGGGATCAAACGGCCGCAAGGAACTTTAATATCGTCTTTCCAAAACAAGTGTTGTGATTCATCTGTTTTCTTCCTCCCCAATCCCCTTACTCCTATCTTCTTCTCTTCCAAGGACTTCGTATCCTGTCTCAAGAGTGACACATTTTCAGGATTCCTCAAATACAACGAAATAAACCGTGCCTTTCTAACAGGTCTAACATACCTCAGGTAGGTTCCTAATTTCAGTTACTTCATCTCCCAAAGAAACAACATCCAACACTAGGAATCCTTCTGGCCTGTCGACTGATGTAAAACCGTACCTAGCAGCTTCTGCTTCTGCATCAGAACAAACGATCGCCTTCCCAAACTGTGGAATAAAACTCATTTCATTAGCTTATGAGGTTGACATCTATGCATGCTAAGCCTTGTGATAATATATAATATGATTTATAGTCGTACCATGTGGTCTGGTACTGGGAGAGAGCTGGCAAAAACCCTTTATGCAAATGCCTCAGAACGTTTGAACTTCACGTACCTGTTCGAGGATGTCAAAGAGAGACCTGTTATTCTTACTGTTGGAACAAGAGGTAACAAGCATGCAACTTATGATGGACAAACTTACCACAACATAAGAGGAACTTGTTAGGCAACTTCTTTATTTCATCTAAAGAAGGGGCAGCACTTGATTCAATTGCAAAAATGTTATCAACTGATACTCCATACTCCTGAATACAACAACAATCCAACCATAAAGCAATTACTTGATGGTTAAGACAAATTAACCAAGACTCGAGTACAATAAGATTTGGGTAATACCATTTCTCCAAGTTTGATAGGCTCATAAGTTTTCTCCTAGTAGTTTAAGATCATTTTGTAGTCATCAGAATCTTTATCTAGTGTAGAAATTGAGCAACCCAGTTTGTTGTATCAATCAGACAAGGGATCATCGATGGTAGAACCGCTCATGTCTCCAATAAGGTGTGAAGCTACAGTTATGTCTAACTGTTTCAACTGGAGACGCAGCCTGTAAGATTAGACCAGAATCAACTTCTAAGACAAGGAAGGAAATCTCAGCATTATGATCAAGTGACATAATATGTTCCAGTTGTAATACATGGTCTACAAGTTCTTGATAGTCTCTAAAGACGAAAGGGCTGGTGGAGTGCATCAGAGTACACCATCTATTGCTATGATCTATCCAAACAACCTTGGCCTTCTGCCCTGTCTCTTTAACAGATTTCATGGCTTCTACGAATTGCGGCAGAACCTCTTCACCTGATGAAATCCTGTCCTTGACCTAACATAACAGAAGATAGGATATGTGAAGTGACAAAAGCTAAGATCTCTTACATCTCTTCAAATGCACATTAGACAGCGTTCCCATTGGTAAGTCAGGGGGATCCAGTCCCATTTCCATCATTGCATACCTGTACCCAAATTACAAGTGTGAGTTTTCACAACAACTGGCAGCAGTTGAAAGTGAGTAGGCAATGAATTTATTAACAGATCACACTTGTAGATCTCCTGGCCACATAAGATTTTCATAAAATTCGCAACCAAAGGTTCAAGTTTGCAATGTGTAACTGCAACTCCAAGCTCCCTCAAAGCGAGTCCTCCATGTCTCACATTGACTCCCTCATCCTATTTCGGGGACCAAAAAAGGAAAAAAAAAAAAAAAGCTTCAAGAAAAGAAACATGAATCAAAAAGCAAATATCACATCAACTCATTAAGAAACACTCGTTGAGTGGCTGTACCATGTCAATTAGATAAAATTTTAGTGGCTTCTTCTCAAACTTCTTTTCCCTTTCCCATGGCTCAAACTCATTGTCAGTCACATCCTCAAAAAGCCTCACAAACTCCTTAATGGCATTATCCACGTCTGTCCACTCTTCAAGTCTCTCCTCAGCGTTAGGATTGTCGCCTACTCTTCCTTCTTATAGTAAAGGTTTAAATTACTCTCCGGGACTGTGATCAGTTGCATTATACAATACCTGCATCAATCATACTCAAATTTTACTAAATACGACCTCAGAATATATCAGTTTAAAAAACCACCACAAAGCCACACTAAATATTACTCATTCAAGCCTCGCCCTTGATCGCAAAGGGACAATGCACAATTATACAATATCCCATCTTTCTCAAGTATCTCTCCACCTTGCTCCTGCAACTTGGTATCCTTGTACGCACTTCTCTTTCCGTATAATTTAAGCTGAAAAAGGGATTAAACGTTTTGATGATATTGTTCTTGTGAGTTCTATCCTCAAGAATAAAAGAAATGAGGGATATTGTGGATACTTCTGCTGCAATTGATTCAAGCGCCTCTTCACTGGGATCCATTTTATCCCATCGAACTCCTTTACCATCTGGAGCAAGATCGGTCACTATATCATAGGCTTCTAGAGGCTGTGCTTCTTGCTTCTCAATGCTGTTGAGAAACCAAGCTACCCTGACCACACGAACTCCTCTCTCCCTGCAAGCACATTGCAATTTGTCTGAAAATAATTTAATTTATAGACAGCTCAATAATATAGAGGTGGTAAATAAGCCTTATACGAAACGTCTAACACTCACATTGCTTCTACCAATTTGGAGGAGCCACCACGTTCTCTTTCTGCTGGTGAGGCAACTAGGCAAGCTGCACCTGAAATGAACATCGATACAACATGTAAGACAAAAAAAAAAAAAAAATTTAAAAAAAGAACAGAACCACCCTCTAGCAAGGATCACACAAGAATGATAAAGAGTAAATCACCTACAACAGAATTTGCAAATTTCCCTCCATGTTTTCCAATTGTTGATTTCCAATATTGCTGCATCAATGGTTAAAATGTTGCTCATTGGATCATGAATAGCATAAAAATCACAGGCATACGTTAGAATGACCAGCACAAACAGTAAAAGACGATACATACATGTGTCCAAGAAAGACGTCCCGTTAGTGCAATCATCATTCCAGTGAAGGGTTTATCAGTGTCTCCTGATTCTCTCTGAGGTCGACGAGCAGGATCCTGATACTTCTTTATCAACTATACCAGAATACAAAAGAGCTCAATAGACATGCTAGACATTTGTAGCCACACGGTAGTCATGATAAACAGAAACTTTACATCTGAAACGGTGGAATTGAGAGCAGAATCAGGCATTTTGAGGGGCTTCTCTTTCCTTGGTGGGTTGTTTGTTTTGAAAGTGCAAGTAGACCACTCACTATACATTCCTTTGCATGTGTATCGTTTTCCATCAAATTCAGGACTGCCATTGCAAACTGGACACTTATCTAACGGTCCAAAAAACAGCACGTCTTGACTGTTCCATGTTAAACAATGACGGTTCAAACAATGAAAGTTAACAATATTTTCATATATATACAAGTACTTATATAATTGCACTAACCATTTATAAGCAACAGCAATGTCGGAGCCAGAGGAGTCTTGGCCATTAGCTTCAAGTATTTCTCTCATTTGGTCAACAGAAAGTTGGTCTCCAATAGCTTTACAAAACTCTTGGAACTCAGTAGCCACATCCCCGGAAGGTTTTCCATTAGAATGGTCACGCTGCTCAGTTTCTTGTGGTCTGTTCTCTGCTTTTTGCTTCCTTGTCATCACTTTTATCTTCCTTCCCAGATGCATGAGCATGCGGCCTTGTTTCATGAACCCTTTTTTTTTTTTTTTTTTAACAAAACAGTACTTATGTCAAAAACATATTATCCCCCATGTTGTATGCAAATTAAACCATGCTGAAAAAAAAAAAAAAACCCTGTTTTGTAGCTAATCCTGTAACTGTAATTACGCGCCTGTAAATGTAGATAATTTGTAAAGCAAACTAAAATCCTAGTTTAGTTTTATATATATATATAGACAAAAAGAAATAAGTCCGGACTTAGTGGAACAGCAACAGCTAGCCTTGATTTTTATTAAAATTTACTTTTTTACATAAAAGAGGGTAGCACTTAGCAGCACTTAAAGAAGCAGAACCCCACGTAATCGTTTTTATTTAACATTTTATTTTTTTTAGCCACAAATAACGTTAATTTCATAGATTTATTATGTTATAATTGAATAAAGTTATTCATTAATAATTATTTTTAAATTTATTATAAAGGTAATTATTGAAAACATCTTATGATTGTTATTGAAAATCAATATTTCCAATTAGTGAAGTAGTTCCACGTAGCTCAACTAAAAATTAACACTAACATAAAAGTAAAAATAAATAACAAAAAACCAACACCCATTTTGATTTCAACCTAAGCTGTAGTTACCAAAAATACAAAATCTGGCATGCACTAAAACGAAAAAGGTAACTAACAGAATTTCAATTATCCGAGAAAAGAATTGGAACAAACATAACAACAAACCTTCATATTGGAGCCCTTAAAATTGTGTGTAGAGAAAAACAAAGACAACAATAATAACCGAGACAACCTCAACTAGAGTTTCGAAGCAGAACCAGAGCTTGAACATGCTACTAATTGAGTATGAAGCTGAGAGCTCCTTTCTGCACCACCAATGTTGTGGTGGATAAAACCTAGTAAACCGACACGTACTAGTCGTGTCTGCAATCTCCTTCTGCTCCTGTGTCAACCCCACGACACCAACGTGTTCTCATGCATGTAAAGGACGGCCACATTTCCAATGGGTACTTTTTGCACCTCCACGACTGGTGACAGGTGGTAACCATCTAACTGTTATATACTCACAGTTGTGGCATGCACTCACTCTTAGCTCCCTCGTCCAATACTTGTAACTTCAAGAGGCAGAGACATGATTCAGTGTTTTCGACTGCATTTTATCACTATTAACCTCAAATTTTAAATATTATAATTAGATATTTTCCTATTAACTTAAACTTTTGAGTCCGATAATAACTAATATTATATCAAAGCTTGAAGATCACTAGTTCAAACTCTCTCTTTCTCTTTATCTGAAAAATCTTCTCATTATATATATTATATGATAAGAGACGTTTAGTATATGTCCGTTATCTGTCATTTATCCATGTTATATGCGAGAAAACGTATCATATATCAATTTTAAGTTTTAAATGCTATAATTAAGTTTAAACTTTTGATCTGATGGTAACTAATGTATTTTATATATATGGAATAAGTGGATTAACTGACTTTTGATTGTAGAGAAAATGCTGTGATGCATGAAGCACTATCATAAGCTGAAGTGGTAGTTACTAAATTTTGTCCGGTGAATCCAATCCAATGTTACGGGAAATCGATGCTGTCTCTCTCTATGTAAGCGGCTGCTTGTGGAACCCCTAGTTTTCAGTTTTGGGGCTTTGAGCAGAAAAGTGCTAGAAGAATATATATGTAACAGATGAGATGTTGAGACATGAAACTTGCTGAAATCATTCTGTTGGATGTATTTTCGAAATGATAAATATATGTCAACTGCTTTTGATTTTTTTTTTGGTTTAAATAATAATAATAATAATAATACCTTTACAATTTGAAAATAAAAACCACCAAATCATTTGCCCTTATTTTTTTTTTTAACGCTAACGCTTACCGATCAGATGATTATTAAAATTTATCGAGATGGACCATTGATAATATGATTC
This sequence comes from Litchi chinensis, assembly GCA_019925255.1. NCBI lineage: Eukaryota > Viridiplantae > Streptophyta > Magnoliopsida > Sapindales > Sapindaceae > Litchi > Litchi chinensis. Next base: position 16,130,182 of record CM034473.1, on the reverse strand, counting down.
GGATGGGGTAATTACTCTCACAATTGAGGAGAGTGTAACTCTTATAAAGAAGAGACTCATAACCACACTTTATATTTTAAATGATAAGGGTGAGCTTAAATTTTGATCTCTTAGGATTAAGATAGATATTTAATATCTCTTATTGAATAATGATCTGTAGTTTTAATGATCAAATATACTAAAAAGTAAAAAGACAAAAAGTTGTAAATTTTCCAAAGGAAAGAGTTGGGTATGGGCCATTTATCTTCTTTTTAGATAGAGAAAGGTTATAAACATTTCTTATCCGTCTCAAATTAAGGAGACGTCAATACATTTGGAATGGATTTGAAACAATTAAAATGGATTCGGGGCAGTATTAACCTAATCGGGTTAACGAGTCAGAAATGGGGTCGTCCATTAAAAGGTAAGAAAAAGTAACCCTAATTACACACCTTTCATCACAATTTTTTCATATTCGTACCTCACTTGGACAATTGGTAGCCACCACCCTGCCTTATTTTGTCACTCCTAAATCGCAACACCTTCCTAACAATCGATGATTATACATCTTTCTATTCATTTTAATGATGGAATTCGAGTTTCGTTAAATATATTTTTTCATTTATTATAAAATAGTTATCTTTCAATTATAAAAATAAATATTTAAGTGCATAAACAGTAATTAATTTTGATGTGTTCTAACAAAACTCTTATGGTGCGTTTACTTCACTTGGAGGAATTGGAATAGAAATCGGAATGATCTGGAATTGGAATGACTTGGAATCGGAATGATGTATCGGAATCAGAATAAGTTGTTTACTTCAACTGTAGGAATTGGAATCGGAATTAACAGTATTCCCATTAAACTGTTTACTTTACTTGGAATCGGAATGGATTAATTATAAATTACAAAAATACCTTAATTAAAATTATAAATTAATTAAAATAGTATAAAGTTTTTATTATAATATGCATTTTTAATATCAAATAAACATTATATATTTAATTAAAAAAAATACATATTATTTTAATAGTCCACTAACCTAGTGTGCAATTTTTTATTATAATATGCAGTTTTTTTTATATCAAATAAAAAAAACTGCATATTATAATTAAAAAAAATATATTATTTTAATAGTCTACTATGATAATTAAGAAATTGGTGATGAAAAATCAATAGTATGTAATTTTTTATTATAATATGCAATTTTTTTTAATATCAAATAAAATAGGCTTTTTTTTAATATTTTTTAAAAAATGGTGTAAAAGACTTTTTATTTTGATAAAGGGAATGTGAATGAGATTCCCAAGTGGATTGGGGGGAATGAGATTCCCATTTCACAATCCCAAATTGATATGGGACCCACACTTTCATTCCCATTACGGAATAAATTTTAAGCAAGTAAACACTATCAATCAATCCGATTTTCATTCCCATTCCCCAATCCATGAAGTAAACACACCATTAATTTATTCCATCTCAATTTTATCCTAAAAAAAAAAAAAAAAAAGGTTGGTATGGGCCAGCTGAGGCCCAACTGCATGTACAACATGATGGACGAACAGGGCATGTAAGCTATGTGAATGCAGATCTCATGGTTTATACCCTAAATTCACTCTCCCGACAAATCATGGTGGCGGTGGCCCCCTATATTAGAAATCAAGCTTTCTCTCTTAACTTTGTAGTTGGTTAATCTCTCTCTCTCTCTCGTTTTCTATCATTAAGGTATGGGCAAAAAGAGTGATGATAGTCTTATGTCGTTTCTGAGAAAAGTCCTAGTGCAAATCTCTTTTTTAAATATGCAAGCCAACCCCCTTTTCCTGGTTATGATAAGCCTTTTCAAGTGGAGGAAAGTTTCGTTTTATCATGTTCAATACACGCGCGAGCGGTAGATCAAAGTCCATTGAGACTAGAGAATTATTTCTCCTTTCTGCTTAATTAATTTCTAATCACTAATGTTTATATTAGTTGGTGTAATGATCATTGTTGGACCATTTATATATACGAACGAGGCCTCCAATTTGGACTCATTTCACTAACTTCCTTGCCTTGCCTTTGAAAAATTTGTACGCGTTTGTACCGTTCTACAGTAGCAGTTCAATGGGGCTTTTGACTTCCTCTGCAGTCTTGTTTGATTAAAGAGTAAATAACCTGATACGCTCCTGACGTTTGGTTATTGACAGATAGGGACAACGTTTGTGTTTCTTTGCAGCGGTTTTTCCTATACTAATGGCACGAACTGATTTGACTGTTAGTGGAGATGTTTGACCTTCAAAAGCGAGTTCAAAGATTAAAAATGCTCCTAAATAACTGTTAGCTTTCTAAATAACAATTTTAACCCTAGTGAGTGAAAAAAATGTGAAAAATAATTAAAAGCATCAAAATGATATTTAATAACAACGAGAAATTTACGTGACTAAACAAGATGTCCAAATTACATCCACCAATAACTAATTAGTTCTTTCAAATGTAGAGAAGAGAAGAGAAGACTCTCCTTTTGAGAAAATAACAATAAACAAATCTCCACCGACTACTCCAAAAAGATCATTATCGTCGACAAAGTAATAAAAAGGAAAAAAATGAAGTGACTAAACAATTTTTTTCTTTTTTACTTTTTTTAATTTTTCAAAATTGATCTTAATCGTCAATCTTTGAGATGGACGGCTCAAATTCATTTAGAAAAATCATTTTTAATATTTTAAGTCATCTTTTATTTTTTTCAAAAAATTAATTTGCTTCGTAATTTAAAATTTTAAATTATTTTAAATAAATCTCCACTGTCCATGTAGATGTGGAGATCCAAACGACGACCCATTAAATAATGTAATTTTTAAAGGAAAAATAAAAATAATAAAAATTACTATAATACCCTGAATGAACTTAATGTTGATGGTCAAATTAGGTCATGCCATTTGAAAATGGGAGGTCGTTGCAAACAAATACAGATGTTGTCCTTGCCTATCAATAACTAAACATGAAGAGGCTATCAGGTTATTTACTCTTGGTTAAAAGTAAATCCACGTTTTTTCTAACTTTTTTTTTTCTTCGAGTTCAAAATCGTTGCTTTTTCGCAAGTCTAAAAATCTTTGTAAAACATAAATTTTTATATTACTTTGTTTAATTAGTTGGTGACTCAAAGGAATCAAATCGTACACTCGTGAAATAAAACTACACCTGAAAAATGGACATGTTGGACCAACCTTTCAAATTAACTTTTTCCAATTTTTAAATATCCTTCAACTTTTGGTAAGATTAATCGACAGACCAGTATCCTCTTCTATACTTTTAATGTCCTTCAGCTTTTCGTAAGTTTAATCAACGAACTAGGATCCTCTTCTATAACTTATCAATATAAAATTAATTATTGAGATTTATTTATTTTAGATTTTTCTCTTTCCTCATTTATAATTTTATCATAATAATAATAATTTATAATAATTGTTATAAATAATAATAATTATTAAGTTATTTAGTTCACCAAAACAAGGATGTCAATCCTTAATACCAAAAAGCAAGAGATAATTGCTATACTAAGCATGCATGTACATAGGAGGTAAAACCTATAATAACATATACATATATATATATATATATCCAATACTTTTAAAATAGGACTCCTTACTTTTTAAATTAAAGATCAACCGATCAAATTCATTAATTATATTTTTTCTTCTAAAATAAATTCTCTTTCATATTTAATTCAAATGCAAATACAATAGATGAATTTGATTAGTCAGTTCTTATTTTTTAAAATAAGTACCTCATTTTAAAAATATTATATATATACACATTCTAACATACACTTAGGGTATACTTAATTTTTTTAAAAAAAAAGAGCGATTGTATTATGAATTTGTTGATTGTAATTATATCTGATTGTAATTAAATGAGTTAGATCATATTTACAACAATCAACAGTCAGAATCATATTTAGTAGTTATAATCAAACATTTTTAGTCGTAATCAAATATAAAAAAAAATATAATAAATTACAATAAATAAATTTAGAATGTAGTTAGTCAATTTTGTTGTCAAGTGTATGTATACCCTAGGTATACATAAGGGGACCCCATATATATGTACGTATGTATGTATGAAATGAAGCTCAAAAGCAATGAATATAAATACTAACCGAATAAGAGAGAACAAGAGAAAATAAGAGAGCAAGAGAGAAAGTAATTAATTGATAGGATACCCTGAATGATTACAAAATAGATATATCTATATGCTAATTGAGAGAATTATTTCCATAATGAAATAACAACAAAATAGATTATTTCTATAATAGAATACTAACAAAATAAGTGATAATAAGGTAAATAATATTTTCAAAATAGAAGTGGTGATAAGTCTATATATTCATAACACCTTCCTCTGGATTACAACACTTTGATAAAATCCTTCCAGATTTTAGACGTGCTCAAATATTGTCACGTTAAAAATCTCGTCAATAAAATCTAGTAGGACGACAAAACTTGATTAAGAGAAAAAATAGTACAGTGCACATATGTTCAAATATAAAGAATATTCTTCCACTGAAAAATGCACAATTATTAATCTTGTAGTTTGTGAAGTCTATGCATACCAATACTATACACCAACTTCTAAAAGGTTGATGATGACAAAGTCTTAGTCAATAAATTTGCAAGAGTATTTGTAGACGTATCAGCTTATTATCAATTTATCGACTTTTTTTAATTTCATGAGTATAAAAGAATTTCGATGATATATGCTTAATTCTGTCTTCCCTTGATGTATCATCCTTTTACTTGTGTAATGCAAGCAGTATTATTTTCATATATTGCTATTGGTGAATTTGTAACTGGAAGTAGTTTACAAGTACTATGGATATGATGAATGACAAACCTCAACCATACACACTCTTTATTTGCTTCATGAAATGCAAGGATCTCAGAATGATTGGATGATATAGTAACAAATATTTTCTTCATAGAGTGTCCTGAAATTGATGTGTCATTATACTTGAAGACATATTTAGTTTGTAAACATGATTTGTGAGGATCGAAGATATAACCAACATTGGCATAACCAACAAGACCATAACCATTTATTGACCTTGAATAGAATAGACTTAGGTATGTAGTTCCTCGAAGATATAGAAAAATATGTTTGATTCCATTTCAATGTCTTCGAGTTGGTGTAGAACTAAATCTTGTCAATTGATTTATCGAATGCAATATCTAACCATGTGTATTGTGCTAAGTATAATAAAACACCAATGACATTAAGATAAAATACTTCTAGACCAAATATCTTTTCATTATTATCTTTTAGTTGAATTGGATCTTTTTTTAGGTCCAAAGAATGAATATCATAGGAATACTTAGGTGATGTATTTTATCTATGTGATCCTCTTTAGAATTTTTTCAACATAAACTTATTAATGACTAGTATTCCTTCTGATTTGTGCTCAGTCTTCAGGCCAGACAATATCTTGATTTTCCCAAATTTTTTATCTCAAATTCTTTTTTAAATGTTCAACAGTTCTTAAAAGCTTTTCAGGAGTTTTAATTAAATTCATATTATCGACATATATTATTATAATTGTAAATCTAGATTCTTGTTTATTTATGAATACTCATGGGTATATAAGATCATTAATATATCTTTCATTTATTAGGTATTCACTAAGACAATTATACCACATTCGTCTGGATTGCTTAAATCATATAAAGATCGTTGCAACTTAATTTACTAGCATTTGAAATCCTTCAAAGATTATTCTTATTATATAAAATTAACTATGAAACAATTTATTTCTACATTATTAATATTAGATTTCTACAGTAAATCTTTTGAGGTACAATTATATCTCACTATCTCAATTTTTATATGAATAATTATTTTGATCAAAACATATGACATCTTCAAACGTTCACATAACAAGTCCAATAAAACTATATAAGTATAGCTCTACTTTTGTTTTGATCAATAATTTTTATATCAACAATTACCTATAATTTGTAATTTAATATCCTCATCATTTTTTAATTGTAATATGTAAAGCAATAACATCTTAATTTTCTTTAAGTTTTCAGTACATAAACCTCTTTAGGAGTTATTGTAAATTTTCACATCTTCTTAGGGCAAATTATAGTATTCATAGTTTGAGATGTACTTTTTCATATGCAATTAAGATCCTTTTTGTAAGTTTCATAGGAGGAGATTATTATTATTATTTTTTTTTGTTTAAAAAGTTCTATTTTTTAAAAAACATTTAATTCTTTAGTAGTTGTTATTTGTATGATAAGAATCACATATAGTTCGAGTGTAATTTTTAAAATGATTATAATTATTCCCTTTAAAAAATAATGACTTTACAATAATATTTATTTTTCCTACTTCTATATGTAATGAATATTCATAGTTTGAGATGCACTTTTTTCATATGCAATTAAGATTCTTTTTATATATAAGTTTCACATGGGGAGATTCAATAACTTTTTTGTTTAAAGAGTTCTATTTTTTCAAAAACATTTAACTCTTTAGTGGCTCAAGCATAATTTTTAAACTGATTATAATCTTTCATTATTCACTTGAAGAAATAATGACTTTATAATAACATTTACTTTTTACACTTTTATGTGTAATGAATGATTTATTTATTGTTATTTATATAAATTATTCTTCAGAAACAATCATTCAGGTTAATATATTAGCATTGAGTATAAAATCATTTGGATATGCAATTTGTAAATGAATGATCTTTTGAACTTTTGGTTTACATGACATATACAATAATTGTCATAATATAAAGATGATGCATGCTAATTATAATTTCACATTATTAAGTTTTCTAATTTTATTATTGTTCTTCTCCTCACCACAAGAAAAATTATCTATTGGTATTATTTTATTATCTTTCAAGGATTTATTTGCATCATTGTGATATCCCTTTGAGATTTATTTATACTGTGTTACTATCCCTTAAGGATATATTAGACTATCATACTATTTTTCAGTGACTAATATGTCATATAGTGTCCTTCAGGGACTAAATTATAATATCAAATATTATCTTTCAAGGATATTTATTAGATAAGAATCTTTAGATTTTATAATGGATATCCATATTACATTCAATAATTTGATGCATCATTTTCTTTGTATTATTTGATAAAAAAAATCGTTCATCACAATTTTTTATCATATTGTGTTTGTGATCATATGATAGATTTCATTGTAAGATATGTTTTTGGCATATAACACTATAAATGATATAATATATATTTTTTAATATATATATAAATAGATTCTTTCAGGATCTATTAAAATAACAAAGTGTCTCACTTATGCATCATTATTGTCCTTTATTTTGTAATATATAATTTGCTCTTCTGGGGCTTTTATATATTGGTAAAATATTAATATGATATTCATATATACTTAAGGTACACAACTATTATAATTTCATATTCCAATAATACTAAGCATTCTCTTACTTTGCTTTGGTGTAAATTCCACTTCTAACGGTTAAAATTTATTTTGATCACCAAGCTTTGTTGATTTTATTGACCATAATCACTACCATGATTATTAGATAATTTAACATTCACTTTAGGAAATTATATTAATTAATTTAGCCATGTGAAATAAATAGTTTTTCACCCTATAATCATTAATATTGCTACTTCAAGAGCAAATTTGAAGTACGAAATGTTTCAATCATTTGATTTCATTTATTTGGTGATCAAATATACATATATATTTCTTTAAAATTATAAATCGATCCTTTTAACAAAAGATATATATATATTGTAATTATTTAGATAGATTATAGTAAATTAATGAACAATTTCTCAAAATTTATGAAAATAACATATCCTTTACTAACAAAAAAAACTTATGATAAAGAATATAACCAAAATAGAAGTAGTGATAACTTCATATATTCATAACGACATATATATATATATTTATATATTATTGAAGGATATATATATATATCTGTAAATTCCAATTAATCAAATTTGTTCTGCTTGTATGTGTTCTCAATTCATTTACGTGTGGACAAAGGTGTGGGGAATGGACATTATTTTAAAGTGAAGTAATTTATTGGCTATAGACTTCAATTTGACTCAAACTTCAGATAATTAGATGAGAACATAAATATTACAATGTTATGTTAAAGCTGCTTGTGATGTAAATCAAGCTTTTATATATATAATATTTTTATAATAAGATATACCTGATTTTAAAAAATAAGTATTAATCAATCATATTCATCTATTACATTTGAATTAAATAAGAAAAATAATTTGTTTTGTGAGAGAAAATGTAATAGATAAATTTAATTGGTTCGTTCTAACTTTTTAAAAGTAGCAGACACTAACTAAACTAAAAATATATATATAATATATATATATATATATATATAAAAGAGAGAGAGAAATAGAGAAATATGAAAATTAAAAAATAATAATAATAAGTAAATAAGAACACAATTTCTGGTCATATTAAGATTACCATATAACAATGAAGCGGAAAAATTTTCTCCCTAACAAAGGCTAGAACAATGCAATAAAGTGGCACTAGGAGAAGAAAATTCATCTGCTTCACTGCTCTAGGTAATCTCTCCTTATTCTTCTACTATGCAAACTGTCTAAACATAACTTATTAAGGCTCATCGCCCAGCCAGTGCTCCGTAGCAAATCGCTCCCTTTTCACCTCTTAATGCATTGATGAGAATGTTTTGTTACTGAGCACCAGCTTACATGAACGAGCCCTATTAGTTCTTCCTGCAATATCTATCCAAAGCAAAGCTGACACATAACCCAAAAAAGGAAAACAAATGAAACCAAAAGAGAAATTTAAACCTTCACAAATTAATAATTAGCGGGCAACTTCATCTTCGGAGCCAGTGATGCATTCCTTCTCATGATCATCTTCAAAACCATCAAGAGATGGGTGTGGAGAATGTCCTTTCCCGAATGACCTAATGTGATCCTTGAGAGATCTTTTGTGTTTGAAATCAGAACCACAAGTGCAGTACCATAACTTGCCACAGTTCTTTTCATGGGTTCTCCAATCTCCTTTCACTGCGAACGTTTTCCCACACTTTCTACACATGAATGGCTTGGCACCATGCTTTCTTTTGAAGTGGGTTTGAAGGGTCCTGAAATCTTTTAAAGGTTTAGCACGGGGATGGTTGATGTTGTTCTTGCACCCTTGAGCACAGCAATAGCATGGTAGCCTTAGCATTGCTGCTGGTTGTGTTCCTTTGAGTGAATCTGGTCCCTTTCTATATTCCGATCCATGCCCCCACATGTGCATCTGTTGAATCAAATATTATATAATTAGCTCATGTTTTTCTAATCTTAGATACCGTATGATTTAATTATTAATTGATATCAATTACAATATTAACTCTTTACCACATATTGACAATGAATTAAAATGAACCTACGAAATATATTATACATTCAACATGCCTCAAACTTGCCGGGATCGAATTAATGTTTAAAATAGTAAAAGAAATATAACAAGTTAATTCTTACAATAATATCTTGAACCTATATATGTGTAAACTTTAACGATCATGTCGAAACAGCGGTTGGCTTCTGATTTTAGACAAATGGATTTGCATCATTAATTAGCATATACTTAAGTAACAAAATCATTTAATAACTGCAAGCACAAGACAAAAGAATTTAAAAAAGCTGCAAAAAGAATTACAATAATTGAACTTAATGTGAAATTATTATTCTTATACAGAAGTCTTCAGTGTGTGCCTTATCAGGACAATAATTTAATATTTATTTAAGTTTTTTTTTTTTAGAAAAAAAAAAGTTTGTGATTAACTGTTTATATAAAAGAATAAATAAAGAAAGAAGTAATTATTATGAATAACAATGTTGATGATATTATAAATTAAAAATTAAAGATATTTACAAAAGGTTACCTAACCAAAGACTGGATTGTTAGATACGTAAACTTTCTTTGAAAAACCTGGATCTTGCTAGGGATTTCTCATTGTGGGCATTTATTGTATCAAGCTGGAATTATAAAGTAATAAAAAGTAGAAGTATCATTAAAGGAGAATTGAGTATCCTAAGTCGTAGAACTACTCTATGCCCATCTTTATAGAGAAATGTGAAGCTGATACTGCCCAACATATCAATCATACCAACTCCCACCCTCTCTCTCTATATGTCTCTGTAATCTTAAAAATTCTCCTCCAACTCCAACCTCCTTTCTTTTTCAGCCCAGCTTTTCACCCTAAAGGGAGGCAATGAAGGACAATTGTCAAAGGGAATGAGATGTAGTGATTTAATTAATCAGAGAATCTTTTCAAACCTAAAACCATATTAAAAGGAGAATATATGGTACTCAAATTGAATCCAAAAGGAGACTTCAAGGATCTAGCAAGAGTCGTTAATTTACTTCTTTCGTGTTATCCTAATTCATTGATGATGTCATGCCCTACATCATTCTCTCTCATACTATACATTTCATTTTTGCTGAGTCTTCCTTATACTGTGCTATCTTCTTCCATAAAATTTCTCTCTTTCTTTCTTCAAAAGAAAAAAGTGGACTGCAAAGTACCAACTTCAGAATTTATATAGACAAATACTAATTCCCCCCTAAAATAGATATACTTTTGTTAATAATTGTATTTGGTATATATTATTCATATATATCTTTAATAATGAGATGCTGAATTAAGGAAGTATTAAGCGAAGAAAACAAAAACAAAGGTATACTTTTGCAATGGTATAAATAAACTAATTAGATCATTGTCCAGTCTAACTGATTACAAGATCAACTAATTAATACCGATAAATAATCGGATTTCAAAAATTTTTAATCATGCGGATCAGATGGTGCAATTTATGAATATATAGTTTATGATCTTAATTTTTATAGAAAATAAAAGAATAAAAATAAACGAAAAAGTAATGGAGGATATATGTAGGATGAAACAGAAAAAAAAAAAACTAACCTGCATGTTATTGTACCTATTGAAGGTCTTGCTGCAAATAGAACAGGCAAACTGCATCGGACCTACGAGGATCTGAGCAGGAGTTGGGATCCAAAACCTATTTTCTTTGTTAAAAGAACATCCAAGAAAGCTTTTCTTGATGGGTTCTTCTTCTTCCTTAATGTTGTCAAAAACCTTGTTTTTAACATCGGAATCTTCTGTGCTAGGCAGTCCAATGTGCAAGGCCACCGTAAGTTTCTCTATCTTCTCCTCTTTTATCCCAACACTAGTCTCTTGCACCTTCATGTCTTCCTCTTTCAATGTTTTTCTCTCTGTAAGCCTGCTCAGAAGAGGCAAGCATTGGATACCCTCATGCCGGTACTCATCAGGCTGCTGTAAGATGCTCATAGGATTGTTATAAGTGAATTGAACTTGTTGAGTCACAGAGGAAAGACAAGAAGTAGAAGAAGAAGAGGAAGAAGAGGAAGAAGGAGAGGAAGATGGCTTGAGCCATTCAATGAAATTTGTAGCTTGAAAGCACAAATTGTTGTCCTCTACATGGTAGCTCTTTAAACCCATCTTCAGAGAGAATTCCTTGAATTCTATCCTCAGATGGTTTATATTCAGACTTTTATGTGGGAAAGCTTGCACTTAAAGTTGATTTCTGAAAGGTGGTTTGGTTTGTCTTTTAGCAACTTTGTTTTTTGTTTTCCACCTTTTTTTTTCCTTTCCTACCTTTGGCCTTTGTTTGGTTAGAGAGAGAGAGAAAAATTAGTGGTGGGGTGAGGGACAATGATATGCATAAAATGAGACTCACAAAATGAAGAGAATCCTAGAATAGTCTGAACCTAGAAAGATGTAATTAATGTTAACTTAGATATCATGGGATTTTACTTGCATCTTTAGGGTTGAATATATATTACAAAATTTGACCTATGTGCACACACATCTCATAAAATACATTGACATTCAGCAGATGACCTCAAATGGGGAAAGCAAATAAAAAAATAAGAGAGCATGCATTAGTCAATACCTAAAAGAAAAGGAAAATGATATTAGGGAGAAAAAGGAATATGGATTATGGACCTTCAAAGAATGTCATCATTGAACAATTGATAAAATATGCTTAATGCAGTTTAGCTTCCATTAGCCAATATTTAATGGGCTTAAATTTGGTGACCTACTAAATTATATGGTTAATTTCAATATAAGCTGCGGAGAAATTCCATTTGTTCATAATTTTTATGAAATTGATATTATGATATATGTATATATATATATATAAAGAATGTTGATCATTTTGACGTGGTTGAATTAATTTAGTCAAAGATATTGATGACATTAATTCCCTGACATATACGAAGGAAATTAAATAATTTAAAATATTGTAAGTGGCCTTGGATTTTCATTTTTATGAACTGAAAGATCTTGGCTGCGGATGGGGGTTCAACTCTCGGTCTAAAAGTTTATTTAACAAATGCTGCATATAATTAATTATATCATAAATCCGTAATTATTGACGCCATTTACAAAAACAATCCCTAGCATTATAGTACCTTATCCTGTTTATTGTAAGTCTTTCTTTGTAGTCAGTGAACAAATTCAAGCCAAATAAATCGCCTTACAAACAAACTTCTATAGTATTTGATTTAGCATATACATTTCCCATTTTGTTTGTACTTCTAACACGTATGACATGACACTCAAGTCTCATCATATTCGGGTTCCAGCCCAGCTGGCCTATTTTACCATCCGATGTATCTTGCTCGTTTATGTTTATCTAATTTTCAAGGTTCAGGCCTACGTTTACATCAATTTAAAGGATTATTTAGTTACTTAGATTCAATTAGTTTATATTAGATACAAGATAAATGCATGTGGATGAGACAAAGACCACATACTCCTTCCAAATCACCTTTTGCACCCTTATACAACCTTGAAAGAAAACGGTGGGAGAAAAACCCCACCAAATATTCGTTAAGGTCTATCTAAACCGCGTAAAAAGATAAGACAACAAGGCAAGAATATTGAAGAATGAACGGTGAGACAAAATTTAGCAATATCAACTGCAGGCACTAATTGAACAGTGATAGGAGCAGGCAAGCCACTAAGTTAGTGTCCGTGAAGCATGCCTCTAATCTTTGGACAGACACAAAAAATAAGGACCCCACATCCAAAATTGATATGACCCAAACACTTCTGGCTACTATAGAGCAAAGCTTTAAAGGTTAACTTGAATCTTGAAAATTTGCCCGACAAGATATATCAAAACCGGATTTTCAGGAGATAAAACATAACTTAGCTCCTATCTCTTTTTTTTAACCTTTCCTTTTGATTCTTTATGTGCACTCTATGATTCTCTTCCACACCACTTCCCTTTTTCACACTGTTTTTGCATTATTTGTCCAACCTTTCATGCCACGTTAAAACAAGGAACAATCCAAAAAAAAAAAAATTATGATTATGAGGGTCAATCTATTTTATTGCAAACAACCATTCAGTTATAAAATTAAATAAAAATCTCCACTGTGTTTCCTAGTTTTGTACCAAAAACATCAATGGCACACAGGATAGATTTACAAAAGCGTGTATGTCTTCCGGACTTCTACAGCGACGAGGATAATCCATAGCGTGTTATAATTTAATTAACAGATCGAGTATAAGATCATGGAACAATTTTATAAGAGTTCAAGATATTAGTTTAACATTTGCATGAGTTTAGATTGTCTTCTCTTCTCGTGTGGCTTTTTGTTAGACTTTTCCTTATCAACTGACAACTAAGCATAGAGAAGATTGTTACTTGGTTCAAATTTGATTTGCACTTTTCTTATACGGGTAAATGTTTCATTCAAATTCAAGTACCTTCAAGAAACAATCATCAGAAGAGGATCCAAATTTCCTTTGCATCTATGCAAAGCTGAAATGTCAAATTGCATGTAATTCTTAGTTTATTCTATTCTACACTAGAAGGATTTAACCACAAACGCTATATAGTTAATGTTTGTATATATGTTTTTATTAAAAAAAAAAAAAAAGTTTTACTAACTTATTGATTGGTTAAGATTATTCATCAATAATAACCCTTGAATTGATTGTAAAGGTGGTTATTGAAGAATATCTAAGAGTTGTTATTAATGAGTAATCTTATCTAACTAGTAATGTAGTTAAACCCATTTAAAAATAAATATAAATGTTAGACATTTTGCTTATTAATTTGAAAGACATTAACGCTGGCCCATCTTTCATGCATCTTCTACGCCTAACAGCCATATGCCTGTACAAGGTTGGAACTTAAACATTAAAATGGGAGACCAAAGCAAACTTAATACACTACTTGCCATCTGTACTACGAATTTACATTTAAAAGTTTCAATTTTAAGAATTATAAACTATTTCATATTTTTTAATTAATTAACAACATACTTTTATACATAGGGATATTATGAAAAAATCCCCTAAAAAATAAAATAATCATAAACAGCCTCGTTTCTTTTTTTTTAGGTGAACCGTCCCTTATAGGGTAAAAAAATTAGTTGGTGTTAGATTTGAAGGGTATAATGTTAATTGGATGAGTAATTTTATTTGTTGCAATAAAATTAAATAAAAAATTGAAAAAATAAATAATTAAAATGAAATTAAAAGAAAAAGAAAACAAACAATATAAAACCCACCACCACCAGTTGACCACCCTAAATCCCTAATCACCCCACCACTATCAGAGCTTGGCTTGCATGGTGTCAACGTCACCTTGCTCTCGCTCGCAACTTTGCAACAAAACTCATCCATTACCTAACCACCACACTCTCTTCTCCTCCTCCTCTTTTATTCAACAAAATCTTCCTCTCCTCCCCTACAACTGATTTCTAGTTGGGTTCGATTGGCTCCTTGAACCCAAATGATGATCTGAGTTTGAACAACTTCAAACCCAAATCGCCATTTAGATTCGAATATCCAGTTTGAACTCAAATGACGATTGGATTCGATTTTGGGTGATTGAGTGGTGGTGATTGAGTGTGGTGGTGATGTTTGCTGGTGATTTGAGTGGTGGTGACAATCTTTGGTTTTAATATGTTGGTGGATTTGTAATTTTTTATTTGGCTTTTAATTTTGGTTTAGGGTTTCCAATTTCTCTCATCTATTTTCTCTTTTTCCTTCTTTTTTGGTTTTTTTTTTATTGGGTATCATTTTTGGTTTTCCAAGGAAACCAACAAAAATTGGAAAAAAAAAAAAAAAAAGGTTGGGTGGGGGGGGGGGGGGTGAGGGGAAGAGATGAGAGAGAAAAAAAAAAAAGATTAGAATGAGTTTGAATCAGAAGATGGAAGATGAAGACAAATGAGAGAAATGGAGGATTATCAATTAGTATTTTTTTGGGGGTTAAATTTTATTTAATAATATTATTAATTAATAATTTAAAGAATATTTTAATCATTACATAAGTTTAAAGATATAATAGGGATTATATAGCATCTTAATATGAGTATTTTGATCATTTCATGATTTTGGATAGAAAATATTAACATTTTGGATAAAAAATTAACGGTAAAAGCCAATTCACGTAATAAATAAAAACGGAGACTGTTCACGATTATTTCACTTTTCGGGAGAGTTTTCATAATATTTTTTATATATGTATAAATATATATGAGTTTATAATCAGACATATTTGATTTTAAAAAGTAATGATCAACCAATCAAATTCATTAATTACATTATCTCTTTTAAAATAAATTTCCTTCTATTTAATTCAAATACAATAGATGAATTTATTTATTAGTCCTTACTTTTTAAAATCAGATATATCCAATTATAAAAGTATTATATAAATGTATATACAGTGATTTTATCATCATGCCTCCTAATTTTAAAAAGTTAAAACGAATCAATTAAGTTTATTCATTACATTCTCTCTCTTATTTAATTCAAATGCAATGAATAAATTTAATTGATTTATCTTAATTTTAAAAAGTTAGAAAGCACTGATTATAAAATCAAAAAATATATATATATATATATATATCTCGGCCTCCATAAGGCTTGGCCCTTCTGCTTATATCATTATTTTTAAATTAGAAAAATTAATCACAATTTTGTTTTTCAAAAAATCTCTTCAGTTATTAATTAGCATAAATTAATAATTTATCTTCATCCATAAAAATGTTTGCCCTTTTTTATGCTTTTTTTTTTTTTTTTTTTTTTTTTATGACATAATTGTGAAAATGTTTCATAAAGATTAATGCATAATTCCGCTAGTACCAAAAAAGAAAAGAAAAAATAATGTATGAAGGAGAAGTCATTGTTTAGGTAGAATACCAAAAGTTGCATACACTCAATTGTGAAATGAATAAGTGGAACTTCATTACACTTGTCGTTGTGAAAGAAAAATGTAAATCCCTTCACATACATGATTCATAATTAAATAGGAGTAATTAGAGGGTATTCCACATTTCATAGTTAAATAGGAGTAATTAGAGAGTATTCCACATTAAGTTCACCAAGTATGGAATACAAACATTTCAGCTACTCTTTTGTTAGGCAAAAAAGGAAGCACTAGGCCTAGGAATCCTATCGTTACATATGTTACAATTTCGCTTTCACCATGTTCTTAAATGAAGTTGAACTAGTGCATCACTTGATTTAGTTTTGGGCTTCTCTTGTGTTTGCATGTCTAATTCAAACATTTTCGTATGATTACTAATTAATTTAGCTCAATTGATAAGAAATCTTATTTACGGGTGTCTCTTAGATTTAAATTCAGACCCCACCAATATGAGGAAGCAGAGGTTTGGTTAACATTCACTGTCTTCATTATTATTATTATTATTATTATTATTCAGTCGGAAATGATCCTATAGTGTTCAAGTTTTAAAGACAGAACTACTCTCTTTATATATAAATTTAAATAATTAAAAATATTCTTCTAAGGGAAATTATAATTGGTGATGTGTTAATGACGTATTCGTCAAGCTGGATCTTTGTGAGTCACGGAAGAAATAAATTCATCACTTTGGCCGAAATTTTGGAATCGGAAATCATAATTCAGCAGATATTTGTTCATGTAACTTTGACAGTCACTTACTTTTTTCTACCTAAAATATCATCATTACAGACTTTAATTAATTATCCTTCGTTCTCATAATCATAAGGTTGTTGAGGTAAGAATATGCACTATTTGTTAACTAGCTTGGAAAAAATTATTTAAAAGCTTTTGGTTATTATTAATGCTTTTAACATTTAATAAAGTAATTAAAAATCACTTAATCTTCTTTTTCACTTTCTTTCGAAAAATTGTCATGACCAGACAGATTACTTTATAATTCTACCGAATAGGGTGTGGTGCCGTTTAGAACAACGTATTCGAAACTGAATTGGATACAAACACCAAATCATATGTGAATTCCAAATACTAAAAATTTTAGTAACAACAAAAAGAAAAATTGTAAATTCTGAAATTAACATTAAAAAATTAAATTAAATTCTGTTAATATTATTATTTGCCTCCGAACTATTTCTTTATTCGCTAAGCAAACAAAGAAATAGTTCATACGTATACTGTTACTAAAAAAACTCAAGTTATTATTATTATTATTTTTGGTTAGTTTCAAAAATCTCAACTTTCTTTTAATGTTAAAAAAAATCAATTCAATATAATATACAAAATAAAAAATTAGAATTCTAACTTTAAAATTCATTGTATATGTCTTATTTGATGTGCTAACATCATGTAATAATTATAGATATATATAATTTCACTCGTATGAGTATTGTTTTGTTACAAGTGTTTAGCATCAGCATGACCGCTTGTTTATAGGTGATATGGTTGACATTACTCTCCTAATTTTTGCTTAGAGAGCCAAGGTTTGAGCAATATTTTTTATCTGTATGTAGTTTTTTAGGTATTTTTTAATTTATGTGTAGTTATTTTCTTTAAATTTATGAGAGTTTATTATGATATGCTTTAAAATATATATTAAAAGATCTTAACTGTAACATAGGTGCTAATAATATGCACTTGTTTTAGAAAAGAAAAAAAAAAAAATCCACTAGCATGACCTAGCTGAATGAGTTAAAGAGTGAAACGAGATGAAGTTTAATGTGAAAGAGAAAGAAGAGAGAGGACAAGTACCGTTAGCTTAAATAGACTAGAAGTTGAAAGAATTTAGGTGTTTTATCATCATTGCATCATCTTAGTAAGTCTCGGTAAAAGCTCCATTAAATTTGTTCAATTTTCGTTTAGTGGGTAAGACTGACAACAGCATTAGACTCTGGCGAAGGCCAAAGCTAGCCAAATATATATATAATATTACACATTTCCAGTTTGAACTGGTCAAATTTCCATATCAATCATATCCAGGTTTTGGAGAGTTGAATTTACCCAAAGCGTATAATTGCCGGGTCATCGGTGCAGACAAGACTCTTCAGTCGTCATTTCCAATCACCACATGTCCTCTAGCTGTTGATTCAATGTGGTGTCACGTTTCCATCATAGAATCTGTAAAACGATTTTGTTTTCATTTGGTTGTGGCTGACAGAGAATTTTTTTTTTTTTTTAATTTACATTGGGGTTTTGGTTTTTATGTTAAAAATTGAAAATAAAAGAAAGAACAATTGATTTCTTTAATTTTTAAAAATAGTATTAGATTTTTCATTTTTTATTCCAACTTAATTTCAATAATTCATAATAAGTCAATTGACTCATTAAATATGTGATATGTGAATTAAAACATTATTAATATATATCCTTTTATTTATTACTACATCTTGAGTTGAAAATTGAAAACTAAATTAGGATGAAAAATGAGATATCTAACAACATTACTCATTTTTTAAATTGAGAGACTAATAGAAATTAAATTCCACTTGACGAACTATTAAAACCGATTATCCACTAGCCAATTACCAAGTCTGAATTTAATAGTATAATTTTCTCATCATGTAAATTTTAATAGGGATTTCGAATTCATATTCTAACCTTTTTATCCGAATTGTTAATTTGTTTCGACATCTTTTTTGTATCCTTAATGTATAGCTTAAATGATATTTTGGCGGACTTGGATCCTCTAATAAGCTAAGTTTCACCTAACCTTATTTTAGTCTTATGATACATAAATATTACAATCAATAAATGATTGAGATTTAATTACTATTTTACTTCTACTTTTTCAATAACCAATCACATATTTTAGAAGTTCAAACATAAAAAGCTTGGCTTAGGAGAAAGAAGGTTAAAATTATCTCTACATTATGATTCATCGTATCTTAATTATAAAAAAAACATCTTATCAATATTCACATAAACTAGTTTAGGATTTATTAAATTATTATTTTTAATTATTTATATTATATCAAATAAAAGTACATAGCTATTACTAGTAATAGGGCTATAAATAAAAGTTGACACGTCATTTGGCTGCTGGTGCCGTTGGCACCAGCAGCCCCCACGCCGTGTGTTAGCGTGGGTTCGACGCCCGTTGCATCCAAAATAAATGTATATAATATAATATAATATATGATAATAATAATATAATACTATAATACTAATGATACTTAATTAATCTTCTACCAATTGTATGGGTCGCTCTCCCACCTCAATGTGAGTCTCTCCCTCACCTCCGTGTGGGTCACTCTCTCCCAATTGGGAGTAGTCCCCCGGATCGTACCACCAGCGTCATATCTCGGTTCAATGGTCCCGGATACTCCCTAGGCTTGTCCCAGTACAATTATTGTATTAAAAAAAAAAAGAAAAAAAGTTGACACTATATTCGACATGTAGCCACACTTTTCAAGTTGTGGATGTTTGATTTTGTGGAAAATGAGGGCGGGAGACGGAGGTGGATAAGCCAACCCTAATCTCGATATGACCACTAGTTGAATTACAAATTTTCTATCGTTAACAAAATATCTCTCTTAAAAATGAATTTTTATAAATTAAGAGAACAATAAAATTTTATTAAATATGATATTAAATAGTTTTATATTTTAAATTCTAGTCAAAACTTAAATAGAGTATTTCGAACCCTTCATCAGTTTGTAAAGTAAAAGTCTAAACTGCCTCAATCTAAATGAGTCTTGAAACGTTTTTGTGACTCATAAAATTCACATGAGATTAGAACCTCCTTTTTTTTTTTTAATATCAATTACTAATTACAAACACAATCATTTTGTGCCTTGATAGAAATGCAAATGTAGAAAGAATCCAAACCTAGCGAACTTAGGCATTTTTGATTCATGAAGTTATGAATTAGAATTTGTTACAATTTCTACCAACATCTTTTCAAAATCTATGTTCCAATTTTTCTCAATTCTAGAGTAGTTAAATGCACAAAGGGTCAACCCGTACAATTAGCTCTTAGTGGGAAGACCACGCCCAATCTCTTTAATGGGATACCATTACATGATTTATAAAAATAAATTTATAATTTCAAAACTTAACGATATGACAAACATTTTCAATCACTAATGAACGTAAACCTTACACATCAGACTTGACTAATGCTAACATAGTAATGTGTAATTAAAACGAAAAGGGGAGTTGGTAATTTCATAGGTTGGTCACATACAAATTAATTAGCGAAAGTCAAGCTGGCATGTATATTTTCCAACAGAATGAAAATTTGGCACCCACATTGACCTTGACCTCAGTGATTCAGTCTTTCTATCTGCATCGTATTTGGCAGTTTTGGGTCGTTGAAGAAATGGAGCTTGGTGTTGTAAATGGGAGTATACCAAACCAAACCCCATCTGGGAGGTGTAATTTCAACCTGGGAATTTAGAAAGTTGAAGTGTGTTTGAATTTCAACCCATTAAATTAGATGGTTCCTTCAAAAGTTCTATCATTATGATTATCAGCACTACAAGTAGAGTGATTAATGGCTATCTACCGCGTTGAGTTGCAAAAACAGCTACGTACCACCAAACCCTAAACTTTTGTTAAATACCCCAAAGTTTGACCCAAAAAATTACAAAAAAACAAAGGAAAAGATTGAAACCCTAAAGGCTATTTGAGAAATTATCACACTGTAAAAGAGGAATTATGTTAACATAGAAATACATATTTGTATATTGACAAGATTTCCCTTCAATATATAGAGTGAGTATCTGATGTGAGTATTCTGCACGTTTTATCATGAGAAACGTCTAACTCCAGCCAATGATAATTGAATTTTATTGGTGAGCATTAGTTCCATATGAAAAACTGTGCATAATTTCTACATTTGATAAATTTTATATATGTTATCTCTTTTCTTTTTGGTGTATACTGATATAATAAATTTAAATTTTCAATTATTAATCATTAGGTTCACTTACTAAAGTTTAACCTAGTTATCATCTACTTATGTTGAATAAATGACCCACAAACATAAATCCATAATGTAAAAGGAATTATGTTAATAGACAATATTTTGTATATTGACAAGAGATCTACTCAACATGATCATCATATGCAAGAATTTTTAAGAATTTAAGATGCGCAATGTTTAATTTTGACCAGTAATAATTGAATTATTACGGGTGAGCATTTAACTTAGTTACCGCCCACTTATGTTAATTGTGTGTCTCAGATAAATCTTGGATTTATTTATTTTTTTTAAAAAATAAATTCAAATAGTTTACGACTTTTACAAAAATGACAAAATAGTCTCTAACATTTTTTTTAGTCTCTAAATTTATAAAAATAATTAAAAAAGTTTGTCGCTGTTAACTTTTGTTAGTTCGATAGTTAGTTAGACCATATTAAATATTAAACGTCAAAAATACCCTTTAATATTAAATACCTATTTAAATAGAAATTTCAATTAAACTAAGAATAATAGGGACAATATATGCTCCCATGACTCATAAACAGAGAAATACTCATGACTAATTATTAAAAATGTCCATATTTCTCTAATATATACGTATTGGTGCAAATAAATTAAAGACGTAATAATCAGGTTGAATTTCTTAATTTGTTATTTCGTCTTCCCATGGTCTATAATTGGGCATTTAAGCAATTGAGCCAGGCCCATGGTTGCCACCTCTTCTTCACTTTATGGTGGTAGAATTTATGGGCTATAAATAATAGGCCGCAAATAGCTTTGGGTAACTATGAAGGCTTTCTTGGGCCAGCAAACTAAGCCCAATTTTACTCATTTATATCAACTTAAGAAACTAATTTATTCCCAGAGATTCTTTACAAATACATGCGCGCACACACTCACATATATATAGAGCACTAAAGAATTGAATATTTATTTCACTAGCATAAAAAAACTAAAAGAAAAAATCCAAAAAAAAACTTTGATTTTTGGTAGATTATGAATTTTTCCTCATATAGTTTCATTTTTATCTACAATATTGTCTATATTTTGAATAAACACCCAAAATGCCCATTGGAGGAGTCTGAAAGGACAATAATATCTTTAACGGTTATAAATTATTTTAGATTAATATGATTGACCATTTAACTTCAAGGGCAAAAACAAAATTCAATGAAAATATTAATTAAAATATAAAAAATTAAAATAAATAATATTAAATATAAAATTATTAAAAAAATGTTTTTATTTGAAAATAAAAAAAATAATATATAAGATCTTAAAAAATAAATTTTCCTTTCAACTCCTCTTTCGCTCTTGCTCTTCTCTCTCTCTCTCTCTCTCTCTCTCTCTCTCTCTCATCTTCGATTGAATTTGTAGATGGATCGACAGTGGTGACATGGTGAGTTCGACAATGACGAAATAGTAAAAACCCTGGTTCTAAGTTTTCACAATGGAGACCCGAACTAGTTCTCCATCATTGCTGGCCCAATTCGGGCCTCTAAGATGGAGAGATTCGAACTAGGTCTCTGATGATGGAGACCTAGTTCGGTCTCCATCATAGAGACCTATATCCACTATAAGAGACCAATATGATCTTATATGGTAGATCTGGGTCTCCACGATAGAGACCTGAACTAGGTCTTTGGCGTTGGAGACCTAGTTCGGGTCTCTCTATGGTTAGAGACCTTACAATGGTGGAGACCCACTCTACCATGAAGACCTGAACTGGGTATCTACCATCACAAACCTAGTTTCCCCCCACTGTTTTTGTCGTTGTTCGTCGTCTTCAAGGTGTTATTTTTTTGTTGTTTGATTGGGCTTTTTTTTTTTTTTTTTTTTTTGGGTTATTGATTATTGTAATGTTTTTTTTTTTAACTGTTTGATTGTTAATTATTGGGTCATTGATTGTTGTTGATTGGATTTTTTTATTTTGATGGCATGTATTGATGATTATGGGAGATTGATAATGAGAAATCTGGGTTGATAGATTTTGAAGGTTGATGATGTTGGAGTAATGACTAGTGGAGATCCAATTTAAATATCTATTTTTTTAAAAAAATTATTATTATTTTTTTATTTTTGAATTTCAAGGTTGATCTCCACTGTTTATCTTATTGATGGATGGTGGATATAATTTTAATTAGTATTTAATTTTTTAATTATAAAATATTATTTAATTTTTTTCTATTATTTATCAAATTTTTATTTTTTTAATTTAGTTTATTGATCTTCACCGTTCATCTATGAGATCGACATAAATGGGCAATGGAGATAAGTTTTTATTAGTTTATAATTGTTTGTTTTAAAATATCATATTATAATTATTTTATTTTTAAATAAAAATCTAAGGGATAAAAATATCTTTTTATTTATTGTTTAACTTTTCTAGTTAATTTTATAATAGAAGGGGGATTCTGGATAAAAATAAAAATACATGGAGAATAGATAATTCATCTGTTGTGGGTACATTTGGGACCATGCAAGTGGGCTGGTGAAAGCCCAAGGAATGGATGCAACTGATTAACTCAGCAAATAAAAGTCCAGTTCATCAACACCCAGCTCGTAAAAACGAGCTCTCAGCTGGCAGAAGCAGTCAGATCGTTGGTCACATCACAAATCCAGCTCGCCTAATGCTCAGCTCAAGATCTCCCAAAGCAAGCTCTAGCTCTCTAGAATGAGCTCTCAGCTCTCAACTCTTAGCTCGCTAAACATCCAGCTCTCGAGAATGAGCTTTCAGCTCTCAATTCTCAGCTTGCTAACCATCTAGCTCGCAGTCGCAGGAATCAGCTCTCAGCTCTCATATATCAGGTTGTAAGGCTACCTTCTACACAGTTTTAAAAACGAGATTGATGAGACAGCTCATTGAGCTGGTGTCAGATGAGATCTTTGCAAACCCTGATTCAAAGGGGATTGATATATCAGAGTAGTTGTTGAAATATCAGAGTAGTTGAAATGTAATAAAATGCTCTGACAAAGTAGTTGATGTAATAATTCATTTCTCAACGTATACTACTATCAATTGTAAACCTCTCTCCATAAATAGGGGTGAAATCCTTTGTAAAAGAGGGCAGAGCTCATTTTTAGTGAAACCATCACTCTGCCAAAATATATTGAGAGTGGTCCATAGATGTAGGCACCATTGCTGAACTACGTAAAAATCTCTTGTTCTTCCTCTCTTTTCTCTTTGGTCTACTCCGTTGCTCTCTGATTATAGGTATCAGATATTGAATCTCTCAATCGACCGAATTCTATCATTTACATTTTGGTGCTAGAATGAGGGTCTAGATTGCAATCTTAAGTTTTCAACAACCATGACAAGAGGAAAAATAACCAGAAGTTCAGACTCGGCAGCTGATCTACTTGAAAGGCAAACAGATCAGCAGGAGCATGATTCCCAACCAACGAAGAATACTGTCGTGCCTATATCAGACACGTCCCATGTCCCCACGACAGGTGTCGCTGTAGGCATGCCTCCATCGACCTCTCACCAGCCAACACTATCGAACTCTATGGTCAGGGGGCTACATGTATGACACCAACGGCAGGAAGCATTAGAGAATACAGTACAGCAACTCGCTGAGGCAATCAGGGCGCTAGTACAAGCCCAAGCATAAAACGCACCCAGATTCGAGGTTGCTGCCCTTAGAGAAATTTACAAGCAGCAGTGAGAAGAAGTACCTGCTCCTGAAAGACCACTCAGAGATCAGCTATGACTTGCCAACTCAATTCATTCCTCTAGCTCGTGTTTGAGAACTGAAGGTCGTCAAGCTCGTAGAGCTGGGAGCTCACAAAGGTCTCATCTGGAATATGTGCCAAATTACAGCTCCCTAGATCCCGAGCTTGAGAGATGATATAATCCTCAGAACCTAATAATAAAAGAGCTCATTCAGAGGGTTTAGCAGCTGGAGGTACGACCTGAACCCCAGAATCTGAAAGAGCAATATGGGGAGAGAACCCCCCTTACCAGAGAGATCGAGATGCAACCTCTCCCCCCAGGTTCAAACTCTCAACGTTCCATCTTATAATGGGGATAGTGACCCCTACGACCATCTAGATGCTTTTAATATACATTTGGACCTACATACGTCTCATCCCTTGATGAAGTGCCACGTTTTTCCAACCACCTTAGGCGACATTCAATGGATTTGGTTCAAATATCTCAGCTCGCAGTATAGGTAGCTGGGAGGAATATTAGCAAAAATTTATTAGCCAGTACCAGGCTTTGAAGAGACAGCTCGTACCACCCTTCCATCTCGCTACAATTTTTCAACGACAGAGCGAGTCCTTGAATAATTACATTACCAGGTTCAGACGTGAGACCACTAATGTGGAAAATCCCTCAGATGAAAGAATCCTAACTGCGATCTCAGCTAGGCTTCGCAAGAATGGAAAGCTCTGTGAGAGCATTTACAAATCTCCAGTGAGGGATTTGAGCGAGTTCTATGAGCGAGCTGCCAAGGAGATTAGATGGGAGGAAACCTTCGGTCCCAAAAAGTCTGACCAAGCGGATGAATTGGGCAGTCCCAACCAGTTGAAGAAAAGAAGTAATGGTTGGGACGGAAGTGAAGGTCAAAATAAGAGCTTAAGACATTAGGTCGCTAAAAAGTCCCGGAACGAGCTCAGAAACGAGTGACCTCAGCATCAAGGTCGTTATGTTAGCTATGATATCTTGTTTGATATGCAAAACAGTAGAGGACTTCGGGAAATCCACTCATATGAAGACCCCAACCAAGTTCAAAAATAAGAACAAGTTTTGTACTTATCACGGTGAAGTAAGGCATAATACTTCGCAATGTCGGAATTTAAAGGATGTCATTGAGAATCTAGTCAAGAAAGGTCGCTTGGGAGACTATGTGGTGCGACCAGCGAACCTATGATCTCAACAACCTTCAAAGCAAATATGATAGCAGCCTCAGCGGGCTCCCAAGTAAGACATGAATCCGCAGTGTATTCGCATCCAATAGGTCATGTCTGTAACTTGTAACTTATTTTTTGAAATCAATAAAAACTTTAAATCTCCTTATTGCTTTACGATTACTTTACGGTACTATATTAGCTGAGGTTACGACTTATTGGATATAGCCCAGCTCGATAATTTTACTATTAGCTGAGATTTTTGCCCTCTAGATAACTTAATTTTTCAGTTCTAGTTTTGCTGTTAGCTGAGGTTTTCGCCCTTTGGACAGCTCGATATTTTATTATTAGTTGAGGTTTTTTACCCTCAGGATAGCTCAATTTTTCAGCTCTAATTTTGCTGTTAGCTGAGGTTTCTGCTCTCTGGACAGTTCGATATTTTTTTTGTTAGCTGAGATTTTCGCCCTTTGGACAGCTCGATGTTTTGCTGTTAGTTGAGGTTTTTTTTTACTCTTTAGACAACTTAATTTTTCAGCTCTAGTTTTGCTGTTAGTTGAGGTCTTAATTCTCTGGACAGTTCGATAGTTTTGCTGTTAATTGAGGTTTTTGCCCTCTGGATAGCTCAATTTTTCAGCTCTAGTTTTGTTGTTAACTGAGATTTTAGCTCTCTGGACAGCTTGATAGTTTTGCTGTTAGCTAAAGTCTCAGCTCTTTGGATAACTTAATCATGTGATGACAACTAAGGAAACCCAAAGATTCAGAAAGCAGAACAAAAGCATGACTATTGAATGCCCTCGTAGAGTTGTCAGAAGACGGGATGAAATCTGAAGAGGCAGCACGTCAGATCGCGATATAATGGCTTCCACCAACGAGCTTTAGCTCTCAGTCCGAAGATCGCACTGAAAGCTGAGGGACTAATGTTGTGGATACATTTGGGACCATCTAAGTGGGTTGGTGAAAGCCCAAGGAATTGATGCAATTGATTAACTCAATAAACGAAAGCCCAGTTCACCAACACCCAACTCACAGAAGTGAGCTCTCAGCTGGTAGAAGTAGTCAGATCGTTGGTCATGTCACAAATCCAGCTTGCCTAATGCTCAGCTCAAGATCACCTAAAGTAAGTTCTAGCTCTCAGGAATGAGCTCTCAGCTCGCTAAACATCCAGCTTTCGGGAATAAACTCTCAGCTTTCAGCTCGTCAACCATCTAGCTCGCAAGAATCAGCTCTCAGCTCTTAGATCTCAGGTCCCAAGGCTACCTTCTGCATAGTTCTAGAAACGAGATTGATGTGACAGCTCATCAAGCTTGTATCAGATGAGATCTCTGCAAACCCGGATTCAAATGAGATTGATATATCAGAGCAATTGTTGAAATATCTGAGCAGTTGAAATGTAATAAAATGCTCTGACACAGTAGTTGATGTAATAATTCATTTCTTAATGTGTATTACACTCAATTGTAAACCTCTCTCTATAAATAGAGGTAAAATCCTTTGTAAAATGGGGCAGAGCTCATTTTTAGTGAAACTATCAGTCTGTCAAAATATATTCAAAGTGGTCCGTGAATGTAGACACTATTACCGAACCACGTAAAAATCTCTTGTTCTTCCTTTTTTTTTTTTTCTCTTTGGTCTGCTTCGTTGTTCTCTGATTACAAGTATTGGACATTGTTCTCTCAATCGACCGAATCCTATCGTCGACACCATCAAAAGTTAGTGAGTTTTTCAGGATTTTTCCAAACTAAAATGTGTTTTAATAATATTATTTCATTATTTATAAATTTTAATAATAAAATTATCCTTATTTTAAAAACTTGAAAGACTACGAAAAAAAGAGAATAAAGAAACAAAATGGGGAAATAGACCCAAAAAGGAGACACAAGAAGCAGATAAGGATGCCTCAAATGGAAACATCATCAAGCCATGCCATAAAAAGCACAATTTCACTAAAAGCAAACACATATCATGCCATGCTCTGTTTTGTGAACGAAAACAGAGCTCACAAGAGCAAAGCTCGCAAAGGCATTTCGACGCCTTTGCTTCGTGAAGGCTTCCATTGTGAGCAAGTTATTTAGGTCCTAGTAGAAGCTAAATCGTTTCATTTCCTTCGAGCTGCATTTGTGATTGACGGTTGTCATCTAACACTAGCAATCATCATATCTCACTAATGCGAATCATGTGTAGTCGAGGTGCCCTTTCAATTCCTTGTGCGAAAATGACACAAGATTTACTCTCAACCATTAGATCTGCGACAGTAGTGATTACCCTAATCGAACAATTATATCCCTTGCCTATAAAACGGAAGGGAGAGAGAAGGTTCACTCTCATTTACTATTTTACAAATATCAAGAGCAGCAAACTCTCTCTTAGCATTGTTGACTCTTCCGACCTTTCCTTCAGATCCTCACTAGCTATTTCTTTTCTTCTTCATAAAGGTAACCTACTATCCTTTTGATTTTTCTGTTGTTGCGAATCTTTTGCTGATATCTTGCTAGATAGATTTGGATTACCTTTGTTTATGCATGGTTTGTGGAAGCACTCGTGTGATTTTTCCTACGCTATTCATCATGTTTGTAGTTCTTAAAAAATAACATTAGGACTTAGATTCCTTATTTACGTGATATTTAGTTCATATAACAGATATATTCTTTTAAAGTTATGAAATATATGTCATTAAAATTATTGTATAAATCTAAAATTCAAGTTACTAATAATAATATCAAAAATTATAATTTGTAGTATATTAAGAAAGATAAAATTGGAAATATGTACTTTTTAAATGGATAGTTATGGAAGAAATATTTGAACTTTAATTAAGTAATTAGGTATTAAATGATAAGATAGAAGTTCTATTTTAAGTTATTTTTTACAAATTTAAGTTATTTGACTACTTAAAAAACAAATAAAAATGATTTAATGAATTCAATTCAAACTCATTAAGTGATAAATTAGAAAAAAGACAAACAACTCCTAAGATCTCTAGCATATATCATTGGAAAATCCCCACAAACATTGATTGAACTTGATATATTTGGGCCGAGATTAGAAACAAGTGTCTTTATAAAGGTTTTCTTCTTATCTTATTTTTAAGCAAGTTTGCGTTTATTTTATGAGAAAAGTTTGGATGTGTTTAGTGTATAACCTTTTGTCATTTAAAATCATGATATATAACACATATCTTATATAATTTCATGAGCCTTTTATATAATCACTAATTTTAAGGATGAACCAAATTAGTTTCGCAGCCCAAATTTTGTTTGGTGAATTTAATGGTTAAATAAATATACTATTTTTTATAATAAACATAAAAGTACATTAAAACAAATATTAAAGTAACATTGAAACAAATAAAGTGATATCACAAATTAAATTAGCTTAAAAATTATAGTAATATAAAAAATATATAAAACATTTTTCTTTTATTATCTTATAAAAATTGTAGCCGTTTGATTTTTTATTTTTTTTAGATAAAAGTTAATCCATTTGATATGATTAAAGATTAAAAGTAAAAATAAATTGACAAATTATTTTAAAACGCCGATCAAAATAATGTATTTTAGGTATTTAATTTCTTTGAATGAGAAAAACCCAATCTTTAACAAATAAACCCTAAAAATTAAAATTCATTTTTTTAATCAATTGAATAATAAATTTTAACTCATTCATTCAAAAACTTTTGAAAAGTTTAAACTTCAAAACTTCAAGATCAAGTGTTCAAAGAAAACTCCCCATTCTTCAGTATGGTAATTTTGTTATTTATTTATTATTTTTCATCTATAAAATGATGTTATTTTTAAATTTTTTATCAATTTAATATTATATTTCCACTGTTTCTTTTGAATTTAATAGTATATTTCCACTTGATTAAATGTACACATGGTCTAATTAAATTGTGATTTACTGTTTATTCCACTTAACCTACAATTTTACGGGTTAAATGGTCATATCGGAATTGTGATTTATTATTTATTTCACTTAGCCTATAAATTTACGGGTTGAATGAGTCATAACGGGATTACACGTTAATTTAGTGGGCCTTGCTTGGGTTTTGATTTGTAATATGATAAACTTAATTGGTTGTGTTTGGATTGAGCAAAAAATTAATGGGTCATGTACTTGTTTTTGCATGGGTTTATACAAATACGACGCAATAACCCATATTGCCAGCCCTATAATAGGAAGACAATCGTTCCTGTACAGTTGCTTCTCCTCCCCTGATACATGCATTGAATATTTAAAAGAATATTTCCATTTTAATCCCAATTCGAATGCGTCCTCTTTACCCATTAAAATTTTAGCATTAAATGTTTTATCTCTAAGGGTATGTTTAGCACATGGGATAAGGGATGGGATTGAGATTCAAAAATCTCAAACCACTTGAATGCCATGTTTGGAGAGTGAATGAGATTGAGATTCAAGAATCCCAACCTCCTTTTAAATCCCATTCTTTTGACATTTCTCAATCCCAACTCAAATTATGTCATTGGAAGGGATTGAATTTGGATTTTATTTTCTCTTCTCCCCGTCTCTCTCTCTCTCACAGCTTTCTCTTCTCTCTATCACTCTCTTTCTCTCACCTTCCTTCTCTCATCAAACCTCTCCTCCCTCTCTTCTTCTTCTTTTTTTTTTTTTTTTTTTTTTTTTTCCGAGTTGGAATGGTTCTGGGTTCGTCGCTGAACCCAGAACTCAGTTCTGGGCTCGCGATGAACCCAGAGCTAGGTTCTAGGTTCGTCGTCGAACCCAGAACCACAAGATTATTTTGGATTCCCAACCCAAACCCAGAATCATCTGATGGTTCTGGGTTCGTCGCCGAACCCAGAACCACCAGATGGTTCTGGGTTCGCCACCGAACCCAAAATAGAATGCCATGATCTTTTTTTTTTTGTTAATGTTATAATGATTTGATTATGTTATAATGTTGTTGTTGTTGTAGAAGATGATGTTGATGAATTGGATAATGATATTGATGAATTGTGGTTATTAATGTTAAATTGTGGGAGATTATGGATTTTGATATTGAAGAAATGGGAGATCATTTTGTTTTTTTTTTTTTTTTTCAGATTTTTTTATAAAATTAATTTTATATAATAAAATTTTTAAATTAATTTTATTTCAATTCAATCATAATTTATACCAAACATAATACAGTATATTTTTAATCCAATCTCAAATTCTACCAAACATGAGATGGTGATTTCTCATTCCAATCAAATCCAATCCTGCGTACCAAACGGAGCCTAAATGTTTGGGTTTAGTATTAAATGTTTTATTTCTATTTGCTATGTATCCCGTCAAAACATGATTTTTGCTGTTAAAGCTTAAAGGCAGTTTGGTAATCACACATAAATGAAAAGTGAAAAATAAATATAAAATTAAAAAAACACTTTCTCATGTTAATCAAGCTCGCCCAATAACCACAGTTCATGCTAGTCATACCAAGCCCAAACCCAAACCCAAATCACAATCATTCATCATCCCTTAATCATCAAACTCAATCACCAATAGCATTGGAAGAGAGCAGCAACGTTGGTCTCTATCTCTTCCAACGGAGGAGATTGCGGTCGGCCAGCCAGCCAGAAGGGGAGAGGTGAAGGAACGAAGAAGGAGAGGCCGCCGTGAAGGAGAGAGGTAAGGGAGGGAGAAAAAACAGATAGATGGGGATTTTACGATTATAGAGGAGAAAGAAAGAGAATTGAGGGTTTTTATTTATGAGGAGCAATTCGTTCTTTTCATTTTTCATTTTAAGGGTAGTTGGATCTTTTCACTATGTGGTTTAGTTGCACAGTTACATTTGCAATTGCAGAAGTAAATTATTCAATACAACTACTTCATGTTCAATCATATATACATATTTAGAATCATTCTTCAATAAAAATATTCTGAAATTTTTATTTAGATATCTTATATGATTGTAATTAAAGATCCTGAAATAAAAATTTATAAAATGATTATATATATGTGTGTGTCCTAAAGTTACATAAATTCATATCAGGAAATTATAAAGGACAATAGAAATTGGTTTTGTCGAAAGATGCACATTAAGCAAAGCCACACACATTCTCAAACCCGAACAAAAGATTTTTCTTTTAGAACTTGTAATATCATTAAACATCCCAGAAATGGGAACCAAACTTACAGACCAAACATCCCAAAAATGGGAACAAAGAAACATACATCCCAGGCACCCACCAAGATGAAATACAACATAATAAGCGCACATGCCTAGAAGAAACCAAGCATCCGGCCAAGAGCAGATACAATATGAGAGGCACACATAACCAGAACCCAAACATGGAAAGAAACAGCAAGGCCAGAATGACAATCCTGCTCTTCCCAATCAAGGAAAACAGAACATCCCTAACACTGGCCAAATACAAAGACCAAAACATATGAAAAAACAAAAAATGACTAACAATAAACTTGAAATAAAACCAGCTGCAACACAATATAAACAATACAAAACAGCCTCCTAACACCGAAAACAGCATCGGTTGCGCCAAAAGATCCAAGGCTCTCCACTGCAATCGCCCATCCAGGAAGCAAGTGTTGACCACCGGTCTTCTATCAAACTCCACGAGCCATCAGCCTACTATCTTGACAAAAGTGGGTTTCGATGGTTAGATCTAGATGATCTAAACCCAGCCCGTTGAAACTCAATACCCCTACCATAACCCAGAAAGGGGAAGGAAAAACGAGGAAGAACCCCGACCATGGCTCTACAGTAGATCCGAACTAACCATCTATGGAGTTTTTAAGGGTTAGATCCAGAAAATCTCTGGATCCAGCCCTTAAAAACTCCCAAAACTGAAGGAGATCGTCGAGAGGAAGAGGAAAAGTAAAAAACGGTGAAGAACGACTCTCAGAAACTCACAGATCTACCCAGAGATACAATTGGGAAGAGAGCCTCTCTCTCTAGGAGGTTTCTAGAGAGAGACTCAAACCCATACTCAGACAAAAGATGTTGAAGCATACAAACATTGACAGATTTCTTTTCTATTCTCTCTTTCAGTCCCTACTTAATAAATAATTGATGAAACTCCAAAACAAAGTACATGTTAACTAACTACAGCAAATAATGGAAAAAGACAAAGTGATGGATATATGTGAAGATTTGCCATGTTAAATTTTGCTTAATCATAACTCTATAACTATGGTAAGTCATTTGCTGTACTTGTACTAAGATAAATATAAACATATTAAAAAATTCCAATATATATATATATATTTTTTGTTCCATATAAATTTAATTTATTATATGGTTAGTTGGTCCCTTCATATACTTGTGGCACGTGCAGGTAAATGTATATGTGAGAAAGAGAATAAACCACTTTTGCAACCAGCAATATAGAAATACAAACTTATGTCTAACACTTAGCACCGAGTATTTGGCCCTAGAATCGTTGGGTGAATTACTTACAAGTAATATATATTATAAGTGGAGCACAAATACAATGCAATATAATTATAAATATATATATTCTTTATCACGACTTTTAATTAATGTTGTTAATTAATAATTCATTTTGTCATTAATATATTTTGTATGATTGTATCTTAACAGTCCTCTTGAAATCATTATTTCTTCGTATCAATCCATAACTACAACGAACTCTGAGGGAGAGAAAAGACACAAAGTGAGATCTAGGTTGGACTAGTTTTAAGGAATCTAGGCAGTGTATCATTGGTTAAAAGGTTAAAGAGAAGGAACAAAAGCCTACAATTTGCCATTTCTAATTGTTTATATTGTAAAAAGTATATATATATATATATATAGATTTGAAGGAGCTAGATCTTCATTATTTGATTCACTATAATTGCGTCTACATCATCTTCCACCACCAACTATTATTTCTATTAATTATCATTACAACTCAAGCAAAACAAAGAGGTACGTGAATTGTCTGCCAACCTTGTAAGCTCTGACACCCGAACAGTGCATGTGAAGCTTGTGATTTTGACCATTAGAAAAGGTATGTAACATGTTAATTCGATTCATCAGATATTCTTTCGTACATGTTCATGATTGTCCAAACTAGCTAGTTTACTAGATCGTAATTATTGAAGTCGAATACTTGGTGTTTTTGTTTTCTTTTTGTCGTTTAATTAATGATTGACTATAGGGTAGAAACCTGAAGATGATGCATGTTAACAACTTGAGATGTGGAAGTAAAGAGGCGTAGACTAAGCTAAGAAAGAATCGACCTTAAATTTATAATATAATCAATATACATAATTTGCAATAATGGACCTTTACATATCTTAATTAATATTTTGAATCTATTTAATATTATCTGAAGCCAAAATTATTTTTGGTTTCTGATGTGTACGAGGTTTAACTAATTCTATAAGTTGCTAAAGAAGATTCATTAAGGCAAGTGGCTTCTCATAATACCGAAAGAGCATCATAAAGATTTCAAAGATTTGGACAAAAGTTTATTTCTCTAGGCTTTAGGAATCTTAGATAATTTGACCTCATCTGTTTTCTTTCTTTAATTATATAACAATATGTGAAATCTCATTTGTTCTATAGGAAGTGATTCTCTTATAAAATTTTGGATATTTTCAAACTAATCTTTGTGTTATTTGTCAAAACTGGCAAGTACTGTCATCTAATTAGAATTAATCATTTGGTTTTGATGCTGTAATTCGCTCGGTATATTTGTTAGGGAAAATATGTCTTATCTGATTATACGGGTAGCACTGATGATGCAGCAGCATGGCCAACAAGTGTAGTGGAACACCAAAAAAAAAAAAAATAGAGAGCAAGGACAGTGAAAGCGATACTGAAACCTAGTTTTGATCCATTAAGCTAACACTAAGCCATTTCATTGAACTATACGGGTTCTCAAAAGCAATTCCTTAGAGCACAGACAATAAAAACCAGACTCAACCCAACAAACTTCAAAATGAAATATTCATTCATCATCATCAGACAACAAATACCTATCTGCAACTTGATACCAAAATCAATTCGGTACCAGTTTGATATCGATTCAGTACTAAACTGGTACCGAATTAAAGTGGGGGAGCACATTTCTGCCTTTACTTCTTCAGTTATTGTTTTGGACAAAAGCAGAGTATTTTTCAACTTTGACAAGAGACAAAAGACAGAACGTTCCAGTTCCAACTTTCATGGACTTCAACTTTTGCAGTGCTTGGTTCCATTGGCATATAATTTGTTATT
Source organism: Litchi chinensis (assembly GCA_019925255.1). Classification (NCBI taxonomy): domain Eukaryota; kingdom Viridiplantae; phylum Streptophyta; class Magnoliopsida; order Sapindales; family Sapindaceae; genus Litchi; species Litchi chinensis. Next base: position 16,094,927 of record CM034473.1, on the reverse strand, counting down.
GTTTTGGATTAGACAAAGGATTTTGGAGTCTAGGTGTGTAATTCTTTGTTAGTTTATGTAATGGTAGTAGGTGTCAGGTCGGAGCCGACTGAAGACAAGCAAACCGTGCTTGTCACGAATTCCGTCTCCGCCATGACGATCCTTATTCGTCCGAGCAGAGTTGGAGATGGAGAAGTGTCATCTCTGAAGAGACACTGCGGGAGCGTGCAAGAGGAGAAGAATTAGCCTTTGTCGTAGCAGTCGGAAAAATTAAAAAAAAAAAAAAGTCAACAGGTCAAAAATTCTTATCCTCAGAAGTAAACACACTATAAATCTCGTTATAGCAATATTTGTACATGGTATTAATTAGGATTTTAGTCGATTTTTAGTATTGTAATAGAAACGTTTACAGCATACACAGAAACACACTAAACATAATCTTTAATACTGATTTGAAATGTTCCGTCAAGAATTCGAACAAAACAATGGTGATAATCGTATCTCCTTTTTCTTTATGGCATCTCACCGGTGGGACAGTGACTAAAGAACCAATCTCATCCTTTGCCATTTGTCAGTAATCTAAATATTATTCCAATTGTACCATACATACGAAATATGGTTAATCAATGCTTTAAATTCGTTTTTACATTATTGGTACTCCTTATGTTCAGTCAAGTTACAGTAACACTAATGACAGACACTTGAAAAGAAAAGAAAAGGATATAACTATGTGGATTTGATGTAACATTTTACTTGTAGCCCCACATTACCTAATAAGTAATAACCTATGATAATTAAAAAGTCATATGGTTTGCATAAAAGAAAAAACAAGTAAAACAAAATTTTTGTGTTTCCTAATCTTGCAAAAATACATGGAAAGGTAATCTATTTTTTTTTTTTTTTTGAGTACTGGAAAGGTAATCTTTTATATACTCATTATTGGAGTTTCCACAGTTGACAAACAAAATGAGTTGAGGGCAGATATATAATAAGTGAATGATATATATAGTAATTCTTAATAAAAATGAGTGAACATTTTCTTAATTCTAAAAGGTCAATGGTTTTAATATCACTCTTATCATTTTTGTCTTAAAAAATAAGGTATGGATATATATATTTTAAATTTAATCCTCCTCCCCCACCCTTAAATTTAAAAAAAAAAATGAAATGATTTTGTTTTTTTTTTTTTTTTAAATGGAAAGAACAAAATGGAGAATCTTTTCTAGATTTTGACTGGCACATACTCTGTAAAATGTAAAGAAAGAAGCCCTAGTGAGTAGCAACTCAAGTCAAAAGACTATGGTGCAGGACAGCAGAAGGATATATTCAAAGTTTGAAATGGAAAACGTGTCATGGTTCTAATAAAGTTACCCCACTTCTTTTCCTTCTTTAATGGCTTTTGTTTGCTTTCTTCTGTTCATTTATGTCATCAATTAGGGCTGGCTCCCCTTTTCTTACCATATGTGAAGTTAAGAATTAATAATAACCATATTTTGCATGATTGCATGCATCTTGCATGAGTTAAGAATTTAAGTTGTAAAAATGAAATTATTTCATTTTCTTGGACTCTAGTGATCAGGTACATGGACCATTTATCGTTATAGATAATTACTTGTCATTCATGCCCTAGTGTTGTGTCTACTGTTATGGACCCTTAAGTCCTGACGGGATCCTCAGAATCTTCACTGCTCCATTTGTACCAGCAAATGGCCGATTTTTTATTTTTTTTTTGATAGAGAATGGCCGATAGTTTGAACAATCATCTACCAATTTCCTCATTTTCTTTACACAAAACAAAGTTTTTATTGGTTAACTACTGTAATTCATTTAACTTGAATATTATTATAAAGCATTATATTATAATGTGAAAAAACAATTTGAGATTCCATCAGTTGCATCATTACCAAGAAAATGCCCAATTTCATTGCCAATTATAATGCTTTAGGAGTATGATTTTATATTGTAATCGGAGAAAACTGCATGGGATAAAATAAAAAAGATGAGTTTTTTTAACTAGCGTCATAGAACTAATATGAGTTTATTTAACTTCGTCAGTAACGAACTATATTTTATGAATAAAAACAATCATTCGTCGACAAAAGCTGTGAATTATAATTTTTTAATGTTATATTTATAAATTACTACTTTTTTCTTGAATTATAGTTTGTGAACATTAATGATACTAAAAAAAATTCAATTCAATTTTTTAGAATTATTTTTAAAATTCACGTTTTTTTTAGAAAAATAAATCCCTTACAATTATTATCTTTTTTACAATAAACTACAATTTTTTTAAAAACTAAATAAACCACAGGTTCTAGTTGATAGTTTCTCAATTTTTCATAACTCAGTTGTAAAATAAAAAAAAAAGGAAAAAAATTGGGGGAAGAGTGAAAATCTTCAATTTGAATTTTATATATACATATATATATATATTAAACATTGATATTAAATAGGTCAAAACTCTATTTGAATATGTTGAAAACAATATTTAGTAATGTATCTGGATATCTACTTTCATAATCAAAAGATGATAACTTTTACAATAAGAAGAGAAAATTATCCAAATAAATTACAAATTTTGCAATAAAGGCAGACAAACTATCCACACAAGTTTATAAATAATAATTCTAAACATCTCACCTTTTGTATCCCACTTAATTTCAACTCATTATGGATTAATTGATGAGTGGATATATTTTTTAAATGAATGAAATAAATAATCATTAATAATGTTCATTCTTAAATTAATATATAATGAGTTGAGATATAAGAAAGGATATATAGTATTACTCATTTACAAGATTTTCTCCCCCATTTAGAAGAACACTTGCTAAGGGAGCAAGGACAACTATATGTGTTTTTAGTGTTATTATTATTAGTATTATTTTGCTTTTGTTTGTGATATTTATCAATAGATTAAATTTTTGTTTGTAATCACTTTATGAATTATTTTGATTTATACTCGTTTTATGAATTGAACTTGTATTTGTAATGTTTGAATTGATATTTGATAATATAATATTTGGATGTTATTTATAATCATTAACAACTTTTCGATATTTTAACAAATGTTTGACCCGATCAATCCAACACAACCAACTTTGGGTTGAAAAATTATATTGGGTTGGATTGAGTTAAAAAAATTTTAATCTGAAGATTTTAAATTTAATCTAATCCAATCTGATAAACATTCACTCTTAAATGTGGCTAGACTCTTTATATATATATAATACAAAAGGTTAAGAAAGTTAAGGGAAAATAAAAATTAAAGAGAGTTTAATTTGCTTGAAAAGTAAAATATACAAAAGGTCGGTTGTGAATTGTAACCGGCGAAAAGTGTCCTGCGGCCCACTGCCACCAAGATGTGGCGTACTTGATAATGTATGTACTGTCATCGAGTTGTCACGGGCTCTTACTACTTGAACAACTAGCGTATGACTTGCCATCGAACACTTTTTTCACGATTAAATTAGACTTTAGTCTCGGGTTTACTTTTCGTTTGTGATTGTATATATAAAACTTTTTCACATTCAGTTGTAAAATCAGACGACTGTTTTGTAAGTTAGAAATGTGGGTCTTATAATAAACATAGAAAACCACGTCACTAACTGCAAAAAATACTGCGCCAACACCACTTTACCCGAAGAGAAGGTTCAAAGCATCAAGCCCACAAAATTATGGACGGTTTTCTTATTAAAATGAGGATAAACCTCTTCCTATTTATGAGAACATTATTTTGAGCTACACGATAAAGTTCTATATCAATTAAATTTTCAAAGTTGTTTGATCTAATATCATAATGTCAAAACCACATTTATAACGTTAAACTTGAGTTTCAATTATATTGTTAAAATATGGTTCGAAGTTATAGTTTTTAAGTTATGTTCCAAATTATAATTAAAACATTACTTATGTATTATTATTTTTAGGATAAGTTGATTTTCACCAATCATATTATTTGATTTTCATTGCTTAAAATTATCTGGTTCTAAAAATATTTTGATAAGATCAATCTATATCTATGTTAATGTACACGACGAGAGTGTGTGTGTATGCATTCACCTCAAGGTACACTAAAATTAGAATGATTCTTTAGGACGATTTTAAAATAAAATTGCAGTACCTCTATATATATAATAATTTTCTAGTCAGGATAAGATATCACCCCTCGATATTAGTAGTTGAATACCTCTCTTCTTAAGAGGTTTAAAGATTGAGTCTCACCTTTATTTTTTAAAATATAAGGTATGAATGTAAATTTCTCTTGGTCAAAGTAGTCATCTCTCTATTTTAGGAAATGTCATTTGGGCCATACTATATGTATCAGATCTCAATAGGTCCTGACAGTCTTTTGATTTATATTCTCTAGTTAGAACAATTCTAAAATAAAGCGATAATGAGTCCAATGGCACACTATCATTGTTTGATCTCGACAAGTCCGAATAGTTATATTCTCTAATCAGGAAAATCCTAAAATAAAGCAACAATGAATTCAACTGAAAATAAATGGTGATAACTAACGATCCTAAAATACAATCATCAAGATCATCCTTACTAAAGAAGGATATATATATGCGCTTTTACTATATATCAGTATTTCCTAATTTTAAAATGTTAGGATAAATTAGTCGAATTCATCCACTATATTCTATCTCCTAAAACAAATTTTCTCTCATATTTAATTTAAATATAATGGATTAATTTGATTAGTTTGTTCTAATTTTAAAAAAGTTAGAAGTACTGATAGTTGTACTATATATATATATACACGTTATCTCTTCAATTAGAATTGAACTTATTATTGGCAATTCCAAAATTATGTATCATTGATTATATACAAACAAATATTAATTATGAAATTATACATCTCCTTAGTTCGAACTAATCTTATTATTATCAATTTCAAGATTATGGGTCACTGAATGCATTGACTTATTTATATTAATATCATTTTAAATCTAATCAATGACCCATAATCATAAGATTAGTTTGGTGGTAGTAACTCTCTCTCTCTCTATCTCTCTCTCTCTCTCTGTATATATATATGTATATATATGACTTTTATAATCAGGTATACCTGATTTTAGAAAGTAAGGATCAACTAATCAGATTCATCTATTATATTATCTCTCCTATTTAATTCAAATACAATGAATGAATTTTATTGATTACTCATTTCATTTTAAAATCATGTATGTCTAATATAAAAACATATTATATATATGAGGCATGATTAGGGAACACAAATTTTGACATAAGTTTTGACATAATTCTTCAACCGTTGAATTGAAAGAAAATTAATGATATAGATTTTTTTTTTTAAAAGAGAGTAGAAGAGTTATTGGAGAGTTATATTGCACCAAATAATTGTATGTGCATCAATTTCTCTATCTTCATTTATATTTTTTCATAGTTGTTTTTTTCTCTATTTATTTATTTTTTAATTGATTTTTTATTTTGAGACATTAAACAATATGTTTATTTAAATTTATGCAATATGAATCTTATTTGAAGGTTTATGTTGAGAGTTTCAAATCCATATATTATTTACATGATTTGGTTAACTGAATAATAATAAAAGATTAAATGAAATTTGAATTAATAATATTGTTATTTAGTTTAAAAGTAGAGATAAAGGAGGATGAAGAATGTTTATTTAAAATTAACAACTAATCCACACCATAAACTTTTTCTAATTAAATAATTAAAAATTGTGTCATATCAAAATTTACGGTCCTCCGTTCTTGTCCCTCAATATATATATATAGAGAGAGAGAGAGAGTGGCAAATATGTAATTTACGCCTTGAGCCTTCACCTGCAATCTTTTGAAGTGACTGAGGGTGAGCAAATATGTAATTTATGCCATGAGCCTTCACTTATAATCTTTTGAAGTGACTGAGGGTGAGCAAATATGTAATTTATGCCATGAGCCTTCACTTATAATCTTTTGAAGTGACTGAGGGTGAGGAGGCAAATATTGTTGTAGCTACTAGCTAGCAGTAGACACAGTGTATATAGACTAAGAGAATATAAAGTGATTTCTGATGAGCGTTATTCTTCGCCGGGAAATTTGACTTTTCTCCGAAAAACAATAAAAAAACTCCATTTAGATTGCAATAAGCAATAACAATTTGCAGTGATTGAAAATTTACTGTGATTGATGTGTTGTTAATAATAAATAATTGGGTTAATTGTAACCATTGTATTTTGGACAAGTCAGAGCTGTAATCGAATTTATCCCTTAACTACAGAAATTCAGGGGTCGTTTATTTTTTTATGAGATAATTCTATTTTTCCTCCTATAATTTAATGAAATAGTTAAAATCCTTTTATTACTTTAAAAAATTAATTAAAGTAAATGAATATAAAGAAAAATTTTAACTATTTCGTCAAACTACAGGGAAAAAATTGAGATTATCCATTTTTTTATCTAAAAACTAAAAAGTATTATTGAAAACTGAAAATTAAATAATGATTTAAATATAAAATCTGAATAACATGTTTATTTTTTTTTTCTCTTATCTCTGAATATGCTACAAACTTATTTATTTTTTAAATTTAAAATTATCTAAAAATTAATAAATTGATATTTATACCATTTTTATTATTTTTTATTATGTAATTTTAATTAATATAGTATAAATATTTGAAAATAAATAATTTAATAAATTCAAAACATTTTTTATGTAGATATTAGTAACATTTTATTCATAATTAAAATATGATTAAAAATATAATAGTATTAACTATATTTATATATTTAAATGTATCGATATATTTAATAAAATAATTAAAAAATGAATATTTAAATTGTAAATTAAAATATATTAATTTAATTCTAAGATAATTTGGGATGAGATGTATTTAGATTTTACTTTTCAAATATATATATATTTTTAAGTATCAAGGAAAAAAGAAATGAAAAGAAAATTGAGTAATATAAAATCATGATAAATTTGAAATTATGTTATTTTGGAGATAATAGATTTGGAATAAAATTTTTTAAATGTTATTAAGTGATTTGTAATTAAATGAAAAGTTAAAAATTCTTCCGTAATTTTTTCAGTTATTTTTTTGTGGTTTTAAGTGATTTAACCACTTAAAAAAATAAATAGAAACAACTCAATAGGTGCAATTCAGCACTATTAAATCTTAAGTGAAAAAAACAAATAATCCCTTACCCTTGATTAATTACTTGACATTTACATTGACAGTCCAATTAACCACTCAAGGGTGTAATTGTCACTTTATTAGCTACAATTAATTGATTAAATGAAATAATTATTTAAGAGATTAAATTATAAACAAAAAAGTTATGGTAAACACATATATTTTGGGTGAGATCGGAGCTTATCATGGAATGAGAAGCACAGTTGCCGGCGCGTTGAAAAATGTTAGACATGGAGAGGTTAGTAGTGGAGATACCTTGAGGGAAAGGAAGGGAGATCAATTGGTTGTGTGGGTGGCGATGATGCTGGTAGTTCAGTAGAGAAGTTCTCCAATAGAGATTTGAGTTTTTGTCTGAAATATCTTGTTTAAATGCGTACGGGAGAATTAATTGTTTCTTTGAGAAGGAAAATTGTTGCTTTGGATGTTGGTGTGGTGTGAAATGGAGAACCTAAATGTTCAAGAAGATCTTGTTTGAATAAGAGATTTGCTATAAGATCTCAAAATCTTCCATGCACCTATTTCTGCAATGGTGATCTAAGTGATTTTTTAATTTAACCTTCTGTTTTTAATTTTTTTAATTAATACATTTAATTTGTAATTTTAATTCAAAAATTTATAATAGAATGACAAAAGAAAAATTAAGAGATGAGTAGCCGGGTACTTTCAATGAATATACACTTCATTGTTAATTTTCACGATCAATTATTCAATCAAAAGTAAGTTTCTATTATTCAAAATTATGTTATTGACAATCTGTTAAATATGTAATCGCTTCAATTTAATATTTTTATCATTAACGATAAATTTATCCTCAATCCTACTAAAAAAAATTCTATAGAAATTTATGTATAAATTTTTCCAATATATAATATTTTATCTCTTCTTTATGTCTTAGTTAACATTCTATAAACTCAAAACCCTTTTTTTTTTTTAACATGCTTGAAGCTTTACTTGATTAGGGATTTATAATTAACATTTTATAAATCAATAATCCTAAAATCCTTTCATAACATTTTTTATGCTCTACTTGATTAGAAAGTGATGATGAATGTTGTTATGCACTCAAAACAATACAACAACTCTTGAGTTTTCAATTAGTTATAATTCTGCTATCTTTACTTTTTTAACTTTTAAGATAAAATAAACCTTCATTTGAATGGATTTAGTTTTCAAGAAAATGCAATGTCTTATGAATAAGAAAAATAGGGGTTTTCCAAACAAGTCTCTTTCAATTTATTATTCTTATTTAACATGAAGTGTCTTCTGAGAAAAAGTAGAGAAAAAAATTTGGATTGTACACAGAAAATCTCATTTTAAGAGATTAATTTGACTGACTCTAATTTGGCCAAAATATAGGGTCTTGATTGCAAATAACCCTAAATAATTTAAGAAGGTAAGATGCCAAAACTCTGACCGGAGATCGAAATGGAAAATGCTAGGTTACTCCGTGTTGGTAAAATCTAATATTTAAAACCTAATACTACACTATATCTTGACTGTCAAATCAATAAAGAAAGGTGACAAGGTATCTTTCCATAAATAATAAACAATATTTGCCTACAATAGACCATTAAAAAGAAAGAATAATTATAAAAAAATGCCTTACATTTTTATTTTAACTCTTTCGCAACCTTTCCACTCCTGGTCGTTAGCATTTTAGAAGTACTTAAATAATCCTCGAGGTCAACTTCCGTTACTTAATCGATTTCATAAAATTAAAATAAATTGTAATATAATAGTAAAAAATTAAAAAATAAATAGAATAAATACTTTATTTATAATAAATAAATTAAAATAAATGATCAATCTAAATCAACTTAAAAATATGTTTTAAATTGTCTGATTATAATATCCGTTCAACTATTTGATTTTAATCAAATGGTAGAGAAAAAGACTACTATATAACAACCTTTGAGTTATGACCAACTAAATAGATGAATGTTGGTTAAAATTTTTAGTTTAATTAACCTAACACTAAAATAAAATTTTATAATAAAAATAATAAACTAATCTTAATATATGAACTAAAACAAATTAATTTTAATTTTAAAAAGCAAAAAAATAAGATAGTTATTTTTTGACAAAAAATTAGTTATTAAAAATTAAAAATAAATAAAAATAAAAATGAAACTAAATATGTGATGGAAGAAAAGCCATTTCCACCACCACATTTTATTTTAATTCAGTTTTATTTTAATTATTATTTGATTTAGATAATCATCTAATTTGAATGGTATATTTATCTTTGTATAAGTCAAAATAATGGTGAGATGATGGATATTAAATTATTAATAAGGGATTTTTTTCTTTTTAAATTACTTTTAAAAGTGCAGAAACTAAATTGGTAGCTACTAGCTTCTAGCTATAAACAAATTAGAGTATTCTAATTTATAAAAAGAAAATCACAAAGCAATTGCAATTACGTAAAACATAAGATCTTCTTTGGTAATTACCTCCCTCTTCCGCACCCCACGGGGCCGCTACCCACCCCACAAACTAAAAAAAAAGGAAGAAAAGTTTAACTGCCAAATAAATATCAAGGGTTTGTCTTCTAAACCAAAAAAATTAAGGGGTTTGGTTATATTATTAGTTGAAAAATATTACTCATCAATAATAATCATTAGATTGTTATTAACAATCACTCTTATATCTAATCTAATAGTTATTATTGATAGATAACTTTATCCAACTAATAAGTAGCAATACGGCGCTCAAACTGTTACACTTATATTAAGATTTGTGTGTCAAAGTCACTAACTTGTTATAATATTTCAAGAAAAATAAAACAGATAAAAAAAACACGAATATGTACAAGAGATGGAGACAGAGACGTAAGTCTTTGTCCATTTTATTTGCAAGAATCTTAAACCAGAAAGTAACACACTTAGTGCTTATGATATAATACTACAACAACCACAAGAGGGTACCCCAAATATTCAGTGGCTTGTTATTCCAGAAAACCCATTAAACAGTAACATAAGAATGCAGTGTAAGTAAATCACTAAGACATGTTCAGGTAAACAAGAAAGCCAGTATTTGACTTCATGATCTCCCTATACATCTTGATTCTTCAGCGTCTTCTTGCGGCTGTTTCCCGTTGTGCATTGAAGAAAACAGCAGCCACAGGAAGACCAAGCTCATTTTCTTCAGCAAAGTTTCTAGTGTTAAAGCAATCTCTTGAAGTTGGTAAGTTGGTAACTGTCTGCCTTCGTTTCTGCTTGAAGAGAAGAAACACAAACCTGTGAATCCCTATGTTTGGCCTTGGAATTTCATAGTTCACAGCCTCCTTTCCTGTAATATTTTCACACACCCGAACATTTAGATAATCGGTCATTAACTCTCTCTCTCTGTCTCTCTCTTTGTGTCTCTGTGTCTAATATCATGAGAGTACTTACCAAACGTGACATCTGTTGTGCCTGGGATGTCTGTCACTATCCTGTAAAATATACCAAATGGGTGAATATTGTAATCATCAAAATTCGGCATATATGATCACATCGCTATACTAGGCAAAATTGTTGAACAGAAAGCATATACAAAAATGGAGTGATGGTTGATTTTCAGAATTATGAAAATGGAAAAAAAATTGAAAAATCTCCTAAAATGAGAAATAATATCACTTAATCCCATTTTTAATATAAAAATGAGTGATTTTTGTAGTTTTATTTTCTTCGATAATATCCACTAATAAAAATGCATGATTTTATCATTCAATAGCAACTATCACACTTCCAATACCAAGAGCTTTAAGTCATGTATAATGCCTTGACTTATTAGTAAAAAAGTGAAGCTGGTGTCAGACTTTCATTTATTGTTATTTATTTTTTTTAATAAAAAGTTAATTAGTTAAAAAAATAATTGTTCAACGTTATGATAAATATTTCTGTAGTGTTTTGATATATGGTGTTTTGTAGGGTATACCAGTGTAAATGCTCTCTCAAGTATGGGTCACTTGGACCAGGAACATCTGGGTCAGTCATGACCTGCAGTGGAGAAAACAATCCAGTTGGTGTGCATGATTATTGTGGAAGTATATAATAGAAACTAATGAAGAAATAGAAAAAAATATAATGAAGGTTTTACCAGAGTGAAAAAAGATCTCAAATCACCTCCATGAACCTCAACCTTGGGTTTCTGAGTCACAGCTGAGGGAAAAAGCTCATGGCCATTATATACTTGCTTCATGGAGTTATAGATGATTGTCATTTTCACAGTTGGATTGAAATAATCAACAACATCTCCAACTACTTTTCCAACCACAAGAGGCTCTGACAATTTTGCTTCCATGTGAGAGAGATCAGAAAGAGACATTATACTGGATTAGCTAATGCTTTTCTTTGTTTTGATGGTTTCTTATACGGCACAAGCAGAAACCCCATATATATATAGTGCCAAGAGCCTACCATGATCGGTGGGAATTCTAGGCAAGTGGGCTATCCAAAATTGTGCGGAATATTTGAAAAAGTAAATAGTGAAAAAGATTAATGTTATATATATATATATATATATATGTTAAATTAGAGAGGGAATAGCTAGCCTTGAAAACCATAGAGTAAGGGTACCCTATTAAGATTCTCTCATTCTTAATATTGTATTCGTAGCTTTCACTCTTTTAATCAAAACATAGGAACATCATTTCATTACATTATCTATTATAAAACTCATAATTTCGTGTGTGGACTAATCAAAAGTGACAAAATAATATTTTGTTACATGTAATAATGAAATAGAAAAAGTGAAATGATATATTATATATATAAGGAATTGGCTTCTTTTTAATGCTCTATAAGCACCAAAATAAATAGATAAATTAAGGCCAACAACATTTGCATATACCACACACCAAAAGATGATGAAAATATGCCGAAAATGAAATTAACCATTATTTAAACAGATATAGATCAGTATATGAGGAATAGTCTCTATCTACACAGTATATCTTCCAATTTCAACCATTGAATTTAGAGGAAAATGTAGGAAAGGAGATTAAATATTTGTCCCCTATTTATTGATCAATGAGTTAAATATTTGTGTCTCAATGGGTATTTGTTTGGATAAAATTATCTTTTTGTCCTTTTTTCTTTTATTTCTTTATGTCATCTCTCACGTCGAATTTCTCTCAAGACTTAGTGTGGAGCATCCCAATCACGTTAAAGTTTCCCTTCTCTTCTTCTTCTTTCATTCTTCTCCTTCCTTCACCGGCAATTCTTCAAAAAAATGCAAAAGGTGCTCTGATGAGTTGGAGATTCGATTAAGTCAAGTTGGAGATTGATATGGTGGCCGTAGATGGGTTAAGGTCTAAGATATGATTTTTAAATGTAGAGAGCAATTTTATTAAAGAAATATGACTTGAGACAGAAATATTTAAAAATAATGGAAAGTGACAAAATTGATAAGTTCTATAGTTTTAAGCAATCTCTATCTTCTTGTCTTAAATTTGTGTAGAAGTTAAATGTCTTTTCTCCTTCTATCTGTTTCTTTTTTTTCTTTTCTTTTTTTTTTTCAAATTTTTGGAATCAGTTTAAGAAACCACCGAGACCATTAATGATTAGCATTGAGGTGCGGGCGGAGGAACAACTGAAACAATTTGTGATAAGCATAAGAGTAAGAGATCAATTTTCAAAAACAAGAGGGGTCGACCCACAGAAAGTGGAAAAATTACCATATATTATGATGGTGGGTGAGTTTAAACTCGAAACATTGATATATCAATTAAGGCATCTAACTACTAAGGTAACCTACTTTTGCTCTTCTTTTATTTGTTTTTGTGTAAAATAAATTTGTTTTGTCTGAAACAAGTGTCACATTCATACTTTTAAATGTAGATGGTATTGCCTTGTATTTTTTTTTTTTTTTTTTTTAAAGTCAAGATTCATTTAATTGGATATGTGAATTAACATATAATTTGATGATTATAATAAATCTTCAAAAATGAAAATAAAAGAAAAATTGCTATCAATGTATGGATTTGGTCAATCGAAGTTTAAAGCTCAATACCTGTAATTAAATAGAAACAAGCAAAAACAGAAAGATGAAAAAGGAAAAACAAAGATTTCACAAAGATTTTTACGTGGTTTGACCATAATGGTGCATACGTCTACGACTATGTTCTCTTTTTATTTTGGCAGAATCACAGTATATTATTAAGTATCGTATATTTACAATGAAATTTCAGCCTCTATTTATGGTGTGTGGCATTACAGTTTGAATGCAATTAAAATAGGAAAGAATTTCACATTAATTGTACTTCCAAATCGGTTTCCACCATATCAATGGTAGATTTCGCTATATTAGGGATTGATTATATCGATATAAGAATTTGAATTTATTTCCGATTCTGGTGATTGACTCATTCTCAATTTGAGTTGTTGTCATTCTGAAAAATTCCTGTAACGGGTGTTTTGATCTGCGAGTTGGAGCTTATCTTAGACGACCTCAAATTGGGTATAAGGTGAGCTGAATTGTGACTAACCAACGACCTGAGAACTACATTAGCAAACTGCGAGCTCGTTTGTGCGAATTGGGTGCTAGCGAACTGAGCCTTCGTCTGATGGGTTAATCCATTAGATTGGCTTCTTGGACTTTTACCAGCCCATTACATGACCCCAAATATACCCATAACAATTGCAAAGAGAAAAGATGGATTTGATGGGGTACTTGACTTGACTAAGATGTGTCCCCCTTCCCTTGCAAGTAAGTGTACATTGTACCATCGAATGCTTTTGCAATTAGGGATTCTGTAAAAATAACCAACTAAGCAAATATTATTCGGTTAGTACCTCCAATATTTAAAAACTATATAATCATGATAATGTATAACAATTATATAATAATAAAAATTTGTGATATGACCTTATACAGTAATGATAATATACAATGTCAAAATACAACGTAAAAATTGAAACATATGCAACACAACCTAAAGAAAGTACAAAACAACCTAATCCAAAATTTTGCACTCCTAGGATATGTTTGATACATGAGACTTGGGATAAGATTAGGAGTCGTTTTTTCCTATGGGAATGAATTTTTCATTCCTAAGCCCCCTTCATTTTCATTCAACTTGGGAAATGGAATCCCAAATTTACCCATGACTTTCTAAGATCCCAAGTTCATGGGATTCTTTTATTTTTATTTTTATTTTTTCATTTCATCCTTTCTCTCTTTCTATCTCTACAAAGTCATAAACTCTTTCTCTCCCTCATTTCCCCCACGTTGACCCACCACCACCATAAACTACTTTTCGTCTCTCTCATCTCCTCCTCTACCCAGATGAACTAGCTCTATCATTTTTTTTTTTTTTTAATCTAGTTCTCCAAATGGTTTTGGGTTTGACAGTTACAGTTCTAGGTTTATCGAATCCAAAACCATTTGGTTTCGGGTTAGATGAACCTAGAACTGGGTTTTGGGTTCATCGAACCCAAAACCTGAACCCAGTTCTATAGTTTTGGGTTCATTGAACCTAAAATCCGAACCCAATTCTAGGTTCATCAAACCCAGAACCATTTGGTTCTGGGTTCAAACAGAATCCCTATTTTGATTTTTTTTTTTTTTTTTGTTAATGTTATGATATTTTGATGTTGTTGATGATATTGTTGTTGTGAAAAATGATGATGTTGATGAATTGGATGGATGATACTGATGAAATGTGGGTTGATGATGTTGAATTGTGAGATATGATGATATTGATAAACTGTGGAATTTGATATTGATGTATTGTGAGAGATGATGTTTGTTTGTTTGTTTTTTTTTTTTTTCCAGATTTTTTATCAAATTAATTTTATATAATTAAAAACTTAAATTAATTTTATTCTAATTCAATCCCAACCTATACCAAATATGATATGTGTTATATTTATTTTTGGGACTGCAAAAATGGGCTGGTAAAAGCCCAAGGAAAAGGCCCAATGAGCGAGCCCAAGAGAAGAAGCTCAGAATCCTCAACACCCAGCTCTTAGTTCCTTAACATTTAGCTCGCAGCTCGCAGGTCAAGCTTGCAGCTCGCAAGATTCAGCTAGCTCAGCCTTTAGCTTCTCAGCTCTCAGCTAGCTCAGGATCTAACTCGCAGCTCCTCAGCTCAGCCTCAGCTCTCAACTAGCTCAGGATCCAGCTCGCAGCTCTCAGCTAGCTCAACCTCCAGCTCAGCTAGCAGAATGGAGCTCTCAGCTCTCAGCTCTACGTAATCTCAAATCCCGAGGAGCAATTAATGCAGTATGACTATAACAGAGTTGTTAGTCAATACAATAAATGTTATGTCAGAGTAGTTGATTTCTTTACGTGTACATCACTCAATTATAATCTCTCATTCTCTATAAATATGGGGAAAATTCATTTTAAAAGGAGAGAAGATTTTTTAGTATTACAGTCACTCTGAAAAAATATATTGAGAGTGACCCGTGGATGTAGGCACCATTGCCGAACCACGTAAAAATCTGTGTGCAAAATTCTCTTGTTCTTCCTCTCTCTTCTTTTTGGTGTGCTTTGTGATTGCAGATATTGGGCTTGGGATCTTCCGGTTGACTGTTTCCAAACGTCAACATCTTTTGGCGCTAAAGGAAAGGCGGTCCAGGCTGTAATCTTGAACTTTCAACAACCATGGTGAAAAGAAGAACAACCAGAGGTTCAGATCTGGTAGTTGAGCCACCTGAAAGGCAAGCAAATCAGCAGGGGCATGATTTCCAACTAAGAGAGAATGCTGCTGTGCCCATATCAGGCACATCTCACGCCCCCATGACAGGTGTTGCTATAGGTATGCCTCCAATGACCTCTCACCAGCCAGCACCAGCAGACTCTATAGCTGAGGGGCTGCATGTATAACACCAGCGTCAAGAAATGTTAGAGGATATAGTGCGGCAGCTCGCTGAGGCAATAAGGGCGTTGGTACAGGCTCAAGCGCCAACTCTTAAAATACCACTCGGAGATCAACCACGACCTGCCAACTCAGTTCATTCCTCCAGCTCGCATTCAAGAACTGAAGGTCGTCGAGCTCGTGGAGCTAGGAGCTCACAAAGGTCTCGTTTGGAAGGTACCTCAGATTACAGCTCTTAAGGTCGCGAGCTCGAGGGAGGCTATAACCTTCAGAACCCAGCAATAGAAGAGCTCATTCAGAGGGTTCAACAGCTGGAGGAGCAACCTGGACCTTAGGATCTGAAAGAGCAGTATGAAGAAAGAACCCCTCTCACTAGGGAGATCGAGATACAGCCTCTCCCCCTCAGGTTCAAACTCCGCAACATTCCACCTTATAATGGGGACAGCGACCCTTACGATCATCTGGACGCATTCAATATCCAAATGGATTTTCAGACGTCCAGCCCCTTGGTGAAATGTCGTGTTTTTTCAGCCACCTTGGACGACGTTCCGCGAGCTTGGTTTAAGCGTCTCCCAGCTCGCAGCATAAATAGCTGGGGGAAATGTCAGCAAAGATTCATCAGCTAGTACCAGGCTCTGAAAAAGTAGCTCGCACCACCCTGCCACCTCGCTACAGTCTTTCAGCGGCAGAGCGAGTCTTTGAGAAATTACATTACCAGGTTCAGATATGAGGTCGCTAACGTGGAGAATCTCTCAGATGACAACATCCTAACTGCGATCTCAGCTGGGCTTCGCAAGGACGGAAAACTCTATGAGAGCATATATAAATCCCCAGTAAATGACCTAGGTGAATTCTATGAACGAACTGTAAGGGAAATTAGATGGGAAGAAACATTCGACCCCAAAATGTCTGACCAAGCGGATGGACCAGGCAGTCCCAACCAGCTAAAGAAAAGAAGTAATGGTGAGGACGAAAGTGAGGGTCAGAATAAAAGCTCAAGGCATCAGGTCCCCAAAAAGGCCAGAAACGAGCTCAGAAGCGAGCAACCTCAGCATCAAGGGTGTCATGAAAGCTATAGCATCTTGTCAGATACGCAAGACAGTATGTTTGTAACAGAAAGGGGTAGAGAAGACTTTAGGAAGCCTAACCCCATAAAGACCCCTGCTAAGTTCAGAAACAAGAACAAGTTTTGTGCCTATTATGATGAGGTTTGATACAATACTTCAGATTGTTGGAAGCTAAAAGATGCCATCGAGGACCTGATCATACAAGGCCGTCTAGGAGAATATGTGGTGCATAGTAACAGTCCCAACGGGCTCCCAAGCTAGACATGAACCCTCAATGCATCCACATTACAGTTGCTCCCAACAGGTCATGTACCTAATTTGTAATTCAATTTAAGAAATCAATAGAAGATATGAATTTTCTTCAATGCTTTATATTACAGTTATTTTATTGATTTCTTAAAATCATGCTATGAAAAAGTGCTTACGCGAACTGTTAGTTGAGGTCGCAGCCCTCTGGACAGCTCACTAGCTCGCTATCTTAGCTGAGGCTTCGATCCACTGGAGATAGCTAGCTATAACACTGTTAGCTGAGGCTGACCTACTGGACAATTCGCAAAAGTGCGTCACTATGATAGGAAAGGTTACGACCTATTGGACAGCTCGCTATTTTAGCTGAGGCTTCAATCCACTGGAGATAACCAACACTGTTAGCTAAGGTCACAGCCCCCTACGTAGTTTGACAAATTGTTATGGCATGCGAGGTTCCGATCCCTGCATAACTCGCATCAATGTTTCTATATATTATGCTAGTTGAGTTCCTGGATCGAGTTATGATCTGGAACTACAGCCCTTGATGGTCAAGTGACCTTCCAAGCTCTTATAAGGTGTCTTTACCCTTGAGTAATATATTGATTAACACATTAATCACCTAGATGTTTCTGTTCGCAGGAAAAACCAAGACAGATCAAGACACATCAGCTTTTACCAGCGAGCTCAAGCTCCCAGTCCAAAAATCGCACTAGGAGTTAAGGAGCTTATGTTATATCTATTTTTGGGACTGCAAAAATGGGCTAGTAAAAGCCCAAGGAAAATGCCCAATGAGCGAGCTTAAGAGAAGAAGCTCAGAATCCTCAACACTCAGCTCTCAACTCCTCAGCATTCAGCTCGCAGCTCGCAGCTCGCAGGATTCAGCTAGCTCAGCTCTCAGCTCCTCAGCTCTCAACTAGCTCAGGATCCAGCTCGTAGCTCTCAGCTCCTCAACTCTCAGCTAGCTCAGCTGGCAGGATAGAGCTCTCAGCTCTCAGCTCTACGTAATCTCAAATCCCAATGAGCAATTAATGCAGTATGACTATAACAGAGTTATTAGTCAATGCAATAAATGCTATGTCAGAGTAGTTGATTTCTTTACGTGTACATCACTCAATTATAATCCCCCATTTTCTATAAATAGGGGGAAAATTCATTGTAAAATGAGAGAAATTTTTTTAGTATTACAGTCACTCTGAAAAAATATATTGAGAGTAACCCGTGGATGTAGGCACCATTGCCGAACTACGTAAAAATCTATGTGCAAAATTCTCTTGTTCTTCCTCTCTCCTCTTTTTGGTGTGCTTTGTGATTGCAGGTATTGGGCTTGGGATCTTCCGGTTGACCGTTTCCAAACGTCAACAATATGATATAATTTTTAATTCAATCCTAAGTTCTACCAAATATGGGATAGTGATTTTTCATTCCAATCAAATTCATTCAATTTCAATCAAATCCCGCGTGCCAAACGGAATCTTGTAGTTCTCATCGAACCCATTTGCACTACATATACATACAAATTAAATTAGATCCTTTTCAAATTTGGTTAATGGGAAATCTTTAGATCTTTTGCTTCCACTACAAGAAATTTATGCAATACTTCACCTATATAATATATATATGTTACATCTCATGATACTAGGTTAAATATTTATTGATACCAACTGATAAAATCTATTTAGTAAGCGGTTCGAAAATTTACTCTTAAAATCAAAAGAAGACTACATACAAACAAATAAAAAAATTATCACAAATTGTGGCTGGTTAATTATCACAAATTATGGTCCGTGGGGATCGAATCTGCAATTGGAAAATAGGTGGGGTGAGCCCTATCCACTGGGCCACCCACCATCCTCCACTTACATGGTCTTTTTGTTCTATGAATTAATTAAGTATTTGTGAGAACGTCACCCTTGATTCTTTAGCTTGAAAAAGCTGAACTATAAATGCGGGTGACCACTGAAGTAAAATTCATTATGTTCTCAACATAAAGGGAAGACACAGAATTTCAGAAGATCCCGCTAAAATGAATTGAAGAAGACTATCAAGGGTGAGGGTGGCCTTAAGAAGAAATTCTTAAATAGGGTGTTCGTTAGAACCATCCCAATTTAATCGTCCACCAATGAATTTACTGATTTTAGAGATTTTTTTAAGAGTTTGGGGGCATAAAGAGTTCCACCACTGTCCATCAGGAAAAAGATAGTGGTGGAAGGCATAACTATAAATTTTGCATTTATTTATATTTTTCAAGTAAAGATATATTCAGTTGGGGTCATTTCTGTGCTTGAATTAATCATGACAGAAGTGGGTTGCCATTTATAGAAGCCCGAAGCACTTCTTTTCTTCATATTCCTTCTTGCATGTATAATAATACTTGATAATGCAAACTACTTCGGTTCCTTTTTCTGTCATCTCTGGTTGTTTTTTTTTTTTTTCTCTGTGATGAGGCTCCGTTTCAGATTGTTCAAAACGCGGTACATATTATAAAAATGAATCTTATTAATACATTGCTTAAAAGTATACATACATTAAGAGTAACCATTAACGCTAAATTACTATTATCTTTTCAATAGTTCATGAAGAATTTGTATGAAATCTAGTTCTATTGGGATGTGTGAGTTTAGTAAACTAGTGTTGCCCTTCGATGTGTTCTTGAAAATAATTTTTTAAGAATTTAGGTAAAAAAAATATTGATTGGTTTTGCGATAACTGAAATTTCAATTAAGTGAACCTCCTATAAATAAAGGACAACCACTTCAATTAATATGTAAATATTAAGGGTTAGTTTTAATTCAATTGATATGTGAATATGTATTAATTATGAAAGATCTCATCACTTGCAATATATTTGAATTAAACTTATTATTCAACTATCATTATTAAGTCGAGATATCAAATAATAATATACTAGACACAAATTAGTGATATCAGTAATAATAATTATATCTGATGTTTGAAGAGATCCATTTTTGGCTGGTTTCAGGTGTTATTAGAGATTCTTGTTTTGTTCTCAGATTTGGCTAATTCTATTGCCCACTTGTTTGGCTATATTAGCTTAGAGATTGTTGTTTCAGTAGTTCGACATAGTTTTGGTTTCTTTTTGGAATGAAATTTTTCCTTTTTTTTTTAAAAAAAAAAAAAAGAACAAATAATACTAGACACATGCACACTGCACACACATATATAAGACAAATTTGATATGTAATTATGAAGTGTTGAAAACTAAAAATTTTAGTCGATTATCTTAAGAAAGATATTAATGCACAATGGACATTTGGAAAATTTCCCTCTAAAAGACTATATAGATTTGCAATGGAGATATCGTACCTATATAAACTTGCATTAATGTATGTTACGGCGACACATGGAGATTGGGACACGTTAAAGAAGCAGGAAGTCTTGAAAGCTGTCATGACATGACTCCTCTCTGTAGTCCTTACAACGTACCAGTCCGTTAAGACACCGCAAGAATGGTCCTGGATACATGCATTATGCATGCGGGCATAGATGTGGAATCAAATTTGACTGATTATTATGCCTTTTTTAGGTGGGGCGGGGTGGCGCGCCCTCTGAAGTCTAAATGTACATATATTTGTATTCATCAAACTTGATTGATTATTATACGTTTTAGTGAGGGGCCCCCCTAGAAGTGTATAAACAATCCCCCTTGATTGATAACCTGCTGTCGCTTTATAAATTTGTCTTCGATCTATTGGTTACAAGCACAAGCTAGCCACCAACTGCTTTGCTTGATGAAGTTACAATCACATGATGACGATTTGTCTAATCATGGACTGCAAGAACATTTTCAATGAAAGAGAGTACTGGATAAGCTCCACGAATCCAATTCCAGCTTGTTTGATCATTTAATTACATCATGATCATTTTCTGCTCAAATGGGGCCAATTCCGTCTCAGTCATGTACTCGGCTGCTATGATGTATCAAAGTTTAGCAAACTCAGTAACTTCATTGTATCTTTGGTTTTTAGCATCTCAGTTTAGTGCTTTTATTCATAATCCTAGAAGTGTTACGAGGGAGAAGATTTGGTGTGACAAATGCACCATATGCTTTAGGTTACATGTGATTGATTATAAATATCATCTATTTATACAATATGAAGTGATAAAATTTGAGAGATACACGTAAGAGATGCGCGCTAGCAATTTCATGTTTGAAGTGCATGTGATGCTGTAGGCTAAGTTAGCTTTTAGTTAAAAGGAACATGGATCTCTCATTTATGGCTACAGATAGCTAGGAGGTGAAGAATAATAAGTGGCCTGGCTTAGCTTGTCTTTAGTTGTTTGACAAGTGTTCAGGCCTCAACAGTTGGTGGCCGACACCACCATACATGAACTAGCTTTTTCTAGTTTCCAACGATTCCTATTTGTGGACAACTATTGAAGACTCGCCAGTGTTTATATGGTTACGGTATTACAGATGTTCTCTTTGTTAAGTAGGATTCTGCCAGATGCGCTTGGATTGAAAACTCAAACCCATCAAATCTTGTGTTTGGGCCTGCAAGCTCACATGGGCCTTACCTTCAATTCCTGCAAAGCGGGAGTCAATTTCATTTTTACATATTTTATTTATATTTTTAAAAATATTTTTTATTTATTATAATAAATGCATTTAATATGATTCATTAAAAATATTTTTATAAGGCTAATAATTTTAATATTAATTAATAAATATATATATTTTTTTTCACGATGACCATGACTTCTTTTTCTCACGTTAATTATTTTTAAACCTGATATATATCAATACTTATTGATATCAATTATGATTTGTATAGTTTAAATATTTACACTCATAATCAAAAAATAATTACTATCACAATAAGAGGTGAAAATTATGTCCCTACATAAAATCTGTAAAATATACTTGATAAGACTCAAACCTTCATCATTAAAGTGGATGAATATGTGCTCATAATCATTTATACTAAGAGGTAATATGATTTTTAGTTTTCCTTCGATTAAATTTCAAACCAAATATACTAATCATGATTTTTAATTATACAAATTTCCATAATATTTTTTACTTGTTAAAAGAAAAAATAGTTTTTTGTATTTACTCGTAACTTCAATGATAAAAACAGTTTTCATTTATATTTGGGATTGAGATTCGTAGAGTGTCATTATATCTTTTTTCTTTTTCAATGTTAGAAGACTAGATTTTCAAGTGGTGCATTATGTTTATTATATAAAAGGTTGCCCTAGCATAAGAAACCGTTAAAGCTAAAGAGCGGGAAGAGCTTCAAGTAGTAACTACCATGACGGCCGATTCAGTACCAGCATCAATACTAGCAAATGAAACCATTCCAAAGCTAACAAGATGCAAAACCATGAAAGAATTGCACCAAATCCACGCTCACATGATCAAAACGAACCTTGTCAACCACACGTTAACCATAAGCAAACTCATTGCCTTTTGCTCGTTCTCCCACCTCCCAGACAGCTTATCCTACGCTTCTTCCGTCTTTTGCCGTGTCAGGAACCCCAATCACTTCATGTTCTATGCACTTACAAAGGGCTTCTGCGATTATGGCGACCCATTACGTTCTCTTACTTATTATGTCCAAATGGTTTCCTGTTTGACTGAGTTGGATGGATTTGCGTTTTGTCTTCCTCATGTGCTAAAAGCATGTGGAAAGTTGAGAGCTTTCGAGCAAGGGAAGCAAGTTTTTGGCCAAATTGTGAAAACCCGTTTGTGGTTTGATCCATTTGTGTCCAATTCTTTGGTTAGGATGTTTATGGAGTTGGGAGAGATTACGTTGGCGAGATGTGTGTTTGATAAAATGCCTGACAGGGATTTGATTTCTTGGAATTCGATGATTGCGGGTTGTTTGAGAGGTGGGGAGGTTGAGTTGGCTAGTCAGTTGTTTAAGGAGATGCCTGAGAGGGATTTGGTCTCGTTTAATACGATGATTGATGGGTGTGGCAAGTGTGGGAGATGTGAGCTTGCTGAGGAGGTTTTTCGGACGATGAATGAGAAAGATGCGGTTTCTTGGACATCAATGATTTCGGCATATGTGATTAATCACCATTCAAGTAAAGCATTGGATTTGTTTAGAGAAATGTTGAGTGTAGGAGTTAAACCTGATGTTCCTGCTATTGTTAGTGTACTTGCAGCCATTGCGGATTTGGGTTTCGTTGAAGAAGGGAAATGGGTGCATGCTTATATATCTGCGAATAAGATTAGTTTGAATTCTGGATTCATTGGATCTGCTCTGATAGATATGTACTTCAAGTGTGGTTATATAGAGGGTGCTTTTGATGTCTTTAAAAGAGTATCTGGTGGACGGAAAATGGGGGATTGGAATTCAATGATATCAGGCCTTGCGATACATGGACTTGGTCAGGAAGCCCTTAAAATATTCCTTGACATGGAAAAGATGAATATTAAACCAGATGAAATTACTTTTGTAGGACTCTTTAATGCTTTCTGCCATGGAGGTTTAGTTGATGAAAGTCAATTTTATTTCAAAATCATGCAAGAGAAGTACAACATTGTGCCTAAGCTTCAACACTATGGATGTCTGATCGATCTCTTTGCCAGAGCAGGCAGGTTAGTTGATGCGCTTGAAGTTATACAACGTATGCCTGTAGAGGCTGATGTTTTAGCTTGGAAGGCCATTCTTAGTGCCAGTGTGAAGCTTGGGAATGTTAAGATCGGTGAAATGGCTGCCCTTCGAGCAACAGAGTTGAACCCCCAAGACTCTAGTTGTTATGTGATGCTATCAAATATTTATGCCAAAGCTGGAAGATGGGACGATGTGGCCAAGGTTAGACAAACAATGAAACAAAGAGGGGTGAGAAAGATTCCCGGATGCAGTTCAATAGTTCTTGACGGGAAACTTCATCAATTCCTTGTGGCAAAGGAGATGGATTCAAGGTATGGTAGCAAGGTTCACTCCAAAATAGAGGAGTTGGTTTCTAGGCTGAAGTTGGAAGGATATGAGCCAGATTTGAGTCAAGTTCTCCTAGATGTTGAACAGGATGGAAAAGGACGTTTGCTCCATCTACATAGTGAGAAGATGGCACTAGCATTTGGACTAATAAACACAAGCAAGGGTACTCCTATTCACATTGTCAAGAATCTCAGGATTTGCTGTGATTGTCATGCCTTTATAAAGCTGGTTTCTACGGTTTACAACCGCAAAATTGTTGTAAGAGATCAAAACCGTTTTCATCGTTTCGAATATGGTTCTTGTTCTTGCAGAGATTATTGGTAAAATTGCTCCATTGTTCTAATAATGTTGCATGTAGCTTGCAAAAACGAGTCGTAACTTCAGCTTCCATACTTCGGGGTTGTTTGGTTTTTTTCATAATGAGACCCCAAAAGCTTTCTACTAATATATCTTTGTATACTATTACTTAAAAGTATATAACTGTATAATTAAAAATTATAATTTACTTTCTATATTCATAGTTTATACACCCAATCTATAAACTCTAATAGTATGGGAAAAAGAAATAGTGTCACAATAAGAAAACATAATTTTCATGTATATTTAAAGAAATGATGAATAAAGAATTGATTTGATGAATTTCAAAGTATATATATATATATATATATATATTAACTTCTATTATTGTTTTTTGATTGAAAACAAAAATAAAGGAAACACAAATGTGTTTTTCAAAGTAATTTTCATCTAGAACTCTCCAACTTATTTAACCTACATGCAATGAATTCAGGTTTCACACGCATTTTAATGCATTGGGTACAAAAGAATAGGTTTAAGAGCAATAGTAGTATTTGACCATTTTAAAATAAGCCAATTACTTTATTCAATTATCTTTACTTTTTAAGAATGAAACACCTGCACTAATCTTGACAATATTTTAGAGTTATATTTTTGTTAGGACATTTCATTGAACACATATCCAACATCAAGCAAACCATTGCTATTATATTTAAAAATTAAATATGTAGTCTCATAGTCCTTTTTTTTTTTTGTTTTGTTTTGTTTTTTTTTTGGTTTTTTTCTGATAATTGAGTTTTGTCATTCCAATCATCATTGCAAATAAACTTCAAAAAAAAAAAAAAAAAAAAATCACATAAACAGGAAAAAAAAAAAAAAGTCGAACAAGAAATGGGAAAGAAGAAGAAAATCAAATTGAGAGAGAGCTAAGAACATTTTTAGAAGAAGTATGATGAAAATTTTAAATAAAATTCACAGGAATCTTATCAGAAACATCCAGAAATAAAATTGAAGAATAACCAACACTATATTGTCAATGAGTGTAGTGAGAAACAATTATTAAAGTTATAAATAATATGTTAGGATAGTTTTGGAATTTTGAAAGGTGTGAAAAATAAAAATTTTAATTTTAATTTTTTAATATAGGTGTAGCAAGTAAATGGGTATAACAAGAAAAATTTTGGGTGGCTCTAAGTTTTATTATCACTTAAATCTTAATTTAAATAATTTTAGTTAGTTTGTTTTTGTACTTATATCTTAATCCAAGCAACATATATATATATATTTATTTATTTATTTATCTTTTTTAAAGGTCAAATTTTCTTCCTTATGTCTTAATAAAAAAGTCGGTTAGGAATAATTTACATTGACTTCCTAAATTAACCTTACATTATTAAATTATTATTAAAATGTCTCTAACCAAAAAAAAAAAAAAAAAAATCCAATTCTACTCAACTCTAACATTAACCCTAACTAACCTTAAGATCGCCGATGACGTTCGTCCGTCATCAAATACTAACTAGAGGAGGTCGGCCACCCTCCTTCCTACATTTGATATAAGAGAAAGGTCGACCTCCGCTTGAATAAAGGAGGAGGTCATGACCTCCTCCCATTCGAATGGGAAAAAGTCATCGGCCTCCCCCAATACATGTGCTAGAGGCTTGTAGCCTTCATGGTCGAGGTTGTCAACCTCTATTGGCACCAAAATGGTAACTAAAGAATCCATTGTCAGTTTCGTTTTCAATTTTTTTATTTTTTAAATTTAAATATCATTTTATTTATATAAAATAAAATAATTAAAATATAAAATATTACACACAAAAATTAATATATCTTAAATTAATAATAAAAATCTATTTAAGAAACGAAAAATATTTAAGAAGGGTATAATATGCTAATAATCCCATCACTTAATGTTTGAGTTTAAGATTCCTAAATGGAAAAACAAACAAAAACCAATATCTTAATTATTAAATCTTACTAATCCATCGCTAGAAAGAACAAACACCACCTTGGCATCTATCTCTTAGGTAACTCTTACTGTTGGCAGACTCTACTTGCTTATCTTATCATCAATATCTTTCACAAAATTTGCACCCATTGACAAATTCATATCCGGACAAATTTCCTGCAGTGAAAGGATTGACAGCAGCGTAGGATTAAATACTATACAGTGAATCCCCTAAAATTACGTATTTTCCAGTCCAAATTAAAGTGATCAAACCCACTAAATTCGCTATGGCATGGCCTGGCACTATCAACTATGCCTGGATTCGATGGTTCCTTGAAAAGATTTCCTTTTGGCACTATCGCTGTCACATTCTTGGATGGGTTTTTTTGGAATTGTCTCAAATTCAATAATATTCTAAGGCTTATTCAACAAATTATTGACACTTAACTTGAAAAATATCGTATGGCAAATTGGCATTATCTCAATGACGTAACTTGCATTGTGGATGACATTTCTCGTGTGGGGTCTTGTCTATAGCTAATGTAAGATTATACTATTTTAAGAGCTAAAATTGCACTTCAGTCAATAAAGAAGGTATCAGCTGCATCAGCAAAGGCTCACACCAGAGCTCACAAAGCTAGATCCAGTTCATTGCCACTTCCTCCAGGTTGGTTCTTCTTTTCATTTTGTTACCTTTTTTTGTTTCTATTTGAGTTCTGCTATCTATCTGGGTTCTTTTATTTCATTGAAGTTTCTTTTGTCAAGATAAATCTGATGCAAGTAATGAGGTTCCCAGTTAGTTACAGTGCCTTTCAGTGGTTGTTTATGCTAATTGGGTTGTAGTGGTAGCATTTGAAGTTAAATTTGAAGAAATGATAGTAACACTTGACAGAGGATATATATAAATTTTGTCAATGCATATACTTCTGTATTGAGTTTGGTTAAACTGCATTTACATGTTTGAAATTCTATATCAGACCTCATAATTTGTTCATCAGGAGGAAGATTCAATTCCATCTTTAATGATTAAAATTTAGAACAGTTATGATTTTTCTGGTGCTACAATCTTATCTCTTATGAATTGTGGCTAGCATGGAATTACTTGAATTGACAGCCCAGCCACTAGACTTTTCAAGGTCCATATGTGATCAGGTTGAGATTGAGACATACGTGTAACTTGCGGTACTGATCCTCGTGGAAATATAGAGAACAACAGGAGGGCATAGTGTATGATGATTATAGCATCTTATTTTGCTTAAAAACATTTTAAAAAATTATTCATATATATTTTTGTAAGTAATTTTATTCAACCATAAAATGATTTAAAATCATTTTAATTTACTTTATTTAAAAAATTAAAAATGATTTTTTTTCATTAAAAAATTTGTATTTAATCAAATATAATCAAATCTCATCCATGGTGCACCAAACAAAAGACCATAGTATATCCAAGAGTGTCAATATTTGCACCCCTAAAAAATTGTATGTATTGCCCAAAACAAGTAAATTTATGAAAATCCAATATTACCCTATATAAAATTACTAAAATGGTTAAATAGTTTGTAAGTACACCCACAAATTATTAATCAAGTTTTCTAGTATAAATCTCTTTTAAGTTTCTCAAACCCTAACTTGTCTTTTAAATAACCGTTTAAGTTTCTCAAACTCTAACTTCTCTTTTAAATACTTATTTCAATTACCATAATTTTTAAGAAATACAAATTGATTGCAAAAAATTGGGAATGAATCAAGAATAGATCATTAGATGAAGTTAAATGTAAAAAGGTAAGTTTTAAATGAATTCTTATTATTTTTATTAGATTAACAAAATCATCATCTACTTCACTCCAAATAGGTCATAGACTTGGATCTATTGGTTGATAAGAATGACTCTCAGATTCAATCAAAACAATTTTGCCTTTATTCCTCTTTCTAAAGTGGTAGAGAAGGGCTCTTTAGAGTTTTTAATTTTCTTTCCATATGATAGGATAAAGAAATAGGAAGTAATGGTTGTTTCATTGTATTGATAGAAGTCGATAGCATAAAGAAAAAGAACTCTCCATTGCATTAAAAAAATTTTGATAGATGTTTTTTTTTTCTCTTGCTTGCATTTGAATAATGGGCACCTTCTATTTACAGAACTTTATTTATTTGGAAGTTTTGCCACTTCCCCTTATGAAAAGTTCAAATATACAATACACTTTTATTTTTTAACTTTCGGATGAAATCAAATTGTTAATTTGAATAAAACTCTCTCTTAAATAGTTCAAAATTAAAGTTTTGAAAATTATTTTGTTTATATATCATCCTCTTTTGAACAAGGAATCACTAAAAAAATTTACTTATCTAACAGAATAAATGTAGTTACAAAAATATAATTAAAAATAATAATAAAGGAGGGATATTTTGGGTATTAAATGGGATTTATTTACAATGTTTTTTTTTAAAAAAAATTTAATGAAGTGTTATTGCTAAATGGGTGTACATACAGGTTTTGATGGGTGTTAATATCGCAACTCTATACTCAATCTGATGTAGTCAAATAAATGGAATATAATCCAATCTCATACGGCTTACCAATCGTAGCCTAAATTATCGAACATCTAGAGGTAGCTCTAGGTATTAGAACTTCCACAAACTAAATTGTCAAGATTCCTAGTATCTTTCTTCTTAACTGACCTACTGAACTGCAAGGAGTAATACCGTTGTTCTTTTAAGACTAGGACATATACTCATAGTTGTAAATAAATTCACTGTATCGTTATGTGATAATCAAGATGAATATGTGAAGAAAACCATAACATCAATGACCCAAAAGCACAAGAAGGACCTAAGAAGTTGGTACTGAATTTTTTTTTTTTCTGTTATTTTGTTGCTAATTGGATGAATACTCTGCTATTGTTTTTCCTAGCAATGCTTGCACCAATAGCAGTGGCCTTGGCTGTTGGTCTACTTGGGTGGGCTTATCAGGCACTAAGACCTCCTCCCCCAAAGATTTGTGGGTCACCAGGTGGTCCCCCTGTTACTTCACCCAGAGTTAAACTCAGTGATGGAAGGCATTTAGCTTATAGAGAAACAGGAGTTTCCAAGGAAGTAGCTAAACACAAAATTATCATCTTTCATGGATTTGGTAGCTCCAAAGATCTTAATTTACCTGTCTCTCAGGTATAAACTGACAATTAATGCTTCTTAAACTTTTGTACCTTATTATAATTTTGACACTCTACCATCTTTGTTGCTTAGTAATTATCACTTATTTTTAATCTCTGTGTGGCCATGTACTCATGATTATGTATCTTTAGTGCATGTGTATGTAATGTTCATCGAGCTCGTTAAGTCTGGATATATGAAATTATCTAACTTGTTTGTAGATCATTAACTACAACAATATAATGCTGTATAAACAATGGAAAGGTTTCACTAACAGACTTCCACTCTAGACAAAGATCATATTCGAACTAATCATTTGATTTTTAATTCATTATTGGATTCTATTTTCTCATTTTTTTTATTAGAATTGGATAACATAATACGAAATATGGTAAATTCATATGATTATATGATTTTCAGGAAATTATAGAGGATCTCAAGATTTATTTCCTCTTTTTCGACCGACCAGGCTATGGTGAGAGTGATCCACACCCTTCACGCTCCGTGAAGAGTGAAGCATATGATGTTCAAGAATTAGCAGACAAGTTACAGATTGGGTCGAAGTTCTATGTTATTGGCCTCTCTATGGGAGCCTATCCTGTTTATGGCTGCCTAAAATACATACCAGATAGGCATAATTATTAACTTAAATTCTGCTTCTAGTTTCTCCTTTCATTGTTTTAACAATTTCATATCTTCATCCTTTAATTCTTCTTATTCACAGGTTGTCAGGAGCTGCCCTTGTAGTTCCATTTGTGCATTACTGGTGGCCTTGCCTGCCTACCAAACTATCCACGGAAGCCTTAAAGTTGTTGCCTCTGAGGGACCAAATGACGTTTCGTGTTGCTCATTACGCCCCTTGGTTATTCTACTGGTGGATGACTCAGAAATTGTTTCCATCATTAAGTATCATGTCTGGTAACACGGCTGTTTTTTGTCCCCAAGATATGGAGATGATGGCAAAATTGTCGGAATCTGGAAGCAATGGCCAGGTACTTTGTTTCTTTATCACATCAGATTAATTAATTATCCATTACTTTGGAATCCATCTATAGACCATCAAACATAGACTAAAACTTCACACTAAAGTCCATCATTTTGTTAGCTTGCATGTTAAAGATTAAAAATTTAATAACATTGTGTTATTACTGTCGGTTAGGTAATTCCAATAACATTGTGTTACCATACTAGAGTAGGTACTTGTTCTGTTAGAAGTAGCTTGTAGCCATGTAAGGGAGTGTTGCTTTGATGAATGCTATTGATCAATGGAAGACAACATTCTATTAGTAATACATCAAAGAATTATTTTACAGCAATGACCATCATGTTCATGTCTGTCAAGTTCTACATGTTTCACATCAGAAGATGCCTCCAAGCCTTCACTTGATAGTTCTTGGTTTCCCTGGTTCAGGATAAGGTCGAACAGCAAGGCGTATATGAATCTCTGCATCGAGACATAATGACAGGTTATGCTAAGTGGGAATTTGATCCCTTGGATATAAGTAATCCTTTCCCTGACAGTGAGGGCTCAGTCCACATTTGGCAAGGGTCCGAGGACAGAATCATACCTTCAATAGTAAACCGTTATATCTCACAGAAGCTTCAGTGGATTCAATATCACGAGGTTCCCGATGCTGGACATATGCTTGTTTATGAGAGCAAACACTATGAAGCCATTTTAAGGGCTCTTCTGCACAGATAAGCCCCTTCTCTGGTTTATCAATAGATTTTGCTAAGTACACTAATCAAGTTTCCTATAAGTATTCCTCTCATGATACTTTTGTTAGAATCTACGGTTACTTCAACAGGAATCGTATATACGTAATAAGGAGGATTTTCGTCTTAAGAATCTGTATTTAGACTTTTATGAAATGTGAACTTAGCTCAGAATTGATTTGAGATGCTCATCTATAAAAGAGAACGCGCATAAAATTTTCTTTAGAGAAAAATTCATTTTAGTACTTGATTTTTTAGAAATTGATAACTTTTTAAATATATTTAAGATAATATATCAAACATCCCTAAATTTATAAAAAATCCATCATTTTAGTCCCTACCGTTAGTCAATTGTTGATCAAATTAACGGTAAGAAGGTTAAAATGGTAATTTTGTATTAAAATTTTGGAAAAATTTCATTTTTGTCCCTAATTTTTTAGAATTGATAATTTTTTAAATATCTTTAATATAATATATCAAACATCCCTAAATCTATAAAAAAATTCATCATTTTAGTCTTGCTAACTAGTTTTTTAACAATTAACGTTAACAGAAAACGTAAAAAGATCAAACTACCCTTACTTTATTGGAAATACCTTATCCCTGATGCATAAAATGTAAAATATTTGGAATGACCATTATACCCTTCCATATAAAAATAAATTAGAATTGAAAAGACCAGAATACTCTTATAATTTTTTATTAATTATTTTTGGATACTGCATATTGAATGAATGAATTGCTTATTGCATCGAATTTGATGAATTTTGATGGGTAAGGAAAATACATTTTTGCCCTTAACACATAAAGCCAAAATAATAACAATTTAATATATTTTTTTTATGGTAAAAACGGTAACAAGAAAATGAGTTTAAAATGAGGTGTTGTTGCTTGTTGGTGACTGCAATTTTGCTGCCCAAATATTCTAATTTTCTTCTCCAATTTATTTGTCCATTTTTTTATCTCTTAATTTTTTTGCTCCAATTTTTTACCTCCAATATTCTTTTCAAATATTATCAACCCATAGTGGTACAAAAAATTCAAATATAGCTCTAATTTTTTACCTTTAATATTTTTCTCAAATATCTCAATTTTTCTAGACTACATACATGTTATCTTGAGAAATTTTAATGTAATATTACCATTTTAACCTTCTTACCGTTAATTTGACCAACGGTTGACTAACGGTCATGACTAAAATGATGAATTTTTTATAAATTTGGGAATGTTTAGTATATTATCTTAAAGATATTTAAAAAATTATCAATTTCTAAAAAATTAGGGATCAAAATGAAATTTTTCAAAATTTTTAATGCAAGATTACCATTTTAACCTTCTTACCATTAATTTGACTAACGGTTGACTAATGATAGAGACTAAAATGATGAATTTTTTATAAATTTAGGGATGTTTGGTATATTATCTTAAAGATATTTAAAAAATTATCAATTTCTAAATAATTAAGGATCAAAATGAAGTTTTTCTTTTTCCTTAAATCCATATCCTAATTGTCCTACATTTTGAAGTACTACACCTTGAGATATACCTAGAAGCAATGATAAACGCCGGCACTTTGTACAGGATATATTTCATGGATATAAATATTGTCAGTCCTAATATTTAGTCTGTTGCGTAATATTTCTACATGCCTCAATTTAAATTTGTTTCCCCTCGGTGCGGATAGATAATGATGATGTATGGTAATTAGTGAAGAAAATCCTTGGCCAATTATGGCTGACTGATTTCTTTCTTTCTCTTGTTTTTTAACTTCAAAGTGACGAGTATAGATGATGTTGCTAATGCTGGCTTATATTTGCCACTAAAATAATTGAAAACATAATAAAAAGATCTTTTAATCCATTAATGTCTAATTGTATTCAATATGATTCAATGGTATTCCAAATAAGTCGAGTAATGTATAGCACCCAATTCAATCCAATTCAATCAAAATAACTAGAGTAATGTATAGTATTCAATCTAATCCAATTCAATCAATTTTAATACGACATATCTAAGGGGCTGGTAGAGTTCGACTTGAGCCGAAACCTGATCGGGCCCAAGTCTTAACATATTGACCGTGCAATCTACCCTGGTCAGTTGATGGATGTTGATGTGAGCCTGATTTGCAAACTGGGCCCAGCATTAAAATGTGAAAATAATTGCTATATAAACACTCTATTTCTGTATCTAAACCTCAAATTACTGAATTTTGTTACTTTTAATTTTAATCTTATAAAAATTTACTAGACGCATAAATTTATCACGAAGCCACACCCGCAAACGTTATTTGAAAGTTAATAAGTCTAATCCAAACCTAAATTAACTTGAAATCTAATTTAGTCTGCAAAAATTAATTATAAAATAAACTAAAATGTTTAATTAGAAAACCTCTCCACTGGGTCTTTTTTGGTTAAAACCTTTATTTAAAAAAAAAAACATTGTTTTTTGACACAGACATTTCACATTTTCAATGGTTTGCATGTAACAAAGTCAATAATATCCGGACTTGTAAATTTAGATAAACTTAGCTAACCGATGCCCAAAAAAGGGACCTTATTGAACATTTTTTACAATTTAGGAACCCCATGAGCCAAGAATGTCAAGTTTTTCTCCAAAGTTAATGATTAAAATGAAGTTTTCCCATAAAAAAGTAACTCCCTCCTAAAAATAGATGAATCTCAAGCTAATACAAAGTCATAATTAGTCAAAGAAGACTTTCAATTCCTTCATTTATCAAAGTTTTATCATTTAATTTATAATATTACACAAAATGTAAAAGAAATATTGAAAAAAAAAAAAAAAAAAAAAAACCTGCAGCAATAGCAGACAACATTTAAGCAAAAGAATGTGCAACACCACCAACTTAAACGTCATTAATTATGTGCAGAATGCACATAGCAAAACGAGAAAATCAATAAATTATTTCCTAATCCTACAATCAAACCACCATTCATACATACAAATAAGGCTTTCCATGTTTTTTCCTATATGTTATGCGCCTATACATATAATGAAGTGATACAATTGGTCTAACACAGCTGCATGACTTCTGAGTTTGAGTAAATAAACTGATGCCCTTATATACCTTAAAACTGTGATGATAGTCATATACACTCGAATATACTAAAAATATGTCAACCTGCATCAGAAGTGAGCACCACTTTTTTGCCTGATTTGAATGGATGAGTACAGTAGGTATGTATTAATTTCCATGTTGCTTCCTGAGGAACGTTTACAGTAACAGCAAAGCAGTTTCTTTATACACTACTGCAATCTAATGCATTGATTATCTGTCGACGCCACATTGCAGTATCTAGATCAAATACCAGCTCCCATGTAGGCCAGTAGTGTAGATCCTGCTTTAATGTTAGCACACGAGGTTTCCCGTTCAAGTGCACTGTCTTTAAACGAACAAACTCTCCATGTTTTATTTCCTACATTAGTATTTAGAAAATTAGGATATGCATCTTATGAAATATAAGTAAAGAAACTCAAAAGCTTTTTTGGGAAAATAGTTTTATTCTATTGATTCTGAGGATATAGCATAAATTGTGCCAAGTATGCATCCTCAAATCAACTTAACATATAGAGCCTAAGAGTAAATTACACGATGTGAAATTGCACAGAAAGTATAAAATGATTCACGATATCAAATTGCACAAGACAAGGGTAACTAGGTGCTAACTCGTGTCTTTACCCTAAGCAAGCAATCAAATTAGTCGCATAAATAAAATAAGTCAAATTTAAAAGGATTGATTTGAAAATTTGCCCTTACATGAAACTGTCAAGTATCTTGCATATTTTTAAGGTGTAACAAGTTGATACTTGAGTACTTTTTAAGTTTCCAAATTATTTAATGACTATTCAAGTGTTTGTTAGTATACGATAGTTTTTAAATATATAATAATCCGGTATAATCTACAAATAACTAAAAGATGTACCTTTGTTACTTTCACGAAAATATCTAAATCAGGAGTCCGTTTTCCATTAACTTCAACAATCCATTGAAGATCATATAGACCATATCGATGCGCTGGACTACCGCGACAGCACCTAATAACATGCATAGCTTGTCACATTTATATTTAATATGAGGAATGTCAGAAGCAAAAAAAAAAAAACAAAAAACAAAAAACAAAAAAAGTATTATTGATCATTCAAGTCCCAAATTGAAAACTTGCACATTCGATTATTATAAACTTCATACAGGGTAGTGGCACATTCAAGCCCAGAAATGAAGAGAGGGAAGAGAGGGGGGGAGAGAGAGAGAGAGAAGCATTAGAGAGGATCAAAAAAGAGGAAAAAAGTTTTAAAAAAATCATTCAAGTCCCAAAATTCAGGAGATAAAGCAGCCCTGTGAAGGTACATGCATGTGATAGGCATACAAGCATATAGCTTTGATATTTCAAAAGGGATTTAACATTAAAAATTGAAAAACAAGAAAGACAACACCCTCATAGGGTGTGTTACGAGTGCTATGTGGTAAACTTATTGATCTAGCATGTGAGACAGCATGTTAGGAATGTTTGTATACTATTGTTAAGTATTTTTTAAACAGCTTGAGTCCTTTGGTCTAGCAATTGTTAACATGACATAATCCAAAAAACTTGCATTGACATTTGAAATTGTGTGCTTCTTCGTGTCAAAAATAGCATAAAAATTTCTGCAAGTACAAATCTTACCTTGACACATACACACCATGACCTTCTTCAGGAAGAAATCCAAGAGCGCGCACTGCTGGATGAGGATCCTGAACAAAACAACCACACCAATTTATCACACGTGCAGTGCCATTCCCATTCCTGACATCTGTTCCCACCTGAACATCAATTTCCTG
This sequence comes from Litchi chinensis, assembly GCA_019925255.1. Taxonomy (NCBI): domain Eukaryota; kingdom Viridiplantae; phylum Streptophyta; class Magnoliopsida; order Sapindales; family Sapindaceae; genus Litchi; species Litchi chinensis. The sequence continues at coordinate 16,058,787 of CM034473.1, read as the reverse complement.
TCCCTGTGAAACATGTGCAAGTCAATACCAACTAATGTCAACAAAAGAAAACAAAATGAATTTTTCGAGCATATACTCTTTTAATCAAAATAAATACTATAGCAGATCTTTTGGTTACCTGCCGAAAAATGGTAATGTCAAGCTTCCCATCATTATCACCACATTTGTCCAAAGCTTGACAAGCATTTTCTATGTCATGGAAGCAAGTAACTGGCTGTTTATTAACTGCCAACACCATGTCACCTTGTTCCAATAAATTCTGAGCATTTGATCCAGCCAGACAACCTTTAACACGTAAAACTTGTCGTCTAACAGGGTCTTTTTTGACAAGAGCCTACAGGAAATATTGATTGATATAGTTAACAAACATGCAAGGTGTCACTATAATCTATGTTTAAAGAAGCATTTATAAATAATATTCCAGTAGCATCCATCTTTTTCTGATAGGATAATACTATCCGTCTCAAAAACCAATGGAGAATTGATGAGAGACTGCCTAGTAAAGCCTTGAAGCTAAACATTTTACTCTGGTCTCAACAACTTTGGCCGATGAAGGAAAAATTTAGTTGAACAAACAACTAAATGCTAAACATCAAGCATTCTGCATTTCAAACAACCTACACTGGCAGTATTAGACAATCCATTGAAACTAACATTAAAGTATTGTGTCACTTTGACTCTCATCAACTAAAAATTACAAATTAGGAACCTCACTATCATAATCGATATGAATATAGTTTCCTTGGATACTGAGTAATACATGCTTAAAATGCAGATAAGAGATTCAATGACGTACATAATTATCTTTACCACAAATATGAAAGTATTTCATATCCAAGGTAAAGGCTTGGTCACGGGAGAATCCATTCATATCGCACGAGTAATAACCAAATAGAGAAACACATTGCAGTGGGAAGAAAGCATACTTTGATCCATTCATCACTCAGACCGAAACTTCGGGCTTTTGAAAGCAATCTAGGATGAAGTTCAACCTCCAAAATCCTAACAAGTGGCATCGTCATTTTGATACCATTTATGAGACAAGAAGGTCCACTTCCACCAGATATGATTTTTTCAAGGACTTGGCTGATATAATAGATTGGGATACCTCTGACATGTTGATGATTTTTTGAGGAACTGGAACCAGATTTCAGCTGAAAAATTGGGAATATAAGCATCAAACCACTGTTACAATAATAATGCAGATCACAAGCATTTAATTAACAGTTAAAACCTGAGTTGAGAAGCTTCCCCAGATAGCCTGAACCCTTCCATGCTCATCAGTTAGCACCCCCGAAAATGAACTACCAAAATCTGAGACAATATATGTTAGCACAAATAACTTAAAATAAAACCAGTTAGGATTATTTTATACAACAGAGACTCCCTCACCAGTATCAAGCTCAATGACTTCCATGTTCATTGCTCTGTATCGGGGACAATCAGCTGAGCTAATATTCAGAATCAGAGCACTAAACGGGTTGGTCACAATGGATGTCCTAGAAGTTGCTTGTAGACTTCTACTTAACCCAATAAGATGTACAGAATCCCCACGGCGTAACGCAGGCTCTGTTGATAAAAGGTTTACAACCAAAACAATATAAAAACATGCTATACTGTAATGACCATACATTTCCACCATTTAACCATAGAATCAACTTAACAACCAAGAGTTTATTCCCATTAATTCAAGTACTATATGGATGGCCTTTTTTTGTTTTTAACGTTTACCAAATTTGCTATACACCTCTCTGCAAAACAACATACACATACAATCCATGATCGTGCAACAATAAATAACAGTTAAACACTAATTATTTTTTTTGAAATAATAGAATTCAGTTGGTGAATTTCACTTTTCCTTCTTTCTTTTTTTCCCCAAATGAATAAAATTTTATGGTCTTTGATATAAAAAATAAACAATAAACATAGAAATCAGAGAAGTTCATAACCTGAAGTTTAGCATTGGCACATCAATAGTTGCAAGTCAAACCTACCAGGAAGTAGTTTAGCGGCATGGACCGCCGAGGCACCAGCAGCACCAAGGGCAGAAGGATCATATGCAACAAAAGCAAAATTGTGAACTGGATGGAGGAAAACCACCTGCAATGTAATAAAAGCAAGTTATTATACGTGTTAAGCAACATTTTTCGATATTATTTGTGTTTAGAAGTTTACTTCTCCTGGTATTTCAATTGGAAATGCAGCAAATGACAGCATCACATCGGATGCAGATATTTCAATTGTGCTCTTGTCAACGGCAACCAATCCCAGGTTTTGAGAATGGTGTACAATGACACCAGTCCCAAAATTATGTTGCGAATGGACACCATCAATCACACAAGATGATGGCACATGAACCTGCAAGCATAACCATCAACATGATTTAGTTGACATGTCTCAGTTTTCTAATTGTTAGAGCTTAATAATAAGTAAATAAAAACAACAAAAAGAATAGCTTTAAAGAAAATGACTCAGCTGCACGGTGAGCATACAATTTAAGCAGCCCCAACTCAACTATTTAAATTCAGTGTCCAATAAACGGACAAAACTATCAAAACAATCAACAAATGACAAGAACAATGTAGTTCTTTTGTACAATGATAAATCAATGACTTCTCCTGCATATGGCGCACCATGCTGAGTAAAATACTTAGTAGGTTACATATAATAGTTGTTGCAAAAGCCTACATCGAACTATGTTTCAATCAAGTATTGAGTGTGGAAGCTCTAGTACAACACACTGCAGCAATTAGCAACTCAACTTTGCAGACATCTAATTCAAGGCAATCATGATATATAAAATTTTAAATGTTACCTCCAACATTACAAGAGTGGGCTCTATCACATGTTCCGCTGTTGAAGCATTTGTTGTCGCTGCTGTTGCACCTTGATAATCTTTTAAACCTGTAGTTTCCATGGTAATTGGATCCTCAGCATCTCCACTTTCATTCAAGGTGCAGTCAGTAGTAACAACTCCATCAGCAGACACATACTCTTCAACTCGTGGTTTCAACCTTCCACCATTTGATTCATCCGGAGAATGTGATTTAGAACCATGTTCATCAGTGATTGCTATACTAGTAAGCCCATCAGTCAACTCTTGGTGGTCACCTTCATGCATGTGTTCCATTAGAACAGGCTCACCACATGATAAAATTGCTCGACAGGTTAAGTTTTGTGCTTTACCATTAATACCAGATGATGGCAACAAAGACTCAGGTTCAATAGCAGGCTTTGCTGTCCACAAACCAGAGCTGTCATCGCAAGTGTAAATTTGAGGGGGCGCATACCATTCATGACGATCAAGTGTGACAAGAGCAAACTGCAGTCATTAGAAGAGACAAGAAAATAATTTAAATACTCACTTAATTAATTACAACAATACATAGGGAGGGAGGACCATAAAAAAAAAAAAAAAAAACAGAGCTGGAGCAAGATTCATGCTTTCGAACCAAAACAAGTCAGTTTGGTAAAACCACAAATATCCCTCCTCTTCCCATTACCAGCCATAAGTTAAACAGCAGCAACTACCTCCAGTGGTCACAGTCTGTGAGGATGTTTATCAGTGGCAAAGGGAAGATTGATTGTCTTACCAGGGTTACTCCATAAAATGGGACACTGAAACCAACATGGTGATGTCATGGCTCATTAACTCAATGACCAATAACGTAGGAGAGAATTCTCTCCCTTATGAAACTGCCCGACACATACAGGAAGCTGCCAAAGAGACATACTCCTCCAATAATGACAACATAGCAGAGTTGTTTGGGATTGAAAGCTCACTGCATGACCTACGGCAAGGAGAAGGAACTGTCACGCAGTACTACAGCAATCTCACTTGGCATTGGCAGCAGCTGGACATGTTCACGTGAGTGGAAATGTTCGGAAGATGGTGCAAGACATAGGGAAATAATTGAACAAAAGAGGATCTTTAAATTCCTATTTGGCTTAAACCAGAACTTGGATGATGTTCATGACAGAGTTTTAAGCATCAAACCGCTTCCAAAAATCAGATAAGTTTTTTTGGTGGCAAGGAGAGAAGAAAGGAGGAAGCTGGTGATGATGGGAGGACAAACCAGGTCTGAAACTGTGATAGAAAACTCAGCATTGGCAGTTCAAGGGAACCAGCACTCGCCTGTTGATAACCGGTCTAACAAAGGGAGACCATGGTGTGACCATTGCAAGCCACCAGGCCACATCAAGGACAAATGCTGGAGACCATCAAACCAATAACAAGTGCCCTCCAAAGAACAAGCACCCCTCTTAATAAGTAAACTACATCCTCTAACCTAGGCCAGCCATTTGGGGACCATCAAACCAATAACAATAGGTCCTATCAACAATTGATTTTAACAAATCAATACCATTTTAGACCATTTGATAGGACAACCATCAAACAGCACAATTCAAATTGGTGCCGGTCATATCTTCTGCACATCCTAATGAGTAACATTGATTAGTCATTACCATACCTTTTATTCATGAGCCTAAACCCCCACTCAACTAAACCAAAAAAACTTCAGATATCATAAATCATATAAACACCATGAGAAATGGGAGGTACCAGCCCTACTGGTCAACATCAATGGTAGATGACAAATCAACTACTGTGTAAAAGAAATTCAGTACATGTTTAAGCATAAAATAGTTAGTGTGTAACATCAGTATATGCATTGAACTCTGTACATGTTTAAGCATGAAACTCAGTCCATGGTTATATCAGTACACATAAAGAAAAATAATGACCAATTTATATCTATCTAAAAAATGTATTAATTTAACATAATACCATTCATCAAACAAATGAAAGCAAAAAATTTTAGGAGTGCTAGCAGTCCCCCATGCAGATATATAATCAACTTGGAGATGCTACAATAGAAAACTTCTGTACCTTCCTACGATGACGATCCGTATAGGTTACATACTCTAATGGCACTCGAGCACCCCTCGAGAGTTTAGATAGAACTGATATAAATTCCTCCAGCTGCACTATCTCCTCACCTGCAAATTTCTTAATGATGGCATGGCGAGGAACTCCAGCCCTATATAGCACGTATCTGCAATAAATAAATATATATATATATATATATATATATTAACAGTTTGGTCAAGTCCTAATAATAAATTAACAAAGAAAAATGATATTTACAGTACAAAAAAACATTTTTGTCGTCTTAAATTATTAACTATTTAACAGATTTACAATAACAGCAGAAAATCAACATGTGGAGCATACAATACTTCACAACATATAAGTTAAGCCAACAAGCAATTCAAACTTCATAAAGTAGACTAGAGAAACTTACCCAGGTTCTGCAACATATACAAGCCCACAAGGAAAACGAAAGTTTCGAGCCTGTCCAAAGTAACAGATATAAACAATACGTACTCATATTTAAGCACATAAATCAAATATAATCCATTTGATCATATAAATCATCTTCATACGATCCAAAGTGGGGGTTAAAATCATATCAAACTTGACCATGCAATATGTGAGAAAGAGAGTGACCATTTTTCCAGGAGTACATAAGAGAAGACAAAGATGTTGGCCATAAGAAAGGACATGATAACTGAAGGAGATAAGGCTCTATAAAAAGCACAACACAAATGGCCAGAGTATGCTTAGTTCGTGTTTCCATATGCAGTCATCAAATAACATTATCTCGTAAGCATCAATATCTAGTGCAGTCCAAGTTACAATTAATAAAAAGCATAAAATGCATGTACAACTGTACCCAAATTGATGCTTATGTTTCAGTCAACAGCTTCCAGAGAAACCAGAGTTGAAGAAGAACAAATAAACATAGATAAATCCTTATGGTTTACTTAGCACAGCAGCAATATTAAACTTACCTGTTGATAAGATAGGGGGTGTATCACTGCACCACTTACTTCTAAGAAGTAGTCAGGAGTTATCAAACGTAAATCCTGAACCTGAAGCAAAAGCAACAGCAAGTCTGATTTTGCATTCACATTGAATGTTAACAATTCACATATTAGAAGCCATTTATAGTCCCACCACTAGGTTTACAGTCCTTGATGCACCACCCCTTTCCATCTGCAATTCTATCATCTTGTCTACACTGTCATCAAGCAAAGTCTCCAATTTCAGAAATTGAGTAATTACCTGCAATAGAATTTCAACGGTTAAAGGCATGATTACATATCAAAGCTTTCAAACAGCAGTTACTTATCAAATTTTTATAAGTAAATCAATATGTTAAGTTAACATCGAAAAAGACAAGGAACACTTTATAAAATGTACAACTATGCTCACTGCCATATGTAAAATACAAATTAAAACGAGTTCATTTGCGACAAAAAGCCATATGGAAACAGTTCAATGCAATAAGTCACCAGAGTCTATATAAATAAAGGCAGAACTTACTTCCCCATTCACGCGAACAAGCACATCTCCAGACTCCAACTGTGAATAAGCTGGTCCACCAGGCACCTGATAATATGTAGCATCAGATTGTAAGAATGTTTATTAACAATTCCGAAAACGTTGAATAAAACCTTAATAAAGAATTTACAGCTTAATGTTTGCTCACCACAGAATCAACAACAAGCAATCCGGTTTCCTCTGGGGGGCAAGCATGCCGCACCATCTAAACAAATGAAGAACACAAGAAGCTATAGGAAACCCTCCATGATGGTTATCAATCAAACAGAAAATGGTGGTAAAAGCTAACAACCAAATACCTGCTCAGTTTCACTTTGAAGACCAAGTCGCCGTATCTCATCAAACCCTTTATGGAGAAATGTTGTCTACATCATAAAATAACCAGACAGCATAATGTAAGCAGACTCGTCACTCAAAATTGTGAACCAAGAAACAATCTGAAAGAGTTAAAAGTTAGTTTGTGGTGAACTGTGCGACTATTGAGTCAGGGAAATCATCTATTTGCACAAGTTAGAAACTAAAGAACTGCTTGCTACACTAACAACATATGCTTACTTTGATTAGAATAATAAATGAAACGTCAACAGAAGGAAGGCTCTACAATGACCGCATTAAAAAACAAACCTGCAGTGTACCACGAGGAATAGTGAGTGCCTCCCATTTATTTTTGTAAGTATCTCTTCCCTTCTGGAGGGATCTTAATGCCCTTACAACCTGAAAATTATATTACAACATGTTTCAATGGTAAAAACTAAAATATTTATTCAAATGTTCAGTACTCAATTACAACAATTTTCTAATATTTAAACCAGTACAATGCAAAAAGAACCAAGAGCAAAGCCAAACTTTATCAAAAATTTAAATCATGCAGTACAACTCATAACAATGGAACAATTAAGCATCGGTACTACCACACATACATGAGTGCAAACATTCTACAAAGTCTCGCTTCATTAAACTCAATGCCAAACAAAAAGCATACCAAACAACAAATATGTACTAAAAAACCTATGGAACAAGCCAGTAAAGGTAGTATGGTCATATAGGAAGTCTTGGAAACAAATCTCACAGAAGACAGAATTTGAGGGGCTTGATTTTCCATTTATGGCACATATCATAATTCAAGTTGATTACATACAACAAAACCGCTACAACTTAAATATATGCTATTGGAGAAGCACAGAATCAACATTCACACTTTTTATACATAAAACGTGTTTTAAATCGGTAACGCCTTGGCTACTTTTCAAATTTACAATAAGAGAACCATTATGAACACATAAATGTATTTCTTTTATATGATGTGTTAGACTAAATGTTCTTTAATTGATCCACATCATGTGTTTAACCAAATCTCTCAGTGCTATATTAAAATTTTACTTATTCCAGTTAAGCCATAAACTAAACATAATAATATTGAAAACTTGCCCCTGATAAAATAAGTTTTAAGTAAGCATATAAATAAACAGAACTCACTCGTTCTAATGGTAAATAAAAGGCTGATGCACTTGATGACTTGCCACCAGCATTCAATGCTACTGCCCTGCCTTGCCAATCAATAACTGGGGAACCACTTGATCCCCCCTTAGTACCAGATGCTGCCTGAAATTATAAATGAAACATAAGCTAGAAACCAAAAGATATTCTTAAAGTGAAGATGAAATAGAGTAGACTACCTAGGACCAATTTGCAACAATTCATGATCCTTTAAGCCAAGCAATCAAAATATGTTTTATTTGGAATTAGCAGCAATGATAACAGGTTACAAAATGAACTAAGAAAATACAAATTATCTGACATGTTATTCCCTGATTACCTCCAACCAGTAGCTTAAATACTTACTTGTATGTAAAATGTATTGAAATCGTTATAGCCATCCCTGCACCAAGTAGCAATTGATGTCAACTATTATGCATGGTAGACGTAAACATGTGTCCGAAGAACAAAAGTCACCAAGAAGAGCAAAAAGCTAAGTCTAGAATTACCTGAGAATATCAATCAAGTAATCTACACAAAAGTTCACGGTTAATTGTTATCAAGCATATGCATGTAAGATGCTGATCTCAAAAAACAGAAAACCTAAATGAACACAAATATATGTTTAACTGTGTTCGTTATCATGTTAGTTCACGGTTAATTGTTATCAAGCATATGCATGTAAGATACTGATCTCAAAATACAGAAAACCTAAATGAACATAAAGTACAATGTTTTTATGCATTATAGGTATTTATACAATAAAAGAAAATTAACTAACATTGTGACGAACACAGTTAAACATATATTTATATTAAAAGTAGCTTCCTAGGGGAGGCAAAAGAACAATAAACATATGCATTTGAAGAAAATTTGTTGGCATTAGATCAAAAACTGTATAGATACTACAGAAGAACATCCACTACTGGTGTCATGAGAGAGTACTACCTGAATTTGAAGGTTTCAAGACTTCCACATACAACATCCCTATCTTCTATACGATATGTTAAGCAAGAATATTTAATTGCAACCTTCAACAGAGAGTACACTTCTTAATTCCAATTGGGATCATTAGTTTAATTATTGAAAATGTGCTTACTGTATCAACAGATTATATTTCATAGAAAAGTTTGAGGGTATTTATTTGAATACAATGTAAATCTTATCCTTTTTAAACAATAATACATATGATATAAGAAGAGCTCTACAGAAATATTAACCAAATTATATGACAGCTTCTGTACATCGCCACCACATAACAGTATGTTTCATATGCCCAACTCATGGATAGGTTGTGTAAAGATTAATAAGTAATTAACATATAATATGTAATTGTAACTCATATATAACTGATCACATGCAAAACAAACAAAAAAAGGGAAAATAAATGGCATCATAAACGGGCTTAATTCGACACAAGATGCAACTTCGTATAAAGCTCAACCATGTATTACACCATCAAATTTAGTAGCAGTATAATGAATACTTATTTTTCCAAATAATCACTTTCAATGAAGACATAGACAATTTGAACAAAACATTAGTAACACTAAAACATACTTTTTATAGCACGGAGCATCTCTATCTAAACGAGCAAGAGTGCCCGCCAAGATTGAAACCTGCAAATTTGGAGACAAATGAACCAAAAAGCTTACTAAAAATCATTGAATCATGGTTAGACTTACAATAACATAATATTGGACACTGAAGAAATAGAAGAAATTCAAATGAACGCATATAACATGTTAATAGCAAAAATGGAATTCATTCAAATTATATACATTAACTCTAAAACACCCCATTTCAAAATTATAACTAATATTTAAAAATGTTATTGATAAAAGTACCATTGTAAATGGAAATGTAACAGCCAAGGATGAAAAGGAATGCAAGAGGTCATGTAAATATATACCTTCTCACCACTGTCATTACCAACAACCCTGATTTCAAGTCCAACACAAGCAGCTTCAGGGGCAAGAGGAATCTCCTCATAGTCCAGAAACTGTACTGCACTTGGATCATAACGAAAGAAGCCAAAATCATGGACCTATAAAAGAAGTGCACAAGATGTTAGTACCATTGACAATGAACAAATAAACACAAAAGAATGAAACAACATGCAAATGATAGAAAGGAGAGAGAAAAGGTGTATAAGTCAATGCAAACACTTAGGTTCTATTTGGTATACCTGTATTGTATTGGATTGAATATAGAGAATCTTTGTTTGGTGCAGTATTGAATCAGATGGGATTGAACTCAATTTAATACAATTCTTGTTTGCATGGAATTGGATCCGCTAAGATTTATTCAATTTGAAATAGTTTTTTAACTATTTTTAAATTAATATTAAAATCAAAATGATTTTAAAATATATATTTCTAAACTAAAATTAATAAATTATTTATAAAATATTTTAACAAAATTCAAAATTTATAAAAATATAATTATTTTAAATTTGTGTTGAATAATAGGATGTTCGATTAAATAGTAAAATAATTAAATGAAAAGGGAATACTGTCAAATCAAAAGTCAATGAGAAAGAGAAACAATATTATATTTGTTAATTTGTATCCTATAATGACTGGATACGACAAAATCCATTTTAAAGATGAGAAAAGCTTTAATGTGTTTGATATATGTTTTCACCAGCTAAATCACAACATACGGCATCTGTGTCTCACGCAACTGAATGCATTTCTCATAACATTAATAATTCATATCCACATATCATGATCTTAGATGGTCAACACATATACGTCAAGCATATTGAAGCTTTTCTCGTTGAAGATAGGTTTATTAGATCCAGTAATTGTTGTTTACAAAAACACTGCTTGGTTTGTCCTTATCCAGTATGATGCTAGTCCAAACCAACCTCTAATCTACTCCAACCGTATACACAGTCTTCCAAATGCACCCTCATAGGCACTCACTTAAACAAGGCAAATTAAATCATAACACGATAAGGACATATTAGCAAAGAAGAGAACACTAAGATATAGGTCTTTATGGTACAAAGATGTAATCCCATTTTTTTTTATTTTTTTTTGAGAGTGATTAGTTTCACATATAAAAGATGCACAACTGGTTAATAATAAAACATGAATTAAATCTAGCGATAATTGACTAACTGGATCTCTGTATATAGGATACACTGGAATCTCTTCTCGATTCACAAACATTGCCTCTGCCACAACAGGTCCTACACATCCAGAAAATCACAAATAAATTGAGAGTGATGCCACTGACAATCTACTAAATATCATTTTACATTCCATTTTAAATTTGTTTGTTCATAGCAATTATATCCTTAACAAAAATTAATAAAGAGTACATAAAGTGTTTAAAGACACTCCATTATACATATATTAATTTTTTAGAATCCACTATTATTTCTTTTTCTCATTTACATTCATAAAACTGAAAATATCTCCCTATTTTACTAACTATTTAAAACTTTCCTTGATTCATAAAGAATGACATGGACTCAAAATCAAATTTCAAAATAATAGATTTTTTTTTTTTTTTTATCTTCTGACACTAGATCAGACAACTACTGGAACTTTATTTAAGATAGAACTCTATCTTGCGGTCCAGAACACTGCTTTGGGAGAGGTTAACCCACATTTATGGGAAAATCGCCCACATTTTCCTCCTTTTTGTTGGCATTGCACCTTAAACCTTACCCTTTGTGCTGGGCAGGTGCTGCTAGTGCCACTACACCAATAGACTTTTAACAAAATAATAAAGAATTATTTGCAACAAAACAAATAATATGAAGAAATAATTTTCTTAATTAATTTTAAACTTAAAGGTGTTTGTATATAGAGTTGTCTTAAGAATTTTAAACTATTTATTGTATTGAAATTTAAAAAATGTAGTTTAATACTAATTTCATTTGTTGAATTAATACATTGATTTATGAATGTAATTGCATTAGAAATTATTTTGAATTTCATCAAAATACTTAAAAAAAAAAAAAAGAATTTCATCAAAATTGATATAGAAAATATTAAAGCAAAATAAAGTATCCTTAAAAGTCTAATTGAATTGCCTTTTTCCTTAAAATGAAGTGTATTTATAATAGGAATGTCAAAAGATAAAAATGATAATATTTGAATAAAATGAAGTATATTTAGAATTTTTTTAATTTTGAATTTTTTACTTTAAAATGTTTTTAGAAAAGAAGTGTCAAAAGGGAAAAAAAATGGAGTGCAAGGAGAAAATCTCTAAAATTAAATAGCAACATAAACACAAAATACACTTGCACTACAACAAGTATAAATAAGCAAGTTTGATTAATGAAAATATATACATACAAATTATTTTTTGGCCAAACAAGCCCCTTTAGTTTGCTTAATTCGCTAATTTACCCTTTCATATTAGTATTCTATTAATCAACAGTTATAGGGTACAGTAACTTACTCATTTTGAAATTAAACAAAATATTAAAATAAATAAATTGATAAAAGACTATAATAAATAAATTCCATAAAATAATTAGAAAAATTAAATAAAAAAGGGATATTTAAGAAAAACTCCCATAGTTTATTGAAACGATCATTTTCACCCCATGGTTTGAGATATATATTAATTTTACCTCACACATTTACTAAAATGGTGAAAAAACCACCATGCCTCTCTCCCTGGAAAGCGATCCATTGTGAAGGCGGTTTCGCCTTCCCTCTCTCTCTCTCTCTCGTCTGGCAACGCCTCCACCGTTGGTTTAAACCGTCGATCCTTCTCCTTTTCTTTGCCCCCCTCACATATCCGATGTTGATTGGGGTTGATTGGATCGACGGTTGATTTGGGTTTAACAAAAATTTGTGCAAGGTTTGGGGTTGATTATTGGGTTACAGGATTGATGGTTAATTGGGGTTTATTGATGGGTTACTGGATTAGGTTTGGGATTTCGTGAGATGGTCAGGTTTTGGGTGTTTACTATTTAGAGAGTGATGGTTGAGCATTTGGGGTGATGTTTTGATTTTGACTGAGAGGTTTTTAGGGAAGGGAGAAGCTATTTAGGTGGCCTTCCTTTTTTTCTTCATCAACAATGAAGCCTTTTTTTTTTTTTCTCAATTGATCTCTCTTCTATCTTCTCCCTCTCCAATCTAGGTTAACAATGTTTAATCTGGGTTTGGGGGTGGTGGTCATGGGATGAATTGGGTGTGTGGTTGTTTGTTAATTGATTGATGTGTGGTGAATTGGGTGTGTGTGACCTAGGTTGATTGGCATATTAGGTTGTTTCAGGGTTTGATCTGGTTGTTTCAGGATTCAATAAGGGCTCTTTCAGGGTGTGAATTCAATGAAGTAAATTTTGATTTGGTGTTTCTGTGAAAAAGAAAATCTTCATCTATGTTCAATCTAGTTTTTTACTTTTTTTTTTTTTCTTGAAATTTATTATTTTACATTTTTTTCTTATATTTTAATTTTTGTATTATTATTTTGTAAAATTTTGAGGTCAGAGATGGTGTCATCAATGTACGAGAGCAGATCTCCTCCTTTCATTAAATTAATTTAATTAATTAAATATTATATTTTAATACTTATTTATTTTATCATAATTTTATTTTTATTTTTTTATTTTTTAATATTATTTAATAAATATCTTGAGCATAAAAAGTAGTTTTAGGATTACCGATTACCTAATAAAAGTTTAAATAATATAAAACTATAATATATGATAAAGTTATTTTTATGTAAAATTATAATATTTTTACTTTTATCGTTATAAAAGTAGTTATTAAAACTAATTTAGAAATAATATTAATAGTTGGAAGAATAGTTATTTAAAAAGTAAAATAGGTTTTTTGTTACTCAATATACAAATGATTGGAGGGAAGGGGTAAAATAGAGAAAAATGAAACTAAAGGGACCAATTACGTGAATATATCAAACTGCGGTTTTTATAAAAGAGACGATGGTAGGGATGGTAAAAATACCCGATCCGATTCAAACCCAAAAAAATCCAATCTATTTGGGGCAGATTTGGAGCCAAAAAAATTGACTTTGGGGCGGGTTTGGAGCCAAAAGACTTATCCGATCAGGTTACCGGGGCAGCAATGGGGCAAACTTTTTTGCCCCGACCCGCCCCATTAACCCGACATATTTTGGCAAATTGCGATAACTTAGATATTCTTATGTGGTGGAAGACAAATGGAAGTAAATATCTTATTTTGGCTAGGATTGTTAGAGATGTTTATGTCATTCTCATATCAACAGTTGCTTCAGAATCAACCTTCAACACTGGTGGTAGAGTGATTAGTCCACATCGTAGTAAATTACACCCAAACACATTAGAAGCATTAATGTGTGCACAAAACTAATTATTGGCTGAAAAGCGAGGTATAAAAGTTATAAAATTTAAATTAGTGTTAGTTTATTATATTTATTTGATACCGATTAACATATTTTATTTGTATATATGTGTAGGGTTAGATAAAAAAACTCAACAAATTGATTGTTATGAAGAAGATAGTGACGGTGATAGTGAAGAGGTAAATTATGATAATTATATATTACATTTTTAATATTATTTTTATATAACATTAAAACTTATTAACATAAGTTTTTATTTTTTTTTGGATTACAGGTTCGTGTTTGAAAGTATTGGGATGAATTTTTAGCATGAATTTTTATAATGTTTTCGGTTATTTATTTATTTAGTGTTTTAAATGAAACTTGATTATATTGTTGCCATTATTTTGGTATTTATGACTATGTAGTATTAATATTTTGGATTGTGTAATGACATTTCATAATAAATGTAATTAATTTTTTTATATTTATTGTGTTTTTTTTTAACATATTTGTTTTAGTTAAAAATTAAATTGGGTTAACAAGTCGGATTCGGGGTAAGTCCCTTCAATTGGGTTTGGGTTTGGGGTAAAAAGTAATGATCCGTTTGGGACAAAGGTTGGGTTTGGAGCATCCCTCAAAAATTTCAGATCAGGTTTGGAAAGGGCCAAACCCGATCCGATCCAATTCATTGTCATCCCTAGACGATGCATTTCTTTGAAGTACAAACACAAATTCAGATTTTTTTTGTTAAAAAAAGAATAAATTTGATTTTAGTTCCTACATTGCATTTATTGCTAGCGTGGTACCTCGCTTAAGAGAATACATTATTTTCGTCCTTTGACCATAATTTTAAAGCTAATACAAGATACACAATGACCATTTTGCCCTAAAAATAAAATTATCAATGTACCCATACAAATATTAATTAAATTTAAAAAATTCTTTAACTCTCCACCACCGATCAAATTGTAATGGATGGTAAAGATTTAATCATCAAAATTAAATTTAAAATATTAAAAATTTAAATTTAAATATAAATTTAAGAAGTAAAAGGTGAAAAATAATTTGAAATATTTATCTATCATCTATTACAATTATAGACAAATGGATATTTTTGTGTTACAAAAATTAACATGAAAAATAAAATAAATAACAAACTACATATCAACATAAAAGGAGATCTCCATATCCCATTTATCATCTAATTATTATAAAATCTAGAAATTTGAAAAAAAAAAACAAAACAAAAACAAACAAACAAACTACAAGAACTTTAAAAAATTTCAAAAAATTATTAATTCTGACCATTCATCTTTAGATGAACAATTGGACTCCTTCATCGCTTGATTTCTAGGTGATGGAGATCCACCATCTGGTTTCCAAAAGATGAAATCCCATCACTTGGATTTCGAAGCAACAATTGTCACCTAGAAAAGGAGATCCAAGGCAACAAGATATACATTGATGGAGATCTCGTCATCTAGGATCTCCATCTATACCCAGAATCTCCATTAGAGTTGGAGGTTCAATATAGACAAAGACTCTTTCTATCTCTTTGTGTAAAGGACACAGATGGAGGTTCAAATTTGAACCTCTATATCAACACACAAAGAGATCTCCATCTCTTCCATGAAAAAATGTCAAGATGGAGACCTCCATCTCTACTCAAGCAAAAGCAAAGATTGAGGTTTCCATTTTTGCCCACAAAAATTGTAGAGATGAAAACCTCCATCTATTTAGACCATTGCAATCAACTTCCTCTCTAGTTGTATCCTTTTAGATTTGGAAGAATCTGGTTTGAAATCTAGATTTGAGATATTATAAAAAATCCTTTGAAAAATAAACTAATTGTGATTAGCCTCCAGTGGTTTTTTTTTTATAGATGAACCGCCCACTGTTCTTAACTTTCATCCATCCAAATCCATGAAATAACCAAAATATCCTTTCAAAATTCTAGAAAATCTCTATCATACCCTTTAAATTTATATAATGATTGAAATACCCTTCATATTTATTTATTATTAATTAATAATATTATTAAATAAAAATAATAGAAAATTTAAAAATAAAAAATAATAATTTTCTAAAAAATTTAAAATGATTAAAAACTAACTAATAATAATTAAAAAAAAAATCATCACACTTCACTCATTCACCATGGTCGCTCTCTCTCCATTTCACTCTCTTCTTCTTTTTTTCTTCTCTTCTTCTTCTTCTTCTATTTTCTCTTTTCCTAAGTTTGACAAACCCATTTGAATCTGGGTTCGTTGAACCCAGATATTCAAGCATTGTTGAACCTAGATCATCCGAGATCAATCTAGGTTCGTCAAATCCAAATTCTAGGTTTAAACCCAGATGTTTATTTTTTTATTTTAATTTTACTTTTTCCAAAGCTTTTATTTTTACTTTTTCTTAAGAGGAGTTAATGATATTGAATTGATGGTTTGATGATGATAATGATGGGTCGATGTTACTAATGATAGGTTGATGATGGGTTGATATTAATCATGGTGGATGTTTCTAGCACATTGGTTAAGGATTGATGAATTTTATTATTATTATTTTTTTTTTAGAGGAAGATGAGTGGGTTATGTTGATGTAATCATTAAGGTGGAGAGACCGGATCTCCACACCTAACTTTTTTTTTTATTTTAAAAAAACCTTTTTAATTATTTTTAAATGACGTTCATTGTCTATCAACATAATAAACGGTGGAAATCATTTTAAATTTGTTTAGAAAAGTAATTAATTTTTTAAATAAATCATTAAAATTTTTAATTTTTAAATTTATTTTTTAAAAAAATTTACAATTTTTTTACAATTTTTCTCATTTTAAAATTTCAGTTGTTTTATTAAATTACTATTTTACCCTCAAATTTTAACACTCCTTAGATCTTTTAAACAGTAGAAGACAGATTAACCAATAAAAAAAAAAAAAAAAAAATCGAGAGCTAATCATAATTAATTTACTTTTTTGGGGTGCTTCATAATATCCCTTTATATTTTTGAACCCATATTGCAACTCACCTTTTTCAATATTTCTATTTACAACTTTTTATTTAAGTTTTTAACTACACATTTAATATTATGTTTTATTACAAAAAATCTTCACGGTTCATCACAATGATAAAGAAAATAGTTTTTGTTTTATTATTTTTAATATCTAACATTTTTATTTTGATTATTTTAAATCTACTGTTAATTTTATTTTATTCTATTGAAATGACGGAAATTAAATAACTATTGCTCTACTAAAATTTACTAATGTTTGACTAAAATGATGTATTTTCAAAATACGAAGTACCGCACTAGTCATAAATGAAATTTATCAAAAATATTGGGACTACAATGAAATTTGTCTTGGAAAAAAAAATCTCCCAAACAAGTTATACACCATACTACGCAACAAAAACCTCTCCTGTATGGCTCTACCCCATCGGATTCATAAAAGTCCTCACTTTTCACTTACACACACCACCAAAGACCATTTTCAATCTCATACTAATTGAACAACCTCCAACACTCATATAAAAAATCCAAACACATGCATACACACACACACTTACACTACTAATAACAACATCGAACAATCAAATTCATAGCATACAAACTACATAGTAAACACCACTATCATGAAAACAAAAGCAAACCCTTTCGAAGGAAAAAGGAAATAGAGACAGAGAGCGGCCTACGTACCTGGCTTGACTACATGGCGGTTGGTAAGGATGATCCCGAGGCGTTTGTCGACAACAAACCCAGTAGCGTGGCTGGCGCCAGCCAACTCGGTGTCAAAGGCACGGGGGGCAGTGGTGCGGAGGACGACGACGGCGGGGACAACCTTGTTGAGGGCCCGGCGCCACTCCTCGGCGGTGGCGACGTTCTCTTTGTTAGTGGAGGCAAGTGCGTGTACGTCCATGCACAAGTCATCGGTGGTGGTAGACTTGAGTGGTGATTCGAGACCCCCCACCATCGGAGCAGCTTCCAACGAGTCTTCCATGAAGTGGTGACGATGAGAACGGAAGAGAGAGAGAGAGAGAGAGAGGGCCGTCAACGTGAAAGAGAGAGAGAGAGAGAGGAAATGTCAGATGAGTCGGCTGCGGATTTTACTTTGTTGCTAAGTAATGGGACATAGGTGTTGACCAATTAATTTGTCTGGCCGGTCAATTTGTAATGCAATAATGAAGGTATTTTAAAACGTATTAGGTAGTGTAACACAAGTCTTCGAGCTGGTCAATTGGTACCGCAATAATCTAGCATAAATGAATAATATTTTAAGTGCCCATATTTGGTTGACAAAGAGACCGAAAATGATTGGAGTTCTGTTTGAGGTTAAAAGTTAATATTTTTTTTAATTAAAAATGAATAAATGTTAATAATTTTTTAATTAAAAATGAATAAATCCTTTTTATTTGGGTTAACATTGAAGTTATCCTAAGATAATATGTATCTAAGTTCACAAACTTTTGAGTGAGCATTGTATCCTTTACGTTTGTAGGGAATGACTCATGTATTATCATATGTGAAGAGATTTTCCTTTAATATTATGAATTCTTCGTGTTATTATGAGTCTGGAAAACTGAATTGATACAACTGTTGTGGAAACATCTTGACAAGTCCTAATAAATCCTAACAAAATCATGTGTGGAGAGACTTCTCTTCGATTTTATGAGAATAGATTCTTCATGTTATTGTCAGTGTAGAAATTAAACTAAATTGATAAATTATATACAATTGTTGTGGGACTACATCTTGATAAGTCTTAACAAATCATAACAAAATTACAATACATTTATAAAGAATTGATTAAAAAAATTAAATATCTAAAACTCAAGATTTTGATTTCCATTTTAAAAGAATTTATCTCAATGTATTTTGAAATTAGGTATTTATCTTCAATATCGATCGTGTCTAATGAATTAACAGGTCAAAAAGAATTTAATCTAAACATGATTTATCAACGTAACAAGTTTAACGTGTTGACCCGTTAGTGATCTGAACCAAATAATATCTATTCCAAATTCGTTAATGTCATGTCGTATTTGTGTATGTGTAGACAATTGCCCCCCTAGTTTTATGATATAGTTCGAATTTCGTATATATATATTTATTTATTTGTACATACAGGATAGTATTGTTAGATTTTCTCCTTACGGTGTCACGTGTATTAGTAGATTTTTCCAATTGTTTAAATGTTGATCACGCTAGAATCCTTTTAACATCATGAGTATCAATTTGTCTTTTTATCAAAAAGAAAAAACCATATTTTATCTTTTTTTTTTTTAAAGAAAAACAAAAGTGGTGTGCCGGGTCGGTAAAGACGAATGGGATTGGGTGGGTTTCATGGATAATCCATGCAGCTACTCGACGTATCATGAATAAAATAAAATTTATATTTGTTTTTACTACTTTGGATGCTTACAATTAACAACTGCCCTGTTTTTTATTCTATTTCTTATTTATTAAATATTTTTATTTTAATTTATTTTTTGATCACATAATATTGTATACCACAAATTATCATTTTTTTGACAAAATAAATTATCATGTTACAATTAGTACTGATAAAATTTAGTAGTAGTCCTCCATTCTGGATCATCATTTGCTATAATATTTGTAGTGGCCGAAAACCCTGGGCCCATAAAACGATGGCTCCAAGCATTCTTTGGACAGCGGGACCAATGACTCAGTTGATCCAGTATGGGCCCAAAGCTCGAGAATCCTATTTTGGCTTAGTCACAACCGATTGGAAGAAATATGCACACCTAAGAGATAATACCCTTATCTTCTGGCTACAAAGCATAAGATCTGGACCCTTCCCCCTCCTGGTTTTTTCAAGCTTAATTCTGATGCTGCTGTGTTTAAAGCGAAGAGAAAGCTGGGCTTGGGTTTGTGGTCGGAGATAATTTGGGTCAGGTAAGGCTAGCAGCAGGTCTGAGTTTATTTCATATTCAGCAGGTTGATATAGCAGAAGCTCTTGCAGTTTTTAAAGGCATTAAGGCTGCAACTCAGCACCATTTCCTCCCCTTAATTGTTGAAACCAATGCTTCCTCAATAGCCCTTCTTTGCAATGGGGTTCAAACCTTTCGTTCAGATATAGCTAACATTGTGGAGGATATCAAACATCTGATGGTTGCGCATAGTATAGAGTCTGTCAACTTTGTTTTTCAGGAATGTAGTAGAGTTGCTCATGGTATTGCTTCTTGGGCTCTGTGGCTTAATAATTCAACCTTTTGAGAGCATAGGTTTCCTGATTGGTTGTCTGCTCTTGCTGATGCTGATGTTTTTTGTGAGATTGTTTTGTTGTTAGCAGAATATACATTTCACACACACACACACACACACACACAAAAAGAAGGGCTCCTATTCGAAGATTCCTTGGTCACCTGTAAAAAGGTACCTAATCTAGAGGACCGGGGGAGGCTCTCATTCATATACACGGCATAATACAGTTCTGGCGTCACAGCCTTCTCTTGTTTGCCTATTGTTGCAATCTCCATAATTATATATGTATATATATATATATATGTGTGGAAATTGCATATATACATACATATATATTACTGATGGGTTTCACATGGTTCTATGAGTCATCATCTCAGTCTCTCAACCCACAATATCAGCCTCTTCTTTGTTCTCTGTCATCATATTCACCATCTCACACCGGTCATGGGGGTCGGTCTATCCACTTGTCGTCTGTGAGCACCGGTTTTTTCCTTCGTCTCCAATGGTCCGTGTCGTCGCTGCGGAGGCCGATATAATACATACAGAACCCAATCTCAACATGGAGAGGTTGTCACATGAGTTCAACTCCACCGGTGCGCCTAGGTGGACCTTGCGTTTCCAACACTGCCGCTGTTGGACCACCAAGGCTGTCCACCGAACACAGTGTAGTCGACCACCATAATTGGCACCACGCTGCCATCAGTTCTCTTAGAGGTCAGGTCTATCCTCTTCGATCTAGACGTGTCGACCGCTGTCACATTCCCTTCACGCCAGGTCTGTTGACACCGCATGTTCAATTGCTTATGATAATGTTTTATCATGTTAGCCTTTAATATATCATGCAAGCTTTTATTATATCACATATAATATCATTACACACTTGTGGAACTATGATTTGGTGATATAATATCACACCATGCACTTAGATAAAATTTATTACATCAACATTTATCTCCCTTTGCTGACACGTTACATAAATAACTCTTGCCTATTAGTTTAGGCTACATGTGCATGCCTATTAATATATAACATTTTATGTTACCTGGTCATGCTCATCTTTCCTTAACGGTTCATTCAACATGATCATGGATCATGATTAATATTCTATTCTATATGAACATGAATAGTTCATTTTACATAACCATGCTTATTATTACAAGATCATTCCACATGGATATGTTTATCTACTCTTTGCGGCCATGCCTATTGATACTTGGATATTTTATTGGGATAATTTTAATTTCACCCCTGTTGTTTGATATAATTACTAATTACCCTTATAATTTAGATAAATCTCATTTTACCCTTCTATTAACTTTATTATTGAAAAGTGAATTCTAATAGTGATAGTGGGTGAAAAAACTAAATTGCCCCTCAGTTATAAAATTATCCCTTATAAAATTAAAATTTGTTAAAATATGGTAAAATAATAAATAATAAATAAATTATTAATAATTTCTTGTAATTTCTATCGTCTATCTCTATGATGAATGGTGGAGATTGATTTCAAATAATTTTTAAAAAATTAAAAAGACAAAAAATAAGAACATAAAAACCTAAGCTGAACCCAGATCTTCAAACTTTGAAGATCTAGGTTTAACAACTCTGATCATTATCTTCAAATCATTACCAAAACAAATCAAAACTTAGAAATCATCACTAAAATCTCATCCATACAAAATTCAAACAAAAAACTAAGAAACCATCAACAATACAAAAATCAAACTCAAAAATGAAAAAAAAATAAACACAAAAAAACAAACTCTTCTTCTTCTAATTCCTCAACACTATCAACACAAACCTCACCCCTCCCCTATTACCCCTCTGCTTCTTTTCTTACACTTCAACCTTTACCACCATTCCAAGTGACGGAGATCGACAACGATGAAACCCCAACCTGCACCTTATCTTCTTCGCATCTTAAGTGCCAACACCATTAGAGACCCAAACACCATTGGAAATCGTCGATGAGCCCTAATCAGAGCTGAAGAGGATGGAGGTGGTAGAGACATGCATGAGGTCGACACTATCATCGAGATTGAGGTACTAGTTGGTAGCCTAGTTGACGGTGAAAGTGGACTCCTCTAATAAATCGATGGCGATGCCCATCTTACGATAGGTAAGAAAGGTAAGAGTAGGGGTGGTGGAAGAGGTATAGGAAGCGATGGTGGGGTGGTAGATCTTGATAATTGAGAGAAAAGAGAAAAAAAAAAAAAGATTGGCAAAGAGAAACTAAAGAAGAAAAAGAAAATACCAGAGAAGAGAGAGAGAGAGAGAGAGAGAGAGAAAGAGAAGTGTTTTGGTAAGTGTTTTTTTTAAAAAAAAAAAATTATATCCACCATCCATCAATAATTTTTAAAAAAATTACTTTTTTTAATTATTTTTTGAAATATTTTTCAACTATTTTAATTATTAATTATTAATTATTTTAAAAATATAATCTCACATGTGTCATTGATCTATTTGTTCAATTTTTTTTTAACTTATTTTACAATGAATTGATAGTTTTGTCCTTCCTGATTAACAGTCAAATATTAACTTTTAACATTCAAGTTGATGATAAGAGGTTTTTTGGTTATTTTATAAACAGCATAGTTTTTTTTTTTTTTTAATCTATTTTTATAAACTATAGGGGTATCTTTAGTTATTTTTTTAAACCTAGGTTTTTTGGCTATTATATCAAACTACAGGGGGCAAATTAGATTTATCCCTATTTTATTCTATAATCATGCTTATTAATCCTTGATTGACAATTGACATGAGTTTATTATAACCATTCAGGCCATTATATTTATTTATACATATATATATATAAATATTTGAAGTAGGTTCATATTAAATTAATGGCTTTCATACGAATTAGGTCTATATAAATTGGACCATTATTAAACAAAGCTTTATTTATATTTCATTGGTTTTTCAATCCTATGCATACCAGACCAGCATGGTCTTCACTAGTCAAATGATCAATTCCACACTTAAGAATCTTTCTTGACAAACACATTCCCTCAATGAAACTTTGTCATTGATGCCGAGCCACCATTCACTGATCACCATCAACACATCTAACGTCTTCATCGGTCTATTTTCTCCCGGCCTACATTTCGATCGTAGACCAACATCTACTACCTACTATCGCGTAATACTATTATTTATTAGTTTTAACATATTTTTTCATAGATTTCTGACTTGAACATTAGATTGTCTTCGGTCTGTACCCCCGGTGTTAAGATCACTCGTATTCTCTTTACTTGATTCGTGCAGGATACAAATTGCTAGGTTCTAAAAAAGTTGACTAACAAGGTCTGCTCAGGGTTGATATACTATAGTTTTGACTCCACTACAATAGTAAGAAAAGATTTAGTGTGAACATTATTATTCAATAATCATGTATTTTCAAATTCCATAAGGTAAAAAAAAAAAAAAAAAACACGTTGAGGACATTCTTTTGATTCCAATTTACTATGCAATTTGAATCTCAAAATACATATTTTGTTAGGATTACTATTATATCATAAACCATTCAAAGTTCAAAATCATAGTTTTTAATTGTTGTGAATTAAAATTGGATTGTAAAAATACTAAACCATTAACAATTAAATCAAATTTCAAATTCATTGTTTTAATTATTATAAATTAGAATTTGAAGAAGAATGATGGAATTTAAAATTACAATGAGTTAAATTTACAAGGTTATCTCTCACTATAAATATTAAAATCTCTATATATAAATAGCACACTACATCATACACGACATATTTGGAAATCATGCATTTGCCACTTTCTATCCAACATTACAATAACATTTACAATGACATGCATAGAGCACATCCCGTGCAAAAACATAGTCAAAGATCTCACTAAACTTGCTAAACTTAAGCACTCTAATGTGATGGAATGAAGAATTTAATAAAATGAATTATGATCAAAATTAAACATTACTGACATAACTTGATAAATGATAACTATATACACGAATTCAAATTTTGACAAAGTTGATTTTTTCTATTTTTTATATTGTCGGTAAAATCCACTCAAAATTAATTGAAAAAATAGATATGATTAAACCAAAATTCTTATGTAATCGTAGGTTTAAATTTATGTTTTTGGATCCGATTACTAGAATAATTTATCTCTAATATTCGATTAAAAACTTTTAAGCATGAGATGACATAACATTGCCTTAAACCTCTCATTGGTATAAACAATTAGTTGTTTGCCAATATATATATATATATATATATAGCTAGAGAATGAGCCAATTTACCTTGTTTTGGGAAATTAATGAATCTTAAAATCACCCAAAATTTAATTTGTCATTTCCATCATTGGTCAATAAAGCAAAAGACCGTTGTTTTTAAAAAATAGACAATGGTAAATAGAGTACAATATGTTATACAAGTTTGCTTGCTGTCATTAATTCCGCAGCAGCAATTTGACAATTTCAAAACAATGAAATCCGGGTTCAGACTCGGCTGCACTCTGCAGAAATAAATAAATAAATATATATATATATTTTTTCTCTTATTATGTGATTACTTCCACATAAAATCTCCAGATAGATATCAATTAAATATTGGTCTGCTCTAGGAACATGTGAACTTATTAAATAGAAGAGATTTTTTTTTTCCCAAAAGCTTTGAGATCTCGTTGCACTACTATATATAATCAAACATTACTAGTACAATTGGATAACTATTCAAGGTCTCATTGCATTACTTTATGAATAAGAGGTGGTTCGAACCTTATCATAAAAATATAGAAAGCACACAATCATTCAAATAAGAGTTTATGTACGTTAATGGTATGATAAATAAAAGGAAAAATCTTATAAATCTATATCTTATTCTTTGTTGAATACAATGCATATTTGTGTGGAATTTTCACTTTTTTGTTATAAGAACATGAATAGATTTGGACTATCTAACCAATCCTCTAACCATGAGTATGCATAGAGACATGCTAGCATTTATGCCAACATTGATATCAAATTATCAACCATGGGTTATATAATGTCACGAATGAAGTGTGACAATGTAAAGCACTCAAAACCCTGTGAATTAATGAAATTAAAAACATGATCAAGTACGTGTACTTAGCAAGGGAATTGAATTGATCTAAGAATTGGTTTTTAGAAAAGACATGCTCTGGGTGATCTCACCAAGTTGTTTTGTCAGTGGATCTAATCAAATTATAAGCAAGAGTGGCTATAATTCCACCCCTCTAAAATTGTATGTACACCCCTTAATTTATACATTTTTAATATTTTAATATTATTCTTAAATTAAATAATTAACGCTCTAATTAAAAGATGATATTATTATTATAATTAAATTTGGATACTTCAGCTTTAAATCCCAATAAGAAACTTGGTTTGATTTGATAAAGGGTTATCAAATATGAAAACTTTTTATTATGTTTTTTAGTTTTTAGATGTTTTATAGATGGTGAAAAATGAGGGCTGGATTTGAAGGGCTTTGTGTGGGTGTGGGTGTATGTTTTTTTTTTTTTTTTGTTAAACTTTTGAGTGAAAATGAAGAAATTAGTTTTGTTTCATAGTTTTACATGTACAGTTTTGGTGAAATACAAGAATTTTGAGTGAAGATGAAAGAGAACATAAGATGGAGAAATCATAAACATGAAATCGAGCATCAAAACAAATTTAAAAAATAAAATTTGACCCTTTTTTTAAGTTTTAATTTGATTAATTTAATTATTTTTATAATTATTTACCTATATAATTAATAATATATAGAATGTACTTATAGAATATGAATATTAAAAAATCTTTATGAATGTATATGTAGTTTTTAAGGGAGGGAAATATGCTGCTCTAAAGGCAATCATAGTTCATAGAGTTCAACTTGAACGGAAACCTGATCTGGTCCCAAGTCTTAAAATATTGACCCTGAAATCTAGTTGATGGATGTAGATCTGAGCCCGGGTTTGCAAACTGGGCCCAGCATTGAAATGTGAAAATAGTTGCTACATATACATTCTATTTCTCTATCTACACCTCAAATTACTAATTTTTGTTACTTTTAATTTTAACCTTAAAAAATTTACTAGACGCATAAATTCATCACGAAGCCGAACCCACAAACGTTATTTGAAAGTTAACAAGTCTAATTAAAACCTGAATAAAATTGAAATCTAATTTAGTTCAGAAAAATTAATTATAAAAGCAACTAAAATTAAATTAAGTATACAAAGAAATAAACTGCACAAATTAATTGAAAACAATCTATAGAAAAATATTATAATATTAGAATCTACCAAGGTTTTGATTTAAAATTATTAAATTATTTATTAATCTTCTAATTAAAGTGATAATTAAAACTCAATTAATTTTAGTTGATTTTGTTTACTTAATGTTAATGGTGACATACTTGAGTATTTTATATACAATTTAATAAAAACAATAATCAAGTAATCAACGAAGATATTAATGATATCACAAAATTAACCATTAATGAATTATATATATAATTATAGATAAAATACAACATATTAAGTATAAAAAGTAAAAACCATAACCATTAGTCATTACTAATACTTTGGTCGCTTCTTCTCCTAGTCGCCGATCCTCATATTCTCATGATTCTAGGGGTTAATTACCATCCAGTGCGCTAAGGTTTTGCATAAATACATATATAATATCAGTTTTGCGTTAATAACACACAAGCACCTTTGATCAAGTTCATCATTATTAGATTAGGACTTTTTTTTTTTTTTTGGAAATAGATTACTGGAGGACTTGATGGTGAAAAAGTAAATGATGTTTTGCATGTTAAAAAATAATAATTGAATATTTAAAATTGAAGTATCCAATAAAGACACAATACATCCGAAAATTTTAAAAATAATTTAAATTATTTAATTTAAAATGTTAAAAAAAAACTTATGAAGAAATTAAAAGATTAAAAAAGAAATAAAAAGGTTGGATCTCCTCCCTTTGGAGTGGATGGCCTCCATTTTATGTCATCCAAATGAGAATATCTCTAGTTCATGTTCTACTTTTGATTTTATCTTTTTAAGAAAATTTCAATAGATTATCATTATTAGTTTTAATGCATTTTTTATTTTTTAATTAATATTATAATAATTGTTATATTAATTTTATAATAAATACCGTTAGAAATCATAACTTTGATCCTAACTTGTGATATGACAATTGTTAATGAGGTACATTAACAATTATTTAATTAATTTGTCGTAAACCATATACATTAAATTGTTACGTTACTAATTGTGATATGAATTTATAATAAAAAACTGATATAAATAACTTTTATTTAAAATTAATTTAATTTAATATGATAATAACTATCTCTTATAATATCAAATATGACATATATATATATATTTTTAATTGAATCTCATACAACATCAAGATACAATATTATTTTTAGTCCAATCTAATTTAATTTATAAAAATTTATTTTCTTAAATTTTAATCCAATTTCATTTTTAATATTAAATTAAAAATAATATAAAATATCATAACTTAAATTGGATTAAAATTTCATTTAAATATATTTTTGAATAAAACAAATTTATTAAATTTATTTTTTAAAAATACATAAAATGATTTACAATTAATTTTAATATAATTGCAAGGATATTTTTTCAGTTAGAAGTTAATTTTGCATTTACATATTTACCCTATGATGTTTAAAGAATGTTTGATGACGGGGTGAATTTTAGAGAATAATGAAAACGTTAGGGTATATTTTGATCATTTATGAAAAAAATGATGAATTTTGGTCATTATTTTATAAAACATGGTGGCTTTTGACCATTTATGAAATTATGGGGTTGATTTTAATAATATTTTTAAATAAAATATCAGTAGAAAAGAAGTATGAAAAGATAAAATGGTGGATTGTAAGAAGAAAATCTCAAATTTAATAGCTCTCACTAGTTCCTTTTGTTCCCTTTGTACAATTTAATATATTTTGCATGGTTTTTTTTTTTTTTTTTTTTGGTTTTTCGATGGGGACATTTCACATTTTCAATGGTTTGCATACCACAAAGCCAAAAATATCCGCACTTGTAACTTTAGATAAACTTTGCTAACGGATGACTAACAAAGGGACCTTATTGAACATTTTTTACAATTTAGGAACCCCATGAGCCAAGATTGTCAGGTTTTTCTCCAAAGTTACAAGATTAAAATGAAGTTTTCCCATAAAAAAGTAACTTCCCCTTGAAAAATGGATGAATCCCAAGCTAATACAAACTCATAGTAAGTCAAAGAAGACTTTCAACTCCTTCATTTATCATTTTTTTTTTTTAACTAATATCACACAAAGAGTAGAAAAAATATTGAAAAAAGCAAATGGCAGCAATAGCAGGCAACATTTAAGCCAAAGAATGTGCAACACCACCAACTTAACTTCATTATGTGCAGATTCTGCACATAGCAAAACAAGAAAATCAATAAATTATTTTCTAATCTTACAATCAAACCACCATTCATACATATAAATAAGGCTTTCCATATTTTTCCTATATGTTATGCGCCTCTACATTTAATGAAGTGATACAATTTGTCTAACACAGTTGCATGACTTCTGAGTTCGAGTAATAAACTGATGTCCTTGTATGCCTTGAACTGTGATGATAGTCAATACACTTAAGTCAACCTGCATGAGAAGTGAGCACCAATTTTTTGCTCGATTTGAATGAATGAGTATAGTAGGTATGCATTAATTTCCATGTTGCTACCTGAGGAACGTTTACAGTAACATCAAAGCAGTTTCTTTATACACTACTGGAATCTAATGCATTGATTATCTGTCGACGCCACTTTGCAGTATCTGAATCAAATAACAGCTCCCATGTAGGCCAATAGTGTAGATCCTGCTTTAATGTTAGCACTTGAGGTTTCCCGTTCAAGTGCACTGTCCTTAAACGAACAAACTCTTCATGTTTTATTTCCTACATTAGTATTCAGAAACTTAGAATATGCATCTTATGAAATACAGGTAAAGAAACTCAAAAGCTTTTTCAGAAAATATTTTTATTCTATTGACTCTGAGGGTATAGCATAAATTGTGCCAAGTATGCATCCTCAAACCAACTAAACATATACAGCCTAAGAGTAAATTACACGATGAAACATTGCACAAAAAGCATAAAGTGATTCACGATATCAAATTGCACGAGAAAAGGCTAACTATGATGTAGGACAGTTGGCTTTGGAGTTTGAAGAAGAGATGGACCGGAAATTATCCAAAAGAAGTGTTTCAAAGAAACAGGCATAACTTTTAACTCGGTTGTCAAATTTCCTATTATAATATGTTTTCGGAAAGGGTTTTCAGAGTTCTGGAGCATACCAACCCGGTTCCCCCGGTTGACGTTATTTACATCCTCAACGGAGCTGTTTAAGTTAGGACGACGGGCACCCGAAGATTTTAACGTTTTTATTTGCGTTTTATTTGTTTTCCGTTTTTTGCTTAGTATAAGGATATTTTAGTATTTTTGCTTCTTTTAGGGTTTCCAAGAGCCTATTTAAGGATCCTTTGTTATCAATTTCGGGATTATTCAATAATATTTTTCAAGTTTCAGTTTACTTTCATTCTATATTTGCTGGTGGATTCCAGTTTGTTACTTTAGGGATTACGCTGGTAAACCCTAGAACTTCCGTTCTGCGTCAAGTGGTATCAGAGCATAAGGACTTGCCTTAAACGATGGTCAACAACGAAGCCGGAAGAGTTAACCCTGGCGACGCTGGTCGTAGGGATGCCGATGTATGGGCGGCGATTGATGAGCAGCGACAGTCGATGGAGAGGTTGGAGGCTATGGTTCGGCAACTGATGGAGCGGCTGCCTACTCCCAACACCCCTACGGACCAAGTTCCTGCTCCTGTTCCTGCCCCCGCCAACAGAGTTGGAGTCGAGGGATTGGTCCTTGACCGCCCTGAAGGTAGACGTCCGCCTAGAGCTGCGAGACATGTGCAACATGAAGATTTCAGTGATGAGGATTCTGAGGAGGAGGATTTCGTGGGTTACCAAGGAGATCGTCAACTGAACCGAAATCAACCTG
Source organism: Litchi chinensis (assembly GCA_019925255.1). NCBI lineage: Eukaryota > Viridiplantae > Streptophyta > Magnoliopsida > Sapindales > Sapindaceae > Litchi > Litchi chinensis. The sequence continues at coordinate 16,028,330 of CM034473.1, read as the reverse complement.
ATTATCGGATTCGTGCAAACATACCATTGTTCCATGGAAAATTACAGATTGAAGAGTTCCTGGACTGGATTTTGGAGGTTGAGAGATTCTTCGAGTTTACTGAGGTTGTTGAAGAACGTCAAGTCAAATTGGTAGCGTATAAGTTGAGAAGCGGGGCTGCTGTTTGGTGGGAGAAATTACAGATGGATAGACGGCGTCAAGGCAAGGTTCCTATACGATCCTGGAGGCAAATGAAACAGCTTATGATGAGCAGGTTTTTACCTCCTGATTATGAACAATTTATTTTTCAAAGTTATCAGAATTGTGTGCAGGGTAACAAAACTGTTGCGGATTATACTGAGGAGTGGTCAAGGCTTTCGGTTCGTAACAACCTCAATAAGACTGAAGGACAGCAGGTTTCGAGATATTTGGGGGGATTAAAGTCGACCATTCGGGACAAGATTGGGCTGCAAGTTGTGTGGACAGTAGATGAGGCGCATAACATGGCCTTGAAGACGGAGTTAATGGAGAAATCATCCAATCGCTTTTCTCACTACAAGAAGGACATGGGTGAGTCGTCCAATGCAACTGTGAATAGGAATAGATTTTCAAGTGATGGACAGGGCTAGGCTAAAACTACTGCAGATCAGGTTCAAAAGGGTTCGGGTCCAAGTAATAATTTTGGTGGGTCACGTCCAACAGCAGCAGCAGGTACGAAGGAGACCCCACGAGTGTCGCCAAACCCATACAGTAAACCAGGCAGTATGAAGTGTTACAGGTGTGGTCAACCAAGACACCGTTCGAATGAATGCCCAGCCCGAAAACCAGTGAACTTCGTGGATGCTGAAGAAGAAGAGGATCAGAATTTCGAAGAAGAGGAAAACATGGACGAGTTCTTGGAGGGTGCAGAAATTGCGGAGGAACAGGGAGAGCACGTAAATTGTGTGATTCAGAGAGTCATGTGTTCAACGAAACTAGAGGATTATACTCAAAGAAACAATATTTTCAAGACTTGCTACAGTGTCCAAGGAAAGGTTTGTGATTTAATTGTTGACAGTGGGAGTTGTGAGAATTTTGTGTCTAGGAAACTAGTGAAGCATCTGAAGCTGCGGGTAGAAAAACATCCCAAGCCTTATGCAATTGGGTGGATCCAGAAAGGGCCTAAGGCGAGTGTGACAAAAGTATGTAAAGTCCCTGTTTCGATCGGGCAGTACTATCGGGATGAGGTGACATGTGATGTAGTCGACATGGATGCTGGACACGTGTTATTAGGTCGCCCATGACAGTTTGATGTAGATATCACTTACAGGGGTCGTGACAATGTTTGTGTTTTCAATTGGAATGGTAGAAAAATTGCAATGGTTCCAAAACAGTGTTCAAGTGGTAGTTCAACCAAGACCATGGCAAAAGAGCAATCCTTAGTCTCCCTAGTCACATCAATAACCGATTTAGAAGCTGACATTAAAGAGGCACAGGAGGTACATGTTGTAGTTGTGCGAGCTTTGGTGATAGAGGGCAAGGAAGAGCATAAAATTGTGGTACCCGAGAAGGTGCAGTCCCTGTTGGCCGAATTCAGTGAGTTGGTGTCAGAAGACTTACCGGATAACCTTCCACCAATGAGAGAGATTCAGCACCAAATTGACTTAGTCCCAGGAGCAAGCTTACCGAATTTGCCACACTATCGGATGAGTCCCAAAGAGAATCAGATTTTACAAGAAAAGGTGGAAGACTTAATGAAGAAGGGGTTTATTCGAGAGAGCATGAGTCCGTGCGCAGTTCCCACATTATTGGTTCCAAAGAGAGATGGCAGTTGGAGGATGTGCATTGATAGTCGAGCGATTAACAGGATAACTGTTAGGTACAGCTTTCCGATTCCAAGGCTAGAAGACATGTTAGATATGCTGGAAGGTTCGAAATTGTTCTCCAAGATCGATTTGCGAAGTGGGTATCATCAGATTCGTGTCAAACCTGGGGACGAATGGAAGACGACTTTCAAGACAAAGGATGGGCTGTACGAGTGGTTGGTTATGTCTTTCGGGTTGTCCAACACTCCTAGTACTTTTATACGACTCATAAACCAGGTATTGCGGCCCTTCATTGGAAAGTATGTGGTCGTTTATTTTGACGACATTTTAGTTTATAGTAGGAATGAGGTAGACCATATGGAGCATCTGAAGGCTGTGCTAGAGGTGTTGAACGAAAACAAATTATTTATTAACCTTAAGAAATGCAGCTGGATGACCGAGAGACTATTATTCTTGGGATATGTGGTCAGTTCAGAGGGAATTTTAGTGGATGAAGAAAAGGTTCGAGCCATTCGTGATTGGCCCACACCGAAGACGGTGGGAGAGGTAAGGAGTTTCCATGGGCTGGCGACGTTTTATCATCGATTCGTGAGGGATTTCAGCAGTGTTGTAGCTCCTATTACTGAGTGCTTGAAGAAAGGAAAGTTTCAATGGGGAGAGGCAGCCGACACAGCCTTCGCAGTCATCAAAGAGAAATTGTGCACCACGCCTGTTCTTGCTTTACCCAGTTTTGAGAAGTTATTCGAGGTGGAATGTGATGTTAGTGGCATTGGTATTGGGGCAGTGTTGTCACAAGAGAAGAAACCAGTGGCGTTTTTTAGTGAGAAGTTGAGTGAATCGCGTCGAAAGTGGAGCACCTATGACCAAGAATTCTATGCCATTGTTCGTGCTCTAAAGAACTGAGAGCATTATCTGATTCAGAGGGAATTTATCCTTTACACTGATCATCAAGCGCTGAAGTATCTGAACAGCCAAAGGAGCTTAAGTAACATGCATGTACGGTGGGCAGCCTATTTACAGAAGTTTCCTTTTGTTCTGAAACACAAGTCTGAGGCTTTAAATAAGGTGGCAGATGCGTTAAGTCGGCGTGCAAGTTTACTAGTTACTATGCAGCAAGAGATTGTGGGGTTTGAGTTTCTTAAGGAATTGTATCCGAAAGATGAGGATTTCGGAGAGGTATGGGAAAAGTGTGTTTTGAAACAGGCCACGGGGAAATTTCATATGAGCGAAGGCTACCTTTTCTGTGGTAATCAGTTATGTATTCCGCGGAGCTCTCTGAGAGAGAAACTGATTCGGGAGTTGCATGGTGGAAGTTTGAGTGGACACCTGGGGCGTGACAAGACTATCAGTGGGGTAGCCGAGCGGTATTATTGGCCTCAGCTGAAACGTGATGTGGGTAATTTGGTGCGTAAGTGCTATGTTTGTCAGACTTCCAAAGGGCAGGCGCAGAATACTGGACTCTACATGCCTCTTCCTGTACCAAATGCAATATGGGAGGATTTGTCGATGGACTTTGTTTTGGGACTTCCACGAACTCAGCGTGGAGTTGACTCAGTGTTTGTTGTGGTTGATAGGTTCTCCAAGATGGGACATTTCATTCCTTGTCGGAAGACATCTGATGCATCACATGTGGCTCAACTGTTCTTTCGGGAGGTGGTTCGCTTACATGGTGTACCCCAGTCTATCACATCTGATAGGGATTCGAAATTCCTAAGCCACTTCTGGGTTACATTGTGGCGGCGGATGGATACTACTTTGAAGTTCAGTAGCACTGCACACCCACAGACTGACGGACAGACGGAGAACCTGAACCGGACTCTGGGAAATTTAATTCGGAGCATCTGTGGAGACAAGCCAAAACAGTGGGACGTGGCTCTGGCACAAGCTGAATTTGCGTATAACAATGTTGTTCATACTACTACGGGTAAATCCCCTTTCGCTTTAGTATATCAGTAACCTCCTCAGCATGCATTAGACCTAGCAAGGCTTCCCAAGGTTACTGGTATGAGTGTTGCTGCTGAGACAATGGCTGAGCAGGTTCGGAATGTTCAGGCTGAAGTGAAGGCGCGGTTAGAGGAGAAAAATGCGAAGTATAAGGCTGCAGCAGATGTTAAAAGGCGTGAGAAATTGTTGGCTGAGGGTGACCAGGTTATGGTGTTTCTGCGTAAGGAGAGGTTCCCAGTTGGTTCCTATAACAAGCTGAAGCCAAGGAAGTATGGACCGTACAAGTTGATCAAGAAGATCAATGACAATGCCTATATGGTGGACTTACCGGTTGATATGAACATTTCTCGTACCTTCAATGTGGCTGATCTTTATGAGTTTTGTGATGATGTTCCACTTTATCCTTATTATAACTCGAGGTCGAGTTCTTCACAGGTAGGGGAGACTGATGTAGGACAGTTGGCTTTGGAGTTTGAAGAAGAGATGGACCGGAAATTGTCCAAAAGAAGTGTTTCAAAGAAACGGACATAACTTTTAACTCGGTTGTCAGATTTCCTATTATAATATGTTTTCGGAAAGGGTTTTCAGAGTTCTAGAACATATCAACCCGGTTCCCCCGGTTGACGTTATTTACATCCTCAACGGAGCTGTTTAAGTTAGGACGTCGGGCACCCGAAGATTTTAACGTTTTTATTTGCGTTTTATTTGTTTTCCGTTTTTTGCTTAGTATAAGGATATTTTAGTATTTTTGCTTCTTTTAGGGTTTCCAGAAGCCTATTTAAGGATTCTTTGTTATCAATTTCGGGATTATTCAATAATATTTTTCAAGTTTCAGTTTACTTTCATTATATATTTGCTGGTGGATTCCAGTTTGTTACTTTAGGGATTACGCTGGTAAACCCTAGAACTTCCGTTCTGCGTCAAACTAGGTGCTAACTTGTGTCTTTATCATGAGCAAGCAGTCAAATTAGTCATATAAATAAAATAGGCCATGTTTAGAAGGATTGATTTGAAAACTTGCCCTTACATTAAATTGCCAAGTATCTTATATATTTTTAAGGTATAACGAGTTGATACATTATTTTTTTATTTTTTATTTAAAAAGAAGTCAATACTTGAGTACTTTTTAAGTTTCCAAACTATTTAATCAGTATTCAAGTGTTTAATAGCATATAATAGTTTTTAAATATATAATAATCTGGTACAAGCTATAAATGATTAAAAGACGTACCTTTGTCACTTTCACGAAAACGTCTAAATCAGGAGTCCGTTTTCCATTAACTTCAACTATCCATTGAAGATCATATAAATGATATTGATGCGCTGGACTACCCCGACACCACCTAATAACATACATATAGCTTGTTACACTTATATTCAATATTAGGAATGCCAGAAGCCAGAAAAAAAAAAAAAAAAAAAAAAAAACTGAAGTAGTGGCACATTCAAGCCCAGCAATGAAGAGAGGGAAGAAACAGAGAGAGAAGCTTTACAGAGAACTGAAAAAGGGGGGAAAAAAAGAACATAAAAACTCATTCAGCTCCTAAAATTCAAGAGATAAAGTAGCCCTGTGAAGGTGTATGCATGTGATAGGCATACAAGCATATAGCTTTGATATTTCAAAAGGGATTTAAAATTACATATTAAAAAACAAGAAAGACAACACCCTAATAGGGTGTGTTACGGGTGCTATGTGATAAACTCGTTAATCTAGCATGTGAGACAGCATGTTAGGAGTGTTAAATACTATTGTTGAACATTTTAGAAACAGCTTGAGTTCTTCGGTCTAGCAATTGTTAACATGACATAATCCAAAAAGCTTGCATTGACATTTGAAGTTGTATACTTCTTCGTGTCAAAAATAGCACAAAAATTTATGCAAGTACAAATCTGACCTTGACACATATACACCATGACCTTCTTCAGGAAGAAATCCAAGAGCACGCACTGCTGGATGAGGATCCTGAACAATACAACCACTCCAATTTATCACACGTGTAGTGCCATTCCCATCCCTGACATCTGTTCCCACCCGAACATCAATTTCTTGTCCCTGTGAAACAAGAACATAACAGCAACTCAAATACCAACTAATGTCAACAAAAGAAAACAAAATGAATTTCTTGAGCATATAAGCCTTTAACCAAAAATAAATACTATAGCAGATCTTTTGGTTACCTGCCGAAAAATGGTGATGTCAAGCTTCCCATCATTATCACCACATTTGTCCAAAGCTTGACAAGCATTTTCTATGTCATGGAAGCATGTAACTGGCTGTTTATTAACTGCCAACACCATGTCACCTTGTTCCAATAAATTCTGAGCATTTGATCCAGCCAAACAACCTTTAACACATAAAACTTGTCGTCTAACAGGGTCTTTTTTGACAAGAGCCTACAGGAAATATTGACTGATATAGTTAACAAACATGCAAGGTGTCACTATAATCTATGTTTAAAGAAGCATTTATAAATAATATTCCAGTAGCATCCATCTTTTTCTCATAAGATAGTACCATCCATCTCAAAAACCAATGGAGAATCAATGAGAGACTGCCTAGTAAAGCCTTGAAGCTAAAGAGTTTACTCTGGTCCCAGCAACTTTGGCCGGTGAAGGAAATATTCAGTCGAGCAAAACAATGCAACTAAGTGCTAAACATTATGCATTCTGCATTTCAAACAATCTACACTCGCACTGTTAGACATTCCATTGAAACTAACATTGAAGTATTGTGTCACTTTGACTCTCATCATCTAAAAATTTCAGTTTAGGAACCTCACTATCATAATCGATGCGAATATAGTTTCCTTGGATACTAAGTAATACATGCTTAAATGCAGAAAAGAGAAGCAATGAAGTACATAGTTATCTTTACCACAAATATAAAAGTACTTCATATCTAAGGTAAAGGTCATGGGAGAATCCATTCATATTGCATGAGTAACAACCAAATAGAGAAACATATTGCAGTGGAAAGAAAGCATACTTTGATCCAGTCATCACTCAGACCGAACCTTCGGGCCTCTGAAAGCAATCTAGGATCAAGTTCAACCTCCAAAATCCTAACAAGTGGCATAGTCATTTTGATACCATTTATGCGACGAGAAGGTCCGCTTCCACCAGATATGATTTTGTCAAGGACTTGGCTGATATAATAGACAGGGATACCTCTGACTTGTTGATAATTTTTTAACGAACTGGAACCAGATTTCAGCTGAAAAATTGGGAACATAATCATCAAACCACTGTTGTAATAATGATGCAGATCACAAAAATTTAATTCACAGTTAAAACCTGAGTTGAGAAGCATCCCCAGATAGCCTGAACCCTTCCACGCTCATCAGTTAGCACCCCCGAAAATGAACTTCCAAAATCTGAGACAATGTACGTAAGCACAAATAACTTGAAATAAAAACAGTTAGGATTATCTTATACAACGGAGACTCCCTCACCGGTATCAAGCTCAATGACTTCCATGTTCATTGCTCTGTATCGTGGACAATCAGCTGAGCTAATATTCAGAATCAGAGTACTAAACGGGTTGGTTACAATGGATGTCCTAGAAGTTGCTTGTAGACTTCTACTTAACCCAATAAGATGTACAGAATCCCCACGGCGTAATGCAGGCTCTGTTGATAAAAGGTTTACAACCAAAACAATATAAAAACATGCTATCCTGTAATGACCATATATCTCCACCATTTAACCATAGAATCAACTTAACAACCAAAAGTCCATCCGCATTAATTTAAGTACTATATGCATGGCCTTTCTTCGTTTTTTTAACATTCATCAAATTTGTTGTACACCTCTCTCCAGAACAACATACACATACAATCCATGATCATGCAACAATAAATCACAGTTAAACAGTTTTTTTTTTTTTTTTTTGAAATAATAAAATTCAGTTGGTGAATTTCATTTTTCATTTTTCCTTTTTTTTTTCCCCGAAATGAATCAAATTTTACAGTCTTTGATATAAAAAATAAACAACAAACACAGAAATCATAGAAGTTTATAATCTGAAGTACGCCTTGGCACATTGATAGTTGCAAGTCAAACCTACCAGGAAGTAGCTTAGCAGCACGGACCACCGAGGCACCAGCAACACCAAGGGCAGAAGGATTATATGCAACAAGAGCAAAATTGTGAACTGGATGGAGGAAAACCACCTGCAATGTAATATAGGCAAGTTATTATATGTGTTAAGCAACATTTTTCGATATTATCTGTGTTTAGAAGTTTACTTCTCCTGGTATTTCGATTGGAAATGCAGCAAACGACAGCCTCACATCGGATGCGGATATTTCAACTGTGTTCTTGTCAACCGCAACCAATCCCAGGTTTTGAGAATGGTGTATAATGACACCGTTCCCAAAATTATGTCGTGAATGGACACCATCAATCATACAAGATGATGGCACATGAACCTGCAAGTGTAACCATCAACTTAATTTACTTGACTTGTCTCACTTTTTCAATTCTTAGAGCTTAATAATAATACATAAACAAAAACAACAAAAAGAATAGCTTTAAAGAAAATGACTCAGCTGCACGGTGAGCATACAGTTTAACCAGCCCCAACTCAACAACTTAAATTCAGTGTCCAATAAACAGACAACACTATCAAAACGATATCAACAAAATGACAAGAACAATGCTGTTCTTTTGTACATTGATAATTCAATTACTTCTCGAGCATTTGGTGCACCATACTGGGTAAAATACTCAGTAAGTTATATATAATAGTTGTTGCAAAAGCCTACATCCAACTATGTTTCAATCAAGTATTGAGAGTGGAAGCTCTAGTACAACACACCGCAGCAATTAGCAACTCAACATAGTAGGCATCTAATTCAAGGCAACCATGATATATAAGATTTTAAATGTTACCTCAACCAGGACAAGGGTGGGCTCTATCACACGTTCTGCTATTGAAGCATTTGTTGTCGCCGCTGTTGCACCTTGATAATCTCCACTTTCATTCAAGGTGCAGTCAGTAGTAACAATTCCATCAGCAGACACATACTCTTCAACTTGTGGTTTCAATCTTCCACCATCTGATTCAACCGGAGAAAGTGATTTAGAACCATGTTCATCGGTGATTGCCATACTAGTAGCCCCATCAGTCAACTCTTGGTGGTCACCTTGATGCATGTGTTCCATTAGAACAGGCTCACCACATGATAAAATTGCTTGACAGGTTAAGTTTTGTGCTTTACCATTAATACTAGATGATGGCAACAAAGGCTCAAGTTGAATAGCAGGCTTTGCTGTCCACAAACCAGAACTGTCATCTCGAGTATAAATTTGGGGGGGCGCATACCATTCGTGACGATCAATTGTCACAAGAGTAGACTGTAGTCATTAGAAGAAACAAAAAAAATAATTAAAATACTCACCCAATTAATTACGACAATACATGAGGGAGGACCATACAATAATCTCAAAGAATGTATCAGAAACATAGACAGGATACAATCCCCCTCCCAAGAACAAGTGCCCCTCTTAATAAGTAAACTACATCCTCTAACCTAAGCCAGCCATTTGGAGACCATCAAACCAATAACAATAGGTCCTATCAAGAATTGATTTTACTAAATTAATATCATTTTAGACCATTTAATATGACAACCATCAAACAGCACAATTCAAATTGGTGCCAGTCATATCCTCTGCACATCCTAATGAGTAGCATCAATTAGTCCTTACCATACCTTTTATTCATTAGCCTAGAATTCCACTCAACTAAACCAAAAAAAGTACAGACATCGTAAATCATACTAAACACCATGGGAAATGGAAGGTACCAGCCCTACTGGTCAACATCAATGGTAGATGTCAAATCAACTACTGTGTAAAAGAAACTCGGTACATGTTCAAGCATGAAATAGTTAGTGTGTAACATCAATATATGCATTAAACTCTGTACATGTTTAAGTATGAAGCTCAGTACATATTTATATCAGTAGATATAAAGAAAAATAATGACCAATTTATATCTATTTAAATAATGTATCAACTTAACATAATACAGTTCATCAAACAAATGAAAGCAAAAATTTTAAGGAGCGCTAGCAGTCCCCCATGCAGATATATAATCAACTTGGAGATGCTACAATAGAAAACTTCTGTACCTTCCTACGATGACGATCCGTATAGGTTACATACTCTAATGGCACTCGATCACCACTCGAGAGTTTAGATAGAACTGATATAAATTCCTCCAGCTGCACTATCTCTGCACCTGCAAATTTCTTAATGATTGCATAGCGAGGAACATTATATAGCACATATCTGCAATAAATGAAAAAGAAGAAAAAATTAACAGTTTGGTCAAGTCCCAATAATAAATTAACCAAAAAAAAAATGATATTCATAGTATGGTTTTGTCGTCTTAAATTATTAACTATTTAACAGATTTACAATAACAGCAGAAAATGAACATGTGGAGCATATTATTTACAACAAATAAGTTAATCCAACAAGCAATTCAAACTTCATAAAGTAGACTAGAGAAACTTACCCAGGTTCTGCAACACATACAAGCCCACAGGGAAAACGAAAGTTTCGAGCCTGTCCAAAGTAACAGATACATAAACAATATGTACTCATATTTAAGCACATAAATTAAATATAATCCATTTGATCATATAAACCATCTTCAAATGGTCCAACTGAGGGTTAAAGTCATATCAAACTTGACCGTGCAATATGTAAGAAAGAGAGTGACCATGTTTCCAGAAGTACATAAGAAAAGACAAAGACATAGGCCATAAGAAAGGACATAATAACTGAAGGAGATAAGGCTCTATAAAAAGCACAACACAAGTTAAATTCTAGTAGAATGGCCAGGATGCTTAGTTCATGTTTCCACATGCAGTCATCAAATAAAATTATCTTGTAAACATCAATATCTAGTGCAGTCCAAGTTACAGTCAATACAAAGCAAGAAAATGCACATAAAACCGTACCCAAATTGATGCCTATTTTTCAGTCAATGGCTTCCAGAGAACCCAGAGTTGAAGAAGTACAAATAAATATAGATAAATCCTTATGCGTTACTTAGCATAGATGCAATATTAAACTTACCTGTTGATAAGACAGGGGGTGTATTACTGCACCACCTACTTCTAAGAAGTAGTCAGGAGTTATCGAATGTAAATCCTGAACCTGAAGCAGAAATGACAGCAAGTTTGATTTTGCATTTATATTGAATGTTAATAATTCACATATTAGAAGCCATTTATCATAGTCCCACCACTAAGTTTACAGTCCTTGATGCGCCACCCCTTTCCATCTGCAATTCTATCATCTTGTCTACACTGTCATCAAGCAAAGTTTCCAATTTCAGAAATTGAGTAATTACCTGCAATAGAATTTCAATGATTAAAGGCATGATTATATATCACAGCTTTCAAACGGCAATTATTCCTCAAATTTTTATAAGTAAATCAATATGTTAGCATCCATATTAAGTTAACATTGAAAAAGACAAGGAACACTTTATAAAATGCACAACTAGGCTCACTGCCATATGCAAAACACAAATTAAAACGAGCTCATTTGTGACAAAAAAGTCATATGGAAACGGTTCAATGCAATATGTCACCAGAGTCTATACAAATAAGGGCAGAACTTACTTCCCTATTCACGCGAACAAGCACATCTCCAGGCTCCAACTGTGAATGAGCTGGTCCACCAGGTACCTGATAATGTGTAGCATCAAATTGTAAGAATGTATTATCAACAATTCTGAAAATGTTGAATAAAACCATAATAAACAATTTACAACTTAATTTTTGCTCACCACAGAGTCAACAACAAGCAATCCGGTTTCCTCTGGGGGAGATGCATGCCGCACCATCTAAACAAATGAAAAACAAAAGAAGCTATAGAAAACCCTGCATGATGGTTATCAATCAAACAGAAAAAATGCTGGTAAAAGCAAACAACCAAATACCAGCTCAGTTTCACTTTGAAGACCAAGTTGCCGTGTCTCATCAAAACCTTTATGGAGAAATGTTGCCTACATCATAACATAAGCAGACAGCATAATGTAAGCAGACTCATCACTCAAATTGTGAACCAAGAAACAATCAGAAAAAGTTAAAAGTTAGTTTGTGGTGAACTGTTAGACTATTGAGTCAGGGAAATCATGCATTGTACAAGTTAGAAACAAAAGAACTTCTTGCTACACTAATGCTTACTTTTATTAGAATAACAAACGAAACATCAATAGAAAGAAAGTTCTACAATGACCATACTAAATAACAAACCTGCAGTGTACCACGAGGAATGGTGACTGCCTCCCATTTATCTGCATAAGTATCTCTTCCCTTCTGGAGGGATCTTAGTGCCCTTACAACCTGAAAATTATATTACAATATGTTTCAACGGTAAGAACTATAATATTTACTCAAATGTTCAGTACTCAATTACAACGATTTTCTAATATTTGAACCAGTGCAATGCAAAAAGAACCAAGAGCAAAGCCAAACTTTATCAAAAATTTAAATCATGCAGTACAACTCATAACAATGGAACAATTAAGCATCGGTACCACCTCACATACATAAGTGCAAACATTCGACAAAGTCTGGCTTCATTAAACTCAATGCCAAACAAAAAGCATACCAAACAATAAATAAGTGCTAAGAAACCTGTGGAACAAGCCAGTAAAGCTAGTATGGTCGTATAGGAAGTCTTGGAAACAAATCACACAGAAGACAGAATTTGAGGGGCTTGATTTTCCATTTATGGCACATCATAATTCAAGTTGATTACATACAACAAAACTGCTACAACTTAAATATATGCTATTGGATATGCCACATATCAACATTCACTTTTTTTATATATAGAAAGTGTCCTAACTCAATAAGGCCTTGGCTACTTTTTAAATTTACGATAAGAAAACCATTATGAACACATAAATAGATATATATTTATATGATGTGTTAGACTAAACATTCTTTAATAGATCCACATCATGTGTTTAACCAAAACTCTAAGTGCTATATTAAAATTTTACTTATTCAAGTTAAACCATAAACCAAACATAATAATATTGAAAGCATGCCCCTTAATAAAAATAGGTTTTAAGTAGGCATATAAGTAAACAAAACTCACTCGTTCTAGAGGTAAATAAAAGGCTGATGCACTTGATGACATGCTACCAGCATTCAATGCCACTGCCCTGCCTCGCCAATCAATAACTGGGGAACCACTTGATCCGCCCTTAGTACCAGATGCTGCCTGAAATTATAAATGAAACATAAGCTAGAAACCAAAAGATATTCTTAAAGTGAAGCTGAAATAGACTAGACTACCAAGGACCAATTTGCAACAATTAATGATCCTTTAAGCCAATCAATCAAAATCTGTTTTATTTGGAATTAGCAGCAATGATGACAGGTTAAAAAGGTGAAATTAGAAAATTCAAATTATCTGACATGTAATTCCCTGATTACCTCCAGCCAGTAGCTTAAATACTTACTTGTATGTAAAATGTATTGAAATCATTATAGCCATCCCTGCACCAAATAGCAATTGATGTCAACGACCATGCATGGTAGATGTAAACATGTGCCCGAAGAACAAAAGTCACCAAGAAGAGCAAAAAGCTAAGTCTAGAATTATCTGAGAATATCAATCAGGTAATCTACCCAAAAGTTCACGGTCAATTGTTATCAAGCATTTGCATGTAGATGCTGATCTCAAAAAACAGAAAACATATATGAACATAAAGTACAATGTTGTTATGCACTATAGGTATTTATACAATTAAAAAAAATTAACTAACATGATAACGAACACAGTTAAACATACATTTATATTAAAAGTAGCTTCCTAGGAGAGGCAAAAGAACAATAAACATATGCATTTGAAGAAAATTTGTTGGCATTTGATCAAAAACTGTATAGATACTACAAAAGAACATCCACCACCAGTGTCATGAGAGAGTACTACCTAAATTTGAAGGTTTCAAGACTTCCACATACACCATTACTATCTTCTCTATGATATGTTAAGCAAGGATATTTAATTGCAACCTTCAACAGATAGTACACTTCTTACATGGCCAATTGGGATCATTAGTTTTAATTATTGAAAAGTGCGCTCATTATTTTAACAAATTATACCTTAAAGAAAAGTTTGTGGGTATTATTTGAATACAATGTAAATCTTATCTTTTTTAAACAATAACACATATAATATAAATCATATGATACATCGTATTTCAACAAATCATAAATGTAATCATCATATCACATGCCTTAACGATGTGAGCTCTTCAGAGAAAGTTAACAAAATTATATGACAATTTCTGTACATCACCACCATGCAACAGTGCGTTTCATGTGCCCAACTCATGGATAGGTTGTGTACAGATTAATAAGTAATTAAAATTGAATATGTAATTATAACTCATGTATAACTAATCACATGCAAAACAAATGAAAAAAGGAAAAATAAATGGCATCATGAACGGGCTTAATTCAACACAAGATGCAACTTATTATAAAGCTCAACCATATATTAAATCATCAAATCACTACAAGCAAATTTTTATTGGTGACACAATTATCAGCAACATCAAAAATGTCTCACCAAATCTAGTAATTGGTGACCCCTCTAAGCATGATATCGTTAAATATACATCATCAAAGTGACACATTAATCTGATTCTTTTGTTACATAATTGTAAAGTTTTGGTGAGACTAATTTGTTATCATTATGGTGACATCGTAAGTTATGTCGTTGAATATGTTAAGCATAGCTCAAAACCTATTTTTAGTGAGACTTATCAATATGTGTAACCATAATTTCATTAAAATTATAATTTTGTAAATTACAAGTAAGAAATGATGAATTTTTATTATTTTACTATATGTTATAATATAAAAACTATATATATATATATATGGAGGGACCTATTTGGCATGAATAGTCCATATTTTAGATCTTTATGTCATGTATCCAGAACTGCCAATCATGTTGCTCATGGCATTGCTAAATGGGCTGTTAAACATTACACATCTACTGTGTGGATAACTTGTTTCCCAACTTGGTTACTGAACCTGGTTGATTATGATGTAGAGAGGTTCTCATCCTTAACTATTAATGAAGTTCATTCCTTTATTTATTTTTTTTTTAAAGGACCTTTTAAAAAAAATGCATGACCTAATTTTAAGTACTCTATTTTAACTACATTAAATTTTTATCTTTTATTTATTTGTGATTTGCTAAAAATTGTTTCGAAATTAAAAGAGTTATTTTCATTTTCCTTCTAATGATTGATGGATCATCATTTTTCCCTCTATTAATTCAAGAAACATCATTTTAATTTTTTTTTAACTCAAGTTAACACTAATTCAGGGTTTTTTTTTTTTTTACCATTTTTAAATCAGCAAAGAAAAAATGGTAATTTACTAATTATCAAGGAGAAAAATGAAAATAACTCAAATTAAAATTCAATACATGTTATTACTATTCAAATTATTTAAAAAACACAATCTATATTTTAATTTATTTAAAAAATATTGTAACTATCACTCCTTAAAAAGTATCTTAACTACTTCCTATCACTCTCACATTTGAAAACGTTTTGATAATCCTATTCTACAAACATTATCTTTCTAAAAAAACTGATTTCTTAACCGTATAGAAACTACACATGAATACAAAATTTTCCTTCTTTATCTTTCTTGAAGGAAACAATAAAGAAAAAAAATGGCACTCAACTAAGGCAAAATTTCAGGCGGTTTTTGATTTGGGTATTTGTTTTTGTTGGCTTTGAATGTCAAAGTTTGGATTATTGATTTTCAATTTTTAATTTTTGGTAGATTGGGTCGCACCAGTTCAAGGTGCGCAATGGATATTCTATTTTCACCGAGAGATTGAAGTTCTATGAAATGAATGACAAGGTGGGATGACTTTTTGTTTGCTCATCAATGTATAGTTCACATTTACTGTTATATTATGTTTTTAGTATTCTAATTGCAAAGGATTCTTCCAGATGCTTTAATTGGTTTTAAAGTTATGATCTGAATTTTGATTTTAACTATTAAAGGATATTATGTTGCATTTTGAATGGTTTATGGCTTTATGCTCACCAATGCTCAGGGGTGCAATTAATTTTACCACAATGTAATAATGCTTGGTGTTAGATTTCCTGTTTAACGGTTAAATGGAGCCAATTGGTTATGTTATCCATTGTCTTTGAAAGTTATCGAGCATTGTCTTATATTGTTGAAGTAGAGAGTACTTTATTAGATTAGTGCTCTTTTGGTGTCAGAGATTGTTACCCTAGTATATTGGAATTTAATTACTTTGCTTCTGCATTTTATTTGTGCTTCTATCTTGTTCTTATATATCCTTCATCTTTGTTGCTTCTCTCTTACTCTGGCAATTGTTTTGAATAATCACTTTCGATGAAGACATAGACAATTCAAACAATAACATAAGTAACACTAACACATACTCTTCATAGCACGGAGCATCTCTATCTAAACGAGCAAGAGTGCCAGCCAAGATTGAAACCTGCAAATTTGGAGACAAATGAAACAAAAAGCTTACTAAAAATCATTGAATCATGATTAGACTTCCAATAACATAGTATTGGACACTGAAGAAATAGAAGTAACCCAAATGATCATATATAACATGTTAATAGCAACAAGGGAATTCATTCAAATTATAAATGTTTTTTCAAAATTATCACTAATATTTAAAAATGTTATTGATAAAAGTATCATTGTAAATGGAAATATAACAGCCAAGGATGAAAAGGAATGCAAGAGGTCATGTAAATATATACCTTCTCACCACTGTCATTACCAACAACCCTGATTTCAAGTCCAATACAAGCAGCTTCAGGGGCAAGAGGAATCTCCTCATAGTTCAGAAACTGTACTGCGCTTGGATCATAACGAAAGAAGCCAAAATCATGGACCTATAAAAGAAGTGCACAAGATGTTAGTACCATTGACGATGAATAAATAAACACAAAAGAATGAAACAACAAGCAAATGATAGAAAGGAGAGAGAAAAGGTGGATAAGTCAATGCAAACACTTAGGCTCTGTTTGGTATAGTATACTATATAGTATTGGATTGTATATAGTGAATCTTTGTTTGGTGCAGTAGTGGATAAGATGGGATTCAACTTAATTTTAATACGATTCTTCTTAGGTGTGCAATTGGATCTGATTAGATTAATTAAATTTGAAATAGTTTTTAACTAATTTTTAAATTAATATTAAAATCAAAATGATTTTAAGACATATAGTAATAAACTAAAATTAATAAATTATTTATAAAATATTTTAACAAAATTCAAAATTTATAAAAATATAATTATTTTAAATTTGTGTTGAATAACAGGATGTTCAATTATTAAAAAGTAAAAAGATTTAACAGAAAGGGGAGAATATCAAATCAAAAGTCAATTAAAAAGAGAAACAATATTATATTTGTTAATTTGTGTCCTATAATGATTGGATACGACAAAATCCATATTGAAGATGAGAAAAGCTTCAATACGCTTAACGTATATGTCTTCACCATCTAAGATATTGACATATAGCATAAATGTCTCATGCAACTGAATGAGTTTCTCATAACATTAATAATTCATGTCCGCATGTCATGATCTTAGTTGGTAAAAACATATACGTCCAGTATATTGAAGTTTTTCTCATTAAAGATAGGTTTGTCATATCCAGTAATTGTTGTTTATAGAAACACTACTTGGTTTGTCAGTCCTTATCCAATACGATGCTAGTCCAAATGTAGGACTTCAAACATATAACCAACCTTTAATCCAATCCAACCCCTGTATACAGTCTTCCAAATACACCCTTGTAGGCACTCACTTAAACAAGGCAAATTAAATTATAACAAGATAAAGACACATATAAAGGATGCACAACTGGTTAATAATAAGAAAACACAAATTAAATCCAATAACAATTGACTCACCGGATCTCTATATATAGGATACACTGGAATCTCTTCTCGATTCACAAATATTGCCTCTGCCACAATAGGTCCTACACATCCAGAAAATCACAAATAAATTGAAAGTGATGCTACTGACAATCTACTAAATATCATCTTACATTCCCTTTTAAATTTGTTTGTTCATAGCAACTATATCCTTAACAAAAAATTAATACAGAGGACAAAAAATGTTTAAAGATACTACATTATACATATATTAATTTTTAGAATCCGATATTATTTCTCTTTCTCATTTGGATTCATAAATCTGAAAATATCTTCCTATTTTACTCACTATTTAAAAGTTTACTTGATTCATAGAGAATGACATGAACTAAAAAACAAATTTTAAAATAATAAAAAATTATTTGCAACAAAACAAAGAATATGAAGAAATAATTTTCTTAATTAATTTTTAAACTTAAAATTGTTTGTACGTAAAGTTCTCTTAAGAATTTTAAACTATTTATTGAATTGAAATTTTAAAAATATAGCTTAATATTAATTTCATTTATTGAATTAAATACATTGATTTATGAATGTAATTGCATTAGAAATTATTTTGAATTGCATCAAAATACTTTCTTAAAAAAGAAAAGAATTACATCAAAATTGATATAGAAAATATTAAAGCAAAATGATGTATCCTTAAAAGTTTAATTAAATTCTTAAAATGAAGTGTATTTATAATAGAAATGTCAAAAGGTAAAAATGATAATATTTGAATAAAATGAGGTGTCTTTAGAATTCTTTTAATTTTAAATTTTTATATTAAAATATTTTTAGAAAAGAAGTGTCAAAAGGGGAAAAAAATGGAGTGCAAGGAGAAAATCTCAAAATTAAATAGAAATATAAACACAAAATACATTTGCACTACAACTTTATAAATAAGCAAGTTTGATTCCTTTTTTTAAAATATATATATATATAAGCAAGTTTGATTTATGAAAATACATACATACAAATATTTAAGGAAAGTTAAAAATATACATATATATGGGACAGGATCAAGAGGCGTAAATTTTGACACAATTTTTCAACAACTAGATTGAAAAGCATTGAATGATGTAGATTGGTTGTTAATTTTGAATAAATACACTTCACCTTACTTATCTCTACCTTTAAACTAAATAAAAAAATTTATTAATTAAATTTTCATTTAATTTTTTTTCTTTATTCAGTTAACTAAATCATGTACAACAATATATAAATTTGAAACTCTTAACATAAATTTTCAAATAAGATCCATATTGTATATGTTTAAACAAACATATTGATGAAAATATCTCAAAATAAAAAATCAATTAAAAATAAATAAATAGAGGAAAAAGAAAATAGAAACAAATATAAATGAAGAAAGCGAAATTTACGCACATGTAATTATACAGTGGAACATTACTCTCCAATAACTCTCATCTTCTAAAAAAAAATTAATCTATATCATTAATTTTCTTTCAATCTAATGGTTAAAAAATTGTATCAAAACTTGTATCTCTCAATCCTATCCTTTGACATATTCACGTAATGGTCTCTCTGCCTCTGGTACGATTTTGGCCAAACAAGCCCCTTTAGTTAGTTTTTTTTTTTTTTTTGATCTACCCCTTTAGTTTGCTTTATTCGCTAATCTACCCGTTCATATTAGTATTCCATTAATCAATCAATATTGTTATAAGGGTAAAATTGTAACTTACTCATTTTTTATTGTAGTTTTGTATCAATTTATTTATTTTAATATTTTGTTTAATATTAAAAATGAGCAAGTTCTTCCTATTTTTTTCCCTAAAAGAACTTACTCATTTTTAATATTAAACAAAATATTAAAATAAATAAATTGATACAAAACTCTAAAAATAAATTACATAAAATATTTTGAAAAATTAAATAAAAAATGGACATTTAAGAAATATTCCCATAGTTTGTCGAAACGATCCTTTTCACCCCATAGTTTCAGATATGTTAATTTTACCTCACACATTTGCTAAAATGGTTAAAAAACCACAATCATATAAACATAACACCCCTATCGTTAAGATCTCCGTCAGAAATGATTTTTTTTCATCAATGCATGAAGTTACACAAGTTTTAATATTATTTAATAAATATCTTGAGGGCAAGGGAGTATTTTTATGATTACTAAAAAAGGTAAAATGGACTTTTTAATACTTAATTTACATAAAACTAGATGGAAGGGAAAAATGGCGAAAAATGAAACCAAAGGGATCAATTACGTGAAATAAATCAAACTAGACGGGTTTTTTTTTTTTTTTTTAATAATTTTCCTACATTCAAATAAGCAAGAGAGAAAGATGCATTTTCTATCAATGGCCTTGTAGCACAGTGTTAGTGCACAGACCAGTGTTGACCATTGACTGAGGTGGGGATGTGGGGTGTCGAGATTCAATCTCCATCTCATCGCCTAAGATCTCCATTTCTGCCTAGAATCTCCATAAGACACGGAAGTTCAATCTGAGCAGAGACGTCTTTTATCTCTTTGTATGGACGACAGAGATGGAGGTTCGAAGGAGGTTTGAAGCTCCATATCAACATACAAAGAGATCTCCATCTCTTATCGGGATGGAGACCTCCATCTTTGCTCAGACAAAAGCAGATTAAGGTCTACATTTTTTTTCCCACAAAAATTGTAGAGATGAAAACCTCAATCTATTCAGACCGTCGCCATCAACTTCCCCATGACCGTATCCTTTTAGATTTGGGATCTGGTTTCAAATCTTATTATTATTATTATTATTATTATTATTATTTGAAATCTAGATTTTTGAATTCGTATTGCAATTCACTTTTTCCTTATTTTTCTATTTATGACTTTTTACTTGAGGTTTTTACTATATATTTAATAATATTATGTTTTATTACAAAAATCTCACCATCCATCACAATGATAGATGATACAGATCATAGTTTTTTTTTTTTTTTAATTTTTAATATCTAACATTTTTATTTTGATAATTTTAAATCTATTGTTAATTTTATTTTATTCTATTGAAATTATGAAAATGACCATCTCTCCATTAAAATTGAACAATATTTGACTAACTGTAGAGATCCAAACGATGTATTTTGAAAAGACGAGGGACACCGCACAAGCCATAAATGGATTGGCAATTGAAAACCTGATTTTTTTGACCAAAATATTGGGATTAAAATAAAATTTATTTTCAAAAAAGAAAGAAAGAAAGAAAGACAGGCAAACAGGAAGAAGGAGGAGGGAAAAAAAAAGAATCTCACATACAACATACTAGACAACAAAAACCTCTCCTCTGCCCCATCGGAGTTCTAAAACTCTCACTTTTCACATACACCACCAAAGACCATTTTCAATCTCATACTAATTGAACAACCTCCAATACTCATATCAAAAATCCAAACACATGCATACACACACACTTACTAATAATAACAACATCGAACAATCAAAATTCATAGCATACAAACCACACGGTCAACACCACTATCATGAAAACAAAAAGCAACCTTTTTGATGGAAAAAGAGATAGAAGGAGAGAGGGGCCTACCTGGCTCGACTACATGGCGGTTGGTGAGGATGATTCCGAGGCGTTTGTCAACAACAAAGCCAGTAGCGTGGCTGGCGCCAGCCAACTCGGTGTCAAAGGCACGGGGGGCAGTGGTGCGGAGGACGACGACGGCGGGGACAACCTTGTTGAGGGCCCGGCGCCAGTCCTCGGCGGTGGCGACGTTCTCTTTGTTAGTGGAGGCAGGCGCGTGTACGTCCATGCACAAGTCATCGGTGGTGGTAGACTTGAGTGGTGATTCGAGACCCCCCACCATCGGAGCAGCTTCCAACTAGTCCCAAATGAAGTAGCGGCGATGAGAACGGAGAGAGAGAGAGACTGCAGTCAACGTGAAAGAGAAACGAAGAGAGAGAGAGAGAGAGAAAGGAAATGTCAGATGAGTCGACCGTGGATATTACTTTGTTGCTAAGTAATGGAACATAGCTGTTGACTAGTCAGTTTGGCTAGGCAATTTGTAATGCAATAGCGAGAATATTATTTTAAATTTTACGTATGAGGTGATGTAACACGTCTTCGGCTCGTCAATTGGTACAGCAATAATGCAGCAAAAAAGCATAATATTTTGAGTGGCCCATATTTGGTTGAAAAAGAGACCGAAAATGATTGGAGTTTTGTTTTTTTTTTGAATACAAATTCTACTGAGACAGACCCAGACAACAGTCAGAATCAATCGAGATAGAATATTAATGATACGGTTCGAAAGACTACTCCCAAATGGGAGAGAACTATCCACCTAAAGGTAGGAAAGACAACCCACATGAGGGTGGAAGAGCTACCCACACAAATGGTGGGACATTAATTACTATTATAATATTAATATTATTATTATAGATATTATTATATTATATAATATTATTATATATTATTATATTATTAATATATATACATACAGGGTGTCGAACCCTGCCCCCTTACAAAGGGAGGTAGGGCTGGCTGCTGGCGCTACTACTGCGCCAACAGCCAGTTGACGATTGGAGTTTTGTTTGGGGTTAAAAGTTGCTAACTTTTTTGGGTAAAAATGAACTTATCCATTTTATCTGGGTTAACATTGAATTTGTCATAAGATACTATGTATCCAAGTCCATAAAACTTTTAAGTGAGTATTGTATCCTTTACATTTGTAGGGAATGACTCGAGTACCATCATGTGTGGAGAGATTTCCTTTTAATATTGTGAGAGTAGATTCTTTGTGTTATTATGTGCCTATAAAATAAAATTGATAAATTTTGTACCATTATTATGTGAGTACCTATATTTTAATAAGTTCTAATAAAATCACGTATAAAGATATTTCTCTTCCATATTGTAAGAGTAGATTTTTCATGTTATTACGAGCATAGAAAACTGAATTAATAAATTATATACCACTATTGTGAGAGAACATCTTGACAAGTTACAACAAATCCATATTGGATTACAATATATTTACAAAATATTGATAAAAAAATAAATATCCAAAACTTAGGATTTTGATTTTCCTTTTAAAAGAATTTATCTCAACTTATTTTGAAATTATCTATTTATTTTCAATATTCTATCGTATAATGAGGTAACAAGTCCAAAGGGATTCAACTAAACATGACTTATTAATTGAATAGATTTAACGTGTTAATTTGTTATTGATCTGAAACCAAATAATATCTAATCAAAACAGTTAATATCATGTTGCGTTCGTGTACGTATCGACAATTGATGCCCTAGTTTTGTGATATAAATCTAGTTTTATATATGTATTTATTTGTATGTCCAGGATATTATTATCCGATTTTTTCCTTACAGTGTCATGTGTATAAGTAGATTTTTTTCAATTGTGAGAATCAAATTTAGCTCATGCTGGAATCCTTTTAACATCATGTGTATCAATTTGTCTTTTTCATTAAAAACAAAATATATATATTTATCATTTTCTAAAAAAAAGTATGTCGTTTTTATACGAATAACGATGTGCTGGTTTGGTAAACACGAGTGGGGGTGGGTGGGCTTTATATTCATGGATAATCTAGACAGCTACTGGATGTGTCGTGAATAAAATAAATTTTATATGGGAAAATTTCAATTGAATCCCTAATGTTTAGCAAAATATCATTTTTTTACTCATTTATATATTTTAAATATCCATCATCCCTAAAGTTTTAAAAATTCATTAAATTAGTTCTTCTATCAATTAACAATTAATCAAACTTAATAGTTGAAAAAGTATTTTGACCTTTTTGTTCCACTAGTTATTTGGAATAAATAAAAAATAAACTAAACTTTAGATCTCTACCATTCATCAAAGATGTGAGGGATAGTGGAGACTTAATAAAACTATTAAATATAAAATAAAAATAAAAATAAAAAATATATATAATAAAAAAAAAAAAAAAAAAAAAAATGCAAAAAAAAAAAAAAAAAAAAAAAAAACAAAAAAAATAAAAAAAAAGAATAAAGAATGTGAAGAACAAGGTCTTCGGATTTATCTTCAACTATAACTATTAAAAGAAAAAAAGGAAAAAAAAAATCATATGTATACGAGTCATCAACCATTAATTTATTTCCAGATGAAGAACATGAAGAACAAGGTTTCTAGATGGAGGATATGGAAATCTTGAAGAGATTCAAATAAATTATCAAAGCAAAAAACGAAAAAACAAAACATATATTAAAAAAAAAAAAAACATTGGAACCATTAATCTACAAAACACACAGGAACCAACGTTGAGAGAAACTCTTACAAGAATAGAGACTCCACTTTCTCCTCCTCCACCATCGTTATCGAAGCCATTGATACCAAAAACTTCATAATGTTGGTGAAATCATAAAAAAAAAAAGTTAAAGACGAATAAACAGCTGAAAAAGAAGAAGACAAACAAGAAAGACGATAAAAGGAGATTTATAAAAGACAACTTGAAGCCCATGAAACACCGATTCTTGATTCATTGTCAAAGAAGCATGGTGTTGAGGATTTTTTGATGATTTGATTTTTAATGTTTAATTTTTTCAAAAATATATATTTATTTATTTATTTTAATTGAAGTTCTTTGAGATCATCAAGATGATCTTCAAAGATTATTTTTTTATTTTGTTTTATTTTTTAAATTAATATTTCACATGATTTCAACTTGCTTATTTTTCATTTTAAATATAAAATTTGAAGTACATTTTATAATTAAATTAATAATTCTATTTTGCATGTGTTGGTCTCTCATTGATAGATAAATTAGGACAAAATAATTAAGGGCATTTTAATCTTTTTACACTTTGTATCACATTCGACAGTTGATTAAATGGTTAGACGGACTAATTTGATAAATTTATCAAATGTTGTGGATGCTAGGCATTCGAAACTCATAAGTAAGTAAAAAAGTAATATTTCACTAAACATCAAAGATTCCATTGAAATTTCCCCATTTATACTTTGGATGCTTACAATTAACAACAATCCTTGTTTTTAATTATATTTATTATTTATTAAATATTTTTATGTTAATTTATTTTTTGATCACATAATATTGTATACCATAAATTATTATGTTTTTTTTTTGACAAAATAAATTATCATGTTACACCAACACTAACATATATTCATTAATTAATATAATCTCTCCTTAATAATTTTGATTAGAAAGTTGGTACTCCTAGTACTTAGAGTCATTAATTAGCACATAATAAAATTTAGTTTTGGCCCCCCATTCTGGGTCATTATTTACTATAATATTAAGAAGAGATTTAGTGTGAACATTATAACTCAAGGATCACGTATTTCCAAATTCCATAAGAAAAAAAAAAATATATATATATATATACACTGAGGGCCCACTTTATAGTAAGTGCTCGACATTTTTTTTCCTTTTCTTTTTTTTTTTTCTTTTTTTTTGGAAGTAGGTGCTCAACATTTTTTTATTCCAATTTATATTGCAATTTGAATCTCAAAATACATATTTTTTTAGGATTATAACTATTATGCTATAAACCATTCAAAGTTCAAACTCATAAATTTTAGCTGTTATAAATTAAATTGTAAATGCTAAACCATTAACAATTAAATTGAATTTCAAATTCATTATTTTTAGTTATTATAAATTAAAATTTTATAAGGAATGACAGAATTTAAATTTACGATGAGTTAAATTTACAAGGTTATTTCTCACCGTAAATATTAAAATCTCTATATATAAATTCCACGTTACATCATACATGACATGCTGGAAATCATGCATTTGCCACATTCTTTACAACATTACCATAACATTTACAATGACATGCATAGAGCACATCCCGTGCAAAAACATAGTCAAAGATCTCACTAAACTTGCTAAACTTAAGCACTCTAATGTGATGGAATGAAGAATTTAATAAAATGAATTATGATCAAAATTAAACATTACTGACATAACTTGATAAATGATAACTATATACACGAATTCAAATTTTGACAAAATTGATCTTTTCTATTTTTAATTATTGTCGGTAAAATCCACTCAAAATAATTTGAAAAAATAGATATAATTAAACAAAAATTCTTATGTAAATCATAAGTTAAATTGATCCAATCACCAGAATAATTTATCACTAATATTCAATTAAAAATTTTCAACCATGAGATGACATAACATTGCCTTAAACCTCTCATTGGTACATTCAATTAGTTTGCCATATACAAAAATATTTAGCTAGAGAACGCACCAATTTACCTTATTTTGGGAACTTAATGAATCTTAAAATCACCCAAAATTTAATTTGATATTTTCCATCGTTGGTCAATAAAGCAAAAGACCATAAATATATTTTAGTGTTTTAAAAATAGACAATGGTAAACAGATTACAATGTATAATATAAGTTTGCTTTCCGTCGTTATTCCGCGGTGGCAATTTGACAATTTCAAAACCATGAAATCCGGGTTCAATCTCGACAGCGGGAACAAATATATATATATTTTTTCTCCAATCATGTGATTACTTCCATGTAAAATCTCTTGGGAGATGTCCATTAAATGTTGTTCTGCTCTAGGAAAATATGAACATATTGAAAAGAGGAGATTAATATATATATATTTTTGTTTCCGAGGAGTTGATGTCATTATCGGTCTGGAATATGTTGAGAGCTATCATAATCAAATATTACTAATAAAATCAAGTCACTATTCAAGGCCTCGTTATATTACTTTATGAGTAAGAAATGACTTGAACCTTATCATAAAAATATAGAAAGTACACAATCATTCAATTAAGGGGTCGTTTGTTTTTTTATTTGAAGACTAAATAGTACTGCTGAAGACTGAAGACTGAGCAGTGACTAAAATCTGAAATATGATAAACATGTTTGTTGTTTTTTTTTTTTATCTTTGAATATATAATAATCTTGTTTGTTTTTTAAAATTAAAATTGTCTTAATACTAGCAATTTGATATTTATATCATTTTACTATTAGTTGTCAAATAACTTTATTTAATATGATACAAACAATTACAATCAATTATTTAACAAATATTAAAACATTTATATATATAATATTTTGATTCATAATTAAAATAAGATAAATTATTATAGTAAAGTCAATTAAATTTATATATTTAAATAAAAATAAACAAAATGGTCTTAAATTGAATTACTACTACAATAAAAATTGAAATTGTATAGTAATATATATTGATAATAGATTCGATAACAACAAAAAAAAAAATTTGAGATTCTATTATACATCGATAATAGATTCGATAAAAACTTTGAGATAAAAAAATCAAAAAGAGAAACTTTGATGTTCTGTTATACACAAACAAATTCTTCTCGATATACATAAACCAAAAACATCAATAACACAGTGAAGCTTTAACAAATAAACACAATATGGACTACTCCACAAGTAAATTAATAAAGAAAATCAATAAAAATTATTACCGAAATTTGATTTGAGAAATATAGTAATCTAGCTATAGGAAAATTTGATGTTGAGATGTTTAAAGTTTTTATTTTTCAATGTTGTTTGTTAAAGTATTAAAATAAATTTATATAATGTAAAACTATGATAAATTTGAAAATATGTTATTTTAGAAATGATAAACTTAGAATAATATATTTATAAAATCATTCAGTGATTTTGTATTCAGTGAAAAATAAAAAATTGTAACTTTTTAAAGTAATTTTTGAGTTGTTTTAAGTGATTTGACCATTTAAAAAAATATATATTTTTTAATTAGTCTAATTCAGCATTATTAAGTGTTAAGTGCAAAAAAATAAACAATCCCTAAAAGTTGATATACGTTAATAATTTAACAAATAAAAGTAGGGATACTATAAACCTATGTCTTATCCATGGTAGAATACCATGCATATTTGTATGGACTTTTCACTTTTTCATTATCGGAACATGACTAGATTTGGACAGCCTAAGTCTAACAATCCTCTAACCAAACCGTGAGTACGCATGAGACATGCCAGCATTGATGTCAAATTATCAACCATGGAATATTATATAATGTCAAGCATGACACAAGTGTGATAATGTAAAGCACTCAAAACCCCATAATCAAATTACAAGCAAATCTTCATTTAATACATACAAACATATACATACATATATATATATATATAAAAGCAAATCCACCTAAAATTGCTCCAACAATTGGACCTACTATGTACACCCATATCCCTCTGTAAACATTCTTCACAATTGCTGGCCCAATGCTCCTTGCTGGGTTCATGGATGCTCCTGATATTGGCCTGTATTTCACACAAAAGGTCGAAATAAGGTTTAACGTTTTATAAAATTGCATAAATACAAAAATAAAAAAGAATTAAGTTTTTTTCCTTTTTTTTGGAAAGTGGGTTCAATTTTTTATTATTAAACAACCAACCATATATATTCTAATTTTGAGAATAGATATTCATATCATTTAAGTAGTAATTGATCTCAACAAAGTTCGATATATTTTTAATTCATTTTACTTAAGCTTTGAAGATATAATATTATTTAAATTAAAAAAATGAAAAATGAATTTATTATACTTTGGAATAGAAAATTACCCGGCAACAAAGACATTCAACATGAAGGTCATTCCAACAGCAACCCCTCCTAATTCTTTAATATGTCGAAACATTATCAAAGCAATAAAATCACATCAGAAATTATTAAAGTGATGAAATAAATTATTTTTGAATACATTGCAAGAATATATAATATAGTAATTTACTATGAATAAATTGACTCTTATTAACTTCAATTACGGCATTGTATTTGCAAGTTTAAGAGGCTGATTGGAGTATTGTAGAGAGCACTTTTTCAATGAAATAATATTTTGTAACAACTATTAAAAACTGTTTTATTGAAAAATATTGAGATACATCAAAAAAATAATTTTTGAAAACACACAGAATTAAGTATCTATGTGTTTCCTTAATAGAAATTTCAAGTGTTTTGGACAACATCGACTTTTAAAACTAGAAAATTTTCTAATAAATAAAATGTTAAAGTAATTAATTATTTATTAATTAAAAGTTTGTTCAACTTTTAAACGATTCTAATGTTTATAAAAGAGATGTAAAAAAGAACTTAGGGAATTATTCTGTTTAATTTCTCAATTAAATAAATATATACTTACCTAACCTACCATTAATGATTATGTTACACTAATAAAAGTACTTTTATAATCATCTCGTATGAGTCGTATCATCACTTGTATCTATTCTTAATTTTTAAATCTAGTAAATATGAAACAAAATATCAAAATTTATTTCTCCTTCCTCTGTTTTTTTTTTCATTAAAATTAGTTTCTTTTTGTGTTTATCAATAGTATTTAAATTGATGAAATAGATACATTTTTTAATAAACTATAAATTTTTAAGACTTAAATAAATATATTTAGGAGATAATTTTTAATTTTAAACATGTTTTAAATCAAAGATATATAATTTTCAAATATTATTCTAATAAATAAATAAATTAAAGAGCACTAAAAAAAAAAAAGAAGCTTGGAAGATGATAAAACCCGCTCGATTATCAGTGACAGCGACAGAGATGACAAACATCAGGAGGAAGGAGATGATAATTTCCACAAGACTACGGCCAAAGATTGACCGTTCCAAAATAAGCTGTCGGAGTTACAACGGAGCCTACCTAATGAATATATATATATATATATATAATATTTTTATAATTAAATATATATAATTTTAAAAAATAAGAATCAATGAATTAAATTTATCAATTACATTTAAATTAAATATTAAAAAAATTATTTTAATAAAAATAATATAATTTATAAATTTAATTAATTAGACATTATATCTTAAAAGCAGGTATATCTAATTATAAAATATATATATATATACATATATATTGCGTTATGATTTTTGAAGACATGGGAGACTTTTCAAGGCAGTTTAAATGATTATATTTCATTTACTAAATACTATGGTCTTTACAATTTTCATTTCAATGTGTCTTCATTTTATTTTATTTTAATTTTATTTATTTATTTTTTTTGGTAAAAAACAGAGCTTAAATTAAAAAAAAAAAAAATCATCTATACCTTATCTTAGATAAAAGAAGTACTTAATCACTCATATTCATTTCATTTACTTAATATATGTGCCTCCAACCACTCATTTTTCATAACAGGAAAAAGCTTTTTATTTTTTAAATTGTTTTAGATGATTTTAAATGATTTGACCATAAAGAAAAACCACTAAATAGACACAATTCAACATTATTAAATTATAAGTAGGAAAAACAATCGATCCTTTACACATTGTCTTTAGGTCGAGATTACAATTAGGGTATATTTGATACATACGATTTGGTGTAGGATTGGAATGAAAATTTCTTAATCCTACTCAATCCCGCGTTTAACATGGGACAGGAAGGGAGATCACCCATTCCGAAGCCCAACATCATCTTGACAACGCAAGAATTAAAATCTGTGGTGTTATGAGTATTTTTTGGATTCAATAAATAGATTGGTAAAAGTTTGGTAGAAGTCCAATGAATCAACCTAGTGAAGTGGCTCGACAGATAAGACCCAAGTTATCAACATCCAACCCATGCGAGCTCTATAACTCGCACCAGTGAGCTCGCATCACAGTCATTATTTACAGATCGTTGTTAGTATTACACAGTTCGTACTATGCATAACTCGTTATTCAGAGCGAGGTATAGCTTGAAATCGTCTAATGCAATTTACAGCTCGCCCGATGACCAATTCAATAAAGAAATCTTCCAAAAAATACAGTAAACCGATTTGATCGTCATTCTTCTATCAGAATTAAAAGTAAATTCAAATTTAAACTCGGTCAACGTGATCAACGTGATCCATAATTTAACAGAATAGTTTCCTGATTCGATGCTAACAGATTAGGAAGAGTAGTTAATGCAAGATTCTTTCCCTATTTTACTTCAACTCAAATTGTGTCTTTTTGATTGTTTTCCTTCTTTACTTCGCTATTTTTCTCTTATTTTTGTTTTGTTTTGCATTGATGACAGGTATTGAGTTATGAACTCTTGTTGACCAGAAATCGACATCAACACGTGGTATTTCGTTTCCTGCCTTCTCAAGAATGGGTTTCCCACACTCTCTTACACCACACCACCACCACTAGTCACATTCTCTCTCCTTCCCACCACCGGTCACCGTCACTTTCTCCCACCACCACGACCACCACACCAAACAACAACCAAAAAATCACAATCAATTGCTATTTACCTTGTAAACAGAAAAAACCCAAATCAACTGACCCATTAACATCCATTGCAAGAAAGAAAGGGGGAGAATAAGTGAGAGAGAATAGGCAACAGATCTGGGTCGGAGACAAAGACGGAGACGAAGATGGCGATATCAACAATGAAGATGGGATGATGATGACGATGACAACGGTGGAGGAGAGAAGCTCGTTAAGGAGGGCGAAAGATGAAGTCAGAGCCAGAGATGAAGTCGGCGATGAAGACGATGGCGACGACAGGTGATTGGTTAGAGAAAAGGAAAAGAGAAACAGAAGAAAGAGAAATTGAGAATTTTTTTGATAAGATGAAATAAGGAGAGAGAGAGCGTGAATATTTTTCTGATAAGATAAAATGAGGAGAGAAAGTGTTTGATTTACAGTCATATTATTTACTATTAATATAATAAATATTTTGATTTTAATATTAATATAATTTTTTTAATCCACTTATAAATTTCACTGACCAAAAGAAAATAATTTTTTAATCTAATATATTTTATTTCAATTTAATTCATTTCATTTTAATTTTAATCTCGAATCTTGTATGTCGAAGATTACTTTACCACCCTTACGATGTTAACATGGAATCGGTACCCGTAGGATGGACTTCCTCATGACTTTTCGCCATCTGGCCTTGGTTTATACATTTGTTTCAAGTACCTCTTGTTGGCATGTCACCGGTAAGTAACTTTCCATACTTAGAATTCAGTGGTGAGTGCCAATTGACGTCAAACATGTGGAAACAACATCTTGGAAAAAAGGCAGGCAGCAAAAGTAGAAAACTTGTTAGACAACTTTGTTTTAAAAGCTTTGAATCCTCTCAAACCCAATTGAAGAAGAACACATAATTCTTCAGGTTGGTCGGATCTCAACTTTCGAGGTTGCATTAATTATTTGATTTAATAATTTTCCAGTACAATTGTGTGCTTAATTTTGCTCTTCCCCTTTCAGTGGTATTAATTGAATACATGTATATGTTGTTCAGGGTATATCAGTCAGTCATGTTTGGAGTAGCAGTGACAGTGTCGGTTGCAGCGTTTTTGGTGTATGCATATAGGAGCATAACGCCTCCACCTCCGAGGATTTGTGGATCAGCAAATGGACCAGCTGTTGAATCTCCAAGAATAAAGCTGAGTGATGGAAGGCACTTGTCCTATAGAGAAAGGGGTGTTTCCAAGGAGAAAGCTAAGTTCAAAGTCATACTTATTCATGGCTTTGACAGCTCCAAGGACATCTATTTGCCTTTAACTCAGGTACATTAAATATGCTCTCTACTTTAAAACTCAGATTGTTACTCATCTCTTGTTGCCTTTTGGAGTATTTGATGCATGGGCAGCATGCATAGTTTGCTTGACCAGCAAGTGTTGGACAAGGTCAACAACATGGATTGCTCAACGTGGGTTCATCCCTGTTTTTATTCAGTTAATAACAACCCCATTTCTCCCCTGTTTTTGTGTAAACAGTGATAGAACATGGGCCCTTATTTCATGTTTAGTTGCTTAAGTTGCTTAAATTTCTGATTTTATGTTTTGTAAGTTGGCTATTTAAAGGCCTAAGTTATATGAATAAAGGTAGATTAATTAGTAAATTCTTGTTGAGTTTTTGGAGAGATTCCAATTAGCTTCTTAGATTTTGGTGAGATTCTGAAATTCTGGGAAGCATCTTGTTATCCTTAAAGAGTTATCAGTATTAGTTGTTGGCAACCTGGGAAATCATCACTTTAGCTCCAAATTGTATGACATATAGAATTAGTTGAGAGATAGGCACGGTAATGTTATTGGATATAAAGAAATGGTATTGGAATGATGCAGGAGGTGATGGAGGAAGTAGGTGCGTACATCTTGACATTTGACAGAGCTGGGTACGGAGAGAGTGACCCAAACATCAAGCGGACCGTCAAGAGCGAAGCATTTGACATCCAAGAATTGGCTGATCAGCTAAATCTAGGACCCAAGTTTTATGTGATTGGAATCTCCATTGGATCATACTCCACTTGGGCTTGTCTCAAATACATACCACACAGGCATGTTATCCTCTTGTCATTGTTGCTGTTTGATTTACTTTGTTTTTAGTTGTCTAATTCTCTATAGTAATAACCAATTATGAAAATTATTTGTACATACTATTCAGGAGCCAGCTTGTCTCCTCATACATCAGATTACTTAATTCTCAAGATTTGAGATACAATTAGTAGAGTAGTTATAGCCCAATTCACCCCACCTTGTCTGAAATCAATCTTGCAGGCTGGCTGGTGCAACTCTAGTAGCTCCAGTGATTAACTTCTGGTGGCGTTCGTTTCCTCCGAAACTGACCAAACAAGTGTTCAGGCAGCTGCTGAAGAGGGACCAAGTAAAACTTACAATTGCACACTATTTCCCTGCGTTAATATACTGGTGGCTGACCCAGAAGTGGTTTCCCTATTCTTCAATCATGGAAAGACATCCAATTCTATTCAATAAACGCGATGTAGAAACCATTCAGCAAATGCCACGAGTACCAAATCCTGATGAGGTAACTTGTCTTCTAATCCTTGAACAATTTCATTGCCTTCTCTATTAGTCACCCCCATATAAAAACTGTGACAAGATTATTTTTGGTCGAAACACAGCATAAGGTACGACAACAAGGCGTTTATGAATCTTTGCATCGAGACATAATGGTGCATTTTGGTAATTGGGAATTCGATCCAATGGAGCTGAAGAATCCATTTCCCAACAATGAGGCCTCTGTTTACTTATGGGAGGGACATAATGACAAGCTGGTGCCATTCGAACTGCAACGCTATGTTGCTAAAAAACTTCCTTGGATTCGGTATTATGAAGTCGCAGATGGAGGTCATTTGTTGATTCATGAAAGGGCTGCATGTGAAGCTATTTTCAGGCAACTTTTGCTTGGAAAAGAACCCTCTATCTAATAAATTTGAGTACAGCCAGAGCAGTAACTAAATGTGTGCCCCTGATTTGCAAACATTATAAACTCCGGTTCATATGTTGTCCAGTTCCTAAGACATTGTTCTTTGAGTATCTAGTCAATGTCTTGTTTCTAGTTACAACTATCAACTGTTTGTCTGTCTCTATAATATGTTTTTTGCAATCCTCTCAAAAGTCGTTGTGAATCAGAGTTTAGCCATTGTGAAATATAATCATCATTTGACATACCAATAATATTAAAAGGAGATAGTTATGATTTATTTTCTTTACATTTATAGTTCTATCTAACAACTTATTACAAAAAATTTAGAAAAGCTCTGGTAGGATTTAGATGAAGAGTATCATTATACCCTAAAAGGCATTTTCAGATTTTGCTGCAAAATTTGCTTCAAGCTTGCTAATGTAATTGAAGAATGGGCTCAAATTTCTAAAAACTTCTAAATAATAGCAATGTTATTGCCTTATTGGCACCCACTCTGTTTTTTTGAGACCCTTTTCATGATTGCATATACAATTAAAAAAGTGAAACAATTTTTTAACTTACAGCAACAAAATTCCATTTATTCCACAACTGCACTTATTTTGTATTAATATGTTACCAAAAACTGTTAATTAAACCCATGCTACTCAG
Source organism: Litchi chinensis (assembly GCA_019925255.1). Taxonomy (NCBI): domain Eukaryota; kingdom Viridiplantae; phylum Streptophyta; class Magnoliopsida; order Sapindales; family Sapindaceae; genus Litchi; species Litchi chinensis. The sequence continues at coordinate 15,993,791 of CM034473.1, read as the reverse complement.
GTAAAACACTAACCAAACATGTCAAATGGGGATGGCGATTATAATGGATATGTTGGAAGCACTGGAGTGTGTTGGCTTTGGTGTCATTGTTTTGTACGTTTTTGTTTTTCTTTTTAATTAAAACAAGATAAAACGAAAACACCTTTTAAAAATTAAACGAAGACTATCTAAATTTCAATGGTTGGAACCAAAGGAACAACATGGTCTTGACTCTTGTACGAATGAAAACCCTACTGCCACCAAATCCAATGAAACTAGAAATGTGATTCACTTGAAAGAGTAGCACACTTCTTCCGAATTGGGCCAGTTTCAGAATATGTTTTAGTTTCTGCCTATGGAGTTAATGTTGAAGCGAGCGGTATCTAATCTTCAATATTTTCCAACTGACCAATATTATGCATAGATTCTTTGTGTTTGGCTTGGTGTCACTCTCCTTGAAAGGGGTTGTTTGCACCATGATTGTACTGTTTTTAAGGCTGAACACCTCAAGCATTAGTGATTGGTGCAATGTTGTAGTGAATATATAATATACATGAGGGAAACTTTATTTTACTCCCTTGGTATCAAAAACTATCAAATTCTTTCGGAAACAGTTCATTTCATCAAAAAGTTTTGAAAACTTTAAAAAAAAAGTTTGAAACATCTGGCAATTGACGATAAAATCAAACAGAAAAATGAAAAAGACTTGGTTACTCCTCGTCACTTAAAATAATTGTTTTGCCCCAAATGAAATAAAAATATTATATGTCATTCAACCAATACAAAATTGACACATGTACAATAATATGATTTTTTTAAAATAAAATTATTATTTTAAATTAAACAATAATTAAAACAATTTTTTTAAAAAAAATCTTGTTAAATTGTTCAAACAATCTGGAGCCAGATGGTTCAAACGATCTGATGGTATGATGGAGATAACCATCTCAATCTCTATTGACAGAGATGGGACTCCATCTACCGCTTCATCTCTTTCTCCCTCTCTTTTCCATCTCTTTCTCCATCTAACAGAGGTGTTGTTCAGGGTTTTAAAGTGGCTGATTGGATTTGGTTTGGTATCTGTTGGTGTTTGGTTTGGTGTTTAGGGAGGTTTGTTGGCATATTGGGTTTGGAAGTGGCAAATTGGATCTGGTGGTAGCGAAAGCCAATCTTTTTGTTTTTTTCTTTCTTTTTTTTTTTTTTTTTCTATGGTTGTGGAGAATGAGATTGAAGAGGAGGGGGTGAGAAAGAAAGAGTTGGGTTGAAGCTGATTTGGTGGTTTTGGTTGATGTGTTGTTGTGTCAACAATAAATCTAGGTTGATTTTGGGTTGTTGTGTTGTTTTGGTTGAATTTAGGTTAGAATCCAAATGAAAATTTAGGTTGTTAAAGATATGAGTTTAAACCTAGATTTTTATACGGGTTCAAACCTAGATTTTTTTTAAAAAAAAATTATTTTCAAGATCTAATTGAGATGAAATCATCATCTTGACTCATCTCACTTAGATTTTGAAGATCTAGGTTGCAAAACCTAAATATTCATCTAGGTTCAAACCAAAATTTTAGTTTTTTCAATTTTTTTTATTATTATTTTTTAAGATCTGAGTGAAACCAGGTCGTTATCTTAATGATCTAGTGACGATCTAGTCTCATTTAGATGTTGAAGATTCGAATTCAAACCTAGATCTTTATATAGGTTCGAACCTAATTTTTTCATTTTTTTTTTTAATTTGTTTTCATTATCTAGATGAGATACTATCATTGTCCAAATCTTAACAATCTAGTCTCATTCGGATCTTCATCTAGGTTTGAACCTATATGTGATTTTTTTAAAAATATATTTTCTCAATTGATTTTAATTTTCACCATCCATCTTAGAGATGAATGATAGAAATCTTTCATTTTTAAAAATTTTAATTAATTAATTAGTTTTTTTTGGTTAATTAATTACTTATTTTTTAAATTTTATTTTAATTAATACATGTGTCGTAATCCCAACTCTCTTTTATAAAATATCAAAAATACTCTTCCTATCCAAATGTTTTGTCTTCTTTCACAATTAATTGATTGATGGTTTGAACTTTTTTGAAGAGTTTTCAACATTAGGGATGAGATGAGTTGTTATTGAAAGACTTCTAAAAATTTTATAGTTTTCGATATCTCAAAGCTAAATTGAAGTTTTCTCTATTTAATGTAACATAAAAGGAGTCTTAACTCCTACTAACACAGCTCTTTAGATAATTGGATTCTCATAAGTAGGCCTTACGACCCATATTGATCCCTTAAAAGCTCCAAGTCATTAGAAGGAGGCCCTTTATAGTAAGGGTAAAGCTGTCATTTGATATCCAATAGTTAAACAATTTATTGATTCAACAAACTTAATAAAAATTAGGAAAATTTCATTTTAGCTCTTAAGGTTTTTTAAAAAAAAATCAAATTTTAAAATTCTTTTAAAAATAACTATTTTTATCAGTAACTTTTTTTAAAGAACTTTGAAAAAAGTTCAAATCGCCAATCAACTGACAACAACGGTGACCGATTGTTTGGATGGAAAGGGTTAAATGGTATTTTTATGTGAGAGGCTAAGATTATAATACGTGGATTGCTAAGATCATAAATATATAATTTTTTTTGAAAAAAATTAATTTAAATAATTTATTATATATATAAAATTAATTTTATAAAAAAATGAAAAAAAAAAAGATAAACAAGTGAAGATTCACCAAATTTGGTCTCCACCATCTTCAACGTCATCAAGCCCATTCATCAACGTCATCAACAACCCACTTTATCAATATCGTCTCCCACGATCTTCAACATATCAATAATGTCACAACATTCTCAACCTTATCATCTCTCACAACAACATCAACAACAATATTAAGAACAATAACATCAAAATGATTTATCAAAAAAAATAAAATCAAAATCAAAATAGAGGGGTTGATGACTTTCATCTGGGTTCGATCAAATCTAGATAAAACCTCTCTGGTTTTGGGTTTGAGACCCAGAACCAGAGGACTTCTATTGCATTGGTCTGAGATGGAGACTCGTTGGAGATGGAGTATATCAGCTCCATTTCTAATGGGCCTCTATCTCAGATCGATATGATGGAGGTCCTCTCTGGTTTTGGGTCCCTCGGAACTAGAGAGGTTTCATTTGGTTCGAGCGAACCCAAATGAAATCTCTGGGTTTGATGAACCCAGATCATCCATTTTCGATGAAGAGTGCCTCTATCGAATCGGAGGTGCTTGATTTAAGGTGGAGGAGAAGAAGAGGGAGAAGATGATGGCAGAAGAGATTGAGGAAGAATAATAAAGGACGGAGGAGAAGAGATGGAGGTCAATAAAGGAGGCAGAGGAGAATGAGAAGAATAGAGGAGATGGATGAGAGACAATTCAAACGAAATGAAAGGTTTTTGTTTTTGTTTTGAACTCTTCCAGATAAAAAAAAAAAAGATGAAATCCATCTGTTTAGATTTTTAAAATTAACTTGTTTGATTTTATTTTTCTAAAAAAATTTCTTTAGTTTTTAAATAAACATTTTTAATGGTTGGATGGATGGAAACAATAATTGGATTTTTTTTTTTCTTGAGTTGAATTTTTTAAAATTATTGTTTAATTTTAAAAAAACAATAATTAGATTTTTTTAAAAAATAATTATATTATTATACAGGGGTCGACTTTTTATTGATCAAATAATATATAATATTCCGATTTTATTAGGATTAAAATAATCATTTTAAGTTATTAGGAGTAATTGAGTATTTTTAATTTTTTAATTTAATTTGATCGTTAATTAATTAATGATTTAGATTTTTTTGAAAAGATTTAAAAAAGTTATTAATAAGAAGAATTATTTTTAAAAGAATTTTAATATTTTGATATTTTTTGAAATATTATAGATTAAAACGAAGTTTTTTCAACAAAATAAAGAAATGAAACTAATAAAAGAAGCGAACTAATAATAATATGATATGGGGAGTTGTGCAAAATCTGCCAAGCCACGTGAATGTAGACATGTAGTCCTTTGACTACTCGGAAGGGGCTCTTTTTTTTTTTAGCAGAGGTTTTGTACCAAAGCAAAAGTAGAAAATATTTGGGATTTCTTGTATTATTATTATATTCAAGAATGAAAAAATAAAATAATCCTTTAAAGGAAAAATAAAATAATTCAAACATACAATTTTATAAGTTAAATATTATAAAAATTTCACACATCACTCTTAAATAGAAGTTATTATCTTTTAATTATAAAGGTATCCATTCAACCCATTTTGCTAGCTATCTCTACCTTTCTCTAAAACCTATTTTGGTTGCCACTTGCAAGCTGCATGTAGGTTGGCAAAGACAAAAAAGTTGTGTGTAATTTGTAAATATTAAAAGAAGAAAAATCCCTCAAAAGGAGTTCACTTGCGTGATACAAAAACCAATTACCAAGGAAGAGCAGTCCGCAAGAAAAGGACCCACTTAAATATCAAATTTATAAAATTTTTCCAATAATTTAAGCTTGCCAGAACAGTCCAGCAAGGAAGTATAAGAATATTCTCACACTTGAGTATAATCCAAAAACCCATTATGTCATTCTGCCCTGCCTTGTCATTATTGATTGTAACATACCTAAAATTGCAATATTTTGTAGGAAATTTAATAATGCTTTCAAGACAAACAAATTTTACAAATTTCATAGCTGAACATAAAAAAGACCAGTGACATTAATAATTCTCAATGTGAAATTTCGATTTTATTCAGTGCAGAGAACACAATGAAGTAAATTGATTTATTTAAAAAAAGAAGGAAAAAAAATTGTGTATGCTTTTAAAAATAAAGTCTGATTAATTGTGACTCATGATTGTAAATGGAATCAAAGAAAAAGATCCATACAATCATGCCTGATGCCTGGGAGACCACAATGCAGTCAACCCTTTTTTATGTCAGGAGAGGCCACAAAAGGACTTACCAAACTTGGCCCATTAGCAGACTACCACATGGACATGTTCACTTACGACTTCAGCTTCTTGCAATTGCTTTAAAGCTAAACCACCTTTCAGAGTCAGAGAAAGTCTAAGATAGATTCAGTTATCTTCACTTTTGAAGTCCCCTGATCAGGTTTAGTCAGGTCATCTCAATTTTACCAACTTTTGTTTTTTAATGCAATTTCTGTAGTGGTGGAATTGGAACATTTTCTGGGTAGATCTCATCTATCTATTTATATTGTTTCAGGAGTAATGGTTTCAAAAACAGCCGTAGTTATGGTGATTGGCCTTCTGGGAATGGTTTATCAGGCCACTCAACTTCCTCCTCCACCACCACCACAGAGTCTTGAATTGTTAAATGAGGCTCCTGTTTCTTCACCAAGAATCAGACTAAGTGATGGAAGATATCTTGCTTACAGAGAGAAAGGTGTTCCGAGACACGAATCCAACCACCCCATCATTATTGTTCACGGCTTTGGAAGCTCCAAGGACATGAACTTTCTGGCTCCCCAAGTAAAAACGCCACGCTTTTGCTCTACCTTTATTAGATTTCAAGCTCTAGCCATTAATTTCAGATATTATTATCATTATTGTTATTTATTTGACATTGAATAGGAGTTGCTAACCCGAGTAAACAGTGACAAATTGATAGATATTTGAAACAAGACATATACAAACCTTGAATATTGCATGTTACAGGATTTGTCTAATTCTCTGTATAGATAGACCCTTTTGAAGTTTTGATTGTGATTTGACTTAGAGGTGTTGCTTCAGGACCGCTTCACTGATGCTAATTGTTGTATTTCAAGAAGTAAGCAGTGAAATTATCAGTTTGAAATTGGAAAAGGTCCATAGAATGATTTTCACAGTGTTTAGTTTTCAGGAACTAGTGGAAGAGTTGGGGCTATATTTTCTGCTATATGATAGAGCTGGCTATGGAGAAAGTGATCCAAACCCAAGAAGGACGGTAAAGAGCGAAGCAAACGACATCCGTGAGCTTGCTGATCAGTTGCAAATAGGATCAAAGTTTTATTTGATTGGAGTCTCGATGGGGTCATATCCAACCTGGAGTTGCCTCAAATATATACCAGACAGGCAAGACTTGTAGTTATAAGTTTTCTAATTAGATTTTGTCATAAATCTGTTCACTAATGTGAGTATCACTTGTGCAGGCTAGCAGGGGTGGCTTTTATAGTCCCTGTTATCAATTATCAATGGCCTTCTCTTCCTGTGAATTTGATAAGTGTGGATTATAGGAGAAAAGTTGTGCAGTGGTCACTATGGATTGCAAAGTATGCTCCTGGATTGCTATATTGGTGGGCTACTCAAAAATGGTTCCCTTCAACTAATGTCATGGAAAGAAACCCTTTCTTATTTAACAACAAAGACCTAGAAGTCTTGGAGAAGACAAAAGGCTTCCCAATGCTCACAAAGGTAATTACAAACACAGGCCAACGTTTACAAGTTTTGTTTTGGTTCAACTTAGGACATGTTTACCAATTAAAAATTCTCATACCGGAAAATAAACTTAATTCTTGATTTATAATTTTCCTATTTATCACAAACTGTTGCGGATCAAATTATCGTGTATCCTGCACTCAATCAGGAACTAAGTTCCTAAGGGAAAGGAAACTTAAGTCCACCTCCCACCTATGAATCAAATGCCCTTTCCCGATGCTCTTTCCAATGGAACTTGATTCTTTCTTATTTTCATTTCTGTGATTTGTATATATTTATACTAACAGGATAGGTTACGTGATCGATGTGTTTTTGATATTCTCCGGAGTGATTTTCTGGTGGCTTATGGTGATTGGGAGTTTGATCCTATGGAGCTAAGTAACCCCTTCCCTCAAAATGAAAGCTCAGTTCACATCTGGCAAGGTTATGAAGATAAGGTGGTGCCATTTCAACTTCAAAGATATATTTCAAGAAAGCTTCCCTGGATAAAATATCATGAAGTTGCTGATGGTGGACATTTGATTGTGCATTACAATGGCTTGTGTGAGTCTGTTTTAAGGGCACTTTTGGTTGGAGAAGATCCCTCTGTATAAAAACTAGAGCCACAACTGTGCCTTATAATCTGTCAAACATTCGTTTCATCATTCAAGATATGTTGATATTCATTTCTACAGAGTGATAATTGTTTGTGAATAGGTTGTTATTTGGAACAATGAAGCAACACATTTCTTTTTTTTTTTTTTTTCTTTTGGGTGAAGAAAAGAAAATTAAACAGTAGCATGTATAAAAATATGCAACTTTTTTTCGTTGTTTAATATTTATTCAAAAAGGTACCTCAAATTCTAGAATATCCCTATTTAGTCCTTCATTGACAATTCCGCTAATCAAATTAGAAGTTGATGGTTAAAGGGTACTTTTGTCCTTGTGTATGAATGTGAAAAATTAAGGGTTTGTATAAAGTTACCTTCAAGTATAGTGAAAATGCATTCAACTTTTACCATGAATTACCAAAATATAACGTACACTAAATGGTCAAACCAGGGGAGTTAACGGTTGACCAAAGATTTGAGGGGCAATATGGTCATTTTACTAATAATGTATGTAAAATAGAATATATTAAATTATCTCTAAAGTTTTTATAATTATAAATTTACCTCAAATTTAACTGTAAAATAACTACATAATTTTCAATAATTATCTTTCCAACCTAAACTAAAAACAATAAAAGAAATTTTGAAGTCAGTTGTTGGTAGACTCATTCCATAGTTTTTCATTTATTCATTATCTAAATAACAACTAAATATTTATTTATTATTTTTAATCAATATATTAAAAGGTGGTAATATTGTCATTTTATGATCGATTATTAAAGTTAATTGTACCAATAACAGTAAGGTATGTTTATGTAATTAATAGTAAAAATTGAATATTTACCTTTTCAATATACTTAAGCGTATGTTTATGCAATTTTGATTTAAATAAAATGTAAATAGTCAAAGCATATTTTTGTACTTATGTATGAGCATGAAAAAGTAATATAAATAGTATAAATTACACTTGAAGTCCTTGAGGTTTGCTCTTTTATACACATAAACAATTTATTAAAAATTTTACGCTCACCTCACCAACTAGTATGTTTGAGTATTAGATTTGACCATTGACCATGGACTATAAGGGTATCTAGGTCATTTTATCCACTTTCAATTTTTTAAGAAAATAAAAATTAAAAAATGAAGTTTAAATCTTCATCTTCTATCTTAAAGAATGAATGGTGAAATTTTAATTTGAAAGTAAATAAAAATAAAATAAAATAAAATAAATTGGTGGACATCTAATATGGGTCTCCACCATTCATAATCTTGCACCAGCCCACCCCATTACCATTAGGGGAGGCACAATCTCTATTGTTTCATGAGGCTAAGAATGGATCTCGTTTTCACAAAACAGGGGAAGCTCATGCCTCTCAATTGATTGCAAGGTGATGCTCAATCTTTCCCAATCATAGTTCGAACAAGCATGAGCCTTTGTTTAGCAAGATTGGTCTAGCCAAATTGAGAGGCTCGCGTCAAAATAATGACAATGAGGTAGGCTCATGCCTCCCCAATAGTGATGGGAGAGGCTTAAGCCTTTCTTTAAAGATTCATTGATGGATCTCTAATAGATCCATCAATCGATGAATCTTCATGGAGATCCATTAATAATTTTTAAAATTAAATCTCAACCATCTTTCTCAATTGTTTGAATCTTTTAAAATATGTGTTTCTTCTTTTTTTTAAAAAAAAAATTGTAATTTTTTAATTAAGGGTTTTTTAAATCATTTTAGCCACTTTAAATTTTTTAAGAAAATAAAAATTGAAAAATGAAACTTAAATCTCCACCGTCCATCTCTAAAGATGAATAATGGATATTTATTTATAAAAAATAAATAAATAATTAAACAAATAAAAATAAGTGGAGATCCAATCTAAATTATTACCATTCAGACAAACAAATCCATTGACTAAAATAGATCTCCAAAAGGGCGCTCGAGCCTCCCCCGCCACCATTAGGGGAGGCATGTGCCTAACCTATTATTGTCAGGGACTGTGGAAGCCTCTCTTATTTCGTGAGATTGTGATTAAATATTGGTTTCACAGGACAGGGAAGGCTCACACCTCCCCTGTTAGAGTTAAAGGGAAGCTCATGCCTCATCATTGACACTAAAGGGACATTTAAGCCTTCCAGTTGATAGAGGGATGCTCGAGTTTTCGCCATTACCATTCAAAGAAGTGGAAGCTTCTGTTTGGCTAGATCGGTCTTGTTGTCGAGAGAGGTGCAAAGCAAAAGATCTAAATAAATTTTTTTATATGGAGAAATCCAATCCAAATATTTTATTTCTTGTAATGTGACTCAATATCAATAAAATTTAATTAAGAAATGGCAAAACTTCAGTGTAGTCTTTAAATTTTAAACATTATCTCTACTTTTTCAATATGTTTGCTTAAATGCTCATATGGTCTCTAAATTGTCAGAAAACCTTTCATTTTAATCCTTGAAGTCAAAATTATGTTAGTTAATCGTGACGGAAACGACAAAAAGATATTATTACTCTTTTAAATAAAAAAAATTACTTAAAAAAAACTTTAATTATTGTTTACCCATAAAAGTTATATAATCTTAATCCATCAATCAATGGAGATTAAACATGTGTCATCCAAATTTAAAAATAAAAAATTAATAATTTAATAAAAATTAAATATATAATAAAAAATTTAATTCATTTTGGTTAGATTATGGTGTCTTGATTTCCAATTTATAATTTTTTTCTAAAAATGTGTTATTATTTTGATTATGGCGCTTATTTGTTTAATTTTTCTTTAATTTTCTTATTTTTATTTTTATTATATTTTTAATTTAAACTTATTTTTTATTTTTCCCATTTTGATTATTTTTAAATTTATTTTAATTTTTTATCTTTTCCTTAATTTTTTGGTGTTGACACGTAATATATAGATGTCTAAAGATGAAATTATCGCTAAAATATTAAGTTTGACTAACAGTTGATTAACGTTATGGACTAAATTGATAATTTTTTAAATAATTTGGGGGCCACGAGAGCATTTAAGCAAACAAGTTTAAAAATTAAAGATAATATCAAAACTTAGGAGCTAAATTGAAGTTCTCCCTACTTTTTTTTTTAAAAAAAAGAAATAGTTGAAAAAATTTGTGGATCCAAATTCCAATCTAAATTTGAATTTGAACATGAAATTTTCAAATTCAAATTCACTATGTATTATATAATCAAATGGGATTTTTTTTTTTTTTGGGAAAATTAAATCAAAATGATATCTTAACCAAATCTTTTTTTGGATCCAAAAATTCAAAACCGATCGCTATCCTTATATATTATATTAATTTGAGTATGATGAATGAAGACAATATCAATGAGAGGCCTACGATTTTGTACCTTTATCTATGTTGGTTAATTTATGACAAAAGGTTCCTTTGCTTGTATATATCTTGGTGCCAAAAGTGGCTTTTGGCTAATAGTAACTTGATGATATAGGCTTACTTGCCTAATAAGTTTTTTGATATTATTAGGAAAGAAACTTGTTGGGTATATTAAGTGAAATAGTTTAAAGAAGTGATTTTTTATTCATCAAACTTAAGGGGGATTAGTTTGCCAACTACTGGATTCTCTTAAAACATCTTCAATACTCTTATATATGTTTTAAAGAAGATGTCATGTCATCAATGTTAAAGAATTTACTTCTTATATTATATAAATATAATTTAATAGACAATCAAATTAAAAATTATTCTTTAATGTTTCTATGTATTTTCATTTAATACTTGTATGTTTTTCTATTTAATGTTTCCATGGTTTTTTATTTTTAATTAGATTTAGAAAATTAGAATTAATTAGATAGTTATTGACTTATTGAAATGAATGTCTAATAAACATTTTCAAAATATAAGAAAATCTTCCATGTGGTACTTAGTTGGCACGTTATGTTGATGTTGGTATGATTTTTCAACAATAATATGACACGTAACATTTATTTTTCATAAAAAATTAATGTTAGTGTCTTTACTCATTTAAGAGAAAATTTTCATTCAACGTGACATGTAGCATAGCTTTTTAAATGAAAATTTTATCATAATTGAAAAAAGACATCAACATTAATTTTTATAAAAGAGAGATGTTACATACTGCATATTATTAAATGATCATATCGGCATCATCATAAGGAATCAATCAAACGTTTTATGAAAGATTTTCTCCTAAAAATAAATTGTCATGTTGATAATGTTTATTTTTTCATATGCCACCTAAGTTTGATATTGACGAGTGGTTATTGCATTAAACAAATTTATTTTAATTCAATATCTATTTATTTTATATAACATATAATTTTTTCATAATCCATGAGAGCATTGAAGTTGCTCTTACTTGGTTAAGTGTGACACATGATTTTTATTTTTATTTTTATTTTTTTATGGGATTAGAATTTCCATGTATAAATTCTTGTGTTATTTTTACTTTGACTCTTCTCATTCCTATATTGTGTTTGTTTATGGATCTCACTTAGTATATTTTACATATATATGTATATAAGCTTTCATTGTGCTTTGCCCTAGAATTTATTTATAAATCTAAATTTCATTACTTGTGATTTGTTTTGAATTTAATTTAACATTGATTATATTCCAAATCATGTCTTTAATTTTTTGTGTTCCTAACAAACTCTTTGACAACTAGACTGCTCATTATGGTTAAGATCTGTGTACTTTTATTAAATTGATTGAATTTGTTTTTTAATATCCCATTCACAAAAAAATTTAATTTTTTATAAATATATTCACTTGTCTTTTTTTTTTTTTTCTTATTTCATCTCATATTTGTCCCATTCTCATTCCTATATCTCTTTTGCATGTATCTCCTGTGGTGAACCTTTGTCATCGCGCGTTGACCTCATCCTTTTAACCAAATCAAACGGTTTTACTTTCATGATTCCAAAACAAAAAGCCATCACAAAAGAAGACCAGAAGCTATTGAATCTGACAGAAAAAGAGAGGCATCTGTCACAAACGTGTCGAAATTGAAACCACCAAGGGGTCCAGAAAAGTAAAATACAAACCACGTTATCAGGTGGCCATGGCAGTTACACTCTTTAATTTCTACAGTCCATTGAAAAGTGAAAACAACTCCTCTCTTCTACATTCACTTCCTCATCAAACACATCAAAATCAACCAGATTTTGACACCGCTCTCTTCTCTTTTGCTAGCTTCCTCGAGTAGATCAGACTCCAGGTATTTCTTTTCAACTTACATTTTTATTATTATTATTTTTTTTTCTAAAAGGTGGTTTTGGTAGTTTTTTTTTTTTTTTCAAGTTTGCTTAGTTTCAACTTTTTTCCTTTTATAATTGAATTCCTGGCGATGAATCATCTTGAATGTACTTGATGTTTGATTTTTGAGTCTGTTGTGTTGTAACAAGTTGTGTAGGACCAAGCCCTTCACTTGCATGTTTGTTTTCTTTTTAATATATAAATTGTTTTGCTAAATTTCAAAGCTGTATTTTATGATGAGTGTTCTTCAATTTCTTGTGACTTCGAAAAAAAAAAAAAAAGGATTATGATAGTTGTATGCATCTGCTGCCTTCATACACCATCTATGTAATTACATTTCTCATTTTCTTGTAAATCCCTATTTCATCTTTTATTTATTTTTTCTTTTGTATTCCATTACAAAATTCTTAGTTTTATGATGCTAACTCGATCTTGCTATTATGTTGACATTGTTATTACTCTTGTGATCAGTGATAAATAGCCTTCATTTAATATTCATATATCCAATCAATGTTCAAGATCGAGTTGTCTAACCGTATATGGTATTTAGCTAGTTATTAATTGCTGATCTACCAACTTAAATAACCTAATCACACAAAGACAATCTTATGGGGTTACATTGATTCATGATTTTTCATGGTGTTATATTCTAGTCAACCTAAAACCAAGTTGAGTTCATTTGAAGGGTTTGGCTTTCTTAATCCAATTGTTGTAATTGATGAGTAAGATTATCCAACCAGTAAAATAATCAAATCCTTATAAAAAAACCAAGTTACTTTAGTTAAATGTATACAATACTTTAATATAGACGTGTATAATTATTAATTGCGATAAACTCACAAATCCAAATATTAAGATGGTTTCCAATTTGTATCGTATTTACTGTCAAATTCGTCCTTAAAAATCGTGTTCGAATAGTAGTTTAATAAATCGAGTCAAAATACACTATCTTTTTTATTTTGCTTTTTTTCCCATTAAAACTCACAATTTTAATCAGTTACATTTGTTTTGCTAATACAGTAATGTACTTTGTCCATCCACACTAAAATTTTCAGTTATGAGATTATTCATTTATAAGGAAGATTATAATTTTAAAAATAGATTATTTTATCGGTATTATATGTTTCAAGTGGAGTACAGGTTGTAAGTTCAGTGATGCAAGTAATGTAGTAGCTAGCCCGGTTTGTCCTTTTCCACCTAGTTAAGTCAAAATATTGGGCCGATAGTGGAGCGGCGCCCTGTTCTTTTTGGTTTCGACCGAGCAGGTATGGGCCTTGCCCAGTAGATTTATCAGACGTGACACGCATGCGGTATCCAATTGTCACCTTGAGCTTTTGTTACACTACATACTTGAATGAATTCCTTGTGTGTTTTTTTGGACAGGAGCATAGTATTATAATCACTTGGTGCTAGACATGATGGCTCTTTCCGAATCAGCATATGTTGGTGCACGATCACAAGCGCCACATCAACCACCTGCGCAATCACAACATGAAGAACAAACTCATAGGGATGATTATGTGTCCTCGTTGAACAAACCGAACTCCATTTTCTCACTTACCCTCGACGAAATTCAACTCAAGAGTGGGAAGCCTTTCGGTTCTATGAACATGGATGAGTTCCTCACCAACTTGTGGAGTAGTGTTGATGATAATTTAGTTCCCTCGCAAGCTGATCCTCACGTTGAACCTATCAATAATAACGTCATTGAATGCCAACAACCACCTGCTACTACCATGAGGCGGCAAAACTCCTTTTCGATCCCTATCCAGCTATGCAAGAAAACAGTGGAGGAAGTGTGGTCCGATATCCAGAAAGATCAACCACAAAAACTTGACAACATTAGCAATCGTGAACCGCCTCAGCGCCAACCAACCTTTGGGGAGATCACATTGGAGGATTTTCTTATCAAAGCTGGGGTCGTCCAAGAACCGTCCAAGCCTTCTCAGCCGAAAATTGTACCACCACCTCCTATTCAAAACAACAACACATGTTTGGATGCAAGTTTTGGGATGGGGCCTATAATGGGGCTAGGATTTGCTACTCATCCCAACATGGGGAACAACTTTTTGGTCAATGGCTATGCAAAATACCCAATATATGGACCAACTAAAAGGATTGCTGGGGCAGAAATATTGCCAAGTAATGCTGAAAGTGCTGAGAGGACTGGTCTAGGCACGGTTGAGGCAAGTGGTCTCAAGAACAATAAGAAGAGGATAATTGATGGTCCCCCCGAGGTAGTCGTGGAGCGGAGGCAGCGCAGAATGATAAAGAATCGTGAGTCAGCAGCACGCTCTCGTGCTAGGAAACAGGTGAACAAACGAAAAGCTTTGCAGTTTTAATTAAAGCATCATGCTCCACTAATACTTCTGATTTTGTCTCCTATATGTCATTTTCTATTTGCTTTTACTTTCTGTAGGCATACACAGTAGAGTTGGAAGTGGAGTTGAATCAGCTTAGAGAGGAGAATGAAAAGCTGAAACAAATCGTGGTAGGCATACATATAAGTTATTTATTTATTTGAACTTCTGTTATAAATTACGTTGTGGGTACTAATTGAACTTATTTTAACTTTATAACAGAAGGAATTTGAGCAAAAGGGAGCACATGAGGTATTTATTTATTTCCATTTTAACTTAATTTCTCTATAACATAAGTAATCGTCCATTTCATGGTTTTTGTGTCTATTTTGTTTTCAAGATACATAAAAGTACATTATATACTAAATAGGACATACACGACTGATCACTGTGTATATATATATTTAAGAGAAATAAGAATCTTTGTTTTAGAGCTATCATTCTCCTCTAACAAAAAAAAAAAAAATAAATAAATAACCATGTGATTTCTTTTAATAAAAAGCATAAACTATTATTTCTATAGAATGATTTTTGTTTCAGTGCTGCTTTGTCCAAAAACACCTGTGATTTATCATCAATTTTGTGTATTTTTGTTATCATAATGAAACTATTGTTAATGTTAGTTGCATTAGTGTTGGACCATATTCTGATAATAGATTTTGGAAAGGATGAAAACAAGAATGGGACTGATCGAGAAGAATGAGGAGGACAGCTAGCTCAATTGGCATGGTGCACCTGATCGAATAAGCTGGATCATAAGCTGCTGACCATCAACAACATATATAAAAAATAAGTTTATTATATATTTATATATAAACTCTGTTATTTTGTATATCTATATATATATGTATATTCGTGAGCTATGATGTATCATACATAAATAAGTGAGTTTTTAAATAAGTCGTTAGTTATAGTTAATGTGTTCAGGATATATACCCTATTTCTTGTACTTTATAAAATAATATATGTGACCGTACGTGTGTTCAAACCATATTTTTTATTTGTGTTATATTATAATTTAATTTGTTATACAAATAGTTGGTTAGTGATTATTGAAAAAACATATATGTGTTTGTCTTGGGGCAGATCTTATGATTGGAATATCATCAATTTGTATTACTATAGAAGTGAGCATTGATTTCATTTTTTTTTCTTTTTGTAACTATCTTTCATGTCTACTACAACTATAATAAATGGTAGTGTAGCATACGCAATATTATAACGTATATAACGTATATTTGACGTTAATTATGTATTATACGTGCTGTTAGTTAACAACACTATCAGGCATATAATTATCCATTCCAAATATATATATATATTTTTCCTTAGATCAACTAACCGTTGGAATTTAATTGAGAAAGGATTTTGTCGTGCAGTTTGAAATATTATTCTAGAGACGGGAGAAGTCTACCAACATAAAATGACAATTTATCCACATTTTATTTAGTGGGCTGACACTTGAACCGTGCCCCTTGGACTTTATCATGTGGTCTGAATATTACTCTCGGAGGCTGAAGAGATCTACTCACATAAAATGAAAAAATTGCCCATATTTTGTTTGGTGGGTTGACATTCAACCTTGCCCCTTGCTTTGTTAGAAAACTGGGTAAGTCGATTAGTGTCACTACACCAATGCACTTTAGAGCCCATTGCAAATATTCATTTCATAACTAGTTTTAAGAAATCCAACTGTACAAAATATTAGTAACTTAATCATGTTTTATTTATTTATTTTTTATTTTAAGGAAAATCAGGTTAGTCTTTTTCAAAAAAAAAAATTCGACATCAAATATTGCTCTACTTGAATATCTATTTATTATTATTTTTTGGGAAAAAGAACAGTTATTTTATTTATGTTAAAAGGTTTGGCCCAGAATTTATAGGTTCGTCTTTAAGGGAAAGATTGAGCTTTGTTTGGTGTGTATTAGATAGAATTATGCATTTTATGGTACGGTACTAATTTAGTAATATATGGTGCGTTGAGTTTTTATAATTTAAATTATATAGTTATACAGTCGTGATAGGTGTTCCTCAATCGTATTAGACATAATAAAATTTTAAAACGTATTGTTTAATTATATTAATTTTGATAAAAATTTTAAAATTGGAAAATTACAAAAATAGGGTAGAAAATGTTGATGCTAATGACTAGCTAACCTCCTTCAAGGAGATTGCCACCACCTCCATTTGAGGAGGAGGTTGACAACCGTGGTTGAGGACATTTGACGATCTCTATAAGACTCTGAATCTAAGTGGACTTAACAAACAAATGTGGAGATATTCAACATCCATGCAAAGTGAGGAATAATATTTATTGAACATGGAATGGACCCAATTAGTTTGCTAAGTATAATTAGATTCGGACCTTGTAATCTCAATTGGCAACTCCCCCAGGAATGGAGAACAATGGCCTCCCTTATAAAAAGAGTCACACCACCTCGTTTGTCAATAAAGGAGACAACAGCTCCTCTCGTAAAGAGGAAACTAGCCTACTCCTTGCCCTAATGAGTGGCGACATCCTTTATTGAGGATCCTTTCAACAATCATATTCACTTTTTGGAGGAGACAGTCACTTTTTGCTCTACTTCTTCTCTACAAGGTCCACTCCAAACCACCACCTTGTCCAGATTTAGTCCACATCTTGATCCATTTCATGACATTCGGACCGAGCTACTCCTCAACAACCTATCCCCTAACTATAAAATTTTTGTTTCAAGTATTTTTGTTTTGAAACACAAACGACTTATTACTTATATTCAATTTAAAGTTAAAACAATATGTACATTATTTAGTTTTCAATTTTCAAGTATTATTCAGTCTTTAATCAATTCAAAGCCCAATTGGTATAACTTCTTCTTCAAGTGTAGTAATTAAAAAGTAAATCTTTTAATAAGTATTATGATTGAAGCTTTTAGAGACAAATTTTTATTTGTTTCACTACAAATTAAAAAGTTTTTTCAGTTAGTAGATTGTTTACTTGTGAATTTTAGAAACTCTTTTAATGATGAGATTAGAAAAAGGACATATAAAGGGATTTAAAATAGCAAATAAAATTTTGAAAAAACAAACATTGTTTGTTAATTAAAAAATTTTAAAAAATTGCTCAATATCATGAAAATAAAGTAATAGTTTGAAAAATTTAATAACAAAAGATAAAAACTAACAAAAGGAAAAAAAAAAAAAAAAAACCAATATGAGACATCTTGACACTTGCCTAGTGTTTTAGCAAATTTTTATTAAAACATATAGTTCATAACAACATTGATCATCAAATTAATAATTCCTATGTTATGCAAAGTAACAGAAGTCTGCAACAGGTCTCGAAATTGTAAAATGAGTTTAATTATTCAAAAAAGTCAAGAAAGCATAAAAAGCATAAGTTTTCGACATTAAAAAAATGAGGCTTATTGTAATGTTTTTTTTTTTTTTTAATATATCGAGGCTTATTGTAAGTTATGTTTATTTTTTCAAAGGGTAAATTAAATGTTCATTTATAGTGGGAAGTTATACAAATTGATCCTAACCTTAATGATAATTGCATTCAACTCTAAGCTGTCAGCATAATGACACAAATGTACCTTATGACCTTTTAACTAATGGTGATTGCAGTCAGTTTGTGAAGGAACAGTGGAAGCATTCAAGGTAAGGTAACCTCACCTTACTATGTTGCTTTGCTTTCCTTGGTTTTCTTTAGTCTCCCATCCTCTTTGATATTATTTGAACCGAAATACAAACATAATTATATAGAAATAAAAATTACTTTAATTATATAATAAGATTCATTATTCGCAACATAATTCAATAAAAATAAATAATATCAACATTTACAAAATAATCTCATCAACATGCTAATTCCATAAAATATAATAAAATATTTAAAATAACAATAATTACTATGAGAGGAAGGAGAACAACGAGATGTTCGTGATTCGTGAAAGGGAGAAAAAAAAAAGAGGTTGGGATTGATAGTGAAAGACCAGTATAAGCGAAAATTAAAAAGTGTTAGTGCACATGTGGAAAGTGTATAGGTATTGGCATCTTATGACGTTAAGACAATAAAGTTTAATTCAGCAAAATGTATGAGTTGTAGGTTTTTAATATTGTAACATTAGAAATGCATGTTATAACTTTTGATTTGGTGTTGTAACCTCAGAAATGATGTTACAATAAATTTTTGTTCACATGACAATATAGAATTTAAATGTTTTGTTAAGTTTGACTTGATTTCGTGATTAATGAGAATTGACTGATTTAAAGATTATTTTTGAATTTAAATGACAAGATTTTTGCCAAATATATGTGATTATTTTCCTTATATATTTTAAGAATTATGATGATATTTTTTATAAAGAAATATAATGATGGTTTGAATTTTTCTCAGGTAAAATCTTGAAAGGAAAATCTTACTTTTTCTGGAGATTCTTTTTGATCAACTAATGAATTTAATTGTAGAATGGGTCAAGGATATTCCTTGGACTAGATTCGGACAAGCAAGGATTTTGAGATTTAAGAGATTCAATCAACATTAAAAAATAGGAAGTTGTCTTATTATTTTTGAGTTGGTTTTTATTATAGATTTTTTAGAAAACTTTATTCCCTAATTATTTACTTTAAGCAACTGATTTTTTGGTGTTTCCTTTACAGAATATTTACTGCACATTTTTTAAATAAAAAAGAAATCAATTCGTATAGGGAAGAGCAAGCAAGCAGTGCATATAGATTGAGTTTTAGAGTGAATTCTTGTAAAAACTTAAAAAGCTTGTTCTCTAACTAGGTTAAGGTTTTTGTTTAGAGGCTTGTTAGGATAATAAGTCATTAAGTCTTTTAGAGAATATAGGTTTGCGGAAGTTGAAAGTAGTTTAAACTATTGTCAACTATTGAAGACAAAAGGAACTCACTGTAACTTATTAGGTGGACGTGTACCCATCTTCCATCAATTCTAAAAAGGAGTCCTGGATTGGATAAGTCAAGAATAAGATGTATCTGTTTTATATTCATTAATAATTTGATTACTTTGGGTAAGACCTCGCGAATATAAAATAAAACCAAATTACGTGAAAAATGTTTTTATATTAAATTTTACTTTTTATGATAATTATATTGCAACATATAAATTGTATGCTATGATATATTCATTCTATTACAATAGTTAGTTCGGTGTCACAACATTGCTTAATATATCACATCATTTGCAAAAAATTAAACAGTTTACAATACACAGATTATTTCAAAAGGAAAAAAAGTGTGCACAAACAAAGAAAAACTAACTTATTTTTTATTAAAAAATTTAAAGAATTAAATATAATAAAACTGGGAGTGGAACTGTGGGGAAAATATCCTATCCTGTTCCCATCCCCGTTCAAATTTTAATAAAATTGGTGCTATAACCAGTTGTGAATTGTTGAAAGTGCAGGGGATGATTTGACAGTTTCTATAAAGAGTTGAGATATTAATGCTGACGTGTCACCGTAAATTGATTTTTAATTAATATTAAGAGGATATTTCCTCCTAGAGATGGACGTTTTCGGATTCGAGTTGGGTTGGATTGAAAATCTCCCAACCCAACGTGGGTTGGGTTAAAAATTTTTAATCCAACCCAACTCAATTTAATTTTCAACTCAATCCAACCCAATCTATCCAATTTTTTTAAGATGTAACCCAACCCAACCCAATAAAAAATGATCGGGTTGAGTTGGATTTATCGGGTTGGATTTATAAATCCTCTAGATTTATAAACCACTTGAGATTTCTGATTTTTTCTCTTGTATCTTCATTCTTCTATTCTAGATTTATAAATCCTCTATGATGGATTTCATATAGTAACGTAAAAGTGTATGTCTAGGAAAGATTCTAGATAGGAAAGACTTGGTTAGAGGTGGACGTTTTCGAGTTCGGGTTGGGTTGGGAAAATCTCCCAACCCAACTCAATTTAATTTTCAATTCAACTCAATCCAATCCATCCAATTTTTTTTGAGATGTAACCCAACCCAATCCAATAAAAAATGATCGGGTTGGGTTGGGTTTGTCGGGTTGGATTGAAGATGCCCACCCCTATTTCCTCTCCTTAATGTTACACGAGCAGGATTTCTCTCCTCTCCTGTGATATTAAATTGGGAGGTTTGAGCTTCGATTTTGGATTTCGGATTTCGGATTTCATCCGCTTCACAAAAATTTAGGTAGTTTCCCGATTCAACCAATTTCATGTCAATTTTCTCTTTTTAACTTGTATACCTATCTTCTCGATCTTCATTTAGGGTTTTGAATCCATTTTATATTTTATTTTTTATTTTATGCTGTTTGTGTCGGAATTGAAATTGTATTGAAAATAAGTGAGGTTTTAAGTTATGGTGGATGATTTATTATCTGTTAGTCGTTAGCATTTTTATTTTTTTTTTTTAAATTGAATTTTGGGATTCGGATTGTGTAGCTTGTTTTGGTGAAGTAGTTTTATAGTTTGACTTTATAATTGATTATGGTTGTTTGATAATATCTAGATTTATTAAACGGGTTGGTGTATACGTTTTTTCGAAAGTTTTGAGGTTTTAGATTTGATGAATTTTCGTGATGTTTGATGTGTAATTGTTTAATGACGTTTGATGATGTGATGAAACAGGTTTGTTGTTTGGTTCCTTGAGATAATTCGAGATGCGATTGGCTATAGAAAATGAAAAATTTTAATAATTAGGGTGGATTTGGTGTAGGAAATGGTTAGTGAAGGTGAAAATTGAAAAAAATCAGTTGACTTAAAGTAAGCGAAAATAATTTGTATTATGCCTGAGTGATTAATATCAGTAAAAGCATACTGTTGGTATTTAGTTATGTACTCTGTAGTGCCTGTTGTAGACTCTGGCTTTCGATATTATGGTTTTTAGCTGGATTGTTAGATGGCAATTAGTAGGAAGCTGCTTTAATGTGTTATTCTTTGATGATGGTGGCGGGTGAGAAGATATAAGATTACTCCTCTTTTGATTAAGCTGTTCTTTTTGTTTATTTTGTATTTCTTTGAGACAGGTTTTAACAGCTTGAGTGAGGAAAAGGAAGTGGAATGCTGGGTTCTGGAAATGCTTTGAGCCGGGGGAGTGCAACACCGTCACCAGATATGCCTCCCCTGCCCCAGTATTTGCCACTGGACCCTATTACATTAGGGAATCAGAAGTATACCCGTTCGGGAGAGCTAAGGAGGGTTTTGGGTGTTCCACTTGGAAGTACATCAGAAGACCATTCTTTTGGAGTTAATCATCAGAAACCTACTCCTCCAGTGGCGACGGAGGAGCTAAAGCACTATAAAGAAAGTGTGCAAGGTACCGTTAGAATGGCCCGGTATGTTTTTCTCATTCTACTGCACCTTCTTTCCTGTCTTTTCTGAATTCTCATTGTTGATCATGGCTTCATTTACATTTCTATATTGTCAATAGTTCATCATAAATTGATTTACATGTCATGGAAAATGTAATTGTCGATGACTGAAGTGTATTGAATGGAGGATCGTGATTGTGAGAGGAGAAACTGTTCCATGGAATTCCTTGTCATTACCTATTACAGAAAGACAAAAAAAATTGTGATTTTCTGGTGGCCATGACATATCTGTAGTTAATGTAATCATGATTTTACTTTGATTGGATATCATTGCTAATCATGATGCATGGATTACTCATGCTTTATGGTGTACATTGTCTGGTCATTTGCCTCAAATAACTATTCTGGCCACTTGAATGTGTCCATTTATATTGGAGAACAGTCATGAGCCCTCATGCTATAATATGATTCTCTTATACACCTTCTTTCTGCCTCTACCTGTCACTGTTTGAATTTTATTGAATTAATCTTTTCGCAAGTTATTAGAACTTTGAGTGTTCTAGTATTGAAGACTTGTCTATCTTGCAGGGATCGAGTAAAAAAGTTCCGTGATTCCATAACTAAATTGGATAAGTATAAGGAAGCCTTGAACTCAAAAAAGAGACAACGGAGTGATGTTTCATCAATTGAGAGGTTAGGGCCTGGGGGAGCAAACTTTGTCAAGACAGGAAGCCAGAATCTTAGAAACCCTCAACCGCAAGAGGTAGTAACTCAAAGATGGGAGGACAGAAAAAGGACTGTTGGGCTAAATAAGCGCGTTCGTTCATCTGTGGCAGATGTGCTGGTATTCACTATTACTGTTGGACATGATGTATTCGTATATTTAGGCCTTCTTGAGGTTTGCAAAGATGCTTTGTTGCGAATGGCGGGCCATAAAATTTCTTAAAATTTTCTTCACCGCATCTATAATGATAATGGATCTAAAGTAATCAAATTCTTAAAACTAATAGAGTTTCTGTTAAATTTTTCTTTTGGTATCATGGGAAAGAAAATAAACTTTTTGGTGTAAATCTTAGTTGTAGTTCTTGCACACTCATACTTGTCAAGCTGAATGATCATTCAAGGACTCTTTAGTTGATGGACTGGAAATTTAAAATTAGTCAAACCTTTCTTTCCTTCTAATTTTTAATTTTTAATTTATTTAAGGGTCTCAAAGTTATTGTGGGGTTGTAATATAGAGTTTCTTATGAGCATTTAGTAAAAAAATTTTGGAAATAGTCTCCTTTACCCTTTTTTTTTTTTTTTAAATTCCTTAATTTTTTTCCTTTCATGATGCTCAGGTGGATGGTAGGGCTGCTGCCACCTCGAAGCAGATGGTCGGAGAAAAGGACGGAGACGTGCTTCCGGCTGTTAGTGGGGCCACTGCTCGAATTGAAGAGAAGATCCGCAGGTTGCCAGTTGGAGGTGAAGGATGGGATAGAAAGATGAAAAAGAAACGTTCTGTTGGAGCTGTGGGCAATAGAGTTATCAAGGGTGATCGAGATATAAAACGATCTATGCAGTTGAAGCTGGGTGCTGATTCAAAGTTGCGATCATGTGATGTTCAGGCTTTCAGGTATTTTTTTTTTTTAATCTTTTAAGACTTGGTTTCTAAATTTTGTTGCATTTTACGGTTGGAAAATTTCTTCTTGTCTAATGTAACTGGAGAGTGACCAGATGGTTAATTCCCTATTGGTTTCCTAAATTGGAAATGAATTCGCCAGTATAGACCAATTATTATTATTATATTTTTTGGCAGTTTAGGAAGATTAGTTAATTGAATGCACATATTTGTTTGATGATCAGATTTTTTTATTGTTTTGGCAACCTGCAATGGTATCAGGAAGAGTTAATAGAAGAACACACACACAAAATTTTTCAGCATAGAATTCGAAATTGAATGAAATTATATATTTCATTGGGAAAAATATTCACATAAAAGAAGCCATACTTCAAATTGTGATGCAGCATTTGTTTAACAAAAGCCTTGAATCCGAGTTTTAATTCTTCATTCAAACTCAGAGTTCGTTGAACTAAACTAGGAGTTAGGACATCTATGTTTCTATCCAGAATTTGTTCATTTCTACAGTCACGATCCAGAAGCAAAACATCAGGCTTCTCCGATGTCTTCATTTTCTTCTCCTCCCTTAATGAGGTTATCCTTGTGATAATATATATATATTTGATAGGAAACAAAAACTTTATTTCATAATAAAGAAATTAGATATAAATGTGAACCAGAGGTCTAGCAAAACATCAATGAAAAACAACAAAACACTAAACGGAAAAACACTCGACGAACCACAAACTTGCAATCAACCAAAATGAAAAATAAAGAAGAATCTTTAAAATTATCCTTGTGATAATATTGGTTGCTATGTATGTAGGCCTTATTGCTGGTCAGGAGTGAATCTATTGAAAATTAAGATCTCTATATGGTTGGACGGATAGCTATGAGTGGAAAATAAAAAAGGACGTGCTGTGGAAGAATAGGTTCTAACAACTTCCCTGATGTAAATATGCAATTGATGCTTGATGGTGCATCCTAAAATGTTGCTTTCTTAATTCATAAGGTGATACATGAACTAAAGAGAATTTAATGTATAGATAATGCTATACGTAACTAGCCTTACTCTTGATTTGGGTTTGGTTTCTGGAAGTTCTAATTGCAAACCGTAATCTTCTTCTTTATTTATTTATTTAAAGGAATAAAAAGAAGAAGAAGAAGAAGAAGAAGAAGAAGATTATGGTTTGCAATTAGAGCTCCCTCAAACCAGAAGCAAATTCAACCTATTAACATTGAATTAAACTGGACCAAAGAGGGTGGGTTGGTTCTTTCATGGATATGTTTTTAGATTTAAATCAAGATTGATGTGATAATGAACACGCATTGTATGACTTATGATTTGCAAACTACATACAGCCCAGATATAATTGCTTGGTCCACTCTCAATCACCCTGCACCTCCTACCAAACTGGAAAAAGAAAAAAGAAAAAGAAAAAGAAAAAGAAAAAAAAAAAATAATAATAATGTTCTATTATTAGCTTCAGGCTTATACATCTCACTTAGTGGAATATTAAGCTTTCTATGCTAGTTACATATAATAGTATGATATTACATATTCACTAACACCGGGGATCGCATTAGGCTGCATCTGGCTTGGTGTTTTGTATATGTGCTTGTAGACATAATGGGGACAGTAAGCATTTGCATGCTGAATTGTGTCACACACTCACATATTGAATTAGATGATAAGAACATATGGGTCAAATCAAATATGACTTCTTTATATGGTCTTGTTAAAGGTAAAAAATAACAAACTATTTTTCAAATAGTAAAATGACATGGTATGACCTGTAATCTGATTAATAAATGGCTAAATGGGTGTTTAATCATATGACACAAGAGGACCTATGCAGTTCGTTTATATAAATTCATCCTGCTATAACTTTCTTGCATAACAAAAATACATCAATAAAGTAAATCAGTGTTCTAAAAGATGATAATCATTAAAATTGTACGTGTATAACATGGCTATTGCCAAAGAATAACCGAACAGGTCATAAACAAGTTTATTTTACAAATAAAATAGTTTTTGTTTTTTGTTTTATTTTTTTATCTTTCTTTTTTGCAAATTTATCCATTATTAAATGGGTCAAAACCTTGACACGAAATGATTAAGTTTTTGTCACGATTTCTGATAAGCAGTTTGAGGATGGTCAATTTGAACCCTGACCAATTTATTCAGTGGTTTAAGAGGGTTGACATTAATTTTATGCGAACATGATTAAACCCAGCTTAATTTCAATAACTTAATACTGCATTCGGCTTGTTGTGTTGAAAATTGCAATTACAAGTTTGGATTGCTATACCAGAACTATATATGTGCAAAAGTGAAGAGGTTGGTTCTGCCCACTTAAATGGAAAAGTTCTTATTATTGTTTTGTTGGATGGTTAGCTTACCGATGTCTTATGATCTGGGAAAAAATTTTGATTTCTTTAGATGTGAATCTTCTATATATACAATTCTTATCCTGTACGGATAAAATGCTTCAATAACTAAAATAGTGCAATTTAATTGTGTTCTTGGGCTTTGTATGTATTTAGATCTAAGTCCTCTCCCAGAGCTAATAGAATCAACAAGTTGGATGGTTCTTTTGAGCTTTCTGGTTCTGATGCCTGTATGCTTGTCAGGAATGAGTTGGAGAGTACCCCTCCTCCGAGGGAACGCATGGCTATTATGGAGCAGAGAGTTGTGGCAAAAGGAAACAATAAGTATGTTTTTTCACCTTCAAATTTCAGTTCCATCAGAAGTCTGTCAATTTGTAGACTTGGTAGATCTCATATAATGAAGTGTCACATTTGGTTGTATAAACATAATGTTATTTTTTTCCCTTTATTCTTCTCTGATTGTTATGGTCGGTTATTGATTTGTTTGTGATCCTGTTTGACAGGTCCAGTATTCAGGGCGATAACTCAGGAAGTGGCCCAAGTACAAATATGAAAGTAAAAGCATCTAGAGCGCCACGGACGAGTTCCATCATGGTCTTAGACTCATCTTCTAAAGTTCCTCCACCATCTGTAGCTTTTCAGGGTTGGGAACAGCCGACAGGTGTAAATAAAGTCTCGGTTGTAGGTGTGACCAACAATCAAAAGCGTCCAGTGTCTGCAACTTCATCTTCACATGCCATGGCTCAGTGGGTTGGTCAAAGACCACATAAAATTTCACGGACAAGGAGAGCAAATTTAGTTTCTCCTGTCTCAAACAATGAAGCTCAGGTTCCATCTCAAGGTTTTGCAACAGCTGACTTTAGTGCTAGAACATCTTCTTTTGGAACCAATGGATCACTGCCTGCCAGCAGCATAGATAATGATACACCAAAATCAAAGAGGGAGTTTGACAATGTTTCATCTCCGTTTGGGTTATCTGAAAGTGAAGAATCTGGCGCTGGTGAGAACAAATTGAAAGAGAAACTAATAGATGGTGGTGATGGTGCTTTGACTGTGACTCAGAAAGCTGGATCATTCACATTACCAACAAGGAAGAATAAGTTACCAACCAATGAAATTGGAGATGGTGTTCGACGTCAAGGAAGGAGTGGAAATGTTTCCTCTTTGACGAGGCCAAGCATTCCTCTGATGAGAGAGAAGTTAGAGAATCTGCCGTTAGCCAAGCCACTTCAGACTAATAGACCTGCTTCTGATAAGAATAAAAGGTGAGTAGTTACTCTTGTTTCTTTCCTGTGCATTCTATTCACAATTAAGTGCAATTTGTATTGGGAATATGTGTAATAATTCATCTGTTTTTACTTTGGTCAGTAAAACGGGCCGTCCACTTACCAAAAAGTTGAAGGATCGCAAAGCCTCAATTCGTGTTGGGTCAGTGCAGAATAATGTAACGTCAGATTTTACAGGTAGTGATTATAATATCAAGGTCATTTGTTTTTGTTTGTCTGTAGGTATCTGTAATTCCCCTAAGATTTTCCTGCAGTGAGATATATGATAAAGGTTTTCTTGTACTAATCTTGGAGCTGTGTGACAAGGACATACTATAATGTCTCCTTGCTCTGATGTACATAGTTTTGCCCCTTTCTAGTTATTTACATTTCAGTGTAAAATCCCGTCTTGTATACTGTATTCCTGGTTTAGAACATATTTGTTTTCAGGTGTGAATTTGAGAAGTGCAAACTACTCCCAGTTATACATGCACGTGTGCCTGAATACATGTAGGACTTTGTGCACGCATCAGAATAGTTGAAATACTATAGAGTAACTTGTATAATTCTCTATGGTGTAATTGCTTGACAATCATTTTTAATATGCGTTGAAATGTAACTTTTCAGGTGAATCAGACGATGACCATGAAGAATTATTTGCAGCTGCCCATTCTGCTCGTAATGCTAGCGGTATGCATCTTGACTATGTTTTAATTTTATTTTCGCATATAAACCAACTCCTCTCATATGTATCTCAATAACTAATGTGCTAGCTTCTTTCTTCAGATCTTGCCTGTTCTGGTCCATTTTGGAAGCAAATGGAATCTATTTTCGCTTCTCTTAGCTCAGAGGATACGTCTTTCTTAAAGCAGCAGGTAATGATTGGCACAGATGGATACATTGATGATTTTTTTAAACATCCATGAGACTTACAATTCTTTTTTCTTGCTTCTGATTGGTTGCCTGAATCAGTTAACTTCTGCAGAGGAGCTTGACCAGAGATTGTCTCAGATATCTGGAGTTGAATATAACCTTTTGGTATTAATTTAGCTGTATAACTTCATCTATATTACTTATTTTCTTTCTAAGTTTTAGTTTCTCTCTTCCACCTTTCAACTTCCAAGAGCCAACATTTGAAAAAAAATGATAAGCACTGCAAAGTAGAAATATTCTATGATAAGCTAAGATTATGAAACTGCAACTGCCAAATTTAGTTCATGTTCTCCTGTTGATATGTTTAATCTTCAATTCCTTCAGGGTCTTTTGGTGCATAAAGAAGTTCCTGACCGTTCTGGTGAAAGTCTAGAAAGCCACCCAATTCAAGAAATAGCCAAGACTGATGCTATATGTGGAAGGTTTGACAGGGGAGGGTTGGACAAGGTTACTCCATTGTACCAGAGAGTTCTTTCTGCATTGATTGAAGAAGATGAGGGTGAAGAATTATACCATACCTGTGAAGGGAAAAATCTCTCCCTTCACTATGCAAGTGATGATTCTCACTGTGGTTCATGCAATCAGATTGATGTTGAACCCAAAGATAGGGACAGAATGGAATCTGAAGTTGAGTCAGAAGCAGATTTTTGGAGTCATAAGAGTTACTTTTCGGACAGAATTTCTTGCGATAAGAGTGCTGCATCCAACATATGCAGGAACCCAAGCATGTCTAGTTCATTTTTTAGCAATGAACCGTGGTTGGGAGAAGATGATTTTTCACATTTAGATGTCAGGCTTGTCAGTGAAATATGTTCTAATGATCTGGCTCAGCAGCAACCTCGGGAAATAAATATTCCTAGCCTTTCCTCCTCCAATTGTGAATATAAGCTGATGTGTCTGGATGAAAGGCTCATATTGGAGTTACAGAGTATTGGTTTATATCCAGAGACATTGGTAGGTTTTTGTTTCTTATGCTTCCTATGTGAGTACAACTTGTTATAGTTATATGAGTTCAACTTGTAGGCATCCAGCTTGTTATAATTATATTGTGGTTATGTTTCCTCCTTCTTTTCTCATTTTCTTTTGTCTTATTGCAGCCTGGTCTGGCTGAGGGAGAAGAAGCAATAAGGCAGGAAGTTATGGAACTTAAGGAAGGGCTTTTCCAACAGGTGGTGATAACACATTATTCTGTTTCACTTGCGTATACGATTTAGGGTATTTAAGCATGAGTGCTACTGCTACTATAATGATATGCTTCATATAGTTGTCCATTCTCTTTTTTGTTAAACCTCTTTGTTTTCATCTCAAATGATCTGCAACTTTTTCTTACTATTGCTTCATTATATGCTTGGATCTCATGTCTCTCATCTCTGATCGCACTTATGATTAATTGATAGATTGGGAAAAAGAAGAAGAGCTTGAAGAAAATTGACAAAGCCATTCAGAAAGGGAGAGACATTGAAAGGAGGTATAATTCCTATGATTTGTATGTTTTTTTTATATTGAACCTGATGAGTTTTAGATTAGAATGATGTGTGAAAATTTTCAGGAACATTGAGCACGGTGCATTGGACCAACTTATTGAGATTGCTTACCGGAAAAGACTGGTAATGTTTATGTTCCTCAACTATAGTTCTAAATTAGTTTAAGATAATTGATC
Organism: Litchi chinensis; assembly: GCA_019925255.1. Lineage (NCBI taxonomy): Eukaryota > Viridiplantae > Streptophyta > Magnoliopsida > Sapindales > Sapindaceae > Litchi > Litchi chinensis. Next base: position 15,964,041 of record CM034473.1, on the reverse strand, counting down.
TGTGGTTCATTTTCTTTTTCTGCTAGTCTTATGAAATGTAGATGTTTCTTCTTGATTCTTGTTAATTCTGTCTATAATTTTCTATTTGTTGATTGGACTGCACATTTAAATCCTTATCAGTTTTTTCTTTCTTCATTTTTTTTTTAAATGAAAATGAAATTAACATTTCTGGACCTTAAATAATATTTGTTAGAGTGCTTAAATACTATTATTGGGCTCTTTCCTTTAAGTTAAACTTTTGGGTTTGTTGGTTACTAAAAAAATCTTTCTTTGTATTTCCCAAAAAAAAAAAAAATTCTCTCTTTGTGAACAAACACACAAATGTTTCACTTTCAATTTTGTTGGAGATTGTGCGTGGGATGAAGGGAACAAGTTCCACTGCCTCAAAGGGGGAAAAGAAGGGTTTATATAATAATTGGACCTACAATCCAATAAGCTAGTTTAGTAGTTTAGATTGATTAATTTAGTACGTATGCATTAAGCCATTTCTAAAATTTTAGGTTCTGAGATGGTTTTAGAATCTGATTTGATGTAATTGACCTTCGTGTATATATACCAAAAAGAGCGATCAATTCTTTGATGAAAAGTCAAGAAGAAACATCTCTGACCAAAGAAAGCCAATCCAAAAAGTCTGGCTGCCCCTTTGCCCTCCTCCCATTGGAAGAAAGAAAAGAAAAGCAACTTGAAAACTCAACACAGCCAGAAGCTGGCACATGAGAGGAGTGTTGAAATCTTGTGTCAGATAAAAGGGAGCGAAAAAAGGGTTTTATATGGTAGTATTCGGGGGTGTACATTAAAAAATACTGAAACATTAAAATATGTTTATGACAGGATAACATTAAAAAATGTACTTTGGCATGACCAGGCATTCAGTAAGTTATTGTAGCTCCATAGGGAAATGATCGTAGGTCTTGGGAAAGTGAAGCCCTTTCATTAGACAGATGTTATCTTATTCCATATTGGTAATAGTTATATTAAAAAAAAAAAAAAAAAAGGAAAACAAATATAAATGGAGTCTTTTGCTTTATTGTTGTTACTGTCCTTGTAACTGCTTAAAGGGGTCTTTTTTCCTTTGTTTTTTTGATCTCCTTAAGGTGTGGTTCTTATGTAAGACTGTTATTTCTAGTATGATGTGAAAAAACAACTAATAGAAGGGCAAACTTGTGTTGATTTAAAATGATGGTATAATAGTGGGTTTCAAAAAAATAAAATTATGGTATAATAGTGTTAGATGTCAGTAAATAGTTGATTTTCACAGTACATCAAGGTTAGTGTCAATTTGTTGATTATCAGATGATGATGTCATAGGAGCTATCAATGGTAAGGTGAATGAATTAGCTAATGTTTGTAGAGGATGTACATATATCATATATGTGATCTTAATTATTCAGTATTGAATCTAGTATTGTTGCTCTACTTTTACTCATTCCTTTGCTGCTGTTTGTTTTGGTGTTGCTCATTGGTAGTTTGTTCTTATCATGTACAAAATACCTTCCTTCAGTGTGATTGTGGGTGCGCACTCTTGTTTTATGCATGCCAATCTGGTTTATTGATAAATGGTGAGTCTGTCTTGATAGATTTAGAAGAAGGGCAAATAATTGTTTGGCATTAGGTTGTATTAGATAATATGAGCATTAAACTGAGGTACTTCATTTATTATCGAAAGTTAAGTTTCTGTCAAACGAATTGTTCAGGCAAGCCGTGGGACTCATACTTCTAAAGGTGCTGTCCGTAAGGTCTCTAAACATGTGGCATTGGCTTTCATCAAACGAACTCTTGCTAGATGTCGGAACTTTGAAGAGATGGGCAGAAGTTGCTTTAGTGAGCCTGTGTTGCAGGACGTCTTGTTTTCTACACCTCCAGGCAGCATCGATGCAAAATCAATCGAATGTGTTGGCTCAGGAACTGCTAGCAATACATGCAATGAAGCTTCTAACAATCAAATGGAAGCCAGGGGATCAGGTAAAGGTTTAAATTTTACTATTATTGCAATAAATGTTTTTGTTAGGTAACTAGTAGACCTAAAAGCTTAAGCTTTCTTAAGCCCAAATAATGATAAAGCTATCTAACGGTTTCTATCATGATTTTGTCCACCAAGGGTGTCTGACAGAGGAACTCTGTAATAAATGGTTTCATGTTCATCTCACAGTAGCATATTCTTTTGCTGCTACAGGTGCTGTCTCTAGCAGTTTTGATCGATACAATACAGAAAGTGATACTCTCGATAGAGGTTCTTCAGATGCTTCCAAAGCTCGTTTCCACTCGTTTGAAAATTCTTTTCCCAAGACTGGGGTCACTTTGAACAAGGTGAAGAGGGAAGCACCAATTGATGATGTTGTCGGTAGTGCTTCCTCTAGGGTGACATCAACTCTTGACAATGTTAATGTTGGTGGTGCAAGGGGAAAGAGAAGTGAGAGGGATAATTTCAAGAGTAATGCATCAATGGATGGCTTAAAGAGTGAAAGGAAAACAAAAGCCAAATCCAAGCACAAAAATAATCATACGTCAACTTCAGGAAATGGAGTTAATGGCAGATTTAGTGGTAATGGTAGCAACACAACAGGCAGAGAAGTGGGATCATCACCTCCCGATGATTTTCATCAGAAATCATCTAAAGAAGCAGAGACTCATGTTGATTTTGCAAATGTACAAATGCCTGAACTGGATTCAGTGGGACTAGGCCAAAACAATGACATTGAGTTCAACGGACAACAAGATTTCGATTCGTGGTTAAACATTGAGGTGGATCCCTTGCAAGACCATGATTTTAGTGATGATATTTTTGATATTCCAATGGACGATTTGTCATTTATGCAAATGTAAAGAAATTGGATTGTTCATACTTGCTGATTTTCCTGGTACTAGAAGGCAACTAGTTTAGGTGAGTCAACATGATTTTATTTTGTAGTTTTAAATTTACTCTGCTGTACATAACGAAGTCTAGAATTTTGATTTTTGGAATGTTTACAAAAAATATGATTCATTTCCTACTTGCTAGATCTACAGCTCTCAGCTTTCCAACTAGCTGGGTTGGAGCCTGGTGGACCAGTTGATTGACATTTTAGTAGGGTACTTCCACAAGCACAATGTTGCCCAATAATTTGAAATTGATGCACAATTATGGATTCCATTTTACTGTTGATGGATTAATCTTTTTCCGTTCGTCCAGAAAGTGAAAAGAAATACATATATTTTTTGAGATAGAAAAATGTAATTTTATTAGGTTATCGGTTTTGATTAATATGTTTGAAGAGAAACAGAAAAAATCGTACCCTTTTTAACCACTCTCATCAAAATGATATTAATTTATACCGTGTTGGGAATGTTTTTATTTATTAAATAATCACTTATAGTTTGAATTATGAAATAATCTGCTTAAAAGATAAGTTGGTGTGTGTTTGATAAACAACTTTTTTTTTTAATCAGTTTACCAAAATAAGCAAGTAAAATGTGTTCAGTAAGTTTTATGTGATTATGCAGAATTATTAAAATGGACATGGTAAAATGTAATATATTTTTCATTCAAATTACAATTGTAAAAATAACATTTGAGTAATAGGTTCCCCCTCCAGCAACACCAGTTCAATCGCAGACATCCTTGAAGGAGAAACCAATCTCCTCCAATGTTGTAAGAGTCGATCAACTCCAACAACTGAAGGAGCTGATCTCATCTCCTCCATTGTCGGAGGAGCCTCTAGCGATGAAGCAAGTCTCCGTCATTGCTCGCATAGTGGTGGTCAATATTATTATTATTTTTTAAATTCTTTTTTTTTTAATTAATTAAATAAAAATTAATTAAATAAGTATTAATAATTTTTTTTAATGTGAATTTTTCAGTTTTTAAAGGTATTATTAAAGTAAGGATATTATTGATTTTTTCTTAAAATAGGAATGGTAGTATGAAAATTTTAAAGGTAAAGAATTAGCTTTTTCTATTACCAGATTTCAAAAGCAACTCCAATCAACTTTTCAAAAACTAATTATAAGATAAGCAGATTATATAATAAGGGATTACGGAAGATTTATCAAACACCTTAGTACCCAAAACTTATAAAATAAGTAATTATTTTATAAATAGAAGTAATCTCGAATGCAAACTTAATAATCTTATATTATGTAATATTTTTATAATATTAAAACATGTTAACCATAAAAAATTACCTTTTATTAATGAGATAAAAACCTTTATTTTTCTTTTCTTTTCTATCTCTCATAATTTCCTCTCATCCCAGTTCTCGTTCTCTCTTAACAAATGTTCTTGTTCGAGGAAACAAGATTCTTTGATGTCAAAATTTGTGCTTTGATTTATTGGTTGTAGTAAAAATGTTATATGTTGTTGATTATAGTTAAAATTCCCTTCAAGCTTGTATTTTAATTACTTTCATGTTTGAATTTTTAAGATTGTTTATGTCTTCTAATTTGAAATTTGAAAGCAAGGAAAAACATAATAAAGATAAAAACACGAAACGAATTTAAAACAGAATAAAAAGAACAAGTGAATTGTGAACATATGTTTCAAAGGGGGCTTATTATGTCACAATAGAGACTTATTAAGCCTTGGAAGGAAAGCAACTTTCTGACTCTTTTGAAATTCATTATTTTTAATTAAGTCTCAAAAAGAGGGGAAAAAAAAACTCCTTTTATTATTATTATTTTTTGGGTTTTCTCTTTATTTTCTCTTTATTATTATTATTATTATTTTTACATTAAATCTCTTTTCTTCTTTTAGAAATTTATTCTCTCCCATTTCTCTCTCTCTCTCTCTCTTTTTTTTTTTTTAAATTTCCTTTCACTTTTTCTGCTTCTTGATTTTCAAATTTATGTCAAAGAGATTTTTGCAAGGTTATTTCTATCCAAAATCCATTTCAGATGTTATGAAAATTAAAATGTTAAATGGATAATAGTCCCGCAAAATAAAAGTGAAATAGTGTCAAAAATTTTAAAAGTTCTATGTCAAAGCGTAAATAAATAAATAAATAAATTACTAGAACAAAACACTTTATTGTGACACCCTAATTATCATGCAAATTACTTTTTTCCATGCCTGAGTCAATTTGTGTTGCGATGACTAATACCAGTTAACATTTACCAGACAAGCCATTTGACGATCCAATAATGGTTTGCAGAATTGAGCTTAGGATATAATAAATATAAAAAGCTTTGGTTGCATTCTTTATTATCTTTATTATTCACAAATGTATTCGAATGGTTTTGTACTAGACAACTATTTTTCATATATGTATATATTTTTTTCCTGAAAAAATCACAGTAAGTGGATTGTCTCGAAGACAGGTTTTTGTTTTCCAGTTTTTTTTTGGAAATCTTGTTTTCCAATTCTTACTCTAGTTTACTTAAAAAAAAAAAATCTTACTTTAATGACTTTCGGATTGTCTCGAAGATAGGTTTTCAAAAATTTCAATTAAGCACTTTTAGAAAAAATAAATGTACCATTTGTTCTAAAAAACGAAGAATTGTAACTGGATTGTATGTATATCAAATGCCCCTCAGACTTGAACAAATGTACTAATTTCAGGTTATGATCGAATGTGAAGAAATTATAAAAGAGAGCTTGTTGAAAGAATTAATTGAAGGTCCATAAGAGAGACAAGGAGGAGTGAATCCTGGAAACGGCAGATGGTACAGTCAAAGATTGCTAAAATTTATGTGACAAACATGCATGAATATTGTTACAAGCCCAACTTGGCAAGGGCTACCAAAAATGGGAAATTGGTTTGTAGATGAATTTATCATCGATGATGCACATGATTCCACCCAAGTTTCTGCTTTCTACACCCTTTTTGTCTTCTTCTTCTAATATTCAAAACCATCCTTATGTCAACACAACAATTATCCAATTCATCATTTTTTCATGACTACATTTCATGGTGATCCAACACTACTCTTGCTTTGATAAAATTAAGTGACAGCACTCATCACAAGTGCCATGCATGGTTTGATTGATAATGAGAAAACAATGATGCTACTAAAAGTGCCTTTGAAAATAACAGTTTGTTTTTATTCTTTTAGAATATTTTTTAACTGCTTCTCTAAAATGATGCTTCCAATGCTTTTCTAATTCTATTCGTTTTCACTACATAAAATATAAATTTCATCCCCCGAATTTTAATAGAAGTGAAATTGAATATAAATCTCTTACATAGTGTTTGGGGGGAAATTAGTTCCCCAAAATCAGATAGAACCTAATAAAATTCTAAAGGTGAGTTCAGAAGGAAACCATAACCAAAGCGCAATTATTCAGTAAAAGAGATGTGGAAAAAACGAGAATAACCTTGCACAGAGACGGGAAAACAAATCGAATGGGAACCTAACATAAGAATTCAAAATGAGACCCTTTGTGTCTGCAAGTCCCCTATCTCATCTCATGGACAGGGAGATCAGACCTAGGAAGACAAGCAACCAAAAATAATAGGCACCAAATTGCATGAGCAAAGAAAGGGCTAGCAATCAGTCATGTAGTCCTATAACGGGATGGACAAATGAGAAGAGACCATGTGTCTCTCAAACCTGCCTCAGTTGGACAAAAAGCAGGAAACAAAGAAAAAGTGAAAGCGATTGGACCAATGAGAGTCAAACGACAAGAAGCAGGTGTGAAAGTGAAGGGATGTAAAAAGGGAGTTGATCAACAACAAATGAAAGATTATGAAACCCTAGAAGGTGGGAAGTATATATGAATATCCACTATTCAAAGGAAGGTAGATCATTCTCTTTAACCTAAAAACAAACTAGCATACGAGGAAATTCCGTGCAAGAGGCTCTCACAAGTATTAGATACTGCTCTCGAGTCTTACTTGTTGAAGTGACTTGAGTTTCTTCCCCTTTTCTACTTTTTAGCCTCATTGCAAAGGGGTTTCCACAAAAATCCCATTGACTTGAGTGTCAGAGGGCTTTTGTCAGTAAACCACTAACAACCCCTGACCTCTCTTTCTTTGATTGACAGGTAGCTTAGGGGAAAACAGTTCACCCAGGAGCAAGCATCCCCTTATCCAAAGGGGACCCTAACGTCAAAGGGGAACATCAATGGAATTCCCAATCCACTAGATTGTATTCATTTTCAATTTAATGTTCTAATTGTTAGTGTAACTAGTTTTTGTATCAACACGTAATAAAAGGGTAAGCTGAACTATCTAGTACTCCCACAATCTACCGAGACTTTATTGATTATAAAGTAAATTTGTTTTTGTTTATTAGTAATCAAAACATTGTAAAATAAAATAGAGCTAAAAACGCTTTTGGCATGTTTTAAAATAACCATGGATAATGATAAAGCACCACCTATTATAGCACTACAAAGTTGCAATGTAAAACATCGATATCATGCTTACTTACTCATGATTCTGACCATACATGTGAAGCTATAGTTATAAAAGTACGTTGCCTAAAATAGTGATGCTGATGATGCTCTATTGCTTTTGATCCTTGTGTCCTCATATTTAATTTCCCTTTTAAAAGAAACGTATTTTTATCAATTTGTGAGCAAATTGCTTGTCTTTTGAATGACGAAGTTTAAGAGAATGTTACCCTTAATTATTTATAATTTTGCTGAGCAGATTAGGGTCGTATATGTGTTTTGCCCAACCTAACATTGTTTTTATTTGAGTTTATGATCCTTCTTCAACTTTTTATATTATGCGTATTTTCAATAACTTATCCTTCCACAGCAGCCCATTTACAGAGATCAATTAAGAAAAACTGCTTTAATACGCCTTTTGTGTATACCTTTTGAATACAAATTTTCTCAATGCATGACTGTCTGTAAGACTTTTGTTTCGCACATGTTACATGTAACTTACAGACTAGGATTAAATAATATTCCCTCAACCTAGATAATTATTGGATTCATGGTCTAAAAATAAAATTAACTGATCTTATAGCCTGGACAATTGCCTTCACAACCTAATTTATATCTGATTTTCTCTTGTTTATGGTAGATTCAGACGGACTTTAAAAGTCGAGAAATCCTAATTGATATGTGTTGATCTAGAATTTCATGCAATATTAATGTTATACAATAAAATGCACGCTTCTATCAAATTAAATAAACACCTGGATTTTTCATATAGAAGATTAAATGGAATTGCTCATTTTAATGATAAAATTATTATCCTGATATTATAAAATAATTTTTGATAAAAATTTTCAAAATCATGAAATGTATCTTGATCAAGACCTTCATACTGACTAAACAAAAATGCTTAAGAAAATTACTTCAAAGCCAAGGAAGAATTCTAAGGATGAGTGTACTATGAGAGAAATTAAGAAATTAACAATATTGTACACCTTGAACAATAATTAAACGCAAGTATTCTGATTTCTGACAATCCAAGCTTTGAAACAGTTTTTTTTTTTTTTTGGTTCTTTATAAAATTTATTATTAATTGAAAATCTTCCTATCTGAAAATTGACATTGATAAATGAATATTATCACTAGCTTATATACGCCAAGGAAGATGGACAGGTACCACTTCTTCATATATTAATAAATTTTTAATAATTAAATCAACGGTTGGCCATAGTTGTTTTATATCTTAATAATTTGTTGATTTTAAAAGATAATATTGCAAATCTGTTGAAGATAATTTATTATTATTTTGGTTTGTGTTTTATTCAATTGCCGCTTAATTGCTATATATATATTTCTTTAATTTGTGAAGGACGGTGAGATGAAGTGAGCTTTAACAATCGTGCAAGTCAATGACAAACTAACTGTAATTAATTTAGATCTTCTTAATTTTAATTAGTATGAAATTAATGAACGGTTCAAAAGATTTCCCTGCTGAGAACTGAAAATATTTGACAATTTTGTGGTCATCCAATAAGATTCTTCTCATGGATAGCGATCAATATTCATGAATTGCATTCAACAAATAAGGCTCATGTTGAGAATTTAATTAGATCATTTGCTTATTTGAATTTACTTCAAAATTAAAATATCTTGTCAATATCATCATGATATCAATTGTTAAAATCTAGTCAACATTGGTCTTTTATCAAATTTAAAGGGTAGTTCATTTAGTTAGAACTTTAATTTTTAGAAACTGATATACCTAAACAGATATTTAACTTAATTTATGTTTGTATATAAACTAAGATTGAACGGATTGTATTATTGTAAAAGTTGTTATATAAACTTAATAAAACTCTAGATTAGTATATAATCTTTTTAGTTACAACCCAAATAATTAGCTAAAGTGCACCATTTAACATAATCATATGTTTGGGTGATGATAATTATTTTACACAAAAAATGAAGAGTAACATAAAGGAGTATGAGTTAAATAATCTTAATTAAAAAGTAAGGTAAACTACTATAAGCATTAAAAAAAAAGGAGCATTTATAGAAAGAAAACCTAATCTAAAAAGACATATCATATGTGCATTAAAATATAGGAAGATAATGTCATCTTAATTAATTAAGAAACCCAATAATCTATATCTCTCATGCGCGAGACGGCGAGAGATTAACTAAAGGCACTGATAATGATGGATATTTTATTGTTTATATTCCTCTTAATGGATCCAAAAGTAGAGAAAAAGCATAAAAAGCAATAATACTTAATTAATTGATCAACCGAATTGATTAACAGATCCATGCATAATATTGAAAAGTTAATTAATTAAAGTAAATAATCTCACATAAGAAGATACAGGAGCATGTCGTCTACGTTGATTAGTTCGATCTTCTATCAAAAGATATTTTGCAAAATCTTGATAGGAGAATACAAAACAAGTATGTCGGAATCTGTTGATATGCTGGAAATCTTTAAAGATATTTTCATGTTAAATTAAGATCTGAGATTAATTTTTACCAAGTCAACATAAACCTTTATGTAGACCAATTATATATTGGTCCTGTGAGAAGGTTAAATTTTTGTTTGGTTCAGTCTTAAGTTTTCCATTTTTGTGTCAATATATGTAGTTGTGTTAGTTTACACTTTATATTTTGTACCTACTTCAAGCATTTCATGTTAATTGATTATGATCAGAGATTGGCTTATAAATGAAAAAGTGTAATAGAAGATAGGAAGTTTTAAGGCTAAGCACCTAATTCATCAAGTGATCAGTTCAAAGCTTTCTCAATAAATATATATATATTATATATATATATATATTTTAGTCAAGAGTAACAATTTATGATCTTACCAGGTCATATATATGTTTTTTTGTTATCATGTTTTTTTTTTTTTGGTCTGAACCAAGTTCCTTCGGCTTTTGTTATATTAGAAAAAAAAAAAAAAAAAAGGAAAAGAAATTAAGTATGAAAGCATATAATTCTATAATTAAATATTACTCGTTAAAATTCCACATTCATCTCTTGGATGCACCTTATCAATATGTACATTTAATTAGTTAGCTATTTTGTATTACTTATTAATAAACAATCTTCTAGCTATATGATTCTTTTCGTCCTAAAATTTGGATGTGGTGTGAACATAATTCGATTTATGTCCCGTCAAAACTCAGTTATTAGAGAGCATATACAGCAACCAAGAATTTAAGGTCCAAATAAAATAAAATAAAATAAAGAGATGTGGCCTCTCATGACCTCCATAATTCATCCAGGTGTTTAGCTGCTATAAGAACTTTTTCTTACGAAAGATGAGCTTTTTCACTTGTTGAGACACACATATATAGAGTCAAAGATTTCTTTTTGCTATGAGTCAGACACATGCACACTCCATGCCGATTTTTGTCGGCTGACCAAACACATATCTCTTGTCTTCTTCTGGTAAAATTCGATTTTGATTTGGATAAACGATCCTCACCAGACATGACTATCTGATGAACAACTACTTCTTATCGTTTTTCTTTCCCATTTTTTTTCCTTACAAAACAACAATATTTATTGTTATATGTATGGTCAATTTATTTACCATAAAATTAAATCGATCATTATACTTCCAAAAAGTTTTTTAATTAATTCGTATTCGAATATATAAATAGTTAAATACATATAGTTATGATATCTTTAATATTTTAGCTGATATATATTTTTTAAAGCAGACACAGTGGTATATATATTTATATATGTTAATGTGAATAAAAAAGTACACCTAATAAAGGATGTAAACAGCTTTATACTAAAAATACGTGTGAAACTATCGAAAGAAATTCAAAAGATAACAAAAAACATGAAAAATGCATGAAAAAATTATTTAGTGGTTAGTACTATACAGCTTTATACTAAAAATATGTGTGAAACTATCGAAAGAAATTCAAAAGATAACAAAAAACATGAAAAATGCATGAAAAAATTATTTAGTGGTTAGTACTATACAGCTTTATACTAAAAATATGTGTGAAACTATCGAAAGAAATTCAAAAGATAACAAAAAACATGAAAAATGCATGAAAAAATTATTTAGTGGTTAGTACTATACATCATGCGAGACAATAAATGATCTGTGACTAATTGTTTTTGGCTTAGAATTAATAGAGTAATATTTTACATGTGTGTACAATCACTTGGTGTAAATGGGAGCTATATATAACCTATATATCACCAACTTTTCTCTCTCTACCACCCTTTGAAGAAAAGACAACGTATACGATCTCTTTAATCTTTATATTTATACGATATATCTTTTCTTGTCTCTTCTGCATTACACTACTCTTCAACCACTTCATAAAAATGAACACCAACTAACCCACTTCACTCCATTTTGTTTTCTTCCCCACAACCCCCCTTTTTTTTTTTTTTTTGTATTTCTTCTATTATTTTTGGCTAAGAGAAGAGACAAAAAGCACCTAATCAATGTTAGGGTATTATTCTCTCTCTCTCTCTCTCTCTCTCTCTAGCCCTTGGCCGTGTTCAAGAGCGATTGATGCTTGATGGAAGAAGACAACCTACTTAATTGTATATATGATTTTATATATATGTATACCTCATACTTTTGATTTTCCATATTCATCATTTAATTTCTTGAAGCAAGTAGAAGCTTCCTCATTCCACATAATATATAAAATTGATATACATTTACAAAGATCGATAACATAACCATATTAAGATATTCAAAAGCAAGAAAAAAAAAAGAGTAGAAAAAAAAGTATTCCTATTATCTCATCTAAAGTGATAACTTGATATGCCACAGCTATAGCATTGACATTACACCATTGATAAGTGGACGATTTGATCACTGAAGCAATTATGTTAACTATATATCTAGTGGGTTCAATCGATCAATGTCGCTCTCAAAAGTTTGCGAAGTGATGATTATGTGAGGTCTGAACCATTTGCAAATCCGTGGTTGTTTGGCATGAGTTATCCTCACTCATCAAGGTCCTGTCAATGTTTATCAATAGATGTTAGATAATTATATCAATCAATAATATACATATATATATATATATATATATTATATTGGTAAACCCAAATTTGAGAGTGGAGGTCTCGCCCAACCCTATTCGGAAGGCAAGCGACTATGACTTTTGGCCATATAGATACCCATGAGGATTTAAACCTCAGATCATGTGGAAACAAACCACTAATTAACATATCCGTTCTACTAACCCCTCATGGGTTACATAATGTATTATATATTTAAGTAACAAAATGACAAATTTAATAAGCCTTTTCTTGTAGGCAAAGTCATATTAGGCATTTTTGTGGTCCACGTAACAATTGACCTAATGCTATTATTAATTTTTTGAATTAATTTACCCTACTATTGGCAATGCGGCATGGGTTTTTTTCTTTGTAGCAGCAAATAGAATTAGAGGACTATTTTTATGTTCACATAAAATGTATGTAAAGATCAATGCCCTAAGACGGTAAGAGAACAATACTAAGCAAGAGATCTTACTCTCGTGGACGAGATGCCCAAAGAGAACTTAGTGCTCGTAATCGACCATAATACTCTCCGATCACCAGAAAACACCGTGCTGCTTGCCGGACCGTTAATATCCGCCGCAATTGGTGAAGTGTTTGCTGTCTTAAATTATCGGCCTACATATAACAAAATTATTTCACAAAACCATGCATAACAAAAGAAGACAACATATATTTCATTTATGAGAACAAATAAATAAATAACATATAGTAACCCACAAGCCACAACAACCATATAGAAACCATGGGTCCCTAATGCAAGGGCATTTTGACACGAACTCTAAGCATTTCAAAAAGGTTGAAACTCTAGAAGTTGTCATAATCATAAACATGGACCACTCCAATCATACATTTAAAAAACTCCAATTAAATATTATTAATTTCAATAAATTATTTTATTGAAATAATATTGTAATAATATTTTTTTTTGATAGGTCTAGCTAGGGTTTTCATTTCAACATATATTGTTTTCAACCCACCACATTGATGGAAACTCATTTAGATGAAAAACCCACATCAAAGGCCTCTGTGTTCAACTTCAACCCTAGTAATAGACTTCTTAGCACCAAAGCAATATACATTTCGCCACGAAGTTGCACCAATATTTTGGAAAGCGACTATCAACCCTATGCGTGTCAAACATGTATTGGAGATCATCTACAACATTGAATAATTTAAACTAAAATCATGTCTCAGCGTTGACCAAGGCATGGAAAGTAACTGCCCATCTTAAAAACATCGGATGGTCAAAGAAAAAATTCATGATCATCAAAGATCCTAAGGGTAAATATTTATCCTCCATCAAAATCATAAAAAAGGCCTATTTCAAAAAAAGAAAAAAAAAAATCATAAAAGGCCAGATATTAATCGGAGGGTTAGGAATGAAATTAAAAATCTTATTGACTAAACAATTAGAAAATTAATTAAGACACAAAAGTCAAATAACATGTTTAAATCAACATGATGTAAGAAAGTGTAAGCCAATGGGACCCTTGCCTTCCAATTGTAATATAGAAATGCGGCGCAAAACAAGAAGCAATTTGTGGAGAATATAGAGAAATAGACTTGGAAATAATAATAGTTTATGGTATGCTTTAACTTATTCACAATTTTTTATAATTTAATTGATGTGACAATTAGCTTGTAAACAAATAAATTAAATAGACAATGGTAGTGTGAAATATTACTCACAAAAAGTATTCCAACTTTAAAATAATTATCAATCAATAAAGTGTCGGATTTGAAAAGAATAATATAACTATAGAATTAACCCAAAGATTTTACTTTTTACTTAAAATTTAGGGTGAAATGCATGTAAGAAATAGAAAAATAAAACGAGAAGAGATGAGGAAATCCTAATCAGCCAACTACTAGAAAGATGAATAGTTTTGATGACAACTAAATATGTATATAGGTCAAAACACAATCTAGAATTTTGAATAATTACAAGGTCTAACATTGACAATTGACATTAATGTAATGGTAAGCCACACCTAACCTACAATACCAAGTATGCAATGAATTAGAACAAAAGAAATTATACCCCACGAAGCTTTTTGATAAATAATCAGCTGATTGAGGTAGACACATATGTGTCACCTGAGCCCTCATTGCCAGCCTTTATCAATAGATCCTTTTCAAACACTAGCTACAAAATAATCGCCTTAACTTGAAAATGAAGTAGTGCTCTATTCTTACATGTCTAATACCTACAAATATTGAGTTGGAATTTTTTCCTAACCATATTTTTGCCTTGATTTTTTTATGAGAGAGGAGTTTGAATTTGAATGACGTATGAGATAAAAAATAATTAACAATTTTTATGTATCATTAAATTATAAAAAAAAAAAATGGATGAGAGGACTCTTGATCATAAATATCACTATGCATACAATTAAACACTCCTTGATTGCTTACTATTGAAGGATTATTATCTTTTCAGTATTTTCTTCACTAGTACAACTTATAACATTGTATCATCATTTTTATGAATTTAAACTTTTGATCTAAATAAAATCGCTTAAACATTAAAAGATTATGGGTGTGTGATGAAAAAACCAAACCAAGGCTTTTTTTCATAGCACTAAAATTAGTGTGAGTTTTGAAAATAGCAAATTCGCTTCTGTGATTTTCACGAACTATTGCATTTGTTTAAAAACTATAATTTATGAATACTAATGACATTAAAAGAACTAATTTCAATAGTTTGATGCTATTTTCAAAAACCTCATTAATTTTAGTGCTATCTAATCGAATTCCCTCTCCCAATAGAAGGCAAAACTAATACCTGGCGAACAAAGCCCTCAAGATTGGCAAGCTTGCCCAAAGCTTCAGCCATTTGTTGCATGCCATCAAGGACAGCACCAGTAGCAATGGTTTCGACGAGAGACTGTTGGAGTTGTTCAAGGCCTTGGCTCAGTGCCTCTTCTGCCTGCTGTGATGAATGTTGCAGGCTGCATATACCCATCACTTGCTGATCCGTCAGTGGGTCTAACTGCGTTATCAACATCTGTTTAACCAAAAAAAAAAAGAAAAAAAAGGTCATAACTTGCCAAATAATAACTCTTAACACAAGCTACTACTAACGTTAATGTATAAACTTAGTATATAGACCTTGATAAGTTCAGAGGGCCTGAAACCACCCATCCAAAGGAAGCAACGTTCCGTGGCAGTAGTCCACATGCCATTGATAAGGTGGAAAACATCTGATTTTGCTGCCACACCTTTGAGCCGGAAAATCTCATCATAATGTGAAATGTAGCCGTCCACGATGATCCTGAGATCACTGTCCGGTAAATGAGCATTCAATCCCGTCCGGAGCTCTGACATGTGTCGATGATCGTCATCTAACCATCTTGCATATTCCATGTCAAATATTGCAGCCCCTAGGATTACAGTAGAGCAATGTGTAACAAACAATGGTTGGAAGATTAGGATCACATATTAACATGATATGGGGTTGTGTCACAACTTGGTCTAGGAAAAATTGAACTTCATGAGTCATGATGACCAAGTGTCACTCCAATTTCACTTTATATAATATCAATGGGATGATGATGGACCACAATAATAAAGTACATTCTCTTAAGAGAATGTACATTTAGCTTAAAGTGGAAAAGTCGGTACACTGAATCAATAATGCACCGTTTTTACCATATTGAATTATTGCTTCTTTGTATGGAAAAGGCCAAACAGTGCTTCATTTCATGATACAAGATGTTAAGCTTTATAAATTACAAAAAAATCTTGGTTATTTGAATTATTCTAATTCTTTGGACAAACTATGTCTGGATTGAGAAATTGAGGCAAGAATTAAGACAGAAAAATTGGTCAAATCAGGAAAAGTTGGTCAAATTAATGATATCTATACCTTATAATGAGTGCCAAACTTGACTAAACATTTCAATAATTTGAAAATTTTTATTATACAAAAAAAAAGAAAAAGAAACTCGGGTCAATACTCAAAATTCAGCATTGAAAATAGGCCAGCAAGCAATCACTCACTTTTTGTGAGGATAAACGAGCTAAAATGGCTTCACAAAAAGGAGGGTATTGTGGTAATAAATAAAAAAAAAAAAAATTGTAAGAGGAAAGAGAAAACATACCAGAGCTGATGTTACCACCTGCACCACCACAGCCTCCTAAGAATAATCCCTATTAATAAAAAGACAAAACAACCCCAGAATCAGAAACGCATGTAATAATTAATTAATTAAAGAACAAATTGTAACTTTCATAGATTATATATATATATATATATATCACTTGTTGTTTTTTTTTAAGTAACATATATCACTTGATTTAAAAAGATGAAGAAAGAGTTAAAACCTGAGAGCGTGCTCTTTGTAGCTCTTGTTCTAACTGAGAGAGCTTTATTCTACTAGATTCCAACTGCTGCACATAAGCCTGTTTATGAACAGACAAACAATCATTGATAAAGTTGTTGACCACACCCAATATAACAAAAGTTAAAAACACACATACACATACACATATACATACATATATTTCTTCAAAATTTTACCTTTTTTCTTAGACGGCTCTTTCTTGCAGCTTCTCTGTTTTGAGCTAAACGTCTCAATGTCTGAAAAAATATATAATCACCTCAAAATATTTGAGTCCAAACAATGCCGAAATTTATAGTACAATAAATGGGAAATTTTTAGACCTTAGCATCAAGTTGTTTCTCTGAAGTTGAACCAGCTCCTTTTCTCTGCAACAATAAGAAAAATATATATATATCTACATATAGTTAAATAGTTTATGTGTGAAGAAAATGATCAAGAAAAGTAGGTGTTAGAAAATGTGGTAGAGAAGTTTCCAAAAAAAAAAAAAAAAAAAAGAAAAGAAAAGAAAAATGTGGTAAAGAGAAAGAAATATGATAATCATTGCGAGCATTTTAAAGGGGTTGTTTTGTTTTCATATGTGTAATTTAAAAAACACAAATTAGAATGATTAGAAATATCTCAAACCATTAAACATTTCTGAGGCAGATGTGTGTGATGTCGTTGGAACAAGCAATCATGGAGATGATATGGAGAGGCAAAGGCATCATCATTTCGTGGCATAGTGCTTTGTGTACTTCCAAAACTGATTTTCAAGGCTTAAAAACGAGAAGTTTATCTGTACTTCCAAAACTGATTTTCAAGGCTTAAAAACGAGAAGTTTATCTGTTTGTTATAGGGATTGAGTAAAGAAGGGTCTTTGTTTTTGAAATAAAAGGAGGGTCTTTTATTATAATGAGAATCACCCACAAGCACATACAAAAGTACTAAAGGGTCTGTCTCTCTTTGCTTTCTAATGTGTACCTCTTTGTCTTTCTCTCTTCATGTCAGATTCTGATCAGAAAATCCTTTAATATCAGAAAAACTGACGGAGATCTGATTTTGTGGATTGTTGGGATCCGTGCTTTTGTATTTTTGAAGATATGCAAAGTGGGACACATAGAGAGCGAGGAGAGAGAGAGAGAGAGAGAGAGAGAGAGAGAGAGATCAAAAGAGTGATAATAACAATAAAGATACCAACTTTTCCTGAGTTATTGGATTACGGGGAGGCTAATTATTGAGCAAAAGAGTAGTTTAAGGACCTTTATTTCTTGGGGTGGTTTGGCTTGATTCTGTGATGGACCTATTGTTGAGTTATCATTATTAGCCATCTCTATGTGTTGTTGATTCTGCTGGAGCTGGAAGTGCTTCTGGTCAAAAGCAGCCTGACGATCTGATGAAGATGCCTTTTTACTTATAGGAGATTCTGGCTCTAGTTGCCCTTCAACTTTGCTTGAAAGTGTGTTCAAAGCTGATCCTGAGTCTGTACTTTCTCCTCCTGACTTTGAACTTCCCTGAATAAAAATAAAAACCCTATCAAAGATTTTCAAATGGGTATCTATAGAATCATCCCAGAATAATCAAAATCAACTTAATAAACACATTTTCAAAAGTGAAGAAAAAAGAAAAATATATATATATATCACTTTAGAGATTTAGAGTTTGTACTTGTTAAGCAATTTTTTTTTTTTTTGGTTTGTCTATCTAGTACTAAAAAGAAGTGGTCAAACAAAGAGAAAGAAAGGTTTAAAAACAAGAATACTACTCTTGGGGTGTGATGGAATCTCATTGGCCAAGAAGGGAATATGTCCAGGGTTGCTGCTGGTCTGCCTGCTACTGCTGCTGTAAATAAATCTGCAAAGAATCACAAAAGTAAAATCTCAGACTCAGAGAAAGGATCAACCAAAAAATATAGATATAAAAGAAACAGACTTTCTTACAAAACAAATCTCAAAAGGAGAAGGAACCTAATCTTCCTTTTCTCTCTATGCAGTTATGGAGTCAGTAAATCGTATCATGTGACAGCACAGGTTTTCTATATTTGTATCCTCACACCATTCAAGTCTCTTGCCTCAGAATCATTACTCTATTGGAAATGGTAACTCTCCTCACTGTACCTCTCTCTCTCTCTCTCTCTCTCTTAGAGAGGGAGTGGTTAATTGTTATTCTTATCAAACGTCACAAAAGCTAGCTGGAATGGTTGTAGAGAAAGAAACATACATGCTTTTGCTTCATCATTCCTAAGCTTAACTCCTTGCAGCGCAATTGCTTCTTCCAGCTCTCCAAAATCAAAAGCAGATCCTCCTTGATTGCTGTGACACAAGTTTTTCATGATTACCATGTCAGTTTCTTTTTTTTTTAAAAAAAAAAAAACTTTTAACATAACATTTAATACAAAACAAAACAAAAATCACAAAAGGAAACTGAAGTCAAGTCACAATCCATCGTGAAAAATTAAATATTAATTGACTTGATCAAGACCAAAAATCTATGACTATGAGGTGGCTATAGCTAGTATACATGAAACTTGCATGTGTGTTGATCCCATGAAGAGCTGCATATGGAACATGGTGATGGTGATTTGCAGGAGCCGAGTCTGATAAACCAGTCTCTCCAATTCTGTGGTTCGCCATGCAAGACCCCCTCTTTAGACCATTCTCATCACCTCTCTTCAACAAACAAAAACACATACATAAAAATCAAGCTTGTATATATTTTCACTTGAAAGGATTCACCAGTGTGTGTACATAAACATATATATATATATTTACCTGTGTTAACTTAGGAAGAAGCTAAGGTGTATGGAGCAAACAAAACACAAGTGAAAGAGAAAAGAGAGACAAGAAGTCACAAAGATGGAGGGACAAAGGAAGATCAAAGCTTTCTTGTCAAAGTAATATCTAAGTAGAAAGAAGAGGGACAAGTCTTTTTCTCAGATATATATCCTCTTTCTCTTTCTCTTTCTCTTCTACTGGACCTGCTAGTGGTGGTGTGGTGGTGGCAACTTTAATTTTGATCTTTCTTATGGGTGTCTCTATCTCTTGCTTTCTCCTCCTGTCCTCACTACTTCTCTAAGAAGAAACCCGTTTCTTTTTAACACTTTGCTTTACTTATCACACTCATCACTCATATCTCATCTCTCTCCTTGGCTACTAAATTTTTTTTAAAACCCATAAAGATAAACTCATGCTACATAGCATACAACACAACTTGTCCTGTTTCAGGCCCTTTGTGTGTCCTCTATGGGGTTTGAAAAATTATAAATTAAAATATTGAAAATTAGATATATAAAAGACAAGAAAAGAAAAAAAAAAAAAAGTTGGGCTCTGTGGCAGGAACCAACTAGAATGACTGACTCCTACTCCACACTCTCTCTCTCTCTCTAGTAAACCGCCTGTGCTTTCTCATTGGTCCTTTTTATGCGGATGCAGGTACTTATCACTGAAGAAAATAAATTAATACAATAAATTCAACAAATCTTTCTGAAAAAAAATTGTAAAATTGAAATAAACAAATAAAAGAAAAGTTGGAGAGGAATTTTGTTTGTTCTGTATATACCGTACCCCAGTATAAACCCAAGGTGAGAAGTGAGTTTACTTCTGACAACTAGGGGTCATATCATGTGATAGAGGAGACTTGGTTTTTTTTTTTTTTTTCCAACTTTTAATTTTGAAGTTTTAATTTACTCATTCATATACCATTTGGTTCATTTCAACCATAACATAATGCAATATAATAATAATCCACAAGTAAGAAAACCCCACTTGTATATTTAATCCATGGTTTGAGATGAATTTGTTTGGTATTATCCCCTTTGTTGATGGGTCAACATCCGTTCCCTGTCATCACCTAAACCTATGCCACATCAAGATTCCTTTCCTTTAATAGAAATTTGTTTCCTTCAATTCTCAAGCTATCTGTTCATTGCAGAATCATTTAATTTCACCAAGTATTCTCATTAAGATCTTACTTTCCCATACGAGCTTTTGCTTTATTTGTTGTCAATCTTCCCAACCCTTGTTTCCTTTAGGACATACATGGCCCAATCCCAATTACTGCTCTTAATTGTTGCCTCCAGTTACCTTATAATCCTAAATTATATCAGGCATTTTATATAATCATTTACATATGCAATCTCCTAATGTTTTCTTTTTTTATGTTGTTTGAACTTTATTCCTTAGCATTTTTTTATGCACAAAATTAAATTTTATACAAAAATTCAAAATATTCTCTTCTCTCTCTCTCTCTATATATATATAATCCACTAAAAGATATATCAATCCATACAAATAAGGTCCACACCTAAAAAAAGATTAGTGTTTTTTATATGTCCAAGAACACATTATTGAGGAGACATGTAATAAATTTTACATGTATGTGCATATATGCGTATATATAAAGAGAGACTTTTAGGTAATGGACCCATAATTTTTTTTTTTTAATACAAATATTTAATGTTTGATTCATCTACTACTTTTTGTAGTTAATATGCTTTCTAACAATTATTCCTTTTATAATGGCCAATGATTGGTCTAAAAATAGGGTTTAGCTCATATAGAGAACAGAATCAGTTCATGGATTAGGTAAATAGGTATTATATTCCATTCTACATATAGTTTGGTTCCCAATGACCCTTACAACATGTTCTTCACATGGAAGATTTCAATTTTTTGGAAGCCTTTTTAGGTTGTAGATATTCTATAGATCTTTCGATATTTCCATCAAGGTTGTAGATATTCTATAGATCTTCCAATATTTCCTTCAAAATCTACTATTGTTTATAGTTATTTCTTTACTTATGTCTCTATAGAAAGGTGATTGGTCTGAATCAAATCTTTATATTAATTATGCCTATGCCAGATTTTGTTAAACTAGATCAAGTCATTGCTTGTCATTTAAGCATGAAACTACATTACATTTCCTTTTTTTTTTTTTTTTTTGTTTTTGAAGTTATATATATATAATATTATTCCACACCAATTTTTTTATAAGGTACAAATTGGTTGATCAATAAAAAACTTCAAAAAATTCTGGATATGAGTTGTTAGTTCTACACACAACAACAACAACAAACGGAAAAAAAAAAATTGCAAAACGTTACCGCAATTGCCCGATATAGAGGATTATTAAGCCGTCAGTAAAATTATACAAGATCTTGACCTTTTGATCACTTAGGAGGATGCTGGCCAATCATTAGCAATGGACCCCATATCATAATTTGCAGTTTATGATTAATTAAAAGCTCTGCAGAATCAATTTCATCTCATTAAGTTATTGATAAACATTAATATCAGACTCAAAAATCATGAAATAAACTGCCAAGTTCCAAATGATTCTCAAAATCTGGTGCTTGTCTGTGGTTTATTTGATTATGGATACTGAGGAATTCCGACCAAAAATTAGTTGTTTAAATTTGGTTGACAAAGGTGAAGCCAGCTATACAAATTGAAGTAGGTGGTGATTTTAGGAGATGTTCATGCACATAGATCAATTTCTTTCCTGACCACCCTTTGAAAATAAGATAGTTGTTTCCATTTCATCATAATTAGATTCTTAGTTGAACTATCCTAAAATCCATGCCTTAAAAACAAAAATAATTCATTTAAAAAATAATAAAATAATTTAGAAAACACACAAATTAAAATTAAAATAGTTTTTCACATAAGGGATGAATAGAAGATTAGAGGTCATTAAAATATGTATAAGTACCTCATTGTTATGTTCCTATAAAATAAAAATAAAAATAATTAATTAATTAAAAAAAAAAAAACTAATGGGTGTTTGTGTCTTATTTTAATAAATTTACCATTCATGTTTCAACGTAGGATATTTTGAATAAAATCATCTGTTTTTTTTTTTTAACCTTTATGTTTTCCCATTTATTGGATTTCTCATTGGGCTTCGTCGGAGAACTTTACAATGATGTTATCATCCTCGTCCTGATCATCCATGACTTATACTACTGTAAATTAGGACAAGTTCCAATAATGAGCAAATTGCTCCTAACCCAATAATGAAAACGGAAAAAAAATGAGAATGAGAAAATAGTTGAGGATGAGGAGAAAGATGATAGATGCTAGATGGCGAAGAGAGAGATTCCTACAGATAAGATATCAGATTTCAGTGAAGATGACCAGAGGTAGAAAAAAAGAAAAAATTACCTTTTTTCAAGGATAGTTTTGTTCAAAACTAAATCTCTTGGGACATAAATGATAAAAACATTGAAATGAGACATAACCAATACTTGCTAAAAGTTACGAGACACTAAATAATGACACTTTTACGTTTCCCCCTACTAAAAATTTTGAGAACTAAAGGATCTAAATTACGAGAAGTGGATAAAAGGATGAGTGTCTTGGTTTTGTATCATTTCATAACCAGCTATATAACATTACAACAATAACAACAAACAGGTTAGTTTTATAACCGTACATAATTAAATTTGTAACACCATAAAATCAATGTATCTTTATTTTTCAGGACATCCTGATCAAATAATTATTATATACTGCTCAATGAGAGATCCAGTTGACCTCTGAACCATTTTTTGCCACAACATATACTTGTCTTTTTGATGCGCATTAAACTTGATAAACTCACTGCAAGGATACTATTAATATGCTTTTATGTAACTTAACTGAGTTCTACTAGAAAATGCTGTTCACAAAAGCGCTACCAAACAGAGTTAGCATTGGCTATAAGTTATAAAAATAACAAACTGTTAATAATAATATGACAGAAGCTATTCAGTACATAATCTGCAGGATACCATGTGAAAGAGGAAAGAGGAAACTAAATGAAGAGTGATACTGGATGCATTGCTTGTGATGAAGAAATAGCCAGTCTGCACTGATACATGACCCTGGAAAGGCACCCAACAAAGCCAAGTGGAATAGCCGTGCACCAGTGTTGTAGCTTCAGTGTTAATTCAACAGTATATCAGTGGGATCATGTACTTGAAAAATTTAACTGCCACAGGCCACAGCAAATGCAATAGTAGGCTTTCTCTTTCGGAATATTAATTCCATCCAGAAACACAGAAATCGAGAATCCCCATATAATATAAGCTTAAGCAAGAAGTTCAAAATTAGTGTTCTAAATTGGGATGAAAATAAAATCTTATATGATGGAAAAGCATGTATTCAGCACCAGACCAAGAAATAAATCAACATGCTGAGTGGTGATAATCCAATATTCATGCTGTATTATTCTAACCATATAGAAAAAATAAAAAGGAACAGAGAAGCCAGTCACTAGTTAGCCCAGTAATCATAAAAATTTCAAGCAATAATATGCTAGAAATGCTAAATTCAGACCAACTGAATATGGAACATTAGCAAACTCTAAGTACCCTCCCTCCAGAAGCGCTTGCTTCAATGGACCAAATACTAACCACCTTCTCTCCATACTTACCTCTGATAGGACCAACAGTTTGCACACTGCTAAGCATACTTCTTCTGTTCTCCCCCATGGTCAAAAACCCGCAAATTTGCAATTCATTACAATTGAAACAATAGAATTACATTACAATCACAGCGAATGGGCATGACAAAAATTAAGGATCTTTTAGTTATTAATTCCAACACAAGAAATGTACTACACCCATGTAAAGAGTTTCTGTTGTTATCAGAAGTAATCACATCTACAGAACAATCTAGCCTCTTGATCAAAATAATAAAAGGTGTTACATATAAAGTATGCAGGGTCCTTGCACATTTAATGATTCCAAATACCAATGCATTCTGTAGACAATGCTGACTAATCATCAGTGCAAAACTAGTAAAACAGGTATTGCTGCTGCTTAATGCGATTAGTTCCTCGTTCAAACTGCTGCTATCCTATGGAAATTTATCCCTAGACAATTGGATATAGAAATAATAAACAGAGCCTGAAACTGGTGAACAAATTTGGAGAAATAGTAAACTAATTTATTTACAAATCCCTATCTGAATAGCCATATTCCAATGTAATTCCCTGTAATTATCTCCAAGGAATACACTTCATTGTGGTTTCTAAATGATGTGAAAGCTAACTTAGAGAGAAAAAGTGAAAAAAAAAAAGAAAGTTGCATAGCTGCTTACAGTTCATATCTTAAGATGAGAACCTTAGAATCAAGACTTGTGAACATATAAAGACTTATATTTGAACTTATAACTTCATAACAGAAACAAAAGTTCCAATTTTCTTCACCATTGCTCATCATTTGGGCGACCAACTGAAGAATATAGAAAAAAATTCCCATTTTATAAAGTGTTTGTTTCAATGCAACAAAATTTATGAGCTTCAAGCATCATCAAGAGAGCATGAAGTTCCAGAAAAATTAACATGAATTGGATCCAGAATGTAAGCATTCTATACCTTATCTAGAATAGATATCACTTCAATATAAATGAACCCAAAACTAGATAAGGATGATTTTCATTTATCTCCATATTATTTATAATTAATTTTTCCTTATCTTCTCATTCCTTAAAATTAAAGTTCAACCATGCTTTAGGATTTGAGTCTCATTCAAATTTTATTAAAGTTAGGATCTTTTTCACCATAGATAAGCTAGTAAACTACACCCCTCATCATTCATAAATGTTGCAAACGTTCAATCTTTTGAATAAAATTCGGAATTCCCCGGAGACTTAATTTTTCATTCTCATTAAATTCAGGAATTTGTCTACCCTTGGAACAATTCAGGGAGGAAGTTCATATGATACCTATGATTAAAGATGGCATAACTACACATCTTACAGCTAACGGTTCATCTTTTGCTCTCTAAGGTATTAACAATCCCACAAATGCCAACAATTAAGTTGCAAGAGGACCAAAAAGAAATCAACCACCATAGTTATTACTAGATGAAGCTAGTTCTACCGTCCTTTGGTGGACAATTTAAGTAACAAAACTTCCTTAGCGGCTAACTGGATTTAACAATTTTGAATCTATATGGGAATTATGAAAGAGAAGAAAGTAAAGTTGGTAGCATATAAACTAAAAGATGGCACCTCAACTTGGCGAGAATAGTTGCAGCTATCTCAGGTTTGTGCAAATACAAACAAACCAGAATGTTGGATGTAACGAAGTAATTCATGAGAGCACAGTTCTTTATTTTGATCAAAGTCAAAACTTATTCCAACCATAGCTAGAAAAATTGTCAGGTGCTCAATCTATCAAAGAATATGTTAAATAATAACATCAGTCAATGTGTAATAATATAATTGACACTAGTTAGTTGCAAGGTTTATGGGAAGATTGCACTAACAAACAAGATCATGGTGGTTTATAGAAACTAGAATGTAGGTTGGGTTGCAATTGATAGAAAAAGGACTTCAAGGGCCTACACAGTCATTTAGTGCCTCTGCGACCTCTTTATTAAAGCTAGATATTGTTCTAGCAAATGACTCACCAGATCCACTGGACAAACTAAGTTTCCAAGGAACTCATAATTCCTTCAATCGTTTTTCTATTCTTCAATACAATTCAGAGCTGCTTGGGACTTTCAGTTGCTTTCTCTTAGTTCTGGAAACTTATCTAATAGAAGAATATCAAGTCTTGTGACCACTGCACAGATATCTGGGCTATCTATGATTCTAGATTTGTGGGAAAGCAATTGAAAATTGCATTTGATTGCTATGATCTGATATGATTTGCCTCCAACAACAAAATGTCGGACAAAGGAAAATAGTAGCTGTAGTGTTTCAAGACGTTTCTTCCACAGTAAAGTTGCGTGTGTGGCATTTTGACTTTGAAAAAAAAGCATATTCGATTAAAGGAATACTACCATTGCTTCAAAACAAAAATCACCATAACAACTAATGGCATCTCACCACTAAATGAGCATCATTCTGTTTTGTCACGTAGGAATCAATAATGAGATTCAAAATTATTTGTCAGACATAAATACCAGATTCGACCATAGGCAGTATCTCCAATAACATCAGCTAAGCACTCGACATATGAACAAATGTAGAGATAAGAACATGGGGAAAGGGAGCGAGAACACAGAAAGAGAAGGACGTGCATTTGTAAACTGTGATGGTGATGAGAATGCTAGGAGACTGTCTGGGAGGCTGAAGACGAGAGCCACGCAACTTACGTCGCAAGATGCAAGTCACGTGAGATGGCCCGAAAATGACGTGACTTACATAGCAAGGTGTAACCTATGATGCTAGGTGCACCTATCAACCCAAGAGTCACGCGACTTATGTTGTGAGATGCAACTCACGGCGCAAGTCACGTCTAACTAGCCGAGTTGCAATTGAAGGCTGATAGATTCCGCATTTGTCCTATTTAAGATATTATTTCAATATCTTTATTTCAGATTTATACATTATTTCCTTATTATTTGATATCAATTCCTTTTAGGTTTTTGTTTTCTAAGAAAGTCTTGTTTCCTATGAAAGTTAGAAATTGTTTAATTATAAATAGCAGTTTAAATTTAGTGTTTGTATTCCGGAATATCACACTGGAGAATATTAACAAATCTTGTGGTTTGCAGGACAAGGCTCCTTGTAGTTTATTTCAGCTTTTCAGGGTATTAATGTTTGTAACTGCTTGTGCTAGGATTAGATCAATTCAATGATATAATTTTAAAGGATCAATCTACCTATTCTGTGAGCCGGTTCATTTGTTTCTATCTTAGCGTGTGGCGCAAGTTAGGGTGGTTAGAGCTTGTTGTTGGATTTATAGTTAAGTCCTCAACAAATGGCTCAGCAGGATGTCCAGCAAGACAAAATTTTAACATGACTAGTTTTCCATGCCAAAACAAGTCTTAAATATGTATATAAGAACCTAAAATTGAACAGCCATACTTAATCCAGATGCCTCACCATAGACATTCTGTATCTGAGACTAAAACATCATGGGAAGAGGGTCAAATTGTACTTGGTGGCTTTGGATGCCATGTCTTATTTCCATCTGCAGCAGAGTATCTCAATATACTTTTAGCCTTCACCATAAATTGTTTCCTAAGAGCATAAAACAGAATGATTTCGAAAAAACCCTAATTTTCTAAAAAATTACTTCTAGTATGTACCAGGCGCATGTTATGGGCAAGATTGCATTACGCTAACATCAATTTCAGATATCAATAGTTGACCAATCAAAGTTGGAAAAAAGTGAGAAAACAAGGGAAAACAATATTGGAGACAACGAAACGATTAGTCCATGTAATTTCATGTTGGTGAAGATCGAACTGTAGCAATTCATTAGTAAAGCCTATAGAACACTACGATGATTACATTGTCATCCTTCACCAAGACACGAGTATCAAGATTTTAAATCATGAACGTCATATATTCCAATGTGGGATTATATAAAAACTAGCAAATGCAGAATAATAATTGTTGAAGTATGCTAAACTTAGCAATCAAGTATCACTAGTTAAGACAGGCAAGGCCTTCACTATGAAGAAAGTATTAGAAAAACTATTTTTTAGGCGCACTTCTTTTGGCAGTTGTTATTTTATCTTAGCATGTTTTATTTATTTTAAATTTATAAGCTTCTAACTTTTTGGGGTTGACTTCGAACTCTTTTGTTTGCCTATGAATAGGCTTTAAGTAATGTTGTTTTGCCAGAGTAGAGATACATCAATTGATAATCTTGCAAAATTCTAATATCCCTCTTTTTTTTCTTTGATTTTCTCCCACTTACGCTCATACTTCTCTCTTCTAATTCCACTTTCTCACCCCGAATTTCTCCTATCCTATTCTTTTCTTCTCCTGTCTAACATCACTTACCATTGCCTTTTACCTTATTTCATTCAGAAACAAAGTCTGTCGTAACAATGACCAACCAAAGAAAAGAAGACGTGTGTATAGGCATGCACATCCCTGCAAAAAAAAAAAAAAAGATATTTTTCCATTATCTACAACTGCTAAAATTGTGCGAAGTGAGAACTGACTGCTAACACAATGCTTAGAGTTGTTATGCTAGTCAAGAAAGATAAAACCAAATATCATATCCCATAAACATACATCATGATAATCTATAATTTTTCTATTTTGCTAAAGAGGAATCAAGTCTCTAAAATCATACATGACAAGGTGAGGCCTAAATCCTGCCAAGTATGTGGTGCCCTAAAATGTTAATCATGGCATACTAAAAAAATCTAACAAGATATTCTAATTATAGCATATTTGCATTTTTTTTTTTTTTTTTTTGTTCGTTCAATATCCTGGGCGGTATGAGGAAATTCATCATCAGCAATATTCATTTGCTTTTTTTATCACATCTTTGCGAACAAACTAAAATTTCTGGAGTAAGCTTCTCAAATAATTCCAGAGTTACTGTTGTAGTTTTGCTGAATGGAATTAACAATGGTTCCGTCACCTTTTTATAAGCAGCCATAACACAGAAGCATAAACATTCAATTTTCCATTCCTTTGTAGTCTAAAAGTACAAATCCACTACCAAGACAGCATAGCTACTCAATTTTCTCTCACAGCAAATTATATTTAATTCAGAAAAAAAATTCAGTAAATCATAACAAAAACTTACATTATTTAGTTTATTTAGAAAAGTAATCTGTCAACCAATACATTATCTTATCTTCATTTTATTCAGTCCCTGCTTTCCACTGGCTGAACCAATAGTTGAGATCTCAACTGGGTCAGAAAGGTACCGACATTAACTAAGTTAGGTCATCTTGGTGAATGCTATGGCCTTCTGGCGAAACTGACACAAAGAAAACCCAAGACAGAGTCATTGATCGAAATGTTTTTCTCAGTTCACTAACATGGTAATCCTATAGAGAAACTATTCAAATTTTAGAATTTGATAATATCCTCAAGAAGAATGATGAGCCTGATTATCAGCACATATTACAAACCCAGTCAAGGTAAAAAAACATTCATTGAGAAGGACATCTCTGAATCGTAATGATTTTCCATCTTAACCTCATACACTTAGTATAGAAAGGCCAAACGTACTCTACAAGAACTCATATGGTTATCATAACCATAACGTAGCTAAACCAAAAATGCAGCTACTTAAAGTCACAAGATCAGAAATTTCCAAGCAATTCCTAAATAAATAAGTTTGGTTCTGACATAGCAAACAGGTGACATTATGGAAGACAACATGTAAAGCAATGTCTTTCACGATCGAAGTCAAACTCAAAATCCCAGACATTGTCCAAGACAACCACAAATCCACACGAAGGCACGGAAAGGAAACTATATTAGCCAAGAGAGAGTACCTTATAGAGAAGGAAGGAAGGGAGAGAGTGAACAAAATAATTCCATAGATTGAGTAAAGAAGAAGCTTGCATATGCCAACTACGCAAAACATCATAATGAGCATAAAACATGATTCCTTCAATAAAGCAAGAATTTTAACAGGAGGAAAGAGATTTCAACTATCATTTATGGGCACAAAAAAGGATGCTCAGGCAATGTTACCTGCAGATGTGCTTCATACAATTAAAACTTAACCAAAATTTGAAATTTTTTGACCAAAGAAATTCAGAGATTTCACTCGTACTCAAACTGCACCTCTACATGCAAATATTTCCTCATGAGATGTACAATGGATGAGGTAAATTGGGCCAACATCTGACATTCTTCATGGGTCTTTATCTCAGAAACAACTCCAGAAATGACCAACTTCTTGAGTTTTGGGCATCTTTTGAGAAGCACCTCAACCCAATGTGAGAAAAGATCATTAATGACAGCCCATCCTAGCTCCAACACAACCAGATTCTCCAGATTGGTAGACCCTTGCAAGCTATAATGAAACACTCCTTCTCTCAAGTCATAACTCAATGAAAGATGGGTCAGCTGCGGGAAACAAACAGCAATTGTTTCCATATCCACAAAATCATCCTCATCAAACATCACATCCCAAAGCCGGAGCTTCTTCAATTTTGACGATCTTGAGATCATCTGGTAGAATTTTGGCCACATCATTGTGAAGTTGCTAACATCTACAATCTCAAGATTGTCAACTGTCTCACCAAGATCAAGATGTATAACACTAACATCATCAATTTTGAAATGCTTCAAAGTCCCCTTGCCCACAAGTTCAAAAAGTTCAAGAGCACAATCTTTCAGGTGTAAAAGCTCAATACAGTCCGCCTCCACTATAAACTTGTCCAAACTGATGGCTTCAACATAAATATTCTTCAGTGTTGAACTACTAAGTTCAACTGTCACCTGTGAATCGGACATTGCAATCTCTGGATTGACAAGTTCCAAGACCTCAATTTTCTGGCATGCAGTAAGCAAAAGATTCAAATCCAAAGCTGAAATGCCAACATTACTCAACGAAAGTGACTTCAAGCAAGGAAACCGTTGAAAATTAGGTTCAACTCCAGTGATTGAATTATGGGCCAATACCAACATCTCCAGCTTCTGTCTCCCACAAATATCAAGAATATTAACATTCGGAGTGGTCCGGACATTATAAAATAACCTGCGCAAAGTTTCCCTAGTATACATCAACCAAGCAATAACTGTAGATGCCGAGAATTCATCAACTTCATCCATCAAAATCGACAGTCCTTGCAGTCCACTGGTTTGGAAGATTGTCTGAGTTATCAATATTTCTAGTCGACTAGTCGTCAAATCATGATAAAGTGGCCAATCACTGGAATTAAAAGAGAGCGTATGAAGGTGTCTACGATAAGCATCACGCCACTTGCGACACGTTGCAGAGGCTATAACCACATCACGGGCACCTCCAAGCCGGGACAATATGTTACCAATGACCTCAACAGGAAGGTGCTCCATGCCCAAAAAACAACTGACAACTCCTAAACCCACCAAACAAATCCCCCACAATCTTGCAAAAAGTGAACTTAACAACAATATGAAATTCTCACACCATACTCCGTATCTTCATGCTTATCAATCACAAAACAAACCCTCCAATCCATAAAGAGTACAGCTACTGAACAAACAAAACAGCCAAATGATAACAAAAACACAATGAGATCTCCAAAAATAAATCTCAATCAAAACCAACAAAATTTACCCACATGAAAGCAATGATTTACACTAAAAAAGCCAACCAATGATCAAACAATCTCATGACATAAAACATTCTACTAAGATTCAATCCAAATGAATAAATTGAAAATCCAACATCTGGGTATTTTATAAAAACTGTGAAATCAACAAACAAAAAAAAAAAAAAAAAATAGAGAAAGGGAATTGAAGATCTCACCATGAGTGAGTCAACAAGAGACAATTGATCGCAGAGAAAGATCCGCCACCCTAGAAACCGACACAGATTCGATGGACGAATGGGTCCCAATTTGGAAAAAAGAGATATTGGAATTTAAAAACCATCAATTTATTCTTTCACGATTTTAATTCAATGCCAACCCGGCATTTCTCCACCGGCTCTCTGTACTTTTTGGCTAGACCGTTAATGTTGGTAATTACTCTTCAAATTGGAGCCCATTTTAGTCATATTACTACACTAAATTTTTATTCTTACATGTACATTAAGCATCTTGCTCTGGGCATGGCGACTTGACGGGTATCATCCTACTTATATTTTGAAACTCTATATTATATTAAAATTTTACAATGGAATATATTATGCATACGATCATTTAGTAGAAGTGATTGAACATGTTTCCTAATCTTAAGAGATTAAAATATTCAAGTTTCAACCATATCTTTTAACACAAGATGTACACATTAGAGCAGGGTGTTTTCTCCGCCCCACCCCATTTATCCGTTTATATAAATTATTTATTAAACAAGTAGCATATGACATGAGGAACTGTATTATGACATGAGGAATTGTATAAAATATATAAAGTAATTTAATAAAAATGTTGAAAATCATCTCATTGATACTAAAATCTAATAATTGTAAAGTGAATATATATATATATATTTAAATATATACTTCCTTTATTTGAAACTAAATAGCTTTTCTTTAATTAATGTTTAAAGAAAAATTACGAATAAAAATATAAAAATTATATTATATATAATTATGGAAGGGTAAATTACACTAAATTTACTCAACATTTCTTATATGCACACTTAAGTCGCACTTATAATTTTGATTGGAAGTTGAACAGGAGATCTAGAGATGAGAACCGGATTTCTGAAATTGTTCTCTTGAATTTGTTTTTTTTTTTTTTTTATTGTTCTTTTGAATTTGTTTTTTCTTTTTTTTTAAAAAAAAAAAAAATCACTTTCTTTTATAGGTAAAATGATCATATTATCTTTTCCACATCTTAGAAGATTTTAACTTTATTTGGTTAAGGGTACCTTTTGTAGGGAAAAGCAATCGCTGATTAATCAAATTAAAACTTTACGAAAGAGTGAGTTACAAAACTTAAGAATCTAAATCTATAAAACAGTAAAATACAATAATAAAAAATAAAATAAAATATTAGATTTTTTAACTTCTTTATTGATTATCTAAGAATTGTTATATCACCTAATTTTATTTAATATGTTTATATACTAAAAAATAAGTGAATGGGTATAATTATGTAAAACTGTACTCATTTATTTTTTATTTTTTTTTTCTAAAAGAAAAATCAAAATGTATAGGAGGTAAGTTTTAAAATTTTTGGTCATAGCTGTTGAAAATTTATTTTAAAAAAAAAAACACCTCCTTTATTTCTAATCTGTCAAACTTACAGCCTACCAAAAACCCCTAATCTCACAAAGAAAACTCTTCCGTTTATTTTTGTAGGAAACAACTAGGTTTCCAAAAGAATAATTCATAATTAATATTGAAACCCTTATTTGTTAAGAGTTAAACTTTTGCCCTATATAGCATAATTAATTCATGTTATATTCTAAAATCGAACTCATGATTCTGATAAAGTAATTCATAATTAATTTAAACAAGTCTCGAGAATCAAATTAAAACCACGTATAAAATTAATTAAAATTATTAATTCATAATTAATAATTAACTAATTAATTATTAAATAATTTGAATAATCAATATTATTCAAACAATAAGTAAACACAAATTTTGCTACTTACAAAACATATATAATTGGATGTTTAATTACAATATTCTATATATACATTTCTTATAGTAAAATGAGCTGTCAAAGGGACCTGATGGACCTACAATTTTGAACTCCAATGATATCAGAATTATTAATTAATTTTTTAATTAAATGATTCACTATTATTAATCTTAAAGTTTCTCGATTAAAAACCTAATATTGCACTCTCAAAATTACAAATATTTTTATATAATCTGAAATTTCTAGTATCCATTGATTTAATCACTACATATGATTTGATCATCCACAAGTAGTTTATAATTAAAACTAGGTCAAATTTTCCATTTTAGCCCTTCAATTATTTTTTATTCCTTTAAGTACCATTGATTCTCTAATAAACAATATATTCATAACAACTAATGAATTTATCTTTTTATTACATATAAAAAGAAAGTTGAGTGCTCTTATTATTCAAAATTTAAATTAACTCTTAAAGGAATTATTTATCTATTTATCGCAAAAGGGAGTGGATTATATTATTATATAGTTTCAAACTACTTACTAAATTATATCCCCAAAGTACGAAGTTATTGATCGAAGATTTACATCAATCTCACCCATATAAATGAAATGATATAACTCAACAAGTAGGAGTCTATAATACATTTAGGATTACAATCTTTTCATATATGATCATTCGATTGATAAATGTAAATTTTCAAGTTAACAGATATTAGTTAGAGACTCATATTTATTGTGGTCCAGTGCTTATATAATCTTTATTACATAAGGTACCTACATTTCTATTGCCGCATAAATAAGATTGTCATACCAAATACAAAATAAACCACAATTGTAGATGTTATTTACTTTTTATAGACCTTTTAGATTATTTATCTATAACTAAATCTGCTTATATATAACACTTATATGCTTAGTTTGAAATTATGTAAGTAATCAAATATATTTATCATAATATTTACAATTCTTGCAAAATATATAAATTGAATGAAATAACTGCTTTATTAATATACAAAAATTGTTTACATAATTACAAACTATTAAGATACGAATCCAACACTTTTCTTTAGTTTGAAGACATTAAATTTGCGTGCACAAATGGGAAATGTTAAGGTAATTTAGGGTAGTTTGCCTTATATGAAACGTTTAACTTGCTCCTGATCAACCAAATTTACCTTTGTTATGATATTTTTTAAAATTAAACAATAAAATTATAAAAATTAAGTAATTAAAAATTATTGGAGGAGATATGGACTACATCTCCTCTAATGAAGGAGATCGATAATTTCTCGTAATGGAAATTTGTTAATCTCTTCAAAATAATGTAGATTTGTGAACATATTTTATAAAAAAATACATATAAATAAAAGGGAAAATGTTTTCACATTTTTTAGATTTTATTGCACAAACTTATCTACACTTCATAGTTTCAAATGTCATAAAACAAACTCAAAGATCCCATGTTGTATGGCGGCAATATAGGATATCGTGTTTGCATTGCCCAATCATGATTCATTATTATTATTATTTTATTTTTTCAACCTACATACGATCTATTAAACTTATCATATCATTTGTCTAAATCCAAACAAACTCATTAAATTAATGGGTTATCCAATAAAACTAATTTAACCTATTAATTTTAGATAATGTTCAATTATATGGAAAAATAATAATAATAATTTGATTAATTCATTTACCTATTTAAAGCTTTGAAACAATTTCAAAAAAAAAAAATTAACATAATTACATAATATAATCCAGTAGATCCATTTTATAAATGTAAATAACCAACAATGATATAATGTTGATTTATAATTCAAATTTAAAATAAAAATCTTGAACATAAGCAATTTACTAGAGAGCCTGAATGTGTTAATCCATTACCTACCCAAACCCTATAAGGTATGACCCAAACCAGTTCATGTTGCGTCGTATTTATAATGTGCCACCTAATTTGTCAACTATTGCCACCGCCATCCTATTCTCTTAGTCTTCGTACTCGAACTTTAATTGCAAGGAGTGCATTTTAGTTTCATTTCTCATCAAATAAAATTATAACTCCATATGGACCCCAAAACAATTGTAAGAGCTACACATCTATATTAAAAGAAGTCTAAACCAACCTCATGATTTACAATCATTATAATTTTGCCTTGACAATTTCAAACAAATAAAAATAAAAATAAAAAATAAACTCAATTAGCGGTCTAAACCATACCTGATATGGTTTGATGATAAAGTACGATCATTCAGTTTTATAATATTTCAAATATAAGTTTTTATCATAAATGATCTCTCTATCTATATACTATAATAAATATATATTATAAAATAAGTCGAATATTGTCATTTGGCTGCTGGTGCCAGCCGTGTGTTGGTGTGGGTTTGACACTCAGCCCGCCATATCCAAAAAATATATAATATATTCATATATTAATAATAGTATAATAATATAAATATATCTTGTCTTTCACTATTCAATGTGTGTTGATCCCCCACTTTTATGTGGGTTTCTCCCCCACCCTCGTATGGATCTCTCCCCCGCTTTTATATGGGTGGATCCCTCTCAATTAGGAGTAGTTCTCCGGACCGCGCTACTAGTGTTATAGCTTAATTGGTCTCGATTATTCTCTGGGTCAGTCTCAAATATAATTCTTGTATTCAAAAAAAAAATTCGAATATTTTGGCATACTGATGACATGCATTGCTGATTGGTTGCATTCAACTTATTTTTTAAGGGAAAATTTCTCTCTCCATTTATTAGTTAAGTCAAATCAACTTATTATTATAATTATTATTAACTAAGTCAAAGCAAAAATGTCTTTGTTCCATTTTCTTCTGTAAATAATGCTACTTTTTTTTTTTTTTTTTTTTGTGTGAAAGAATAACACAACTTCTTTAATCATGCTATTTCTTAGGGGAAAAAAAATTCACCTTGTTCGAGCTCATGTCTTCTTTTCCGAAAAAAAAAAAAAAAACTATAATAATTAATTCAAGGTTGAAGGAGGGAGAACAGGATCTCATTCATTAACATGGATATAAATGAGAGAGCACATCTAGTCAAGAAACAAAAATAAACTTTTTTGTTTGAGTTTGAGTGTAGGATTTCATAAAATATGTATATAAAAGCAAATATTTACTCAACTTAGGGACATACATGTTTCTCATTATCACGTCTTTAAAATACACTACTAATTCATGCAATATTCATTCAACTGAGTATCATGCATGTTTGTAATGATCACATCTTTAAAATACACCCGAAAAGTATTTTCAGTAATTTCATTATGATGCAGCCTAAAATTAGAAACATATATGAAATATTAAAAGTTTATATTTCAAAAGTATGAGCTTGATTGATATATTGTTTTCAGTAATTCCCAATATGAGACAGCCTAAAAAATGTAGAAAAATGTATGAAATATTAAAATTTTATATTTCAAAAATATGAGTTTGATTGAGATATTAGAGGAAACCAACAAGAAATATTTGGAATTATCGACCTAAAACAATAGTTTTATAGTTGATTTTGAATGAGAGAAATATGTGTGGGTTGACATGATATTCATGTTGTTATGTAGATAGAGCAAAAGGCAAGTTATAATTCAGTTATATAGATTTGATTCATAGGATTTTTTAAAATAAGGAGTAGTTAAAATTGACATACAAAAAATTGGATACAAATATTTTTTAATACAAAACTCATTGCATTTTTGAACGTTGAGACGGATCATCTTAGATATATTATTTAAAAGTTAAATAATAATAGTAGAAAGTTTTTGTAGGTCCATGTCCATTTGTGATAATTATAGTTGATCATACTATAATTTAAGTTGTGAAGAATATATTTGATTCTAAATTGGAAATAAATTGGAAAAAATAGTCCTTTTGTAGAAAAAGAATAGATAAGGTTATTAGAAGTAAAACTTTTGTTAGAGTCAACCTTTTAAACTTTTTAAGATAATATTTGCAGTGAATATCTCAAACTTGAGTGATTATCAAATTGATCGTGAATTCTTTATTATCAAATCACATTTATAAGTAACAGTCAACTTTTTAAATTAATAAATGACAAAAATTATATAATTAGAAAAAAAAAACATAAAAGTTAAATTAAATAATACATCAAGTGATCGATAACTTATCATATAAATCATAAGATAATATATTGATAAATATAATAAAGACAATTATATAATCGATATAGTATAATGAGTATGATATGATATATTCTAATATAATATTATTATCAAATCACATTTATAAGTGACGGTCAACTTTTTAAATTAATATATGACAAAAGTTATATAATTAGAAAAAAAAAACATAAAAGTTAAATTAAATAATATATCAAATGATCGATAATTTATCATATAAATTATAAGATAATATACTACGTATATAATAAAGATAATTATTTAATTGATATAGTATAATGAGTATGATATGATATATTATAATATAATATGTGATTTACTTTGGATGACTTTTTTGAGTTGTTTATTATTATTATTAAAATTAATTTGGTCACTTTTTTATGTGAATCCGAAGAGGGTGCGGATTGACGGGACGAGTGGATGAGTAAGTTGAAAGAAAACGGGGAGTTTTAAGTGATGAAAGCAAGCACCCGAACAAACAAGTCAATGGCTTCGAAACCAGTACTAGTTCCAAATAGTTGTTGCGTGTGGGTCTTCTTGTTGACACTGGTTGGATTCCCACCTCCGTTGGTTAAATCATCGCCGTCCGATCGCCGTTACAATGTAGGAGATGAAGTCCCCTTATTCGTCAACAAAGTGGGACCCCTCAACAACCCCAGGTTGGTACCATACTATACTATTTCTTTGTTTTTGTTGAATTTTGATCCACACACCATGTCTCACAATGATTCAGGTTGGGATTTGTTTCATGTATTTATTTGTTCGTTGTTGTTGTGTGGCAGTGAGACATACCAATATTATGACTTGCCTTTCTGCACTCCAGGTTAGGCTCCGTGCCAATTGATTCATTGTTAGCTCTAGTACATTTACTACTTACTTGACAACCCATCAATGGTTGGATTTCAATCAGCATTTTGATACATTGTGTGATGCTTGCTCAGTTCTTAAGTTTTGCTCTCTTCATTTGAAAGTTTTATTTGATATTTATGTGTATGTTTAGGAGTTGCAAATAAATATAAAAATTGTTGGGACCTCAGCCCAATCCTCTACTTATATGTCTCTGTAGGGTTTTCGTTTTTTCGCCCTGTAGGTAGGTAGTGTCTTAAGGATTGATCCCTCGACTTTAAGTGTCTTTTAGGTGCAAACCTCCAACCACCAAGGCAAGACCTCAGCCCAATTGAAATGATACGCTGTTAGTGATCAATATTGAAAATATCTTTGAATATTCCTGATATTCCCACCAATATTTTGGTAAATTTAGACCCTTGATATTTTCATTAAAATTGATATTTACTTCCTTCCTTAGGATGGGAATTATTTTTCGTTTCAATGGCTGTTTTTTTCATTTTTTGGGCTTTGGGAAAATTGGAGAGGTTGAGTCCTTATGATTGTAAATGCAGATCCTATAAGGTGGAAGAAGGAGTCTCTAGGGGAAGTTTTGAATGGTGACCGTTTGACTAGTTCTTTATACGAGTTAAAATTCCTAGAAGACAAAAATGGGAGTATGTTATGCCAGAGGAAGCTTAAGGAAGATGAAGTTGCAAGGTTCAGACAGGCTATTGCCAATGACTTTTATTTCCAGATGTACTATGATGATCTTCCGCTATGGGGTTATGTTGGTAAAGTTGAAGATGAGAGTTGGGTGCCGAGTGAGAAGGAAAAAAGATACTATTTATTCACACATGTGCAGTTTGATGTATTTTATAATGGCAACCAGGTCGTAGAAGTACGTGCTTTTAGTGACCCAAATCATGTCGTGGATATAACGGAAGATGTGGAAATCGATGTTAAGTTCACCTACTCAGTCTTCTGGAATGTAACCTCAATTCAGTTTGAGAACAGAATGGAAAAGTATTCAAGAGCTTCATTACTTGCAGTCCACCGCCAGATTCATTGGTTCTCTTTTATCAACTCAGTTGTCATCATTGTGCTCCTGATGGGACTGCTTATTTTGCTTTTTATGCGGCGTCTCATGAATGATCTGAGAAAGTAATATATTGCAGCTTGTTATTGATTTTATTCCTATAAACCTTTTAGTCAGTTGGCCTGACACTCTTCATCTATATTGCAGATGTGCTACTGGAGATGATGAAGAAGATAAGGAAGTGGGTTGGAAATTTATTCATGGTGATGTATTCAGGTATCCTCAGAATATGTCCTTGTTCTCTGCTGTCCTTGGTGCGGGTAATCAACTACTGACCATGTAAGCTACTTGAAAACATTACTCTCCTATGTGCTTTATGCTTCATTTTTTATTGTATAGCTCTGTATATCCTTTTTCAGTCTCATCAACTGTTCAATACTTTCCTACCTATCGGAAATTTTATGTAGAAATTTTGTGCTTAGAAAATTAGTATTTGATTTAGAATGGATCGTTTTTTTGTTCAAACTCTACAAGCATAAAATTTGACATGTTTTGACTAAATTACACAGGGTTTGCATCTTATTTGTGCTAGCATTTCTTGGTTTCCTATATCCCTACAATCGTGGACTGCTGTGCACTTCTCTTGTCTTTATTTTCACTCTATCATCAGTGGTTGGTGGTTATAGTGCTGCTTCTTTCCACAATCAGTTTTCCAATTCTGGATGGGTAGTCCTTTACTCTAATTCTTGAGTAATATATTATCTTGCTATCTTATGTGTTAATTTTTGACCCTTATTCAACATTATAAGTGCTATAAATTTGCAGGAAAAGAGTGTACTTCTGGCTGGGATTCTTTACCTAGGTCCATTGCTTGTGACGATGCTAATCCTTAACACAGTTGCTGTATCTTATGGGGCCACAGCTGCACTTCCATTTGGCACTATTTTAGTTATTCTTTTAATTTATACATTTCTCTGTGTCCCATTGCTTGCTTTGGGAGGGGTGATTGGGTACCGGTATAGGTCAGAGTTTCAAGCACCGTGCGCTACAAAAAAAATCCCTAGAGAGATTCCACTTTTGCCTTGGTATCAGAAAACACTTTGTCACATGTTTCTTGGGGGTCTCTTATCCTTTAGTGCAATTGCGCTTGAGTTACACCATTTGTATGCAAGCTTGTGGGGCTACAAAATATGTACTCTACCCAGCATTTTGTTTGTCATGTTCATCATCCTTATCTTGCTTACTGCTATGTTGAGTGTTGGTTTGACGTACATTCAGCTCTCTGCAGAGGACCATGAATGGTGGTGGAGGTATGTCTCTTTTTATGAATGTATACTGAGACACCCTACATACTTTTACTTGTTGATAGGTATAACTTTCTGTTTGTTCCAGATGCTCTTTACTTGTATATTTAGCTTCTTAGTGGTGATTGTAGCATTGACAGCTATGACCTTCAATGTGAAAATTTCAAGGGACTGAATTGTCTTTTAGTTTCTTCCCTTTTTTTTTTAATCAAACCATCAATCTCACAAGTTGATGAAACAGAAAATAGTAAAAGCATATTTCTTAGGACAGGATCAATGTTCCACAAATTGGCTACATTTTGAAAATGAAGTATTTTCCCTATTTTTAACTTTGCAGATTAAAATATAATAGAAATTATAAATGCTTAAAATGTTTCTTGAGGCTTTCTTTATTTAGAGGTTGTTTCCTTGATGTTATTACTTTTAGAAGAGTCGAGCAGTCTCCCAACTCTCACCCCTATGAAGAAATGTGTTCTTGACTATGAACCGGACTATAATGATATAAGTGGAGTGCACATGATTAATCCATAAATGAAATCCCTGCCTAGATGTAAAAGAAATGACAAAACTCGTTTTGTCCCTGACATTGGTGCTAGAAAATTTTGCCATTTAAATTTGGTTTATGATGAACAATATCTACCAGCTGTTTAAAATTAGTGGGTACATAGCATGCTTGCATGATTTTGTCTTATTATGATGATGTTGTCACTTGTATGTTATTGAAGTAATTACTTTATCGAGTTTGAGAGTTCCTCTGTAATAGAGGGTACCCTCTACAGTATCTTGGTTCCGTTCAGCTGTAGCACAGGCAGATAGATACAGTACAGATTTTGGGAGGGTTTTTTAGTAGCCTAGAGAATTAGTACTTGATGAAAAGAATTGCATTGCTCTTTCTTTGCTTTTTCATATCATTTAGTATACTGATCACTTAATTTGTCTTTTTGATGCAGATCCATCTTTTGTGGGGGCTCGACGGCTATTTTCATGTTTTGCTATAGCATCATCTTCTATGTTAGGTCAAATATGAGTGGTTTTATGCAGCTATCTTTCTTTCTTGGTTATAATGCTGCCATGTGCTATGCATTCTTTTTTATTTTTGGTGCAATCAGTTTTCGTACTTCATTGATATTTGTTCGTCACATTTACCAAGCTGTTAAGAGTGAATAGGGATGCTCTTGCATGTCATTTGTAATGGTCTATCTTTTTCAGCTCCCTTTCCCATATCCTCCTACAACGCCAAAAAGGAGGGGTCGGGGTGTGTCATCTGAGACTGATCCATCAATTTCTTCTACCACTGAAGAAATTGAAATTGACAAGGCATTATTGAAATACTGCCTTGAAAAGATGATCTTTGTGTTACTTAAGAAGTTGAACC
Source organism: Litchi chinensis (assembly GCA_019925255.1). Classification (NCBI taxonomy): domain Eukaryota; kingdom Viridiplantae; phylum Streptophyta; class Magnoliopsida; order Sapindales; family Sapindaceae; genus Litchi; species Litchi chinensis. Next base: position 15,921,722 of record CM034473.1, on the reverse strand, counting down.
TCCTGCTGCCTCTTTAACAATTATGCGACATGTCTGTATGCCCTTACAACATGTATTCGTATTATCTGTCTCAACTCTCAAGAGATGAAATGAATTCAGTACAAGTGAATTTATAGAAATGTATATGCAGGTGTGTACGAGTGATATGCATTTTGTATTATGTTATCTTGTTAGGGACAAAGCTTTCATTTTTGTTTTGCTCATTTGTCTGATTTATGCGGAGGTCGCCACAAAATTCAAGACAAAGCAAACTGATAAATTGTTGTATATTTTTCAGGAAGGCAGTTCATGAATTCCCGATTATTTGTTGCTTGATTGCTTTATGATTCGTTTTACTTCTTTGGATGTTTTTCTTCTTATTATTACTCGGTATTAAACCTCCAAAGGATGACTATAAATGTAGACATTGAGATGCCACTGATCCTGCTTTGAAATGCACTTAGTGGTAGGACCTGCTCAATGATCAAGTCTGAAGTGATTGCTGTTTGTTAATGGAAAACTTCAACAATTTTGACAGACTACAAGCACTTTTGATGAGATGTTGACAAGTGTTTTCATTGAACTTCGTTTCTAATAATTGGACTTATCACCATCATTAGAAGTGCTTCATTCTTACCACCTTTTTCAATATGTGCATTGCATAGTATTATTATTATTTCTTTATTTTAAAAAAAATTATGGTTGTGACAAATCCAGTGATCAATTGGGATTATTCGAAGTTTGACTCTGTGATACGATCCGGGAAGCGATTTTCATGCAAAGAGAGCAATTCATACATATGTGAGAAGGAGAGTTCACATAATGTGATAGGACAATCCACATATTTATATATGGTGAAAAAGATTACCTTATTAAGAGTCGAACTTAAGCCTTGAAGTCACAATAAGCAGCGGCTTTCACCGGCTACACCCATTGATTGACTCCTAATGAAAGAGAATACACCCATTGATTGACTCTCAATGATAAAGAATTGGATGCTTAGGCTTTGCTAACTAACAATAAAGTATTATTAACACAGCCAACCACCCAATAATGTATGTTACAGATTATATAATATTTTATCTGATTGTATGAATATAATTTTTGAAGGGATTTCTAGGTAGTTAAATAAATTAGTAATACAGAAAATTGAGTTAGCTGGGTTCTCAAAATTGTAAAAGGAAAATAAAAAATTAATATAACTTAACTTAATAGGTTTGGTGCATTTTTATGATAAAAATTCAAGTTCCATTAGTGTATGAATGTACTTTAACATATGTACATTACAGCAAATTTCATCTCATTCCGTCGCAGGTGCGGACCAATACGAGTCCAGGTGGGGCCTGTGCCCCATCTCAAAGATTAAAAAAATTTAATATATTATATTTTTATTTAACTTTTTTAAATAATTTTTATGTATATATTATATTTTTATTTTCCACTTTTAACATATTTTATTTTTTTAGTTACAAATTTTTGAATTCTCCTTTTTTTTTGTTAAATTATTACACTTTATTGTTTTTTTTTTTTTTTTGAATTTTTTGATTTTATAAATTATATATATATTTTTATTTTAACCACCTTCTAATTTATGAACTTTCTTTGTCTAAATTTACAACATCAAAATGGTCAGATTTGAATGTTCAATTATTTTTTATATCATTTTTTTTAAAAAAAATGATAGTGTTGATTTTATTATTTTATTGATTTATTTTTTAAAAGTATTTTAATTACAATATAAGTGTAATATTATCTAAGTTCATATAAGTTATTATTTCAATTTAATATAAACTTTCTCATTTAATAAATTTTTTAAATAAAATCATATATATTATGCTATGATAATAGTTTTTTAACATTAAAATTATTATTTATAGTAAATAGTAATACTATGAAACTCAATTATGAGATAATTGATTAATTAAGTCATTAAAAATCCATATCTACTTATAGATTAAGTGATTAATGCACTTATCATTTATGCATGTTTCGAATATGTATGACAAGTTTTCTCCTATTATTATAGGAGTATTATATTGTAATAGATTTTAATTTTCAAATTATACATATAGCATTTAAACTCGATATGTTTTAATAGATTATTGATGTAATTAACTTTTATACATGTATATTAATATGTATTAATATATCAAGTAATAATAATTATATCACACTCGGATTTTAATATTATTGTATTATGTTTTATTATATTGTGCCCTCTGATGTAAGTCTCTGATGCTGCATCAGTGTAATTGACATCCTAACAGCTATTTAAAGTATGGAGTGAGAGCAGTGGAGGCAGTCAAAGACTCAAAAGTGGTGGCTAGACGTTTACAACATCAAACACTTGTAGACTTTGTAAAGATCTTGCCGGATTTATCGATTGAAAATGAATGACAAACCTCACCAACCTTCATTTTCTGCCTATTCAAAAATTAGCTCTTGTTGAATAATTATTAACCAAACTCACTTCACTTGTCTGACTACTCACGTCAACTTAAACCAATCTTGTTCTTTCGTGTCACGCTTTGTGCCTTTTAAATGTTTTTGCCTTTTCGTATACGGTATTGAATTGAAATGAATATCATCCAATCATTTATTTGGTAACCATTGGATGAGATTGAATTTTTATATATTAAAATGTGAAGACAAAATAATAAAAAAAGAAACAAAACCTGTCAGAAAAAAAAAACGCAAAAAACAATTATAAATAACAGATTGTATCTGTCAATAAATCCATGAGAAAAATAGTATACAAAATTAGAACTTTTGACAGGATATGAGGATGGAAACCCACATTTGATCTGGGTTACATAGCTCCGGTGTTTGTAGTATTAAAAGAAAAAAAAAATTGTGCAGCTATGTTGCGACCAATCCAAGCAGCGACCAAACAATGGATGTAGAAAATATAACCTGCATTATGACAATGGATGTAGAAAATATAACCTGCATTGTGTCCCATCCGACTCTATAAATGGTGCTCGTTTATGTCTATTTTCATACTATATTTGGTGATACATTGTAATTAGCTAAAATGGAATGTCTATTTTCATACTTTAGTAGAGGAATCAATTGAAAATAAATAAAGTAGAAGGCCAAATTTTCCAGGACAGCAAGCATTTTTCTACTAATACATTTTCAGTGGTTTTGGCATCTTCTACTGCTCCCCGGAGGTAGTTATTTTGATGTCATTAATTATATATTATGTCTCCATTACTGATTTTGTATCATTCTTCTGATGCCATTGTCTTCTTTTTGTTTGTTCCTATTAGATGGCATTATTAGTGACTTGTTTATTTAATATATGTTGCAAATTCATGTGGGGTAGACTTTGATTTCAAAATGTGAAGCTTTTTTTGTTTCTTCGTAGTGATTTTGATGTCTTTAGTCTTGCATTAAGCATCTGTAGACGGTTTTTGTGTCTTAAATTTGTCTGACATTTCTGTGTAATTCTGATTGCTGGTGGCTTTCATGGCTATTTACAGGAACAATGATGGGTGTTTTTGAATCTTGGCTGCTAAATCACCCAGATTTTACTTATTTGTAAATTACAAGAATTGGGGTTTTACCTTTCTAGTAGTATGGCAACTTGTATATCATCATGTTTTGCTTGGGGATGGAGAATATCAAAGGAGAGTCAAATTAGTAAAGATGACCCTTTTAAGACTTTTGACAATAGAAGTTTGTGGGGATTTTGCCCAAGGAATGTCAAAAGCTTTTCGTCTCTTAAGTGTTCCTTTAACTCTCACAATGTTAGTCCAGATCAAAGTAACGAGTCCAAAGAAGACCCTTTTCTGTATCTACATCCTGAGGTTTCATTGCTCAGAAGTGACGAAAATGGCAAGCTTTTAAGAGCAAAGGAGGAGGAATCTGATGAAAGCATCGCGAAGAGCCTGAAGATGTCATCCTTTTTAAGTAACTACAGTCAAGCCAAGATCAAAGTTGTTGGTGTTGGGGGTGGTGGGTCTAATGCTGTTAATAGAATGATTGAGAGTTCAATGAAGGGTGTAGAGTTTTGGATAGTTAACACGGATGTTCAAGCCATGAAGATCTCACCAGTATTCCCGGAGAACCGTTTGCAAATCGGCCAGGAGCTAACTAGGGGGCTTGGTGCTGGTGGGAAACCGGATATAGGCATGAATGCTGCCAATGAGAGCAAAACGGCTATAGAGGAGGCACTTTATGGTGCAGACATGGTCTTCGTGACGGTAAATTCAAGCTATATTTTCTCATGTTTATTGCCAGGAAGATTTACTATAAGAATCCTGGAATATGCTAATATTTTGTGGACATGTTTTGAGTTGGTTGATTGACTGGTTAACTAAATTGATAATGTTACTAGCCAAGCAGGTATATTGCATCAAGACTAAAGTTTCAAATGTGTCTTAAGTGCAACTCTCTAGTAAATTTTAAAATTTCTTTGGACAAGCATGAGTATGATAGCTTCGACACTGTGGTTCCCATGAGAGCCTAAAACTCAAAAATGTGTTCTACTCTTTCTTCTATTTTTATGCGTTAAGTCTTTTGCTTTGCTGAATTTTGTAACACCAAGTGGTTATGATTCAATAGATCAAGTTCACCGCTCACACCTATCAAGCTTGGTCTGTAATGTTTTACATCTATATATTTTTTCAAGTCCTAAATACCAATTGCAACTTTATAAGGGAGGAAGTTTGTTTTTGTTTTTCAGTGCATTTTCTAACCTTAAAAATAGTTTCATGTCTTGAGCAGCAGGAAGTACATTACATGATTTTACTACATTGTAATCAACAGGCTGGGATGGGGGGAGGAACTGGCACCGGTGCAGCTCCTGTAATTGCAGGCATTGCAAAGTCCATGGGTATATTGACAGTTGGTATTGCTACAACTCCATTTTCGTTTGAGGGACGAAGGCGGACTGTTCAAGCTCAAGAAGGAATTGCGGCTCTGAGAGATAATGTTGACACGCTGATTGTTATCCCAAATGACAAATTGTTGACAGCAGTTTCACAGTCCACCCCAGTAACAGAGGCTTTTAATTTGGCTGACCATACACTTCGTCAAGGTGTTCGTGGTATCTCAGATATAATTACGGTATGCAATGCAGAAGAAATTTATTGAATAATTGTTGACAACTGTTTTTAGACCGCCTAGTGATGTGTAACTTGAACATCAATCAATTTTATATTATCTAAAGTGACATAATTTGAATGGATTCAAGGTAAAATATGTATATTTTTTCATACTTCTAGGTCTTCTATTATTATTGTTTTAATATTTTGAAGTTGTATGAGATACTGTCAGTTCTATTGAATAGGTGCATGTGTTACTTATCCTCCTGAGGTAGGTATGGTCTTTAAAATTCTCGTAATTTTAGGGAGAGGCTATTAGTATTGTGTAAAGCTGTAGACTTCATTTTCAGCGAAGTTAGTTTAGTTCCTAGGTCTTTTTTCATTCCTGCATATATTGTGTCATAATCTTCATACTCAGAGTCCAAAATGACAGCGTCGTATTTGTCTTTTCTTATGAGGGATTTTTAACTTTTAAGGTCATTTTGAGACCAAACAACATCATTTTTTGTGTAATGTTGTCACACTGATCATGCTTTTTCTGAAATACTTAGAATTGTCATGTCCAATTATATCAATGATGCACCATAATGCATGCATACAAATGAGCTTAACTCAATATGTCTGATCTTATCATTCCTCAGCAAATGGAAATAATAATATATAATAAGGTCAGTACTGGATCTGATCATGCTAATATGTTTTGAGTTATACATCCTTGGTTGTGAGACTTAGTATTATAATATAAGTTGCCAATATTCTTATAATGTCAATTTAAGCAATTGAGATTATCTTGTGTTTGTCCAAGTCTTCTTTATGTTAGGTTCCTTGTAATCATATGCGAACTATTTACCCTTAGTCTGATTGTGATGGAACTGACTGCAGGTTCCAGGTCTTGTTAATGTTGATTTTGCAGATGTGCGAGCTATTATGAAGGATGCTGGTTCTTCTCTTATGGGAATAGGAACTGCAACTGGTGAGCTTAAAAGTCCCCATTTCCTTATTGTTATAGGCTTAAATAAATTTTTATCGCAGAAATTATATTATAACAAAGTATTACAAAAAAGAATGGAAAAACAAGATCATACAGAAGTTACAGCTCTCTGCAAGTTCATCCCTTATAGTTCTTCGAACTGTGGTTCTTGTGACATGGTGCCACCTTATGGTTGATAAAGAGACAAACTGTTGCTGCATTAGCTAATATAGTTTAGCCGTAGATTTTCATTTCATTTTTCCTCCAATTTGGCTTATATTTGATGTAAATGACCTTCCTCTGAATTTTACAATTTCTTCCCTTTTTAAGCATAATTGTTATGATGTGTGAATTATTATGTTGCTTATGAATTATTCTTACGGTTATTATATTAATGATCCTAATGCTAGACAAGTGTTCTGTTTTATTATAACATAATATAAACATGTAAATGATTATGAAACTCAACCTGATTATGCTTTTATAATTTTTACTCTATTGTTCCTCATGATTCCGGAAAGTTGTAGGGAATATAATAACTAGAAAAAAAAATAAATAAATAAAGGCATTCCAGCAGTCTGTCCTAAGATTCCAACTCTCATTTCTGTCTTCATGTAAACAAATGTAACACACTGGAATAATAAGGCAAATGACAGCTAGTAAAACATTGAGAATTTCTATTGCATGTCAAAACCTTTTTCCTTCCACATTGTTATCCCACTATGGATGGATAATAAACTTCAATTTTTTTAAATTAACCATTTTATAAATTTATATTTTATATTGTTGTGGAGAAAATTTGTACCACTGGAATTTATTATATGGGTTACATGAAGAAAATTTTTTTTCAGAATGCTGCCTTTGGTAACCTAGAAAAGCAGATATTCGTTTTCCTTTTCTTTTTCTACTTTTATGCAGGAAAACGTATATAATATTGGTTTAATTGGAAAATTCAATCCGTAAAGTACAATATACTTGTCTTGGGGCAGATAAGATATGCAGGGCTAAAGCACATTAATGGATAATTGTGTTTAAGAAACTGCAGACTTTTTAATTTCAAATGATTATATTGCTTCCTTGACCTTCTTCTATTTATTAAAAGGTAAACCATTCTCACATCCTCAACTAGTACATTATGTTTCATACTGGTTGATCCAAGTAGCATTACCTCAACTTTTGGAGTAAGTAGTGTTACTGTTTCCTGTTACACATTGCACAGCCATCAATTAATATTGGCTTCAGCTATAGTGGATTGTGGTGTATATATGTTTCCTTTTTCTTCCATATCTTGATGTCCTACCTTGTTTCAGTTGCCTTCTAAGTTTTCATTGTACTGTATTATATATAGTTGGGAGGCAACAGAATATTGGTTACATGTCTACTTTAGTCTTTCCTTTTGGTGTCTGAGCCTTTCTTCCCATATTGTTTGAGAAAGTAACTCGTTGCTATTTTACTCTAACCTGAGATAAAAAAAATGCATCCGGTTCAAAGAGTTCAAGCTTTCAATTTACGTAGTATTTATTGAACTTACATTGATTTACAGGAAAGAATAGGGCAAGAGATGCTGCACTGAATGCCATCCAATCTCCATTACTGGATATTGGTATTGAGAGAGCTACTGGAATTGTGTGGAATATAACTGGTGGAACTGACTTAACTTTATTTGAGGTTGGCCTTCCCTAATTATCTCTTTTTCGCCTCATGGCTTGTTGAATCTACATTCTCAGAAAATGTTATTCTTGTGTGTGCGCATGTATTCGTTTTTCTTTTTCTGGGTAGGGGTTTGGTTTTGGCACTTGGATGAACTGTTGGTGCATGTCTGCATCTAGGTGTTTGGATTGGTGTGACCAAAGTTGGATTAAGGATGTCTATGGATGCAATAACCTACTTGAGTCTAAAATGGGCTGGGGTATTGCTTGCCATGCAAAACTGAAATTTCCTCCTACAAAAGTTTTTAAAAAAAAAACCAGAAAAATAAATAAATATATATATATATCATTTTAGCTTCTATCATGTTGAGTTTAAGTCTATGGAGACCCTTTTATAATTCACTCAATATCATCTTTGGTTGTTTCAGAGCCACTTAATGCTTTCTTCTACTTGTGCAGCTATAAAAATTCCTCGACAACAATAAATAAATGATTTATTTCATCTCTTATGTGGCTGTTAAGCCTGTTATTGCTCTCTAATTATCCTCACACGGTCAGATCAATTCTTGTATAATGATTAAAAAATGTCTTCACCACTGTTGCTTGTATTTCATATGATCTAATCCTTCTACTTTGAATTGACATGTCAACTTTCTTTCAGGTGAATGCTGCAGCAGAGGTTCTATATGACCTTGTAGATCCTGGTGCAAATTCAATATTTGGGGCAGTGATAGATCAATCACTAGGTAATCAGGTAAGTTCAAGAGCTGAGTATGATACAAGCGTAATCACTCATGATTATCCCATAATATTCATTCCATACATAAACTTTCAAGGAAAATCTATTAGTATTATGAATGGGAGGTACAATGCCTATAGGTATGTCCCTATTGTTGAACTAGCTTTGTTTGAACTGTCAATTTACGAAATCGATAAATAAATACGGGCTGCACTGATGTGCTTAACAATCTGGATTTCAAATCCTCCCAACCAATCTGGGACACAGTAAAAATTTTTGATAAATTTGTGAACGACTGTCACATGGTCTGATTCCGCTTAGAAATTTTGTTCAATCATGTTGGCGCCAGGGCACCTACCTTAGACAGCCTACACACACCAAGTTGCCTAGGAAGCATCCATACAATGCTATGATCCAACAGCCTACCATTGCTGCCTACAACCCATTTTGTCTAGTACAAGCAACAGGCTGCCAAACGTGCACACAATTCACACAACACCAAACACATAGGAAAGGTAGAAGTATGAATGAGAAACCAACACAGCCAATTTACTGGAGTCCAATAAGCCAATTTTATTAACTTAGGAAAGTGTAAACAGTTTTCACTCATGCAGGATCACAACACTTGTGTCCCTGCAATCACTTTGCACTATATAAACACAATGACAGTGCCAACTGCCAGTACAATGTTGGCCACTAATAATACAGCACATCAGCATAGGCAATTAATAACATCCCTAACTGCCTGAGATAAGAAATCTCTTGTGTTGCTTTTCAGGTCAGCATAACTCTGATTGCTACTGGGTTCAAACGTCAAGACGAAAGTGAAGGAAGGGTATGTATTCTTGCTCCATCTCCAAGTTGAAACACTAATTGTTTTGTATCTTTTTGATATGGGAAAGTAAAGGGAACTCGGATATCGCATGGCATTGTGTCCCCACGAACCAACAGTCCTTCCTCTTACATTGAAGGTGGTTCAATGAAGATCCCTCAGTTCTTAAGGAAGAGTTCTTTTCACCCCAAAGCCTGAGATTCTTGTTTGAAATGTATATAGCAACTATATTGCATCAGACTCTATCTATATTAAATATTATGTCATTTCATGTCTGATTGACAGTTTGTTGCTAGCTTCTGTTTCACAGTTGTTGAAGAAATGCTTTTACTTTTGCTTGGTTTTATTTGAAGATTTAGATTATTTTAGACATTAAAAGGACAGGACCTCACAGTGAAGCTCTCAGCATCCATGTATCATGATGCGCTTATAGAATCTGAGATTTGGGAGTGTGTTTGGAAATGTTTTGTTTATTATTATTATTTTATTATTTTTTTAAAATGATTTGCTTGAAAATTGTTCTGTTACTAGCACAATTTTTTGTTTTGAAGTATCATTTTTTTTTGTTACAGTGATACAAACCAAACCAAAAACAATAATTGCTTTTTCTCACACTAGCAATATTTGTTTTTGGTTTGTTACAACAAATGTTTTTGGTTACTTAGCAATCTTTTAAATCTAAAACAAAAGTTAAAGAATTCCATTTATTCTTTGTGATAAATAAAACATTTAAGTAATTTTTAGAGAAGTAATTAACTAATGTTTCGTTTGACATAATAATTAACTAATATTTGTTCAAAAATATTGCAGTGGTCGGATCCTACAGTTATTGAAACAGAGCAACGTTCGCTTTTTGAGCTGCCTACCTGATTCAATTAAGTTAGGCTGTATACGTACCTGGTTAACACATTGGCTCCGTTTTTTGCCGGCTACAAATATAAATCTATTCTTCGCGATAAAGACAACAATTAAGTATTTGTTAATTAGGAAACTAAGAATTAATTAATACTCTTCATCTTTTTTTAAAGTGGCCACTGATTAATGCCTATGGTGACCATACATTCCTCATCTTTTTTAGTTAGGAAACTAGCAACTAATTAATACATTTGATAGAAATGACCGTATACTTGATTCGAATATTTACTTTTTTAAGTGGAAGATATTTACACACATAAATTGAAGGAAAAAAAAAAAAAACTCTTTACATATATTGCTTAATACCTATAGTGAGATTTGAACCCATACTACTAATATGCCATAGAGTTGCGCTCCATTTGACATAAGATGGGATGTGCAATTAGCTGATATTCTCTAACAAATATCTTTTTATATGTTTTTGCATAAAGAATTATTATTGAAAAGTATTTTATAACTCTCCAACAAAATGCACATATTCTCATCATTCAAGTTTTTAGTGCACATTTTTTTAACATTTATGATAGGAGTTAAACTTATCATATGCATTTACTTACATGTATGAGAAGTTTTTTTCCTTTATCGTGAGAGTAGATCTCTTTCAATGCCATAAGAGTAGATTTTCATATTGCATATATAATGTTTTAATTTTGTCATATCTTGGCCAAGTCATGAATATTAATGTCAGTAAATTTTTGATAATTTTGCAATTATATATAAAAAAAAAAAAAAATTCACAACAAAACAATTTAATTATACTCCTTTTTTAAAAAAAAAATAAAAATGAGAAAGATGATAAAAATGTGGTGCCATTGCAGTCCACCCAGTGGCAGGCAGCGTGGAAAGGAGCTTACCGATTAAAACCCACCCAAAAACATAACATGGGTTGCGTGGAACCCGTGGCGGGCCAGAAATAAAAAATTAATAAGAAAAATAATTATAGCTATATGGATTATTTTATTTATGAATTTATCACATAAAATAATTTATGTATAATAAAATAATTTATACTAATAATTATGAATAAACCAAAATCTATTAAAATTAAATAATATTATATATTTATCATCATGATATTGAGAAATATTCATTCTCATAATAAAAAAAAAAAACTTTTTATATATGTTTATATACATATATATATGAATAAATATAAATGATAAAACTTAAATTCTTAATTCATGAATGTAAAAGAAGTGTGTATTAATTACTTAATCTATTAATAAAGATGTAATTCATGTTTAATTAAATATATTTTTATTTTTAAAATTTGATCATGATAAATATGATATATTTATGATAATAAAAATAGTTCACGTTAATTATATGGTTGGCAATAGTTGTTCATTAGTGCAAAAAAGGACGCTTCCTACCACCACACCCTAGCAGCACTTTTCAACGTTATTTGTTTCCAAAATAATATATAATATTTATTTAAATATTTAATTATTAATATTATAAACTTAATAATTTTTATAAAATTTCAGAAAAGTAAATGCTCCGTCTGATCCTCAGCTAGATCCGCCCCTCGGTTGAACATATATCCTAACACGCAAAATATCTACATTCATTAATTCTGCTTTGCAGTTTGTCCACATCTTTACTGCGCAAAACGAATTTCTATGTGCTCACTTTTCCACCTCAAAGCCTCCAAAACCAGGTCCGCTCCACTAACTCCGTTGGCACCAAACCACCCTGTGTGCCTCAATAAATAAAAATCACACTTTTCCAAGACCAAATTCATGTCCACCTCAAGACCTTTCAAGACGTAAGAAGCATTCATTATATAAAATCTTTCTTGTAAGAACTAAGCCACACAATATTCAAATCCTACGACAACCAAGCTACGTAGGGTCATCCAAAACCATACAAAACAAAAACCCTTACGTGTATTCTAATTTCCCCACCCATTTGTTTTTCTATTCTCTCTCTTTGCTTTTTCTCTCCTCCTCCTACACAAATAAATTCTTTGCACAACCTCACAATCTTGTTATCTAGAGAAGTGAAACCGCCATGAACAACACCCATTTCTCATTCACCACCAAAGAAGATCAAGAAAACATGGCTTCGAGGGGTAGTAGACGAATTCATGCATTTTCAAAGAAAACGAACAAGGCCAACGGGCCAGCTCAACGTCTGATGTTGCATGGCTCAGCTGAAGAAGTACCTGACATGAAAGAATATGTTCGTGAAGCTGAATTGGCATCACCAAATAGTACACAACAGAAGGTGGTGGTGGAGAGTGGACGTGAGAGGCTGAAGAGACATAGAGAAGAGATGGGTGGTCAGGTTTCGATACCTGATAAATGGGGTCAAGAGGAGCTGCTTAAAGATTGGATTGATTGTTCCTCTTTTGATGCACTTTTAGTGCCTAATAAAATCGCTTCCGCACGTAAAGCACTTGTAGCAGAGCATGGACGTAGTAGAGCCGGTTCTCATCAACTCAGGATAGAAAGTAGGTGTTAGCTGGCTAGCTAGCTAGAGTTTCTTCTTTCATTTTTCTACTTTGCTTTTGATTGTATGTATCATAACATCAATTCCACTATTCCACAGCAGTCATTGCATAGAATAAATTAATAGGTATCTGGGAAGAGCATGAAGATCTCTATAATTTTGTGTATTATTATCTTGGGGATGGGTGTTGTGTATCAGTTTGATATTGATGAACATTTTTTTTTTTTTGGGGGGGGGGGGGGGGGGGGGGGGGGGACGAAGTGGATTAATATTCTGATCTGTTTTGTTGGTGGAGTATATCACCATTTGTTGAGATTTTCAGTCTCTTAATATTAATCAGAAAATTGCTGCCAAAGTCTCTTAATTACCTTTCAATTTGCATGATCTATATATATATATATATTATTCTTCCATCTCTTATACAAAACAAATTGAAATCTAGCAATTTGTTTTTATTTTTTTGAAGGTTGGATTAATGTTGTTATAGTTTTTCAAGGCAATCAAGATTGCATGTCTCGGTAAAATGTAGCCATTAACATAGTAATGGAGGAAAAAGGCAAAGTAGCACTAAAATTTAACATATGACCTAATTAATAAAGAAAAGGGAAAGCACGATAATTCAACAGTTTCCACCGAAGTGGAGCGTTTCAATGGATTAAAAATGTCAAAGTACAAAGTAATTGCCCATGTATATATGCGGGTCAAAATCCACTCTCTTGATCTAATTGACATTCACTTCTTTTAAACCATATGTATTACATCTCAAATCTAATATATGATCACTGTTGTAAAACTTGACGAGTAGGTTCATCTTCTCGTTGAGAACTACGTTACCAGAACCCCATCGATCGAAGAATCCTCAAATCGGGGATTTTACTCACTGGAAGCTAGTAGTCATCGAGTTGGGCAAAGTGCTCGATCCAAACTTGGTCAATTCAAGCTCCAAGCGTAGCCATTTATGTTTTTAAAACCTAAGACATCACCCAAAACTTCTTCTCACTTGGCCCTTCAAACTCATAGACCTCCTCTTTGGACTTCGACATCAACCTTCTTCTTCATCTCAATTGCACCAAAAAATTTTCTCTATATAAATTTCCTTTCCAAAATATAATTATTTTAAATCAATTTTGTAAAAAAATAGTAGTAAAACTTATTTCAAGATATAAAAAAGAAAAAATCATAACATAACTGTAATAAATTATCTTCACTGCACAAAGGGGGTTAGTGGAGTGGTAAAAACATTGCACCCCCGCCCATAATTCATGTCATGGGTTCAACACTACACATCCTATCTCTTTTAATAAAAATGTGGGATTTTCATCATGTATATGAGTTATTTTCTATCCAAATGTGGGTGACTCTCAATCGTATTGGAACAATTTATCCGGGCCATGCCGTTGGTATGTTTTCAACTTGGTATCAGTTATCTCACGAATTAGTCCTAATAATTCAAAAGAAAAAGTTATTTTTATTAATTCCGAATAAAACCTACAACTACTTCTTAATGCAAGCCTACTTAATTTATAGGTATACACGTGTCATACATTTAAAATTGTCTGGGGCAGTGTTAGAAATCCCATGAGGAGTAGGTATATTAAACGGGCTAGGCCAAAAAAAACAAGACATGTGTACATGTCTCTAGGGTTTATGGGTTGCTTATCTTGTTTTTATATAAAAAGCCATTTGTGCCAAATCTGATTTCTTTCCCATTTATTCACAGACTTGTTTTCAAATCTGATTCGAAATCTCCAATTATTACATATTTGCCCCAGGAAATTGAGAAATTGCTCAGTGACACTTTTCATAACCCACCTAAGTAAAATATTATAAAAATATTAAATAATTAACAAGATTTATTCGAATATTCATCACAAATGCTAAATAAATGAGTATAAAATAACGATATATCTTAACATTATCAGCGACCCACTTAATCTATGGGTATAAACATGTCATACATTTAAAAAATTGTCTTCTAAAATCATCTGGGGTGCTTTTAGAAATACCAGAAAGAGCATATGCATATTAAATGGGCTAGGCCCAAAAACAATGGTAAGACACGTGCACATATTTCTAGGGTTTAAGGGTAGTACACAGCACTACCTGATCTTTTTCCGATATAAAAGGCCTCGTGTGCCGCTCGACCCTTGCTCTAGCTAGGGTTTCTTCTTCTTCTCTTCGGTACTCTTTCTCTCTCTCGCAGCCTCTCGTTTCTCGTTTAAAACTCTTCTACTCACTACTTGATCGTGTGTGATTCTCAGATCTGTACTCTCTTCGTTTTCCGCTAAAATATAAAGTTAATTCGTGTTGTCGATTTTTGTTTGCAGGTGAATAATCGATAAAGGGCTCGTATTGTTTCAACCATGAGGTATACTAACGTGTTGCATTTTTTCGTTTTCTGTTATTATTGATTCTATATTAAGCTTTATTGTTGTTTGCTGGTCTTAGATGTGATGTATTGTAATTGAATTTTGTGTTTTTGAACTTTAAATATATTAAAAATATATATTTTTTTCATTGAAAAATATATGTGAAGCTGAAAGGGCATATAATTTTGTGACTGTAGTGGTTTTGAAGCTATTGAGTGTAATTTTAGTTACTGGTTTGTGTTGATTGGTGAATGTATTTTGTTGGTGTTTTCCTGATTTACAAGATAGAGCATGAAACAGAGAATTTATGTCATTGGATGACCCTGTTACATAAATTACTTTTGCAGTTTATATATGTTTGCTGTTTTATGTGTGTGATCTTAATTTTTTGAATTATTTTTATATTAATAAAAGGCAGTGGTATTAGTTCTTTATGTATATGGAATGGTTGTGTTGAATCGGCTGCATATTCTTGCCATGTGGTTTGAACTTATGAGATTATGTTAATTTGATGTGGTAATTGTGGATCTTGTTGCTTTTCTCATTCTCTAAATTTATGGATATGTGATGTGGCAGTAAGCTTCAAAGTGATGCCCTCAGAGAAGCAATCTCTGCCATTATGCAGTATTCGAAAGAAACCAAAAAGAGGAATTTCACGGAGACCATTGAGCTCCAAATTGGGCTTAAAAACTATGATCCGCAGAAGGACAAACGTTTCAGTGGATCTGTGAAATTGCCACACATTCCTCGTCCTAAGATGAGGGTGTGCATGCTTGGAGATGCCCAACATGTTGAAGAGGTAATTTTACTGTTGTGTTCATTTTTAATATTTTAGGTTTTAGTGCCACTTCGTGTTGTATCTTTCTGGTACTTATATAAACCAAGAGTAATGTGTTTTTCATTTGTTGAATGTATTGGGACAGTCTTAAATTGATGTGATTTCTATTTCTTTTTTTAACTTGCAGGCCGAGAAAATCGGTCTGGATTATATGGACGTTGAAGCTTTGAAGAAGCTGAACAAAAACAAGAAATTGGTTAAAAAGCTTGCCAAGAAGTACCATGCCTTTTTGGCATCAGAATCTGTCATCAAGCAGATCCCTCGTCTCTTAGGCCCTGGTCTTAACAAGGCAGGCAAGTATAGTATTTTGTTTAACATCTGTATTTGACCAATTTAACATCATATTGATATTTCCAAATTTTATGTCAATGCAATGTATGCAATGTTTTATAGCTGGAAGACAAATTAAGCGAAAAAATCAACTTCTAACCGGTTAATGGTGTTTCATATGTGCCATTTTCTAGTTTTATGCCTCTGATGATTAACAAGAAGCAACATTTTAAGGATCTTTGTTTTTAATTTTCTTGATGTTGGGTTTAGGTGATATTTCTTTTTAAGGTTTTCTGTATCAGTTTATCAACCTAGATCATTGGATTTTTTTTTTCTACATTCAATATTATTTGGTCTTGTATTTAATGTGTAATGGTTTAAGAATTTCTGTAACTTCAGTTACCTTTTAAATATGTTGAGTTGCATGCATCTTACTTGCCACAGCTCTTGTGTAAATTGCAGGTAAGTTCCCCACCCTTGTGACTCACCAAGAATCCTTGGAGTCTAAAGTCAATGAGACAAAGGCTACAGTGAAGTTCCAATTGAAGAAGGTGCTTTGCATGGGAGTTGCTGTTGGAAACTGTGCCATGGAGGAGAAGCAAATCTTCCAGAACGTGCAAATGAGTGTCAACTTCCTTGTTTCATTGTTGAAGAAGAACTGGCAAAATGTGAGCTACTCTTTTCTTGAATTCAACTGTCATATAATGTTTTTATATATTACATATGTTGCTTTTGTAATAATCTTGTGCCTCATGCCTGCTGCAGTAAGAGGTTTTATTCTTCCTTGTAGCAATATCCATTCGTCGTGTTTGTTGATTTGTTGATATTTGATTATTTAGAATTAATTGATTTTTAACATTGATGTTTGATTATTCAGAATAAGATCTGATATGTATTTTGTCATTTTTGTTGCAACTATCAGGTGAGGTGTTTGTACCTGAAGAGTACCATGGGCCCCTCCAACCGCATATTTTGAGGATTTTTGTTTTTGCTTTCTGTTGGAGCTTTGTAGGGAAAAACTAGCGTGAGCATACAAAGTGTCTCGATGAATGTTTGATTTTCCTATCTTGACTTGAGAATGCGTAATCATTATATAGTAGTAGACCTTGATGAAGTTTTTTGTTGGACAAATGTTGATTTACATCTTGATTTACATTTGTTTTGCTGTTATTTTCGAAGATTCAATATCCTGTAAGCATGAATCATTTGTTTTTGGCCTTGTTGAACTGGATTCACCCTCGGCTTCTCATCTATGGTTTTAGTGTAGGCACTCTTGAATTTTTTATTATTTCAACAGGTTCCTAGTATTTGCCATCATTTGCCATATATATATATATATGGTATATGATGTACATTGTTTCTTAACATTTACTTTGGCAAAAAAATCTCTTTTGAAACGGTATATTAAACGCCTTGGGATAAGACCTTGTAGGCCAAAGTAGTTTCAATGAGGTTTTCATGCTTTTCTTCTAAATGACCTGCAATTTTTTTTTTTTTTTTTTTTTTTAAATTTTTTGAAAGCTGAAGTCAGAGGTACGGGTGGCTATCTAGCATGTTTCTCCCTCTCTTTGTTGTTCTGACTCCTGGCCTCCTGGGAAGAAATTTAACTGTAGACAGCCTTTTTAAGGCTAGTAAACCAATTTGAAGGTTCAAGATTTTAAGGCTAGTAAACCAATTTGAAAGTGTTATCAAACAGTATCGATTTTAAGCCTGCATTTTAGTTTTTCTAATAAATGATGTAACACCGGAGATTTATAGAAAGCACCACTACAGATGCTGGTCTTAAAACTAAGAATTGCAATTTTAGAGGTACTTCTTGTTGGTTTCTCACGTTCAACTTTGGTTAGGATGGGAGAGAAGAATGCTGGCAGAGTTACAGCCAGCTTAACGACAACAAAATTTCCCTATCCTTCACTGGATTTAAAATTTGATTGAATTGAGTTGCATTAGTCACTGGGTTTGAATTTCGATTGAACTGAGTTGCATTAATCCCACCTCTCATCCAACTCTCTTTGCCTGGTTCAATTATCGCTGATCTGGTAGTTCCACGTGTAGTTGCAATTGAGGCATTGGTATATGTATTCTAGTAGAACTAGGTTTATCTATTTTGCTCAAATTATTCTTTTTTTTTTTTTTTAAGTTTATAAACCCAAATGATATCTTATATGAATTGTCGACATTGTAATTTTATTTCATACAACATTTATGGTAAATTGCTGATCTAGTAGTTCCATGTAGTTGCAGAGGCTTGCTGATATGGTAGTTCCATGCAGTTGCAATTGAGATATTGGTACCTGTATTATATTAGAACTTTTTTTAATTTTTTTGTCCAAATCTATATCTAAATAATGTGGTTATGAATTATTATAATGTGATTTTGGTCACTCACATATCATGTCGTTTGAATATAGTTTTGAATAAAAAATCTAAAAAGCCTAGCATTCCTCGAATAAAGTTTTAATTAAAATCCCAAATCTATCGTTGAATATTAATAATCATGTCCATTAATTTTTTTTTTTTTTTTTCCCTCGTCAAACTTGTTTTTTTGGAAAAACTATTTTGTTAGTTTTTACCCTAACATATCTTGAATGGAACCAAATGACCCTAAATCAGTCTCTAACAATTGGGATCGTTTCTTTTCCACTCGCTGCGTGCAATACTTGTTGATGGGCAATCCATATTTCGAAAATTTGTTCTTCATGTAAGAAGTATTCATTTGTCAATTCAAATATCTTTTTCATTGAATTTGAAAGCCTCTAGTTTATAGTTTTACCCAAAAAAAAAAAAGTTTATAGTTGATTCGTATTTACGAAAAGATTTAGATTTAGATCCCATTTGGTATTACTCACAACATGTTAAAATTGGATTATTTAATAATTTTGGTATAGAAAGGTATTTTCTTAAATCGATACATACAAAGTATTTGGTAAAAATATGAAGAGTGATTTTTTGATAATTTGAGTGGATTTGATAATAATTTTTAAAAGTAGGTGGGGGAAAACTGATTATGAGATAATTTGCTCTAAAATTTAAGGAATCTTTTAAATGGTTAAATCACCCTTATTGATTTTAAGGGAATAGAAAAGAAAAACATTTATATCCTCACTTTTTTTTCTTTTTTCTTTTTTTGGTTGGTGGAGGAAGGTGGATTAAATTGATAGAAATCTATCAATACCTTGTGTTGTAACATAATGGTGGGATTTAAATCTTTAACATAGGGAAGTGCTCACCCAGTAATGTCTCCTTTATTTATTGTCTTTATATCTTTGCTACATTATTTGACACAATAATTGCTCTTATTATCTCATTAATTCTGTCCAAATTACATTAGAATAATATTACATTTCCCAAAAATTTACTTAAATAATGTGACAAGTTGATTTGTAACTACTATATTAATTTTAGGGTGATTTATTGGTGATATGATAATTACATATAAGCTTGTCATATCATTTGAACAATGAATTTGGTAAAATTTTAGATTGTGTAACATTATTCATTACATTAAATCGGATATTGGCTTATTTTATTAGTCAACAATTATGAATCCAAAAACAACTAAATTGCTATTTGTTGTGAGCATATTTGGGACCACATAAATGGGTTGGTAAAAGTCCAAAGAACTGATCCAATGGATTAACCTAGCAGACAAAGGTTTAGTTCACCAACACTCAGTTCGCACAAACGAGCTCGCGGTTGCTAATGTAGTTCTCTGATTGTTGGTCAATTACAATCCAGCTCGCCTTATGTCTAGCTTGAGGTCATCCAAGACAAACTTCAGCTCGCAGATCGAAGCGCTGTTAAGGGAACTTTCCAGAATGGTAACCATCTAACTTGAAAAGGAGTCAACCACTAGAATCGAAAATAAATTCAAATTCTTATGTCGATAGAATCAATCTCTGATATGACAGAATCTATCTCTGATATAATAAAAACCGGTTTTGAAAGTATAATTAATGTGAAATTCTTTTCTATTTTAATTGTATTCAAACTATAACGTCCACGCTATAAATAACGGCTAAAATTTTATTGTAAACATACAATATTGAATAATATACTATGACTCTACCAAAATAATTAAAAAACACAGTTGTGGACATATACATCATTCTGACCGAACCACGTAAAAATCCTTGTGAAATCTCTGTTCTTCCTCTTTCATCTTTCTGTTTTTGCTTTGTTTTTATTTGATTACAGGTATTGAATTTTAAACTTTGATCGACCAAATTCGTACGTCGACATTACTATTTTGTACGTTTTTGATCAATGGTTTGTTTATTCTTTTTAAGTGTCAAAGTTTCTGTTAAATGCGTTGTTTCTTTTAGAATTTAGGATTTGTGAAACAGTTGATGTAGCTGCTTTCTAATATTTCTACATATGGATAAAATTTCTAAATATGTATTTCTAAATACGTGCGCCATATATATAAAAAATATATATATATATATATATATATTACTTCGGACGGATTGATTTCATTACAATTAGGATGAGAGTTGTAAGCCACAAACTTGGAACTGTTAACATTAACACATTAACGAAATTAAAATACTACGATTATACATGCCCATTAAACACGAAATGATTTTATTAAAGTTAGGAAGAAAATTGTGAGCCATTGTTATATATTAATTGAGAGAATTGCACAAAACCCCCCCGAGGTTTGCCAAAAAAGAGATGAAAACATATTTACCGTTTAATTACACCAAACCCCCATGCCATTAGTCAATTTTAACAGTTGACCAAACTTTTAGATTAAAATACCATTTTACCCTTCTCCCTACACCATCTTCTTCTTCTCCTCCATTCTCATCGCCGGCGACCATTCTCATCGCCGGCTACAATTTCGCCGTCGTCAACATGGAATCATCAACACAACTGGGTTCCAAAATACATCATCATCAACAATAAATCAAACTCAAACATCTCAGAATCATCATCATAAACATAAATCCAGAATTAAAAAATAAATTCTAAAAAAAAAAACACACAACTGGATTTGTGGAACCCATACATCTGGGTTCGAAACGAACCCAGATCGTCTGGGTTCGAAACGAACCCAGATCGTCTGGGTTCGAAACGAACCCAGACGTCTGGGTTCGTTTTCGAACCCAGATCTGGGTTCTTGGAAGAGAGAAGAAGAAGAAGAGAAGAAAGAAGAAGAAGAAGAAGAAGAAAAGAAGAAGAAGAAGAAGAGAAGAAGAACAGAGGAGAGAAATAGAGATGAAAGAGAGAGATGGCGATCGGCGTGCGAGGGGGGAGGGGTGGTGGAGGTCTGGTCTCTGGTGGAGATGGTGGTCGGCGTGCGGAGGGGGCAGTGGTGGAGGTCGGGTCAGTGGTGGTCGATGGTGGTGGGAGGTTTGGTGATGATTTTAGGAATTTTTTTGTATAAAGGATTTTGTTCAATTGAGGGTAAAATGGTCTTTTAATCTAAAATGTTAGTCAACTGTTGAAATGGACGGAAATTGACTAACGGCATGGGGGTTTGGTGTAATAAAAGAGTAAATATGTTTCCGCGTCTTTTTTGACAAACCTCAGGGGGGTGTTGTGCAATTCTCTCATATTAATTAATAAAATTATGTAAAAGTTAATATATATATATAATTAAAGGTGGGCGTTTTCAGGTTGGATTAGATTAGAAATCTCTTATGTTGAGTTGAAATTTTTCAGCCCAATCGAACCCAATAAATTCTTCATCCCAACCCAATTCAACTTAATAATAGTGAAGTTAAGTTGGGTTGAGTTGATTGGATTAGATTTAATCTACCATAAAAGCATAAAATGTCTAATTGATAACTCACATAATCTTAACAATTTGATTACAAACAAAACGAATATAAATAAAAATTCAATGATTAAAAATAAAATATTCAATCCACCATAAAGGCTGCTCATGATCTTTATTTCTAACAAATATTCTTCTAAAGATGGAAGTAAATCTTGGATGTAGAATTATAATGACCCAAAAAACTTGAAACCGACGCATTAAAGTAACATAATTATTTACATAGAAATTAAAATATTATAATTATACATACTCATTACTCTAATGATGCGTTTACTTCACTTGGAGGAATCAGAATGATCTGGAATCGAAATGATTTGGAATCGGAATGAAGTATCGGAATCAGAATAAGTTATTTACTTCAACTGTAACAATCGGAATCGGAATCAACAATATTCTCATTAAGCTGTTTACTTTACTTTGGAATCAGAATGAATTAATTATAAGTTACAAAAATGCCCTTAATTAAAATTATAGATTAATTACAATGTACAAAATTTTGTTTAAAATGTTAGTGTTGTCTTTTTATCTTGTAATTCGTCATAATAAGGTAAAAAAAAAAAAAAAAAATCTTAACAATTTGACAATATCATTATAAGCATTTTGTGTATTTATTATTTTCTTTTTAGAAGAAGATATTATGTATTTATATGGTATATCAAATCATTTTTTTAAATTATATATAAAATATTACCTAAACTTTCTTAACCATATTATTGTAATATTCTTCAATTGAACTCAAAATTTTAGTGCTAACTGTAAATTATTTCTTATAAAATATAACATTTTGCACTAGCACATTTTTTAATAAAAACTTATAGCATATGTAAATATTTATATTTGTAAATATAAAACAACCAACTACGCTTTCATTTATAGCATATGTAAGAAGGGTATAAGGGACATTTTAGCTTGACAAAGGGAATGAGAATGAGATTCCCAAGTGGGTTGGGGGGAATGAGATTCTCATTCCACAACTCCAAATTGATATAGGGCCCATACTTTCAGTCCCATTACGGAATGAATTTTAAGCAAGTAAACATCATCAATCAATCTCATTCCTGATTCTCATTCCTCAATCCATGAAGTAAACACACCATAAGTGTTTTAAACATTCAGAGAAATGCTTTTTCATATTGTTGTATTGCTAATATGGAATATTTGCAAACGGAATCAATCATTATATTTATAATTTAACATGTCTACAGAATTGTGATATTATTCAGTTTCGACCATTACATCTTTTGTTGTTTGTACAAATAGAATAAAACCAAATTGACAATCTATCTGAAATCATATTTCTAACGTTTTTATTGAAGGCAAAAAGGACTTTATAATCATAATAAGTTGAGACAATAATATTTGCAATTAAGGAGTAGGTGTATCCATTTGGGATATGAGTGTTTTTAATATGATGGTTGAATGTTCATATTTATACAAGTTTCTTTCTTTCTTCTTTGACAAATTTGTTGTCTCCGAGTTGGGGGTTACACATTTTATACTTTTTCTCACTTTTTTTTTTTTTTTTAATTTTTTTTTGACAAATTTGTTGTCTCCAAATTGGGGGTTATCACATTTCATACTATATAATATTAATCTACATACGATGGATGTAGCATTGACTTATTTAGAAATTATTTATTTTTATCACTTTTCATTTAATGAGTCTGAATTATATTTATTAAATGATTTTTTTAAGTGGTCACATCAATTTAAATCATCCAAAAATCATTAAAAAAAATATAAACCTTGACCTTTAATTTAATGTCAAATGTTTTTTAAATATATTATTCCAAATCTATTCTTCCCAAAATAATATATTTCTAAATTTGTCTTATAGTATTTTATTATTCTTGTTTAATTTTAATAGAAAATATATATTACTTTACAATTTCAACGTTTGTTGTAATTATAATTCAACTTAAGACCATTTTGTTTATTTTTATTTAAATATATAAATTTAATTTACTTTACTATAATAATTTTTTATATATATAATTTTAAAAAAATGTTTTACTATAATAATTAATCATATTTTAATTATGAATAAAAATATTAATAATATATATAAAAGTGTTTTAGTATTTGTAAAATAATTTATTATAATTGTTTGTATTATATTAAATAGAGTTACACAACAACTAATAATAAAATGATATAAATGTCAAATTACTAGTTTTCGGATAATTTTAACTTGAAAAAACAAAAAAAAAATTACTATACATTTAGAGACAAAAAAAAAAAAAAAAAAACAAACATGTAATTCAAATTTCAAGTTTTAGTCACTATTTAATTTTCAACAATGCTGTTCAATTTTTAGATAAAAAATACAAACGATCTCTTATATACCTTATTATATGATGAAAAAAAAAACCGACATGGAACATTTTTCCTAATAACGAGTTTTGTTTAATTAGTATTAGTGTTTGACATATTACCATAGCATAGTTATATTTTTTAATAGTCACATTCCAATATGACTTTGGCAAAAAACTTTTATTCAACCCGATGATATCTCTCAGGTTCAAATCGCTATACTAGTACTAAAAATTATCTGTATCATGTAGACCTTTGTATGATCAACATAAGCTAATTGACATATAAAAGTCTTTCAATATGAGCTAATTAGGAAGATCTCCAATTACTTATTTGTTTTCAATATGTTGGTTGTATAACCATATTTATAAAGTTTTTATACTTTTTTATAACAAGTGTTTTGGCATATAAAAGTCAATATAAGCCAATTAGGAACATCTTCGGCTGTTTATTTGTTTTCCATATATTAGTTGTATAACTATATTTACAAAGTTTTTATACTTTTTTTTTTTAATAACAAATGTGTCATCATCTTCGAGTTGGAGGTAAGTATTTCTCATACCATATATTATTAGTTTGCTTATTTGTTTTCAATATGTTGATTGTATAACCATATTTATAAAGTTTGTATACATTTTCATATTTAGTGTTTTCGTATATGAAAGTCTTTTTCAATATAAGCTAATTAGGAACGTCTCTAACAGTTATTTGTTTTCCATATGTTGATTGTTTAACCATATTTACAAATTTTTAATACCTCTTTATAACAAATGTGTCATTGTTTTTGAGTTGGGGTAAACATTTCCGATACCATATATTATTAGCATACATAGCAGGTGGCATTTGAAAGAACTAAGAATTATTCATAGGATAGTCTCAAGCAAACTTTTGTATTTTCAATATAAGCTAATTGGCATATAATTTATTTTTTTTCAATAAAAGTTAATTAGGAATAACTTTCGTACTTTCAATATAAACTAATTGCATGTAAAAGCCTTTTTGAATAGAAGTTAATTTGATATTATTTGAACTGGAACCTGTACAATGGTCATGCAGACTACACATGACAGCTTTAGCTCTCTCCCAAATATCATGACGTGCCGCCATGCTGCCCTTGCACCCGCGTATTTCTCCTCCACCAAATTAACCATGAAAGAACCACAAAGTACTTGACCTCTTCCTCGTTTTTAGACCCCATTAAGTGTTGGATTCTATAAAAAAAACAATCAATGTGATTTGCTTGTCTGAAAACATTGAAAAGTGAGTTGTGCCTCCACACCCTTGCAGCATCTGGACAGTGCACCAATCCAGGATCTACTGATTCTTCTGCCAAATTGCAACGCGGACATAGGCCTGAACCAATAATTCTTCTGCTGGCTAACAATTTCCTAGTGGGCAAAATTTCCTTACAGGCCTTCCAACAGAATATGCTTACTTTGCTTGTCAAATTCAAACTCCAAATTGCTTCCCATTAGGGGTGGGCAACACCATGTTCGGATCGCTTCCGACCGGATCCGATCCGAACATGGTAACTTCGCGGATCGTCATTTTTGGATCCGAACATGATCCATCAAGGAGAAGGAACCGATCCGATCCGAACACCTAGTTCGCGGATCGGACCGGATCGGACCGGATCAGAACACCTACTTTCAATTTCAACCTATGATAAGAAGATAAATAGAGATATCTTGTTGGTGTACCTTCGTGAATTGTAATACATATCTCCCAAATTTTATAAACATTCATACAAATTACTCAACATCAAACACGTGTAACATCTCCTTTGCCGGCTACCAACATCAAACACCACCGACAACTACCCACCCAGAATAATAATAAAAATAAATAGGAGAATTGGGCACTCAGTTTTCAAGATTATTTTCAACAACAAGTCTTCTGAATTTCAATACGTCCATCTTTATATTAATGGAAATCATAGTTTAAATCCCACTAGCACCACTCTTTATACTTTTTCCTATCTATTCACAGCAATAATAACATATATATATATATATAAAATCAGCAAATGAAATATGTAACTCAACAACAGAACACAACAAATAAGCGTAGAAATCACTAAAACACTAACACTCAATCATATAAATATCAAGTTAAAGCTGCAAATAGACTCACCAAGTTACTTAGATAAGAGTGAGAGGGAGTGAGAGATGGATGTTAGGGTTAGCTTAAGTGGACTTTATATAGAGACATATGAAATTACGTATGTATCATTGTTCACGGGTTCACGGATCGGATCGGTTTTGGAAACCCTGATCCGATCCGATCCGTGAAACATGGTGTTTTCACAAGTGAGGATCCGAACACCTTACTTTTGAACATGTGATCCGATCCGAACACCCACGGATCGGACCGGATCAGGGTGTTCGGATCGGTTCCACGGTTTTGTGCCCACCCCTACTTCCCATAAAGGAGAAGGACCATTAGGACGAGACCCTCCATCATTCCTAGTGCGTAAATATCTTATTATTATTATTTTACAGAGTATGCATTATTAAAAATATGTGAGTTTTCTTTTTTTTTTTAACTAAAAGATATCAACGCACGCAATTTAATGGATCTAGCTTATTGATTGATAAATGTTCAAGCACAAACTCAAATGTAAATTATTATTTAAATAAAAAATTTAAAATAATAAGTACTAACATTATTAAGATTTGACACATGGTTATTTGAGATTTAAAATGGTCCCAATTTATTTCTTTTTCTTTCTTTCTCTTTTGCAAGTACAGCAATATAATTTTTCAAAAAAAGAAAAAAAAAGTACAGCAATACAAAACAACGTCATTGATCTGCATGTCCTCAACAAAAATATCTCTTCCAGAAACAAAAGAATTCCTTTCTCTTCTTTCTCAATCACACGCATATGTAAATTCTTGGTCATCAATCATCACCGACTCCGATCCAATTACTTGCCGACTCACAGTTTAAAAGCAACTTAAACTGGCATTCAACATCCTAATTACATTGATGTCCAAAAAGACATTCTAATTACATCAACTGACAAAGCACTAACTCAAATTAATTGATAGTCTATCCTAATCAATATATATGCTGGGATATAATCACGAAATTGACCAACCCCAGTGATGACCACGAAGGTAGTATTAAAGGAAAAAAAGCCCATGACACCGCTTCGATACAAGAAACTACTATTTCTCCTTGAATCCTGGGTTGTGATGAAGCTCCGAGGGCGATTAGGATGGTTCAACCCACGTTTCATGTCTTGGTGATCATGGTCGGTGACATGGTAAATCTGTAGCGAACACTCCATCCTGCTACCCACTTTCATGCTCCCAGTCCTCGTTCACTTCCGGTAAATTGTTGATCTGATTGTTTCCATTAATCGCAGGATTTGTGAAGTTTCATGGAAGACAAAAGAGACTTTATAATCATGATAAGTTGAGACAACAGTATATGCAATCCAGGAGTAGATGTATCCATTTGGGATATGAGTGTTTCTAATATGATGGTTGAATGTTCATATTTATACAAGTTTCTGTCTTTCTTTTCTGACAAATTTGTTGTCTCCGAGTTTTTTTTTTTTTTGGTAACACATTTCATACTATATAATATTAGTCTACATATAATGAATGTAGTATTGACTTACTCATATGCCTTATTATATTGAAAAAAAAAAAAAGACATAGAACATTTTTTTTCTAATAACGAGTTTTGTTTAGTATCAGCATTTGACATATTAACATAGCATAATTATTTATTTAATAGTCACCACATTTCAATATGACTTGAAAGTATTTATTCAACTTGATTATATCTTTGGTTCGAATCTTTTTACTAATACGAACAACTATTCATACAAAAGTCTCAAGTAAACTTTTGTACTTTCAATATAAGCTAATTGACATATAAACGTATTCATAAAATGAATGTAGTATTGACTTACTTATATACCTTATTATATGAAAAAAAAAAAAACAAAAACAAAACAAAAAAGACATGGAACATTTTTTTCTAATAGCAAGTTTTGTTTAGTATTAGTGTTTGACATATTAACATAACATAATTATTTATTTAATAGTCACCATATTTTAATATGAATTGAAAGCATTTATTCAACCTTATGATATCTTTGGTTCAAGTCTCTACACTAACACAAAAAAACTTTTCATACAAAAGTCTCAACTGAAACTTTTGTACTTTTAGTATAAGCTAATTGACATATAAAAGTTTTTTTCAATATGAGCTAGTTAGGAAGGTCTTCAATTGCTTATTTATTTTTAATATGTTGGTTGTATAACCACATTTGTAAAGATTTTATACCTTTTTAGAACAAGTGTCTTGGTATATAAATTTTTCAATATAAACAAATTAGGAACGTCTCAATTGTCTATTTGTTTTTATATGCTGGTTGTGTAACCATATTTATAAAGGTTTTATATCTTTTAATAACAAATGTGTCATCATCTTCGAGTTGGGGGTCAACATTTCTCATACCATATATTATTAATTTACAGAGCAGGTGGCATTTCAAATAACTGAAAATTATTCATACAAAAGTCTCATGTAAACTTTTACATTGCATAAAAATAAATAAACAAATTTGTACCTTCAATATAAGCTAATTGATATATAAAAGTTTTTTTTTGTTCTTTTTTTCCCAATATAAGTTAATTAGGAAGTAACTTTTGTGCTTTCAATATAAACTAATTGGTATACAAAAGCCTTTTTCAATAGAAGTTAATTAGGAAGTAAATTTTGTCCTTTCAATATAAGCTAATTGGCATATAAGAGTCTTTTTCAATATAAGCCAATTAGGAAGGTCTCCGGTTGTTTTTTTGTTTTCAACATGTTGGTTCCTTTTCAATATAATTAATTAGAAATGTCTCCAGCTGGTTGTTTGTTTTCGATATGTTGGTTGTAACACCATATTTACAAAGTTTTATACCCTTTTATAACGAGTGTGTCATCATCTTTTGGTATAGGGTAAACATTGCTGGTACCATATATCATTAGTACACATTCCATGCATACAGTATTAACTTACGTACATATACCTTATAATTGAGTAAGGATTTTCTACCATCTATTTTTTTTTCCTAATCTTTTGATAATTTAATGATGCATCAACATTTTAAAAAGTGAGTGATCAAGATTGTTAGATTTTTCTTTCTCATACATCACTTAAACTTAAATTTCTCTCATAAAAATATTAGCACAAGGTCAACATTAATAGAAAATCCTTATTCTTTATAATTATATGGAAAAAAAATAAAAATAAAAATGAAAGAAGACCTATATGATATAGTTTAATAAGATTTGTGGTAGTTTGTTCCTAATAAATACTTATAGAAGTCTTAAGTATTTTTTTTTTTCAAGAGAAAATTATATTCAAGCTACTTGATCTTCTCAAATATATATATTCAAGCTACTTGAAGTTAAGGTATAACCCTGTACAAGCAGAATACGCTTTATATTTTACTAACAATAAAGCTCACGCCATTAGTGAAGTTTATTAGATCTAACAATTGACCATAGTTAGACAAACAAAAATTTCATTATACCATTATCAAATTTGAAAAATTATTTAAATACCATTATTTAAAAACAAATCTAAATAATTAAAAAAATATATTTAAAACATAAAAAAGGGATGTGGATTCTCTACCATCCATCTCATGATGGTGGAAATCTAACAAGATTATATCAAAAAAATAAAAATGAAAATAAAAAATTGGGGATTGGATCTCCACCTACCACATCGAGTTGAACATGATTATGAATGGTGATGACGTCGATGTAGATCTTAATGATGGGATCTCCATTGATGATAGAGATTGAGATCTCCATCGCATTGGAGATGGAAACCCAGGTCTAGGTCTTTATCTCCATGGCTATGGAAAATAGATTTGGTCTCCATCTCTAACACAATAAAAATCATCTCCATCTTCTCCATCATGCGATGGAGACCCATCTATCTAGGTTTTATAAAGACCCAGGTCCGTCGTTGACAATAGAGATAGGGTTGGATCTATAGAGATCAATAAAATCCAATGTTTAGAAGATTAAATCTCAATTTTTTTTCTTTTTCTTTTTATTTTTTTCAACACAAATTGATCTTCATCTTCCATTAAATTAGATAAACGGTGAAAATCAATTATTATTTTTAAAAATGTAAAGAAGTTTTATATATTTTTTAAATTTTTCTGGTTTTATATTATTTTACAAATCTATCTATTTATATTTAAATTCTTAAAAAATTATAATTTTAATTTTATTCTGCAATTTTTATTTTTTATTTTTGTATTAGATGACCAAATTACCCTTCCATCCAATTAGTATTGACAGTCAACCAAAGTTAACTTAATTCTAATAATGTGGGGTTTTGCTTGTTAATAAAAGGTAAAGTGGATTCTACTTTCAATAATTGTATCTAACGTAGCTATTTTATAATTTGCTTTTCTTTTGATATAAACTAATTAGGAAAGTTATCTACTTTTTGATGGATATGTTTTCAATAAGGTGGTAGAATGCCATATTTACAAAGTTTTAAGACCTTTTTCAACAAATGTGTCATCTTCAAGTTCAATACAAAACGTCTCATACAGAATATTATTGATCCACTTAGATACCTTATCATATGAAAACAGAAATATATGATTATATATATCATTAATAAATAAATTATATATTTTAATTTACTTAAAAATAATATAAAACTATAATTTTATTTAAAAATAATTTTAATATTAAATATATATCAATTAGAATAGTTATTTGATAAATAGTTATTCAATAATTTGTCATTAAATTCGAAAATATTATCAAATTTAAATTATTATATTATATTCAGTTTACTTATAAAATATTTATTTATTCAAGTCCCACGTTTTACCTATGAAATGTAAATTTACTTTAATCCTGTAATAATATTAATTTAGTCCAATCTAATTCAAACTTATTTAATCAAAATCCTATCAATGCAATAATATAATTCAATTCCATCCTATTTAATTCATATTCTGTCCAATTCCATAAAATAATTTAATCCAATTCTACTTACCAAATTCAACTTGAATTTCTTGATCACCAACTTTCTTCCTGTACATAATGGTAACCAGCAAGTGCTCACAGCATCAGGCCATTAGCCCACTTGTCTAACGTTCAAGAGGGCTAGAAACAACCAAATGCTGCGTCTCAACATTGGTTTCCTAGCTGTTGGGCTTTCACAAATCACAAGCGTCGAAATATATTGATGCTTAAAAATCAATTATCCTTTAAATAAGAATCTCTCTCATCATTTTTTCTTCACTAAACTTTTAATAATATAATGATACAATAATATTAAAAAAAAAGGAGCTCAACAAAACAAACTTAGCAAAGAATCTTTCCTTTGTTCTTTGTTAGCAAAATCATTGATACTTAACATCAATGGTTTGTTATTAGCAAAATCAGTCTTTGAAATAGTAGTAAATCATAAAATTGAATTAGATATGAAAAATAGATAAAATTTACTTAAATATAATAATAATTAAAACAAAAAAGGAGGTTCCTTTCAACCCCCTGAGATTTGACTTTTTTTTTAATTCAATTTTTAATTTAGATTAATATCCTCTTATTATATACCATAACACTTTACATATTTCAAATTTTAATAGAAAAAACACTTGAATATGAATCAAATATAGAATTTTTATCTAGGTTTAAAAATAGCTTTGGTTTAAAAAATAATAATAACAATCAAACTTCAAAATGAGTTTTGTTGGGCTGTCTCTTCATGGCACACGAGATTCAGGAATTCATCTGCCCATGAAATAGCCCATGGCGGGGAGTAAGAGCCGTGTACTTGTTTTGTCACGTTAACTGGCTTCCAAATTTCCGGCTATTGTTTAAACAACTTTAGCTTTGGTCACCACTTGTCGGGGTCACTCTCGTCCACCAAAGGACTATTGGAAATTAAATTGTTTTATAAGTGAAGCCAATCATCTCAACTATCGTTGCACATTTTTGTATTTTTATAAGGATTGTTAGGTCATTCCAATTTTTTTATGCCACCACAGATCCACGTGGTTCTAGAGGATTCAAGCTGAACATCAAACTGGAATCTTTGGCCTTGTTTGAATGTCAAGTTTGCATTGTTCTTCTCTTGTTTTCCTTTTGCATATGGAAATTTGGTTGTTAGTGTAGTTGAATACGATAGATAACGTTACAGAAAAATATTGATTTAAATTATTATATTTAAAATATATTAAAAATAAAATATTAATTAAAAATTTTAATGAAAATTTTGAAACTATCTATTCTTTGGCAATTATATTTAGTGGAAATTGTAGAAAATACCCATTTAAAAAGGGTAAAAATTGTTTTTACCCATTATTTTTAAAAAAATTGTTTTTAACCCCTCAAACAAATATATTGCCTGATATACCCAAATTGTCCAAAATACCCCTGGACATTTTTACAAAAAAACCCTGAACAGTTTAAAATTTACGAAAAACCGAATGGTGAAATTACGAATAAGCCCCCTCATATATATACCTCAAAACCGATGGACTACAGCCACAGTCCATCGATTTCTCACTCAAAACCAATCGGTTTTTGCGGAACCCGAACCCGATCTAGACCCGACTTCCCCGCGACGTTTCCGGCCACCACCGCGACGTTGCCGACCTTCCCCGAGCAGCTCCTACCGCCGGCGAACCTGCAGAAAGTGTGAAGGTTAGATTTTGATATGTTTGTTGTATGTTTTGATTGAGATTTGGTATTTTGATATGTGTGTTTGTGTTATGGATGTTAGTTTAGGATGATTAGGTTTAAAATAGGTTGGATTTAGTGTGTTTGGTCGTGTTTGTGTTGAAAATGGCCGATTCCGACGAGAGAAGAGTTGTCGGGATCGGATCGATTTTTGAGATCGGTTTTCCACGATCGGTTTTCGAGATCGGTTTTCCACAATCGGTTATTCATTTCGGTAACAAATGAAAAACCGATCGTGGAAAACCGAAATGAATAACCGATGGTGGAAAACCGAAGTGGAAAACCGAAATGAATAACCGATGGTGGAAAATCGAAATGAATAACCGATGGTGGAAAACCGAAGTGGAAAATCGATCTCAAAAACCGATCGTGGAAAACCTTAGTGAAAAACCGATGGATTTCATTAACCGGTTTTTCAGATGCCTTCAAAAACCGATCAATTTCATTAACCGGTTTTTCAGATGCCTTCAAAAACCGATTCAGTTCAAAAACCGATTCTGCTACTGATGATTTCTTTCCTGTTTTTCTTTCCTACAGATGGATTTCGACTATAAATATAGTTCACACACAATTGACAGACATACGAGCGGGAACACACACATTGGTCAAAGATTGGTTATTAGGATAATTGCCGTTATTAAAAGAAGAAACCTATACGATCGGTTCATAGCAGAATGTCCGTTCGGACATATTTTGAGGGAAACTAATCATACGGCTGCTGGTTCTGTGATTTTGTGGGTGCTTGCTAGAGAGATAAATGTAGTGGATGCACGCCGTGATGAGAGGTGGTTTGAAATTGGGGAGAGAAGCTATAGGTTTGGGAAACAAGAGTTTCTATTGGTGACCGGACTTCCTTTTGGGGGCATCGACAGTAAAATCTTCAAAATAGCTCCAAATGATCAAACGGTCTCCTAGGGCGAATGTTTAATGGAGTGTTGCCGGAGGTGAAGGAGTTGGTTAGATTTCTTGAGGTAAGAAGTGATAGAGGGGAGGGAGACCGTGCAGGGCAGGATCCGATAGATGATGATGATCTGTTAAAGTTAGTGAATGTAGGGATTGCTTTCCATCTATTTATGGGACTGGATGATAGAGCTAGCATTTATCCATTTATGTGGGTCCTCATTGAGAGTACAGAGAGATAGAAGACATTCCCTTGGGGCACATTATGCTATAGTGTCTTGTTATACTGTCTCGACAAGGCACTTAATAAAGAGCGGGTCAGAAATCCCCCAAAGACCATTAATATTTATGGCTATGTGTTAGCATTTCAGGTATAACTAATACTTTCAATATTTATTGCTTCCTTCTATTACATTAACTATATATGGTTATATGTATGTTTTAATCAATTTTGCATTATATATTATCTGACCATTACTAACTATATGTATGTTTTTTGTTTAATCATTGTTACATTATAGTGGTGGTTAGTGGAGTTGTTCCCAGTGTTACGGGAAAAGATATAAAAAACGATCAAGAACCCGGAAAGCAATCTACCAAGATGTATGAGACGATCACTGAAGAGAACACCCACAAATATACACAGCCTAGATGATTTCCCCCCCGTAAGTGGCAAACATAACCTAAATTTGTGTCAATTATTTGTTTGTTATTTATATTAAGTATATAATTGTAGTATAACTAAATATATTGATATAATGCAGATAGTTGGCATTCAGCAAACCTTGGAGCCTACTGATGCCGAGAGAGAGATGGATTATTGGAAATCATTTAATCCGAATCATATAGTTCATGATGAAGTACATAAATTTGGCGGCGGGGGGAGTGATGATGATGATGATGATGATGATGACGATGATGATGACCATGATGATGGTGTAGGGGATGAGGATGAGATAGAGGTGATGATGAGGTAGAGGATGATGATGAGGTGGAGGGAGAGGATGATGATGAGGTGGAGGGAGAGGATGATGAGGAGGAGGTGGAGGGAGAGGATGATGATGAGGTGGAGGGTGACGATCAGCCACTTAAAGACGTCCGAAGCGTGCAATCCGAATCATCGGATACCTTATCAGAGTTTCGGACAAAGAAGGCACATGATGTACAGCACGTAGATTATGAGGTACAAATATTCTATTTATATAATAAAATTATTTAATCAATTTCAATTGTAGTAAATGCAAAAGATGTGGACATGTTATGTAGTAGTACGGAGTGTGAAAAAGAGACGGAGTCTCTAAATATGATAGACGAAGTGTAATTTGTTTAAATATGCAGGTTGTATTTTCTTGGATACTCAAAAAACAGGGGAAACTCTGTCAAATTTTTTTTAAATTAAGGGTAGTATGTAAAATGATATATATTTATGATTCTATGAAACAGGTGAAACGGTTGTTTGAGTTTATTGTGGATTTACAGAAGACAACCCATAAGAAGTTAAGTAAAATGGATAGGAGGCAAAAGGCAACCTTTCAAATGGTAAACGAGATAGATAGTAGGCTGAGACGGGTGGAAGAGCATTTACATATTCTCAGGCCTCCGGTTGCTAGGCATGATCCAGACGACGACGATGACGACGATGATGATGATGGTAGGAGCTTTCACATGTATTACCCATCACCACCACCACCACAGCAGGGCAAAGGTGTCCGTCAGTCGCCTATTGATGTAGGCCAGTCAGCCATCCATGAGGAGGATGAAGGTGATCAGCAGCCACCTCATCGATCACCCCAGCAGGAGGAGGAGCAGGGTGACCAGCAGCCACCTCATCGGTCACCCCAGCAGGAGGAGGAGCAGGGTGACCAGCAGCCACCTCAGCAGTCAGCAGGAGGAGGAGCAGGGTGACCAGCAGCCACCTCAGCAGTCACCCCAGCAGGAGGAGGAGCAGGGTGATCATCAGCCACCTCATCGGTCACCCCATCAGGAGGAGGAGCAGGGTGACCAGCAGCCACCTCATCGGTCACCCCAGCAGGAGGAGGAGCAGGGTGACCAGCAGCCACCTCAGCAGTCACCCCAGCAGGAGGAGGAGCAGGGTGACCACTCCCACATGATCTTAGGAGGTGTATCAGCTGCAGACACTGATCGTGAGCATGACCAGGTAGACTTTGTATCCCTATTGTGTTGCATTCTGAAATATAATTGGTTATATTAAATTTATACATGTGTTGAATTTACTTACAACTGCAGGACGAACGGGGCAAACGAAAGACAAAGCCAGCAGCACCTCTACGGACACCGTACACGGATCCGGGGCCAGCGAAAAAGAAAAAAAAAGTGGTCCAACAGCAACAGGAGGAGGTGGTAGAGTCTATAGACCCTGTAGAAGTGGTCTATAATGAATATAAAGCGGCAACCACATTGGATCTCAGGTATATTTAAACAAAAAAAAAATGTTTCTAATTTTTGTATCCTTATTGGTAATGTAAGAAAATATATAATAATGTTTAATACTTTTTTTTGAATTGTAGGCGTTCGATTGATCGTTTGCCATATGCTGTGATACCAACCACATTGGTCACCCTCGAGGATGTGAACGAGTGGTTGACGAATGAGCACATCGATTCTTATTTGCTGTGCCTAAGAAAAAAAGGGTGGAATGAGATGGAAGATCAGACATACGCTGTCCATGACAGTTCTTTGTTTGTAAGTATTTACATTTAAGTTAGTTATGCATTTATAATTTCATATTACGTTCGGTTGATTGGTTTTAACATTTTTTATATATATTATTGCAGGCAATGATGACAGCGCATTATAGGGCGCATTACACCAGCAAACAAAGAACATTTGATCCAATTATAGCTGATGTACCCCCAGATATGCTTGCATACGGTCGTGGGCTTATAGACGCAGCAGTCCCGTGGTGGAAGATTGATAGTGTAAGTGTAGTTCGAACGTTAATATTTATTATATGAATATCCCTTCTAGTCCTATAATACTAACGTTTTAAAATGCAGGTGTTGCTACCGTGTAGCTTGAATCAACAACACTGGGTCCTTTGTGATGTGCGCATTAGAGAGGAAAGAATCATAATGTATGATCCCTTGGCAAGGGTTGACATAGCCTATCGACGAGAGCCACTTGAGCCGCTGGTATATTTGATGCCTATTTTATTGCGTCTCCTGGGATTTTATGAGCAGACACCGGTACGTATGCCACCCGTGGATCGCCGGTGGAGACTTCAGCGTCTTAAACAAGCAGCTGTACCTCAGCAACCTGATGGGTGAGTAAGTTTATATATATTAATGATATTTAATATTTAATTATCTTTATGTTAATATATTAACATAAACATAAATTAATATAATGTTAATATATGGTTATGATTAACATTAATATATAATTATAGCTTAATTATTATATATAATTTATATATTATGATATTTAATTATGTTAATGTTAATATATGTTTATATTATTATCTTGATGTATATAGTTTATATATTATGATATATACAGGACCAGCTGCGGAGCATATGTGGCCATGTACGTACGTGACATTGTGCAGCGGAGAACGAGTACATGGAAATCAAGAAAACATGAGACCGTTGCAGATGTCATCGCACTAAGGTCCGAGATGGCCAGAGACATATATATGTGCTCAAAGCCTATGTATAAAGTTAATAATTTTGGAAAATGGTTTGTAGACACTGATGGAGATGTGGTATATAAATAAATTTAATTATTCTTTTATTAGTATTCATTATTTATTTGATGGTATTGCATTCTATATTTTTAAATTGCCAACAAAACATTATAATTAAACATTATAGTTAATAACATAATGTTAATATAATATAATATGTTAATATAATGTTAATATATGTTAATAATATAATGTTAATATAATGTTAATATATGTTAATATAATATAATATAATGTTAATATAATGTTAATATATGTTAATATATGTTAATATATGTTAATCTAATGTTAATATATGTTAATAATATGTTAATATATGTTAATATATGTTATGTTAATATATGTTAATATATGTTAATATATGTTAATATATGTTAATAATCTAATATTAATATATGTTAATATATGTTAATATATGTTAATATAATGTTAATATAATGTTAATTATGTTAATATATGTTAATAATCTAATGTTAATATATGTTAATAATGTTAATATAATGTTAATATATGTTAATATATGTTAATATATGTTAATATATGTTAATATATGTTAATATATGTTAATCTATGTTAATATATGTTAATAATCTAATATTAATATAATGTTAATCTAATGTTAATATATGTTAATAATCTAATGTTAATATATGTTAATATATAATGTTAATAAATGTTAATCTAATGTTAATATATGTTAATAATCTAATATTAATATAATGTTAATAATATAATGTTAATATAATGTTAATAAAATGTTAATCTAATGTTAATATATGTTAATAATATAATGTTAATAAAATGTTAATCTAATGTTAATATATGTTAATAATCTAATATTAATATAATGTTAATATAATGTTAATAATATAATGTTAAATAATGTTAATAAATGTTAATCTAATGTTAATATAATGTTAATAATATAATGTTAATAAAATGTTAATCTAATGTTAATATATGTTAATAATCTAATATTAATATATGTTAATAATCTAATATTAATATAATGTTAATATATGTTAATATAATGTTAATATAATAATATAATGTTAATCTATTATTAATCTAATGTTAATATAATATTAATATAATGTTAATAATATAATGTTAACCTAATATTAATCTAATGTTAATATAATAATATATGTTAATATATATTAATCTATGTTAATATAATGTTAATATATGTTAATATATGTTAATAACATAATGTTAATATATGTTAATATATGTTAATATATGTATACTATGTTAATTATTAATAACCTATTAACATACCATTAATATTATGTTAATATATGTGAATATAATATTAAGACTAACATATAACATTATATTAATATTATATTAACATTATATTATTATATTAACATTAGATTAATATTATATTAACATTATATTATTAACATTATATTAATATTATATTAACATTAGATTAATAATAGATTAACATTATATTATTATATTAACATTAGATTAATATTATATTAACATTATATATTAACATTATATTAACATTATATTAATATTATATTAACATTAGATTAATAATAGATTAACATTATATTATTATATTAACATTAGATTAATATTAGATTAACATTATATTAACATTTATAATATTATATTACATTAGATTAATAAAAGATTAACATATATTATTATATTAACATTAGATTAATATTAGATTAACATTATATTATTAACATTATATTATTAATATCTACATGTGTATTATATATATTATTAATATTACATCCATATAAGTTATATTAATATTAGGATTATAGTTATAATAATTGTAAAATGATATGAAAAATATTAACCATATTAATATGATATATCAAGATAACACATATTATAGTAAAGGTATATATATTAATTACTAATATTATATAAATATTAATAAATGATAAAATTAATATTTAATGATATTAAAATAATGATATAGTTTGTAATAAAATTATACGCTCCCTAATCTATATAATATATTTAAATATAACGATTTATATAAATAATTCATGTAAAGAGAAATAAAATGAACATACAAATAGAAATAAAATCAAAGCAAGTAAAAACCGGTTTTTAAGAGTACATGAAAAATCGATACCGGTTTTTGAGGAACCCTTAAAAACCGATCCACACTTGGCGTGCTTGAAAATGTGGTGGCAGTGGATCGGTTTTCGAGGAGGCATGGAAAACCGATACCAGTTTTTCAGAGTTACTCAAAAACCGATCGACATACCTTTACGTTGGGGAAATGAAAGGCAACTTGATCGGTTTTTCACCATATCTGAAAAATCGGTACCGGTTTTCCAGGCCCCGTGGAAAACCGATTTTGATGGTTCCGAGATGATATGAAATGAGTCAAAAACAGTACACATGAAATAATAATTTATACAGCTGTATTAATACATAATTGAGTAATTAATATAAAAACGTTTACATAAAACATGCATAAACAAAATGTCAATCAATTGCTACTCATCATTTCCGTCAGTAGCCATTTGTGGATCGGGAGTAGGAAACCGTAATACACATCGACGTTGGTTGTGTCCAGTCTCATGACACAAGCGACATCTTCGAGAACGTGGCTCATTTTCAGTAGCATTTGAACTCGTTCCAACATCCGCATCCACTTCTGCGCTTGTCCCTTCAATGATAGAAGTTGGGGGGTTAGGGCAACGAAGACGGTTGTGTCCCCTTTGACCACATCTTCCACACTTTTTTCGACGAGGATCTTCCCCAGCTGAGGGAATCCGAACCTCCTTCGGCCTACCTGCTTGTCTTTTACCTTTCGGTGGTAATACAACCATACTTCTAACTTCCGCAGAAATATTCCAACTGGCCAATTTAGGGACGGGATTAATCGGACGTGCATATGCAGCTTTTAGCCACTCCACGCTATAGTACTGACTGCAAAGTGTATCACAACTGACGCCCTTGAACCTGACATGTATCAACAATCAACAATTTAAGTGTTATGCTATGACATGAAATACTAAAAAATACAATGTATAATTACCATACCTGGCCACAGCACATGCATGAACACATGGCAACTGATCAAGGTTCCACTGCTTACACGTACATGTGTGCTGTTGAATATCAACCATCGCATCTCCTTTGCTATAATGTATGACACTGTAATGATACGGTTCTGCAATGGGATATACGCTACCTTCCGTGGATAAATCTTTTGCCAACATGATACGATCGTATGCTGCGGTAGTAACATACGTTGTGAGCTTCTCAGCAGCAACACGTCTATTATTAAACCATCTCTGCAATACATTTCTTACATATTCATGTGCAGTTGTTATTGGCAAACGACGTGCTTGCATCATGCAATTGTTAAGCGACTCTGCAATGTTGGTAGTCATCATTTCATATCTTCTTCTTGGACAATGTGCTCGTGACCACCTGCTCACTCCAGCCTTAACCAAAGCTCCATGTGTGGCCGGATGCAATGCACGCATTTCTTCCAATATTCTGTTGCATTCATCGGGCACATAACAGTATGCTGCATTGTAAAATGCATTTTCTACATCTGAACGCTTTTTACACTGTTGCTTAAGGTTTTGCCACAAGTGGAAAAAACATAACACATGTGGGACTTCAGGAAAAGCTGCTTTCATCCCATTCGATATGCTCTTATGACGATCCAATACGATCACCAACTCGTCTGACACCCCGATTGCTCTTCTCAACCTTTTTAGGAACCAAGTCCACGAATTGTCTGACTCTTCGTCAGCAAATCCAAAGGCGATGGGATAAATCATCTCCGACCCATCTTTGCACGCAGCAAAAAAAATCACCCTTTTATATTCACCTTTCAAATGAGTGGCATCAATAGCAACAACCGGTCTCATGTAAGACCGAAAACCCTCAATAGAAGCTTCAAGTGCAACGAAGGAATACAAGAACCGATTGTTTTCATCTGTCTTAATTGCTGTCATTGTGCCGGGGTTTGAAAGTTTTAACATCTCGAAGTAGACGGAAGCTGTTGATATGATTCATCCGCTTGCCCATATGCTAGTTTCTTTGCATATTGTAAAGCCTTCCAAGCTTTACTATATAAGATTTGCACTCCATATTGCTCTAGCATTTCTCCAACCAAATGATTAGGTGTATATAGATCTCTTCCCACCTTTCCTGCATACAATTTTCCGATCACAATAGCCTTCACACTCTTCATATGTGATTCCATGGCTGTTTGACGACACGTGTGTTCCGCTACATAATTCAACACAAACCACATTGAACAACCCTTTCTGCATCTTGCACGAACACTAAAGCTACAAGTTTTATCTTTACAACCGGCTTCAAATCGCTCCGTGTCCGAACGTCTAACCCGATATTCAAACTTAGCTTTCAGAGCATATTCGCCAATAGCTATAGTCATTTCTTCTTTACTAGTAAAGAATGCTCCTTTATACAACGTACCACGTTGGTAGACGGTTGACGTAGCGCTTGAAGTAGCTTCAATATCCCCCAATTCTACACCAGGAACAATCCAGTATGGTTGTGAAGGATTGTTCTGAAATTGTAAACCTGAAAATCTTATTTCTGGAAACTCTTCTTCTTCTGCGACATCATCAAATCGAGTTTCCTCTTCATCACTATCTCCGGTTTGCTCTTCATCACTATCTTGTATTCCATCACCATTATCATCTGTATCTTCATCTTCATCATCAATACCATAATTCGTATAGTCATCATTAACATCACGAATGGGACTTTCAACCGATGTAAATGGAGTGATAGAAGTATCAACTTGATTGCTCCCAATACTTGAAGTCAGATAAAAATGACTTTCAACCATATGTGGATTTACTGGTCTATCCGTATTTGCCTCGTCATGTCTTATGTCTGGAATTGAATCAGTGACAAATGGACGTACAGTACGCCTACTAACCCCAGCTCCAAAATCTCTGGCAATCTTATCGATATAAATCTCTTTAACATCAATATTTTTTATCGCCATCAAACCAACAACACCAAGATCGGACATGATACGTATCTTTTTAACCTGACCATTTGTTGTACTTTGTAGTAAATAATATATACGGATTTCCCACCTTCTTCTATCAATAGCAGCCTCTCTGTATACAACATCCACCAATGATGAAAAACTACTATTTTTCTGGACCCCACACATGATCGACTCCCCTCCAATGTAATTACATCCATTCCACTCTCCGTCAAAATTGATTACAACGGTCTCTTGAGCCATTCCTGCAACATTCAAATCAAATGATAATTAA
This sequence comes from Litchi chinensis, assembly GCA_019925255.1. NCBI lineage: Eukaryota > Viridiplantae > Streptophyta > Magnoliopsida > Sapindales > Sapindaceae > Litchi > Litchi chinensis. Next base: position 15,878,946 of record CM034473.1, on the reverse strand, counting down.
ATCTCATTTCAATAGGGTAATATTACAAAATATAATCATATCGAATCATATTCAATACATAGCAACACAAACATATAAAAAAACCATTAAAAATGTGTTAAATTCGGTTTTCCAGTGAAGTGACCGGTTTTTCATTCTCTCAAAAAACCTTAATTCGGTTTCGGTTTTTCAACCACTAGAAAACCGGGATCGGTTTTTCAGTCACTGAAAAACCCGTCGGTTTTTCAGGTAGATCGGTTTTTCATCCACTGAAAAACCGGAAAAATCGGGATCGGTTTTTCAGTAACCGGGGCTCTGAAAAACCGATCTCATAGAGTGAAAAACCGATTATCGATCACGAAAAACCGATTTCGTCGCAGATTTTGCAGATTTCGTCGCAGATTTCATAAACATTTAGATCTCACAACCAAATCATTCTTATAGTCTTTTAGCTAGCAAAATAAACAAAACAACCTAAAAACCAACCAAAAAAACTCATACATTACCTTTCAAACTCAAATGTAAGAAGAATCTTCAAAACCTTCAATGGTGTAAACCTTCAATGGATCCAAAAACTTCAATGGTTGAAGAAGCTCGAATGACTAATCTCCTCAATAAATTATTTTTTAGCTGCAATGGATCTCAAAAATCTTCCTAATTTTCGAAATTTTCAGCTGCAATGGAGAACAAGATGGAGAAGGGAGGCTATTGGTAGGAGAAGGAAGAAGGTTATTTTCGTAATTTCATATTTGGGCATTTTAGTCATTTTAACTTAAGGGTATTTTGGTAATTTCATATTTGGGTATTTTAGTGATTTTAACTTAAGGGTATTTTGGTAATCTTGGGTATACAATGGAAATAGTTTGTTTGGGAGGTTAAAATCAAATTTTTTTAAATTGCTGGGTAAAAACAAAATTTTTTTTTTGATTTGGGTAAAATCAATAAATCTCCCTTTAGATTGCCAACATAAAATACATAACATTTAGAAAAAAAGTTGTACCACTTATATTTGAATTGTTTTTAAAAATAAGGATATCTTCTTGAAATTAAATCAAAACGTTTTATCAAATGAACATTTGAACGATTGCTCAATATGATGAGAATTATTTTACTATATATATATATTTTTTAAGTGATGGTATGTTTAAATGTAAATTTTAAATTTACATCTTTGCTTTCAAAAATAATTTTAAAATTTTGAATCAAGTATAGGTACGCGTATCATCTTATTAAATTATAAAAATGTAATGTGTTAATAATTTTTACTATTGAGATTACATTTAAAATATATATATATTCGAAATAAGACAAGATGAGGATGATCTAGTGATAAATCTTTTATACTTACAAACTTTAACTGTTTAGAGTTGGTATCATGTTTCTCTCTCCAAGCCCAAACTAATTGTAACAACTAAAATAATAATAATAATAATACTAATGATAAAAATATAAATGTACTTTATTTAAAGAAAAACAAATTAATGTACTTGAATAGTAAAAAAATATACAAATGACCACATGTTCATCGTACTAATTTAATTTTTTGTATATATTATAAAAAGCAATCACCAACATAAAATGTAAAAGCAGATTTTATTTTACTATGAAATTGAATCAATTTAAATTTACAACTTGATATCTTATGAGAAAATTGATGTCACTCGAGTCCACTTAATATTATTTCATTTCTCATTTGTCGATATATATGTAAATATATGTACATATATAATGGTGGTGGCATATGCAACACATTAAACAAGCAAAAAGCAGTTCCTCCAGATGAGCTTGGGTTGGTGGTAGAGGATAGAGAGAGGATATTTTCACCCATTAAAATTTCTTGTACACTCCAGTTATAAGTACACCCGATTAATTAACATTTTAAAAATTACAATAAATGTGTAGAATTTATTTAATATAAAATTATTTATTTAAATTTTATTATATTATGTATTTATAAATAAATTTTACTGAAATTATTTTTTAAATAAATTATAATTTTTTAAGAATATATATATGATGATATTTACTTACAAAATGGAGTGTATACAATCCTTCGAAGTAAAAAAAAAAAAAAAAATGGTGTATACACAAATTTAGAAGGACGTGAATATTGCTACCCTAGAAGATATCTTTCTTTTTTCTGGACTACAATGCTACCTTAGGTTTCTCTTTTGTATCCATAAGTTTAAATATTGTAGCCCATGATTTAGCAAAACCTGCTTATTAGTGTTTACACTTTTAACATTAATAGAAGATATTCCTTTCAGGTTTGTTCAATAGGTTGTTGAGGATTTTTCATTTAATTGTAATTTCAATTTGGGGAAATGTAATTTTCAAATTTTTTAAAAAAGGACGAATTGCATAAAGACTTCCAAGGTTTGATGTAATTTCATTCAGTGTGCAATTTTTTTTTTTCGTGTTTATTGCATGAATATTTCCTACCATTAGTGGTCTACAATTAGAGTTAACCATTGACAACATAATGTACAAGCCAATTGGAAAATAGCCCTGATATTTATTTAGGTATTTATTTAATTACTTTTTCAGTATTTTATTCAACAAATAAAAGATTCAATTTTTTTTTATAAAGAAATTTATATATTGTTCTTCATATTTCTTCAACCCAAATCTTCAAACCATGCATCATCAAAACCAGTTATTCTTCAACCCAATTTTCGACAAAACCGTAATCTTCTTGAGCCCATATTAAACAAAATCCAAGCCCTTATCATTCTTTAGTCACTTACCAATAAATAATCTCTTAAACATCACTTTTCTTCCAATAAAATCAACCAATTAAACACTGCTTTTCTTCAACCAAAATACATTCACAATCAACAAATTGAAAAAAAAAAAAAAACAATAATCAATTAAAAAAAAAAAAAAAAACTCCTTTAGAGGTAGGTTTTTGCTCCATATTCGATATAGAACCCCCTATCAAAGATGGAACTTCTCTATTATAAATGGAGCACGTACTATCATAGATAGATATGCTTTATCAGAGAAGGAGCATACGAATCTATCCTTTAGAGTAAATGAACTGCTCTAACTCTATTCTTTAAATATTTGTTTGATTTGTGTTTTTCCATATCAAAGAAGAGGACAATTTTTTGTTTTAAAAAATATATACGTTTATTTTTTAAATATAATTTTTACCAATGAGAGATGGATAGAGAAAATTAGATCTCCTCCATCTATTATTTATTATTTTCCACTCAATAAAAAGTAAATAAACTGTTTTATCCTTCCTCCTTCAAAACCTAAAACAGCCCACCAATGGAAGATGACATCCATACTATATACCAAAAAGTTGCATGTGAATGTAATTACATCAAACCTCATAGATGTTCGTGTAATTCACCCAAAACACGAAAAACATATGGATAGAAAGAGCAAATAAAAGTTCAAAAAGGAAAAAAAAAATAATATAACTAAATAATATGATACGTAAGTTATTAACATCTTATAAATTATAAGATGATATCATAATTAATAAGATATTAATAATTTACTTATCATATCACTTAAATATAAAATCGGAACAAAATTTTTGAAAAGCCAACTATTGCTCTTTTAAAAAAAAAAAAAAAAAAACGATAACAAAAACAAACAGTAGACGGGGAGGTAGGTGGGTTATTTGGCCCACGGTACTGAATTTAGGGCATCTCTCAAAAAATGCCAAAAGCCAACTCTCTCTATTGATAAAGAGTGTCGTGAGACCAGACTGCACCACCTTGTTTTCTCCGCTTATATTTTACTTAAATCAAATAATTGATCAGACCTCCCTGGGTATCTCTCTCTTCCTCTTCCTCTTAATATCGTTATTATTATAATATATCTGCACAATCTCTTCTTGCTTTCTTTCATGCCGCTTGCACTTGCGTATCATCTTTTCTTACTTTATTTATTTATTTACAATCTATGTATAAAGTCCATTGTTCATCTTGGAAACCATTAAGGAAATCACTAGTGACGATCTAAACGTGGGTTTTATTTTTTTCGGTTTAGTTTTTGTATCTGAAAATTGATCATTTGAAGAGGGTGGCGCATGTAGCATAATCATCTATGACCTCGTTTTTTTCATGTGCTGAAATGTTTGATTAATAATGACTAAAGAATAAGTATAGGAATACCAGTTTGATACTATTTGTTTTTCACGTGCTGAAACGTTTGAAATGTTTGATTAATAATGTTTGAATTTGTTTCATTTGATCATCAAATGAATCTCGAATCATGTGTTCTGTATATTGACAGTCCATATCGAAAGGCTATTCATCATTTGTGGAAGACAATTTATTGGCACTTTTTTTTTGTTGTCATTGTTTTCTCAAGATTGGACTGATTTATAAAGTTGGTATGTCTTGGAACTCTAGGCTTTGTAGTAATCTGAAGTTGCTTGGTGTTGGATGATGAAAAGGTTACTCTTTCAATACATGGCATATTGCTGGTCTTTGATTTCCTTTTTGCGGCTCTTTTTTAAATATTGTAAACCTTAATCAATCATTTGTTTTCTTTTGGACTCAGCCTTTCTCTATATTGTACAAGTCCTGATATTGTGTTGTGAAATTTCTTTGATCAGTTCACTTTACTTGTGGGACTAGACTCCATGTTGCTCATGCACAATACTAATATACATTGGTTGTGGTGATCTTTCTGTGTGCAAAATTATGATCTAGATTGTTTTGATTTTTTATGCCTTTTCATTGTTGCATAAATGTCCATTTTTGCTATTCATCATGCTATTTTCCAGATTATCATTAAAAAAGAAGAGTTGGTTTATCAAACTTATATTAGATCTTGGTGTAATATTAACTAACATTTAAGCTACTCCTTGGTTAAGAATTTCCATATGAATAATTTCGGATTGGGGGTAAATTATTGGGTTGTGGAGTCAGCTCTCTCAAAGTTCTCTCATTTGGGATTTTATGGGTAGTTCTTCTTTGAAGATGTTCTCCTCTGAATCTTCTATTTAGACAATTTTTAGATATTAATAACCAAGGTTATTAATGTAAGATGGAGTGATGGACAAACTGATGGAGCCTCGAGTGAAGAGCAGAGAGCACTAGCTTGCTCTTCTCATTGTGCTCCGGACATCAAATTGCCATGTTGTAATCAGAAATGGATGGTTTGGTTCCATTTTTTTGTGAGTTTCAACAAGGTTGACAAATACCACTAAATCGGCTTAAGGGTGATATATCAGGGCTTAGGTTGTTCGAAGGAGTCTAGGTTGCTCTACTCATTGTACTCCAGACAATTATCCACATTGTTACAGAAATGAAAGGTTTAATTCCATTTATTTCTAATTTTCTCAATGAGGTGTACATTGCCAGTAATTCAGCTATAAGGATGTTATATATCTGTGCTTAGGGTATTTCGAAGAGTCTTTTTGTGTTTATTTGAAACAAAATTTGTGTTATGAATCTTGTTTGAGAAGGTCTTGTCCAGATGGCTGAATAGAAACAGTATTGGATGATAGGATTTATTTATGCAAATGCCTTCATCAAGTCTATAAATCAGTCTCCTTCCTTTCTTCATTCTGCATAGTGTAGTGATGCTATTTTGCTAGATAGCCTTGTCCCATATGTTCAGGACTTATTTTACCTATCCATGCTCCACATGATAAGATAAAAGTTAATTTTATACCCTACCAGCCATTCATTGAAGCATATTAGCTTCTCGTATTGTACCCAATATCACCAATCTCTTCATTTGATATTATAACAAAGAAAAGAATATACTCAATTGGTGAATTTGTCATAAGCATTTAACTGTTCTATGTTTCTATCTGTGCCGTTGGTGAAGGGTTGTCAATTTTCCAAGAACTTCAAGCAAAATGCATAGTTATCTTATTGACTGGATGAATCATAAAGTTTTATCAATCTCCCCGACCAAATGAATATGGTAGGGTGATGCTGATCTTGCTTTGTCTACTTTTTCTGTTAATCTTCGTTTCTTGCTTTCATGTTTTTCTTTTTAGACACTACAATTTGGGGTATATAGGGTTGGGGATATGGCTTGAATTCACAGTCACATTTTGTGGGTACGAGGGCTTACCAATTGGCCTAACTTCATCTCATCCTTTTCTGCTGTTAATGTTTGTACTGTTCTGATGTACTTATTATCATCCTGAGCTTATTGTCTAAAAATGACGTCGAACAATTTTGGAGGAAGCTTGCAATGTCGGTATATTATGAAACTCTAATATTTTCCAATTAGTGTGTGAATTTTGTGTGTTGACATTCATAGAGTGCATTAAATTTTTTCTGCTGTGTTATAGTAATACTGTTTATGCTGTCGTGAATGTATGAATTATCTATTTGAGTTTATTGCATAGGATTTCTACATTGATAAAGTGAGAATTTTTGTAAGATTTAAATTCCACATAAATCGAAATGTTTATTAGTCATGGGATTTCTTTATAAATTAAAATATTTATTGTTTATCAGACTTCTGCAAGCACTGTTATTAAACCAATTTATGATTGCATTTTTAGTGCAGGCTAAAGATGGCAACTGTGACACTTAGCTCACCTTGCATAGTTAAAGCTGCACCCAGGAAACTCTCAAGCAGCTTCATCAAGACCCCATCTGTTCTTGGATCCGTTAAAAGCATCTCCAAGTCTTACGGCCTGAAATGTTCGCCTAATTACCGAGCATCCATGGCTGTATACAAGGTTAAGCTGATTGGACCTGATGGGTCTGAGAATGAGTTTGAAGCTCCTGATGACACATACATCCTAGATGCGGCTGAAAATGCAGGACTTGAGCTGCCCTATTCATGTCGGGCTGGTGCTTGTTCAACCTGTGCTGGGAAGATAGTGTCTGGGACAGTTGACCAATCTGATAACTCCTATCTCGATGAAAATCAAATGAATGACGGCTTTTTGCTGACCTGCGTTTCATATCCAATGAGTGACTGCGTCATTCATACTCACAAGGAAGGCGAACTTTACTGAGGGTCTTTTGCCGTTGGAAAGGATTAGGGTAACGGCAAAAAGGATTAGGCTTTTAAGTTTCATTGTCTGGAATTATGCCAGTATTGTAGCGGCGCTTGTGGACTTTATGCGCTTGGTTATCCTGTATGTTGTCAAATGAATTGCAATCTCTTTTAGTTTTTGACATCATCATGCCTTACAGGACGGTCTAGCAAATAAATTCAAATTTAATTTGGGAGGCTAGAGAGTTGGTTTTCGTTGATCTAGAGCTTGGAAACGTGCATTATAATCTTGAAAGGTCATCAACTTCACCATCCTTTGAGAAAATTTCAGTCTGAGTAGCCAAATACTAGGAAACATTATATGTCATGGAGTCATAATAATATAAAACTTTTTATGGGAGTACTTCAGATTTGACATAAAAACAATTTTCAAGGAAAACAACGTAAATAGGGTTATTCTTTACACGTACTAGAGTGTTTTTTATTTTTTTATTCTAAAACCTCAGAAAGGCCTTTGGGGGGATAATAATGAAAAAAATGAAGAAAGACAACAACCAGAAAGGCCCATTAAGAAGACTGTTTTTTGGGCGTTTCCCATATATGGGGTCTATTTTCACATCTATTTCAATTCCTAAATTTTCTTTCATTCATGAAGTATATTACGGTGGGTTTGTTATTGCGGAAATGTCAAGTTAATCAAATAAATCTTTATCTAATTACTATTTAAAATTGCTGTAAGATTAAAACGCAACATGCAGAGGTTGGGGCGACCACGAACAAGAGGATGCCACTATCCCTCTTCATACGGCCTCCTGTTAGTCCTAATTTGGTTTTTCCTTTTTAATTTACATTGAATTTCTTGTTAAAAAAAAAAAATTACTTTCATAATTTTATTGAAAAAGTAACCACTTAGTCTTGCTTACCACTCAAAATTTACTATATTAATGGGAGAAAAACAAACCAGCCCTTTGCTTGCAGCATACTTTAGATGTTAATTATTTAAACAACTCACGAACTATTCTAAAATGGAGCAATCAAGACGAGACAAAGCACTGCATTAGGAAGACAAACAGAGACAGACACAAGACTAGATTGAAGCTAGTCATTGTACGTGTTTGGGGATTTGGCCCTTTTTCAAGAGGGAAAGAGAGTACTCAGCTGCGTCAATGAGGTCTGCAATGTTGTGAAGGGATCGCTCTTCGGACCCCAACATGAATATAGCACGAGCCTCTGCTTTCTTAGCAAGTCTTGCTGCTAAACTCAGTTCCAGTTTCGGAGAGTTGAGGCTTCGCAATATCTGCCGATACAAAGACAGAACTTGTGCTCGATGCTCTGTCGAAAACGTTGTACCCCATATCAGACCCTTCATTTCTGCATCAAAGTCAAGAGGCTTTATTTTAGTAAGCAGAAACTCGATTCAAAAAGAAAACATGTCATAGATATAAAAAATACAAGGTCTCTGTGCGGCATTTTCTCGAACAAGTTATGGGCTTGTTGAAAAGGACGGTATTTTTAAAATACCGGTGAGGGTGATGGGTAATAAATACAGACGGAATTAGGTCAAGTTAAAATACCTCCGATTTCGCTGCAAATTCGTAGACGACAACGTGGTTTGATTGGAAGAAGTTAGTGTTGATTAGGATGTAAGTGTTTATAAAAGAAGGTACCAGCTTGATTTTTTATGAGATGATTAGAGTTGCAATGCATTTGTGGGCTTTGGGCCATAAGTCAAGAGGGCTCAAAATAAAGATGACTATTTTTTAACGAAAGAAAAGTTTAAAGGAAGGCTGTAAATGAATTTTAAAACCGTCTTAGATATGTTTGTGTTTAACTCAAAACTTAAAAGATAAAAGAGATCATTGCTCATGGGTGACTATGCACCCACCATCCATCGTAATGGTGTTAGTGGTAAGAGTTCAAGTCGCACAATGTCGATTTTAGAAATAGTTGTGGGAAGCTTTTTCTTCTTATTATAATAGATGATGTACATTTATTATGAAAATATATTTTTAGATCGTGCAAGTAATATATATATATACACATAACTTTTATGGTTAGTGTTTTATAATTTTAAAAAATTGAGACGAGCCAGTTAGATTCCTCCATTATATTATTTCTTTTAAAATAATTTTTTTTTTCTAATTAATTTAAATACAATAAATAAATTTGATTGATTGTCTTAAATTTTTAAAATCAGGAGATATTGATTGTAACTTTATCATCGGTGTCTCATAACTTTAAAAAGTTAGGATGAATCAATTAAATTCATCTATTGCTTTCATTCTCCTAAAATAAATTTTCTTTCCTATTTAATTCAAATGCAATAGATAAATTTGATTGGTGCATCCTAATATTTTAAAGCTATAAGATACTAATTATAAAACACTATATATGTATATATATACACATTGCAAATCGCAGTAGTGTTTTATGCATTTGATGTTAGTTTGTATATAAAAATAAGTAAAACATATAAAGTAGAGATCAATTGTATACAGAGAAGCACACACGTTACGCCCCATCCACTTGTATCATGCATCTCATGTACTTGTATAACATCATTTTAAAGGGTGGGACATAATAGCATACATATCCTGGATATTAGTAGGGGTGGGTGTTGTCGGTTTAGGTTAAAAATCTCTTAACCCAAGATAAATTGAGTTAAAAAATTTTCAATTCAATCCAATCCAATTCAATTAATAATAGTTAAATTGGATTGAGTCGATTGGGTTGGATATTAATTAAAATATTGAAAAGTTCCTAATGATTACAAATAACATTCCTAGCATTATATTATCATGCATAAATTCAAACATTATAAATAACTATTACAAATAACGGTTTAATTCATAAAATGAGTACAAATAAAAATAATTCATAAAATGATTGCAATCGAAAGTTTAATCCATTAAATATTATAAACAAAAGGTCAATTCATGAACCATACTTGCGTCAAAAAAAATATATATATATATACTAAGAACATATTCATCTATCCTTGATCGTCATCCGTAATAAATGTTTTTCTAAAGAGAAAAGAAAATCTTAAATTTAGAAAGATAGGTTTGTGGGGTTAGATTGGGTTGGATTGAAAATTTTCAACCTATCCCATTTTATCTCATCCCAACTTTTTTTAAGATTTAACCCTATTCAACCCGATCACTTGGGTCCGTCGGGTTGCAAATGCCCATCTCTAGATATTAGGTGGATATATAAACATATGCCCAATCTTAACATACCGTCTGGCATCAATACCTTATATGGTGCAGTACATTTATGCGACGTGGCATACATGCAATGAAAGGGCGATTGCACGTGTATGATGTACCGGTTCCACGTTTCTCTCATTGGATAAACACTTCCCCACTTACCAGAAAAGTGGAAGAAAGTAATTGCTATTTATGGAGGACAAGGACAAGGGCTGTGAAAGCAAAGCGCAATCATATTGACCAAAAAGGGCGGGGATTTGCATAGGTGGACCGAGAATCTTCTTCAAAGCTTTCAACAAGAAGAGACCTTGAGAAGACAACGGAAGATAAATAAAAGCACCCTTCAACCTTGTCATTGCTCACTTAAAAGAACACATGAAAGCCTAGTGTACCTGGCGCATTGTTTATATCGTTCGAGATACATGACCTCTTCAACTTTACTCTTTACATGCACAACAAATTAAAAACAGCACAAGACAATACCTGGAAATCAAATACCTCTGATTTAGATTGTGTTTTGCCTTTAACACAATGCCAATCAATTGTCAATGCATATGCATGCCCTTTGGCCTTAGAACCAATATTGTTCAGCTGTTTCGATTTTAAATATCATCCATACACTTCTCATAAGATTTTTTTTTTTTTTTTTTTAAATTATATAGTCAACTAACACATGTACGATTACAAATAGCATTTATTGTACTTTCTGGATCAGATCTTTAAAACGTAATCCGAAACGATAGCTTCCATTATTAGGGAGGAGGTGGTCTCTCAAAGAGGAGAGAGAAAATCGCCACGTGGGTGAGTCGAACTCTGCCCAAATAAGGGCAGAATGGGTGTCTTGCCATTGCAGCAACACCCATTTGCTCCACTTTTCATAAGAATTATACTGTTCAAAACTAATTTCTGTCACTTAAAAAGAAATAGATAATACTATTTGATTTATGGTTCACACACAACTGTCTCTAATTAGTGAATAAGAATTTTTTTTTTTTTTTTGGTTGAATACAATCTTAAAAATTAGTTTAAGATCTAAACTAAGAAAATATTGTTGCTCTTTTGCTTGATCTGTAGTGGGATTCTATATTCCAATGATGAATTAGGAAAATCTGAAATCACATAATGGATCTATAGAACTATCATAGACAAGTCCGCTTGCGCCCCTTTGGGGGGTCGACATTATAGTTGCTTAATACAGCCTCAAAAATGTCCAATCAATTCCAAAAAGCGATCTTATACAGTGGCTATAATTGAGCACTTTCTTGTGATTTGTATTCGCAACTAACGCAATTATTTCTTCGAAACTTGTGTCACAAACAAAGTTAATTAACTTCGTTGAGAAATTATTATCTAATTATTTCTTTTAAGCAGGATCCTTGTCCACGTACTGGATCTTGATCTGCATCTGAGCAATGCTAGTTTGACAATATTGTCGTTGATATTATTCGGTAAACATTTGCATTATATATTAATTCTATTTCTAGCCATTTGGAATTAATTTGTAGAATACAATATTGGCAAAAGTGCACCAATATGTTTAATTTTTGGTCCTTTTCACCCACCGCCCTTGTCTTTTGCTTTTCTAGATTATTGATCCAACAGCAATTGATTTGGTATTTCCACAATCTATTTGTTATTTTATTGGGCGGAACATCCAAAATTTGTTTATATACGCAAGAAACAAGAAGATAATACACCACACTTGAATATTATCTCAATAACAACGACGTCTCTTTTTGGCAGAAAGGGCATAGAATAGAAATTATATCAGCTTTTCTTGTTTTTGCAAATAATGAATGTTTTAACGCCTAACCTTTGGCAATATGCGTCTTGTTGTTGCAACTATGATTCTTAGCTCTACTTTCAAAAGGAAATATAAAGATGAAGGATGATAAACCAGCAGTAACATTAGAGAAATCATGACTACAAACTATAACTTTTAAGTTTCTTATGATGATGAATTATAAGTATTACCAATCCAAAATAGTAAGTTCAGTTGGATTCTTAGGATGAAATATTGTTTTAATGAGATTATGTATTTAATCATATTAGTTTATGAGTGAATATAACTTTTTATTTATTAGTGTAAATTATTTTTTTATTTATCAGTATGTAGAGATCTGATATATATTATATATTAGTACTATATTTATCCATTTATATATGATTTTCATGCTATAGAATCTAGTAGTGGCTAGACCCGTAACCCACACATAACCCGTATAGATGTTATTTTGGTAAACCACATATTATAATTATTGCACTTTTTAAATCATTGAGAATTTTAAAATCTCCCTCATAATTTAAGTAGAAAAGAAAAATGATATTATAATTTTTAATCAGATTAAATGTTCTTGCTAGAAAATATTTCTTACATAATTTCAAGATCACACGATTATTATTATCTTTTTATTTTATCAAACTCTAGAGGGCTTTTGAATATTTTTTGAAGTAATAATTATTTACTAATTTACTTGGAAACTAAGAATTAAATCAACTATATATTAATAATATTTTATGCGGATTATTATTTGTTGAGGGATTATTTGTTTTTATCATTTTTTATTTAATGAGTTTGAATTACACTTATGTGATTTTTGTTTTTTTTTTAAGTGATCAAACCACTTAAAACCATCCAAAAATAATTTTTAACTTTTATATGAATATCAAATCACTTATTGATTTTTTTAAATATATTATTCCAAATCTATTATTCCCAAAGTAAAATATTTCCAAATTTGTTCAAATTTTAATTATATAGTTTTTTTTTTAAAAAAATGTAATTAATGAAATATTATAATGACTGAGATATATATTACTTTACAATTTTAATTTTTATTGCAACAGTAATTCAACTTGAGAACATTTTGCTTATTTTTATTTAAATATATAAATTTAATTTACTTTACTATAATAATTTATTTAAATATATAATTTAAAAAATACTTTACTATAATAATTAATCATATTTTAATGATGGATAAAATATTATTAATATATACATAAAAGTGTTTTAATATTCATTAAATAATTTATTATAATTATTTATATTATATTCATTAAATAATAAGTTATATAACAACTAATAGTAAAAGGATATAAATATTGAATTTCTAGTTTTCACACAATTTTAAATTTAAAAAACAAATAAAATTACTATACATTCAAAGGTAAAAATAAATAAATAAATAAATAAAGTTATCATTTAGATTTCAAATTTCAGTTATTATTCAGTTTTCAGTCTTCAGCAGAACTATTTAGTTTTTAGACCAAAAAAAAAACAAATGAGATTAAGATACATATTGGAACTTCCAGACATGGTTTTAGGCCCTCTCCCTTATTAATTTTTCTTGCAACAGTGTAATAATCTTCAAAACTTTGAGATTGAGTACGTCAAAAAAAAAAAAAAAAAGAGATTGAGGGTTAATGGAGTTCACGAGTAGCCTCGTGATAGTGTGGTACATGTATGCCTTGTACATGGTTACACTTTTCAGGTGAAACAAAAGCTGAGGCCATCAATATTTAATGGAAACGAAAAGTGAAGTATCATCCTCCTCCTCCCCCGTGTTAAGAATATTCAGATCCAGTTGAGTCTTATAATCTTTTCTACACCATTCCATGTGAACCTTCCATCTTCATTTTATATATATATATATATTTGAATCACAATTTAATGTATTATATTAACAGTTGTTTAAATATTTCTTCATCTTTTGGCAAAAAATGCATTTCAGTCACACGTCAGCTTCTAACACAGAAAACTGGATTGCAGTTTCCCTTATGTCTTAATGATGGGATTTCAACACCAACTGTATTTTTGAGCTTTACGTTGGTATTTTTGTCTTTTTATTACTAAGTAGTTGTTATTGGATGGCAACGGGTTGGGTCGGGTTCGGACAAGTACACCCAAACCCTCATGCGTGCCAGCAAGAGATATTTTTAACACCTTCACCGACATCCGCACTCGCATGTGGCTGCAGATGCACACCCGCTGGCGTGGGTGCACGCACACCACACCCGCAGATCCGCCGAAGTTAAGGAAAAAAAAAATATTATACCAAAATTTATATCTAGGAATTATAGGGAGCTCCTAAAACATTAAAGAGACGAACAATATCCACAACAAAAGGCTTCTTAATAGCAAAAGAACAAGCATTATTAATATCAACAGCGACGTTAGAGAATTACTATCCACCAAACATATTGAAAAACCACCACTCCATCAGATTTGGCCAATCTCAGAAACATAACCAAAGAACTCACTTCAATAAAATTTTAAACAAAATTAAATATATATATATATATACGTATATATACTCATGGTGGCGAGCAACGGTGGGCCTGAGAGAACCGAAGAGCAATACTCACAGTCGGCTACCTGGTTGGGCTAACGAGGATGTGACAATGGCGACAACCGCGACAAGTGACAAGCAGAGACAGTCCTTCTGTAACGGTTAGAAGTCGCAGTTGATGTGAGGAGTGAGAAGGAGACGGTTGGCTAGTGGCTACTCAACTGGGCTGAGGACGACGAGTGTAGATTTTTTGCATCTACACCCACCTATTCATAAACCTATTTAATTAAATCCACACTCATCCATTACGGATGCAAATCTGCGGATTCGTAGGTGAAATTGCCATTCCTGGCCACTTGTTTCCAATTTTCTAAGCTGATATCTAGAGAATAAAAACAGTGAGTGATAGCGACCGATATCAATAAAATTATAATTCTTTCAGCATTAGCTTCATGAAAAAAAGGCAACTTTATATATTTATAGTTTTCTAACTTTATATATTTATATGTAAGAATGACCTGATAAATAATTGGTTAATCAAGTCTTAGTTTTTTTATATTAATTGAACAAAAAACTAAAGTTAAAATTTTAATTTTAATTTAATAATTTATTTATTCTCAATGTAAAAATTATGCATTATTATGAAATTATTAATTTGACATCTTTTACTTTGAATTAATGTATGATTTTATATAGAAAATGGCTGTTTTGGTATAATAAGACAAGTAAACAAGACGCGTGCAAATGGTGAGGTGTTAGCCGACTTTTCTGAGAGGGGAAGCAGCCTGATGGACGGTGGCTAACACGTGCGATCTACTAATATTAGAGTCAGCACATTCATTATTTTATTAATTTTGAAAATTTTTTAATTAATTGATTGTTTGAATAATGTATTTTTGAAATCATCATTTTTTATTTTTTATTTTTAATACAGAAACTGTAATTAAAACGGATTCAGATAACTATTGAAATCAACCGAGATAAAAAATTGATGATACGATATAAATGATTGCTCTCAATTAGAAGAGATTCATCTATATAAAAATAAAAAAGAAACTCATATGAAAATGAAAAATTAATTCATATATAATGGTAGGAAACTTGCTACTATTGTTATTATTATTATTATTATTATTATTATATATTAAGTGTCGAACCCATGTCTCACACAATGCGAGACACAGGGTTGCTAGCCCCAACCAAAAATGAAATCATCGCTTTTTGAACCTTGAAAAAGTCGCTTTTTCAATTCAATTTCCACCGTTTTCTTTTAACCCAATGACAGATTTTCTGACCAACATTTTTTAGTGGTGCCACGTGGCCGAATCTTAGGGAGTGCATCTTGTTTAGCGGAAAATATAAGCTTACGATTCATCAATTGCCATCATTTGGAATATGTTTGACATACCCACAAGCAACAAATTAAAGTTATCATTTTTTTAAAAAAATTATTAAAATCGATTCAAGAGACTATCAAAATTAACTAAGAGGAATATTGATGGCACCAACCGAAGAACTATTCTCATACAAAGATGGAAAAATAACTCATATAACAATGAAAAGCCTGTTAACACAAATTACTGAATGAATATTTTTATTAAACGTAAAATCTAAATCATAATATATGAGAAGCTACGACGTTTATCAACGGTGCCAACAGTCCAGCTACAATTAAAGTTATCATCTTTCAAGATTATGATCACGTTTTTCATGTATCAATACTGTTTATGTACATCAAAGAATTCAATGGAACCGATTTTGCTAATCCTGTTGTGCATGTTAATTTGAGCATCAAACCGATCGTCCCTATAACAGTTTTGATTTAGTCAACGTTTATTTATGGTTAATCTTTTATCCACGTATAATACATTTAATTAATGTCAATGTGTAATAAGATCATATATATATATCCGTTAGGATGAGGCTGAGGCTGAGGCGGCGCAATTTGGACTTACTATTACAGTATTACTGGAATGAGGCAAATCCAACAGCAGTGAATTCACCAGTTTTTGAAACTTGGGGAGGAGCTGAATTTCGATATTATTTAGGCTATTAGTAATAAATTAACATAGTTGGTACGGACCAAAAAACTCATTCAATGCAATAACGGTTCAAATTCAGGGTATCCACAATATGTCATATCTAGAAAGAACCATCCATAATTGCTTTAATTAACAAACAAATTATTATTAATAATAATCAATTAAAAAAAAAATCGCAACCAATGTCGGCAAATAGCCTGAGGAGAAAGAGACCACCTTAGTTGACAAGTTGACAATACGTGCAAGAGAAGTAGTTGAATTTCAATTTTTTCTTTCATAATAATATAATAATTAAAAAAAAAAGTTAGTAGGGAAATGAGAACAGAAAAACGAGTACGTAATTATGCATTAGAGCGAAACAGAGCATTTACAGCCCTATATATATAAACAAACATCAAGAGAGACACTGTCTGGTGAGGAAACGGTTGGTGGCGGTGCCTGAGTTAAGAGTGTTCGGTTGTGTTTGCTGGGCCAAGATCGGAACAGCTATGGGCAGCTGCTCCTTTCTTCTTCTTGTCCTTAGATTAGCCATCTTCTTTTTAACTCTCTCAGGTTCGTGTTTATTGTTCAAATACGTTAACATTTTTGATACAATGTTTAGTTTGTGTAATAACTCTGTTTTGGACTCTGTTTTCAGAATCAGCAGTTAAAACCGTAGGGCTGGGAATAGGAATAAACTATGGACAAATAGCAAACAATCTTCCATCACATTCACGCGTGGCTGGCCTCCTCAGATCCCTCAACATCAGCAGAGTAAAGCTCTACGATGCAGATCCCAACGTGCTTCTGGCATTCTCCAACACAAACGTAGAGTTCATTATTGGCCTTGGAAATGAGTACTTGGAAAACATGACTGACCCCATTAAAGCACAGAGCTGGATTCAACAGCGAGTCCAACCCTACATCTCTCAAACCAAAATCACTTGCATAACTGTTGGAAACGAAGTGTTTGTTAGCAATGACACCAGCCTCAGGTCCAATCTCGTCCCGGCAATGCAAACCGTTTATCGAACTCTTGTCAATCTCGGGCTCGACAAGCAGGTCACCGTCACTACTGCTCATTCTCTCAACATATTAGGCAACTCTTATCCGCCTTCTGCTGGAGCTTTCAGGCCAGATCTAGCTGAATATCTACAGCCACTTCTTAGTTTCCATGCCCAAGTCAAGTCACCTTTCTTGATCAATGCATACCCTTTTTTTGCATACAAAGACAGCCCTTCTCAGGTTCCATTAGACTATGTCCTTTTCCAGCCTAACCAAGGCATGACTGATCCAGTCACCAACCTGAAATATGACAACATGTTGTTTGCTCAAATTGATGCTGTTTACTCCGCCATCAAAGCCATGGGACACACTGACATCGAAGTCAGGATTTCAGAGACAGGATGGCCTTCCAAGGGAGATTCGGATGAGGCTGGTGCTACACCTCAGAATGCAGGATTGTATAATGGGAATTTGTTGAAGAAAATACAGGAAAATCAGGGGACTCCTGCAAAACCATCGGTTCCAATTGATATCCATGTTTTTGCACTTTTTAATGAGAATTTAAAGCCAGGTCCGGCTTCCGAGAGGAACTATGGACTCTACTATCCTGATGGTACCCCAGTTTATGACATTGGATTACAAGGTTATCTTCCGGGATTTGAAATTGATTCAGCTTCCAAGATTCATGTAAGTTGATTACGTTTATATCCTTCATGGTATTTCTTTTTCTTAATTCACTATTTTGGAGAAGTAATTTTCTTGATGAGTACTTGAATTTGTTTTGCAGATTTTGCCTGTCTTCTTCAGTATCGTTGTCTACGTTGTAGCATGCTTGATCTGTGCATAGAAGCTTGTGAATGTGTCAGTGGATGGACAGATGAAATCGCCAACAAAAGAACAAATTTCCTTGAGATAAACTCATATTCCCGAGGAGATATTTAGGTGAGGTTCTATTTCTTTTATCAAAAAATGTATGGTCTATATAATTCTCTTTTTATTATTATTATTATTATTTTTTGTATAGAAACCGAGTAATATCGTTTCCCCGTCATTGATTGGAAGTGTTTTACTGGAAAACGCTTTTGTTTGATGATGACAAAAAAATAAAAATATAAAACCTTGAAGCACTTTTTAGAAGGAACAATCTTTCTAGTACCTTTTGGGGTACTCAAAAGACATTTTTATCTATTTTTAATCAAACCCTTTCAAGTATAGCTAGAGTTAGAAACACTTTAGAACAGTCCTGATTCCTGAAACACCATATAGACAATTGGAGAAATTGCAGATGAAATTACATGCAACAAGCTGGAACCAGCTCCATCAGATCCTGAATGATTTTATTTGACTTTTTACGCACCAGAAGAACCCTTAGAAAAGCCTTGAAAATTGTATCAATAAAAGAAAGAAAAGCCTTGAAAAAATCAGATGGTTGAGATTTTGGAATCATATTGCCTGGAAGAGTTTCTTTCCAGCAGGGTATCAAATAGGTAGAACCTGTCAAATATTTTACACTTCAGACATGCATATCAAGTGGATGCTTAAAGCATAAAAAGTCCTTTGTGCTAATAAAGAATGGGATATTTATACATAAAATCTTGCTTTCCACATTGTAATATAAAGATATGATAAAAGGTCTCCATTTCTTTTTCGTGTCTTTTGCTATCATGCATGTGAATCTTTCCTCGCAACAAAATTCCTCTTGCCTTGAGCTTGACGAAAGTCCAAATTGGCTTCCATGTACAAAACCAGGTGCCATTTTAGACTCCGTCCATCTTTCGGCAGCCCCCTTCATTTCACACATTCTGTTTTGGCCAAATAATTCCCATTAATGTTAGACGGTATGACACTTCATCAATTTTTGTCTTGGCTTGTCCCCTTGTGTGAAATCTATAGATATATCTCTAATGATGATTCCATCTTTGTTGGTATCTTCTTCTCTCTTTCCCCATGAGAGAATTTGTAGCATTGGCTTTAATTTATAGTAGTTACCTCTTGTTTAAATTAAACAATCGGATTGTGCTAATTTATTGATTGGATAAGGTTATCAATCAATAATATCTTTTAGATTGATTGTAAAGGTACTTATTAAAAAAATCAAAGAATTATTATTGATGAATAACCTTATCTAACCAGTAAAATAATCAAATCTTAATAAGTATGATAAAACAATGGAGTCTTGTCATTTGTGATTCAAAATTAGATTTTTCTAGCAGAGAACAAAATCTTTTTATTGTTTTACAATTTTAGTCAAAATCGGTTGGTCCATCTTGCTGAATGGAATTCGTGTTTGGAAGATGATATTTAAGAGTTGTTACATCATAAGTTGGTCATCAGTCGATTTTTCAAACGTAAATCATGTTTGAAATATGAAATTTTTAACATCATAAGGTGATGGTAGAAGCATCAAGTGGGAGTAGTGGCTTTCAACATCATGGATCCTTGTCTTTATGGTATTCCTAGGTAGGTTCGTCATCGGCATGGCCCAGCCGAGGGAGGATAAGATGGACAAATGAATGGACGAACCCAAATGACTACGCAATTTAGTGACGTTCCATCTACCTTTATTTTTCATAATTATACGTTAATTGCATTTTCTTTTCTATGGTCCTAAAGTCAGCGAACTAACGAATCCCAACTGGATTACAAATATCTAACCTCTCTCTCTCTCTCTCTCTCTCTCTCTCTCTCTCTCTCTCTCTCTCTATATATATATATATATATATAGCCTACATTTTGCATTAGTTAGGTCGCATAGCTCTTTGAGTTATAATAAATTAAATGAGTTTGACTCTTTTACATAATCTAATAAAATAATCAGTAAAATAGTTAAATTTTAAATTAAAATATTATACTTAGAAGGTAATTAAGGTATGAATCTTACTAAAATATAATTCTAATCACATATTAAAGAAAGATTTTTTCTTAAGAGTTAGATAAGGATTAAGTTTTATGGTGCGTTTACTTCACTTGGAGGAATCGGAATGGAAATCGGAATGATCTGGAATCGAAATGACTTGGAATCGGAATGAAGTATCGAAATCAAAATAAGTTGTTTACTTCAACTGTAACAATCGGAATCGGAATCAGCAGTATTCCCATTAAGCTGTTTACTTTACTTTGGAATCGGAATTGATTAATTATAAGTTACAAAAATGTTCTTAATTAAAATTATGGATTAATTACAATGTACAAAATTTTGTTTAAAATGTTAGTGTTATATTTTTATCTTGTAATTCATCATAATAAACTAAAAAAAAAAAAAAAACTTAACAATTTGACAATATCATTATAAACATTTTGTGTATTTACTATTTTATTTTTAGAAGAAGATATTATATATTTATATGGTATATCAAATCATTTTTTTTAATTATATATAAAATATTACCTAAACTTTCTTAACTATATTATTGTAATATTCTTCAATTGAACTCAAAATTTTAGGGCTAACTGTAAATTATTTCTTATAAAATATAACATTTTGCACTAACACATTTTTTATGAAAACTTATAGCATATGTAAATATTTATAGTTATAAATATAAAACAAAGGAAATAAACTTATAGCACATTTTTTAAAGAAGGGTATAAGGGACATTTTAGCTTGATAAAGGGAATGGGAATAAGATTCCCATTCCTCAACCCCAAATTGATGTGGGGCCCACCATTTCATTCCCATTACGGAATGAATTTTAAGCAAGTAAACACCATCAATCAATCTCATTCCTGATTCTCATTCCCCAATCCATGAAGTAAACACACCCTTAGTATTTGAGATGTAGAGATATATTTAGATTTAATCATAATCAATTGTAGAACATTTAATTCATGATTCTAAAGTAGTTGCATACAATTTTGAGTTTGAAAGTTGATCAATTGGATCAAATTGTAGAACGGAAGTACTCTTTATTTGTAGGTTTGAACTGATTTTAAGATTATATTTAAAATAATCACTAGATACAACCCACCAACAAACCTATGTTTTAAAATATAAATGATATCTCTTGTTTTCGTAACACAAAACTATTCGATCACAGATCATTTGTGTTCTCATATTCTTGTACTTTGATGCTTCATGGAGTTGAATAATGAATATATTAATTTACTCTAAAGCATTTAATAACAACTCTAACTTTTGAAATATCTAGTGTGGTTTTTATGGTTTATTTTTTGATCCTGTGATTGATGAGTTGCTATATTTATATGCAGGTGGACAGCGCGCACCAAGTTATTATTGGAGCATTTTCTGTTTATCAACTATGCCAGATCACAAGCAACAATTAATATCACCAAACTTATTCAATAACACATCAAGAAGCTGTATCCTAGCTAGATAGATATGATTCATCTAGATATATTTATTGGTAATAATAACAATAAGAACAATTGGTAGAAAAATAATTATTGCAGCAGTTTGTTATAAGGAGTATAATAGAATGTTATTCTTTAACAGATAAAAGTCCAATAAATCAGCAACTTGGTATTCTTGTTATCCTCTATATAGTTTGTAGACTCGTTAATTCAATGTAAGAGCAGGATTACGCACCCTAATGAGAATATGTTAGTTTAAATCGTGTTCTTATCCTTCTTATTAGTTGATTTCTTATATTAGAGTTATGATTGTTGTTCACCCGCCCTCCCCCCTCCCTCCCCTAGCGGATAATTAATGAATCGTTATTTTTTCCCCTATTGATTCAAGAAACATCATTTTACCATTTCTTTTGACTTGAATTAATACTATTTTAAGGGTTTTTTTTTTTTTAACATTTTTAAAATTATTAAAAGAAAAAAATGATGATTTATCAACCATCGAAAGGAAAATGATAATAACTCTTTGTTATTATTATTTTGCTCTTCACCTTGATTGTTGGATTATTTATGTTCTTTTAAGGTCTCATGGTTTTCTTTTTTCGTAAGAGAATATATCTTTTTTTTTTCTTTTGCGAAAAAAGAAATTCATTAAATGATAATAGAATTTTAGTTGGAAAGTAGTTTACAAATTCATGTGGAAAAGACTTATTACTCAACACGCTCGAACTATCAAAATTAAAAATCATTTTGGCTAAATTGTGAGTTATTTAGTCTATATTATAAGTTCTAATATCTAAACATATTTAAAGCGTCTCACATATGAAGCAGGAGCTCATATTAAAAACATAAAAATCAAAAAAATAACACACACACACACACACACATATATATATATATGCAAATGAATGTCACAACTTCATAGACTTGTATTCTAGTACTTTGAGTTGTAAGGATATATATATATATATATATATATATATTAATTCTACCACTAGTACGTATAAAATTAGGACGAATCAATCAAATTCACCAATTGCATTCTTTCTCCTAAAACTAGGGGTGGTAATATGGGTCACGATACGATGGGTCGATACGAATTTGCGAAAATTAAATGGGTATGAGTTTGATTAAAACGAATTCGTGTCGTAATAGTGTCAACCTGCTCAATCTGTTTATTAAATAAATCGAATTGGGTTTGCTTAAACGAATCACGGGTTGACATGATTAAATTGGAGTAAAATTGTAATACTAGTATATTATAGAAGTTAGTGTTTAATTATGCATAGACACACACGCGCGTGCGCGTACACACACATATTTATCTAAACCCTAAACTCATTTTCATTTTTCTGCAGCCACCCATACCACACATTATCCCTCATTGCCTCATGAACACCACCCTTTCTCTCTCACGACCGTTAGTGCCACCCCCTTTCCCCTTCTCCCTCACGGTTTTCGTCTCTCCTCCTTTATGGTTACCATTCCTCCTCCTTCATGATCACCGCTTCTCCTCTCTCATGGTCACAGCCCTTCCTCCCTCACGGTTGACGCCCTTTCTCCATGGCTTTACCACTAGATCCACCATCTTCATCACTAGATCCACCACTTTCGTCTCCTAAACAGTCTTTCTTTGTATTTTGATTCTTCTTTTCATTTTAATTTTTAATAAAATGAAACCAGAACAAATAATTGCATATCTAGCTAAGTACTAAGAACTTACCAAAAATCATATCATCATTTTATTGGGTGTGATTGATTGATCCGAAATTGTTATTTGGTGATTTAATCTGTATAAAAGTTTTATTGAACTTAGTTATTAGTATTTGAAATTTTGAGATTTATCCGTTTGGTTTTGGTTCCCCTCAAAAATCCAGTCCAATACTTGATATGTGTTGTATCTATTGTTCTGTGTTCATGTTTGGTTAAATGAATCCAACGTTAAATGAATTAAACATGTTAAATAATTAAATGTGTTAAATGGTTAAACAAATTAAATGGGTTAAATAAATTAACGGGTTAAAAAGTTAATGAGTTTGAATCCTATTCAAGTAATAAATGAATTAATCGTGTCGTGTTGTGTTATTCGTTTATAAATAAATTCGTGTCGAATCCAAAAATACTGATCCGTTTCTTAAACGAATTCGTATCGAATTGATCGAATTCATAAACGAATCGAATTGAATTATGTTTAACCCAACATGTCAACCCGTTTTGCCACATCTACCTAAAACAAATTCTCTCTTATATTTAATTCAAATATAATAAATGAATTTGATTAGTTCGTTCTAACTTTTTAAAGTTATAGGGCACTGATAGTAGAATTACTACATATATATAAAAAGAGTTTTTATAATTTGGACGTCCTAATTTTAAAAATTAAAAACCAACCAATCAAATTCATTAATTTCATTTGAGTTAAATAAAAGAGAAAATTTATTTTAGAAAAGATAATGAAATAAGTGAATTTGATTGATTAATCTTTATTTTTTAAAGTTGGGATTAATTTAAATCTAATGAATAAATTTGATTAGTTCGTTCTAACTTTTTAAAGTTAGGAGACACTGATAGTAGAATTACTATATATACATAAAAATGATTTTTATAATTTGGACGTCCTAATTTTAAAAATTAAGAACCAATCAATTAAATTCATCAATTTCATTTGAATTAAATAAGAGAGAAAATTTGTTTTAAAAAAGATAATGCAATAGATGAATTTGATTGATTGATCCTTATTTTTTAAAGTTGTGATGTTATGATTATAAAAACATTAATTTTATATATATAAGGCCGATTACATGTGTGCTGACACAGCACTGCCGATGATGTGTCATTGCTGACACACCACCAAGAGATGATATGTTGCTGACTCAGCACCTGAGATGACGTGTACTTGTTGTCTCAATGAAAGTGACGGCGTGTCCATATTGATTCCGTTTTAAAGATGACGTGTGTTTGCTGACTCAGCACTACGGATTTCATGTAGTATCTGACTCAGCACTAGTGATGCGTGTACTTGCTGACTCATTCATTTTATGACGTGCGTATGTGCTAAGTCAAAGGCTGCATTCGTAATTTAACGAGAGAGAGTCTTTTGTAACTGACCCGTAGGGGACGTTTTGGTAATTTGTGACGAGTGGCAATAATCAACTCGGTCACCGAGTCATAAAGCAACAACTCGGCATGTATGACTCCAACCAGTCCCACCGCCGCGGGTAGAGGGTTGGTGGAGATGACTGCCGGCGTCGCCCGGGTACCGGCCTGTCTGGACCAAGTGCTCTTCCTCTTCCTCTTTTCCCGCCGCCTAGAACCTTATCGCCCCTTTTCCTCCCGGTTGTCTCTCTTGGCAGCTCCGCCGGTTGACGCTGGCGAGGACGGCGACGTGGTGACATTGAATGGTGGCTTACGGCGCTGGGAAGCTGCGGTTAGGCGTTCCAATGCAGCCTCTCGAAAACGCAAGTGAGGCTGGCGCGGATGGTGGTGCTACGGCCTACGGTGGCGACGGGTACTGGTAGCTTTGCTGGTGGTTTGCCGGTGGCAATGGAGGTTGATTGGTCCGATTTTGAGTGGAGCTCCATTCTTTGTAAGTGCATGCGAAGAGAGATGAGGCAGATTTTTTAGAGAGAGCTGGAGATCGAGAGAAGGAGAAGGAGCTAGAGGGAGTGAACTGAAAGACTTGAAAGGGAGAGATCAAAGAAAAAATAATTTTAAAATCGAAGTGGGCTGGGCCAGTCCAGTCGGAGCAGGCCCAAAAGTAAGGGCGGGAAAAGCAGAGGTAACAAAACCCGAGACGAAAAGGAGCGTTGAATAGAATGGTTGAAGATGGAAACAGAGAAAGTAGTATCAGAGGCAGAAGCGCTGCCGAAGACTATCGTGCGCCGTGTGGTGAAGGATAAGCTCCATGACTGCTCTCCCGACACCGACATTACCGTTCACAAAGACGCCCTCCTTGCTTTCTCCGAGAGCGCCCGCATTTTCATCCACTATCTCTCTGCCACGTAAGCAATCCCCTCCTTTCACTGATTTAGGGTTTCTTTTGGATTGGTTTTGAGATATGTTTGTTTGTGAATTGCAGAGCTAATGACATATGCAAGGAGTCCAAGAGACAAACCATAAATGGTGAAGACGTCTTGAAAGCTGTTGAAGAGATCGATTTCCATGAGTTAATTGGCCCTCTCAGAGCCTCTCTTGATGGTTTGTTGTCAAAATTGTGTGTTTATTTCTGGGTATCTAAATTTATGCAAATATTGTTGATGATATCTGAGAATTGTCTAAAATGTGATAATGTGTTAGGGTTCTTGACCTAATGGATTGGGAAGTGCAGAAATGTAGATTGCAAATTAGAGTAGAGACTGTAGGAAAGGGGAAGAATAGATTTTGGAATTCTTTCATGAAAATAAATCTTCTTTAATGGGGGTTGGTGACGTTAGTATTACTTTTTCGATAAAGATGTTAAAGATGGAGTTTGTTCAATTATGTTTACTGGTTTAGGATAATGGGAAGTTGTTTTTGCTACTATAGACTGAGAACTAGGCTAGATGTTTGCTTGTTTAGGTATCCTTGTATTTGCTTCCTCCCGAAACCATGTGAACTCAAAAGCATGGTAATGAGTGGGACTGCATAATAAGTTTAAACATTTAAGCACAGGCTCTCATATGTTCATAAAATCTGAAAGAAAACTACCAACTACTGGGGAATGCTCTTGTCCTATTAGCCAAATGTTCTAATTGTACTTGATAAGTGCTAATGGATCATCCTCTTTGGCGCAAGATTGGAGAAAACTTTTTCAGCATTAACTTGCTCCAAATTATCAAATCACAAACACAATGCACCTTTAAATTGGGTCCAAGTTAATTTGTCCATGATTGTCTCCAACCAGTGATGTCATGGTATTGTAACACCAGCAAGCTGAGCCACAACCACTGTCCTCATCTATGCACATCCATTGGAATCAATCTATCCAAAAAATCATTAGGTTGGATCTACCGTGTAAATAACAGATGATCAATCTGTATAATGTGATCTTGAAGTTGTACACAATCAATACCTGGTTGTTTACAAACTTGAGGTTCAATTTGAGCATTAAGAGATACTTTTGGAATTTAGCGTCTTCTCTTATTCTATGGAAAATGTTTGTAATGGTTAGAACCCAAAACTTAAGCTGTAAAGAATGGTCCAATTATAATATTTAAGCACTCAACCTTTCCCAGTGTGTTTAGGCTACATGCATCATTAATCCTTACATAATCCCGTGGGAGACTCAAATTCAAAATGCTTCTGATTAAATTGATAATGCAATGATATTAGTAATTGTTAGATCCAAAAGGTTAAACTATTAGTAAAGGGTCTACATCCTCTAATAAAAATAAAGCTTACTTATAATGATTCAATATAACCTAAACAAAATACTAGATTAACTAGCAAATCACTATCCAAATAAAGGAGGATTCTAACACATAAAACAGAAAACATTGATAGTACATACTATATATTGCCAGGATGAAAAGAAAAGTAACAAGACACTCTAAGAGCAACTCGATAGGCATGTGCAAAGGAGTGGAAGAATTTGAAAATTCGATACAGCTGCAAGAGGAATACGGAAAGTAGACGGTATAGGCAAGCCCAAATAGAAAATATTAAGAAGAGGATAGCAAACACCATTTCATACTCTAGGCACTTTTTTCTTTATTGAAATTATGTTAGGGATAAATACATTACATTCACATCTTTAGAACTTCTTTTTTAGGTTATCTTGAGAAGCTCATTATCTTGTCTATGTGAAATTGTCTTGAGTTTTAGTAATTTAGGTCGAGCATTTTCCTTTAGCAGATCACAGGACAATAGTTCATGCTGATTTATGATTTTTGAAGCAGAGAAATGGCATTCCAAATTCATTGGGAAGTAAATATTATATGTGCACTATTTACCTGGAACATGGATTTATAGGGAATGGGGAGTAAGAACAGGACTGGGAAAACTATGCAACTCGAGAAAAGAGCATGATATGATGGGGTAAAATCCTCTGTACCAATATGGAGCAATGTAATCATTCATATAACCTTTTGATGTTGGATATGTACGCGTATATTTTTCTTCTGAGTTCTAATAATCTAAGCTTATGGTTGTCATATAATTTGAAGTCATTGTTACCTAGACCATTCATCTAGAACCATTTTTCTTTGATTGTGCTAAATTATTAAATTGACTTCGACAAAAGTGCATGGAAATTGTATGTTCAGATAGAAGTTATAAAATATACTGGAAATCAAAGTATTCATCTGGAGCTGTTGGTATAAATCTTTTTCAAATTATGCTGCAAATTAACCAATTCATTTTTTACTCTGTTGGCATCGAGTCTTTTCTTCCTTCCAAGGATTAATGGTTCTTGGTTTCTTTGCAGAGTTTAGGCAAAAAAATGCTGGAAAGAGAGGGGGAACATCCAAGTCAAAAGAGGAGAAAAAGAAACAGAAAGTAGAAAATGAGCCATCAGAGAAAAGCCCTAAATCCAAGATAGATAAAGGCAATAAAGAAAACGATGACTAAGATGCTTCTGATGGACATGAATGAGCAAGAACATTGGTATCTGCTAACGGGAGGGACTGAATAGTATTGCTCGACCTGTAGTTGCCTTTGTAGCTTGATTATCTTAGAGCAAGTGCATTGGTATTTTCTTTCCTTTTGCTGCAAAGACATCAAAATTATGCATGTCTAAGTTTACTGTGGGCCAATCAATTTTGAAGCTTCATTTTAGCATATTGAATTCTTTCTTCAGACAAACTATTATACAGTTAAACTATTTATTTTGAGGTTACCCTAGTAAAGGGAATTCTGTCAGATATGATCGATCACGTCTGATTTGTCCATATACAACAGAGTTTAATGCTTCATGATGTGTTAGATGACGGCCCATTCACGTCCTAGGCTGCCAGATCATAAAACCATAATGCCCAACTGTTTTGACTCGGCACGGAAGTAAATTATAGAGATAATCACCTTTACACCTTACCTTGAGAAAACATATTTAACTATAAATATCCTTTCCCGCTAATGCCTTCACATTTGCAACGTAAAAGACAGACCATTGCTTTGGCCAGAATTCTCTGTTTCAAACATGTTAAACGGTTCATTTCAATCAAGATGACTGCTTAGCGTCAAAGGAGAATATGGCGTTGTAGGGCAGACTAATAACATGCTATTACAATAATGTTACATGCTAGAATTTCGTAACACGGTTAATAAATAATAAGATCCACTGTCATCAAATACTGAACTATTACAGATTTTCACAGCTACAGAATGAAGCTAATGCAAATACTCTCACCCATCTATAATTTTTAGGCATTAATGCACCCAGCTAATACGGTCGATATCTGTGCCCCTGGCCACCATCATTGTTGTGCCTCCCCCTGCTTGAACTGCCACCACTCTTGTGGCCACCCCCACTACCAACCCTGCTGCTATTCCTATGATGTGCAGGCAAGCTATGTGGCTGGGCTCCAGGCTGTTGCCTACAAAGGAAAAGATTAAAAAATAAACTGGATGCTTATGACAAGTCACAAATGTATGTGTCATATTGTGCTAAAGTTTACCAAGTAAATGTTTTGCTGTCACAAGTCATATGCTCTACTTCAGTAGGCAAAATTTAAGTTTCAAAACTGCGGATTGACTGATTAGCTTAAACTGAAACATTGAAGAACTACATCAAACAGTCGTAAGTATTCAAAACCTACAATGATCCATGATCCGGCTTGCTAATCTACAGGAGTAGATCAATGTGAAAGTAACTACTCCAGGCATTTTCAAATGGAAGCTATCTATCTAGACTTAGAAAGCCGTATTCCATTGGTAAGCCCAATGGTCACATTCTCATTCTCAAACAGGAAGAAAAATAGCCGATTTCATACTTTTTGCACCAAACAATTCCATCAGGTTAGTAAGTTTAAAAACACAAACCAATAAACTGACAAGCCAAAATTGGTGAAAGCTCCAAGTTTTCCATACACCAACCTGGCAGACCATGTCTAACACCTACCAAGAGTTTAACAGTCCAAGCAATTAACATTAAATAAAAATAGAAACAAGAGTTCCGCTTTACAGTGGCCACAGATTGCATAAACTCACAAAGCCAATCTCACTGATTACATCAACTCACAAAGCCAATCACATGACAGCAGACACTATATCTGAGAGGAGGTAAAGAAAAAAGGTTTTATAAAATCTCTCCTCTGAACTTCAGACGAAATCATAAAAGTATCCATCTTTCACTTTGTTATAGGACAAAGATATTAGTAAGATGCAAGTCTAAAGTATGTGATTATACTTACAGGACATATCCAATACGCCCATCAGGTAGAAGCATTGGCATCATTGCCATGCCGGTTGGAGGTGGACCTCTTCCATATATCAAGGGCTGCAACAACAAAAAAAAAAAAAATCCACTCAGAGGTCAAAGTCTATAAGGTAGAAATTTACAAGTGAACATCAAGAAGTCAACTTGTTACCCTAGCTTTAAAAAAGAAAAAAATGTTACTTTAGCATTATACAGCTTTAAAATGGAAATAATGACACACTTTCACCACATGTTTAAGCTAATTTAACAAAACTTACACAAAATGCGATAAAAAGAATAAAAATGTAACTAAATAAAAAACACAAGCACTCAACATTTTACAAAATTTACAGCCTTCACATGTATAGCTCATTCAATGACCACATTGTTTTCCTTATACTTATACCCTAAAGCAAATAAAATCGTGGCAGAATGTGCTCTGGAAATTAAGAAAGCCAAGAAGCCAAGCAAAGAACATCCTACAGCACTTTGCCAAGGTCAAGGCAATTAAACAAGGCACTTGTATTAACCAACAAGAACTGGTAAAAAGTATGATACAAAAGGCCCTACCCAGCAAGAGTGACTACCATTTAATCGTACTTAAAATTTATTAAGTGAAAATGACCAACAAAATGGTTTACAAAATACTTATTTGAAAACACAGCCAATCAGAGAATTTGCAGATATAAATAAATATTTTACAAATCCATGGCTGTCCAAAATTACAGCAGGAACAATAACAAATGATAGTGCCAACAACGGTTATATGCAAACACTGCACAAGAATTGTAACATCTAAATCAAACATTAAATCACATAGAGCAAAAGCATAAATTCACTCATCTTTTCACCTGGGCAAGGGCTGCAGCACCAAATCCTGCACCGAGAGCCCCATAGGGCCCTGTAGCCAAACCATAACCAATATGAGGCGGGTAAGTTTGAAGTAAACTTGGTTTCTGAGATGCTGATCCACCAGCAGACTTCTGATCTGCCTGTGGCTTTGCAAGAGATGCCTCCAAAACTTGCCCTGATCATCAGCAAAAACCCAATCAACTAAGTCATTTTCTTCACAAGACAAACACATTAGAATAATTTACTAAGTGATAATTACCATCAAGTTCATATTTTTCAGTGTTCTTCAGTGCCTTCATGGCACTAGACCTTTCAGCAAAATGTACAAAACCTATTCTATTTTTTTCCTGGCCAGACTTTGCCGGTGGAAGAACAACTTTAGTGATTTTTCCATGGTGCTCAAAAAGCTTTTTTAACTGATCTTGGGTTACATTCTTTGGAAGGTTCTTCACGTAGACTGCCTTTACCTACAAAAGACAACTTTAAATTTGATTGACCTGATTCATATTTCAGAAAGTGACCTCATTACAAGAGGCACTATAAAACAATAAAATTCAGACTTCAAAGAGTGTCAAAAATACGGACAAGAGGGCATGGTCCACAACCAACACAAGATATAATCTTGTAAAAGTTAACCACTCATATCAGGGATAAATAATAGTTTATACAACATATTAGGGATAAATAATAGTTTATATAACATAATCAAACAGCATAATATAAGATAAAACATCATAATCACAGAAGCAATCTAACAAAAATGTCATCCTCCTAAAAAATTAACCTGAGAAGTGCCAGGAGAATCAGCATTTCTTGGGTCAGCCCAGCTTACAGTTGGAGCATTATCATCTAGTTTGAACTTTGGGTTCATCATCTTCTGCCTTGAATATTCAGCACATGCATGGTTATGGTACTCGATAAAGGCAAAGCCCCTATTGTTGTTTGTGTTCTTCATATCCTGTTATGAAAAAAAATAATAATAAATAAATAAACCCAAACCACTTAGATCCTGGACAAAAAATAATAATTACGGACCTTCAACAAAAGGTAAATCTTTTAAGTGAATCAACAGACCAAATATAGAGACAAAATAAATAAATAATCTTGGAGTATAAACAACCACAATAAAGAATGAGAGGAAAAAAAAAAAATCAAACCAACCTTCACCAGTTCCACACCAGTAACTCCAGGTCCAATCTCTGACACAACATTCCTCAGATCTTCCTCTCCCCAGCTTCTAGGAATATTACCAATGAACAGCCGATGCTTTGCTTGAGATGTAGAACATTTAATCCTTTTACCCTGTTAGAGATAGAGATCACAGAAAGCATTCAGTGACAACAATATGCTTAAAAGTATTTGACTTGAGAACATGAATACCAAAGATGAACGAAAGCAAAAGGCCAAGGAAGAAAAAAAAATATTAAAAAATTATTATGTTCCACAAAATCTTTGGTTTTTATTTTGAAGATAATGATGTAGAACTTTTGCCAAAAAGCATATTGTCACATAAAGTAACTGGCCAAGATGGAGACCGGCAACATAGCCATGATGCACAAAAAGGTTACGTCACCTTAAATTCAGCATTATTCAACTCATCAATGGCTTTAGAGGCCAACTCTACATTTCTAAAGGTCACAAATGCATAGCCTTTGTTCTCGCTTGAATCTTTGCCTTTCATGATTCTGACCTGTTCTCACAAATATAATGGAATAAGTGTCCTTTGATAAAGAGTCCAAAACAGGTATTATACATATGAAAGGATAGAAATTACCTCAGCAACTTCTCCAACAGACTCACAAAAACCTCTCAAATTGTCCTCAGAAACATCATGCGGAATGCCACCTATGTATACCTCAGAGCCATGGGGAGGAAGAGCAAGAAGCTCATAATATTTTCTCTTTTCATCCTCATCAATTTTCATATCTTCACCACTATTGTTTTTCTGAGCATCAACTTCATTGGCATTATCGCTATCATCCTCCTCTTCTTCTTCCACAACTTCTTCCACCTCCTCTTCTATTTCTTCCTCTTCCTCAACCTCTTCATACTCATATTCTTCCTCCATTGGCTCCTCTGGATCATTGTCCTCATCAAGATCAACCTTCTCATCAGACTGGACTGGCTTTTCAGATTCCACTTGGTCAGCAGCAACAGATGCATTGGCCTTAGCCCTTGGCATCTTATGTATCTAACTATACAAGTTTGCAAGGCAACTGTGAAGAAGGTACAGAAGCCAGAAGAATTCATGGGAAGAAGTATACACATATTGAAAGGAGGTAACAATATGAATGGCCAAAAGGAGTTCAGAACATGAATTTCAAATGAAACCGTGTCATGAGATAAGACCAAGGGAGTTCAGTGTGAAAGACATTTTTACTAAAGGAACAATGGTAAAATTAGTAGCAGTGCTAAAAGAGACAGGCAAAAGAGATTTCTGAATGATAATTATGAGGCTTATGAAATTGGTGTAAAATATCAAGAAATCAATCTCTTGAAAACAGAACAACAAATGCTGCCAAAAACAAAAAATATTGGCAAGTTAAGCTTTAATCAGCTCCACTCTAAGGAAGTGCATTTAACCCTGTAATAGTAATGCAAATGATATGGAAGTGACATGTAAGTTTAAGCAAGTAATCTACAGATAATAAATGAAGAAAAGGGACAATTAAAATGCTTCAGGGTAATGCAAGGAAACACAATAAATAATTCAGACTCATCCAGAGACAAAAAGGAACAAGACTGCTGCAACATAAAGGACAAGCCACAATTTTTGTTGAATCTCAGAAATAAATGTACCAATTCCAAACTAAATATACCAATCTGAGCACCTATCTCAAACAGATTAACATACAATGACTAAGGTAAGGAACTGGGATGGCCATTACAGTCATGCCCCCTCCATAACCAGCAAACCAATTTCTACCAATAGAAAAGGCAGTTCCTAAAATTCTGATTTTCAAACAAGGTTGTATAAGAGATTCAATTATAAAGCGATCATCATTCTTTATCAAACAAAAACATGAAATACTATAAACTAGCGTTTTCTTCTTTATATATTTACTTCTTTATGAGAACATAATATACTATAATTGAACATTAAACACTTAAAAAAGTTCATATTAGAAATAGTGCCTCACAGAATTAATCAATTTAGATGAAACTTACTTGGACAGCCACCAATTAGGCAGCCCCACACTGATTTACGTATAGGGTTTTTTTTATCAACGGTATACAGTTTTATCCCAACCACACTAGTACAAATTCTTGTTCTGAATATGTTCATTGTTTGCCTATCCAAAGAATTAACATGTCTCATGATCAAAGTAGACAATAAACCATAAATTACTATGATTCATCCGTAATGATGCAACTGGATGTCAATTATGAGGCTTTTCTGTAAGTCTGTAACTAAACACATTACATTCCTAATGCCAAATACTTTGTGCTACAATACGTCAGTAACAAACCAGAAGTGGTTCACATCCATTGAATCACAATCCAAGGACATTTTAAAAATTAAATATTAAAAATGGATAGTTTCTCTCCTGGAACTACTCTGTACAATCACTGATCCTATATAATAATCAAATCCATGCATATAAACCTACCTAACAGCAGTTGATAACTCAAATCACTTTCATAATAGCAACGAACACCCTATAACGTCTGGTGCCTCTTCACTTGATCAAGCATCGTTTCATGCCTAGTGGCTAATGCAATAAACGAATCTAAATTCTCATCAAAGCTAAAACCCAACCCCCTTGCCACATGAACCAACACAATAGCAAGTCCAAGGTTGAGAGTATTAAAGTCTCTCTCTTCACCCATTCACAACACACAGAAACAAAACAAAACAAAACAAAGCCAAACCAAATCATAACAAAACAAAACAAGTAATTTTGGCTCGGAATGGTATGTGTAATACTTGCATCACTCACTTTATACACATAGAGGATCTTATAATCTAAAACTAAGTTGCTAACTCAGACAGCCTTAAAGTTTCTGGGGTTAGGAGCTTCAAAGAGCATATCCAAGTGAAAATGACAAACAAATTAAACACAACTATTCATGTCTTTACACCTATAAACAAAAACCAACACTTTTTCCCGACAAAAATGAAAAATAAAATTGGAAATTACGCGAGTGTAGAGAGAGAGAGAGAGAGAGAGTACCGAATAAACTGGAGCAGAGGGTTGGAGAACGAATGGAAGCTGAATCTGTCAATGTTGCGGTTCTCGTTATTATAATTACAATTCTACGTCTATTTTATTTTATTTTATTTTTTGAAAAAATAATAAACAACTAGCAAGGTAAAGAACCCTAAGAAACCGATGATTTGCAATCTTTCCTTTTAGCAAAATTAGTAAATATAAATACGGATTTCCACGTACGAAATTTCACAACATCCAAACCATGCAAAATATTCATCGATTGTGTATTAGATGTAAACAAGAATTTTTTACCATTTAGTCACGTTAAATCATCATGTAAATTTTTTTTTTTTTTTTTAACGTGACACTAAATGAGCAGATAACATCTAGACCTATCAAAATGAAGATTAATTACACACGGAGTACTACTCTTTTGAATACAAAACTACAAATACTCGGTTAGGATATGAAACTAAACACATAATTTAGGAAAATTATTAACTACCCCATAGTTTACACCTTTTACCAAATTTCTATTAGATTTATGAGTGAAAAGTCTTTTTTACGCTTAACGTAAATTTATTTATTTTTTGGACAGATTAGCATTTGCATATAATCTGTGCTTTTTATTTTTATTTTTATATAGTTATTGAAATTATTATTATTAATTAGATTTTAGTATAAGATTCATGATTTTAAAAAATTAAAGAATAAATAAAAGAGAATAAATCTCTCTCATGAGTCATAATAACCTTTCTAGCCATACAATTAATATATATGGGATTTTCTCCTTACAATCCAATTTTATTTTTTTAACTCATTTTCTAAAGACACGCCATCTTTAAAATTCAATTTTAATAACAACTTCAAAGACAATCCATTTTATTTCAAAATTATTTTATTTATCTTTTGACAATTGTACTATAAAGAATTGCATTTTACAAAAGGGAATTGATTGTGTGCTACGTGTGAGATCAACGAAAACAACAATAAATTGCTCTCTTTGTGTGATAAATGGAAACATAAGATAGCTAAAATTTGCGTTCTTTGTTAGTGTGCATGCCCACCTTCATAGCATAGAAATGGATGGAATATTTTAGATATTTTCATATACTACATGAGATATTTGATTTATTTCATAAATTAATAAAAGATATTAAATTTTCAAAAATACTAGATGATTTTGGTATTATGTCAAGCTATAAGCTATAGCAGATAAATTGGATTATTCCAATATAAAACGCAAAGAAAAAAAATTGTTGTAAGGTTTGTACAGTCCAAAAGAGGGAAAAAAATCACAATAGACTCTTCAAGTTCATTTTATTTTATTTTATTTTTGATTACTCTTCAAGGTTATTTTGTAGGGTCCTTAAAATTCTTTTCTTCTTTAAAAATTTTATTAAGGCTAAAGTTATCATTAACAAATAAAAATTAAAACCAAGCGTCAAAAAATTTGCAGTGGATTGTAAATGGTATCACTCAATTTTCCTTTATATATATATATATTTATTTATTTACTCTCCATATATTATTATCAAATTGGGTCTAGATCTACAAAACAAGCTCACTCCAGATAATGTTATTTATTTATAAAATTTTCACATTAAAGCTACAGGCCAATAGTATATAAACAACTTGGCTAGTTAGAAGGGTCCATACACAATGAGATGGAATCCGATCAATGTCAACAAAAAATTAAAAATGGAATCCAACCACTCAACCTTCTAAATTTACAAAATTGCTATTTCCAGGCGTAAGACCCACACCGAAGAGTCTCAAATAACTATAAATAAACAAATGCAATTAAAGAGTGAATTCGAATCTTATGGTCTATACGAATCATATTTCCTTGATGCTTCGGTTGTTTAGCGTTTTGACAGTTAATAAATTGAGCACCGTCACGTTCAAAGCATGATTGCTGAAATTCCAAAATAATAGATTTAAACTCGACTCTTTTAACATACAATCAAAAAACAATAAACCTTTAAACAAATAATAGATTTAAACTCGACTCTTTTAACATACGATCAAAACTCAATGAACCAAATACATAAAAATAAAATAAAATAAAATAAACCTCAACGAACCAATAAACCTTTAAGCAAACTTATGACAAACTGAATTTCAAAATACTTGAATTACATTCACCCTTTCATATATCTGAGGATAGAAATTCTCTTATTCTAAATTTTAATCAGCAATAACAAAACTGAAAAATCAAAATATCTTGTCAGTAACATCTAATGGTTTATTCCTGTTATTAAAAAACAAAACCAAAACGGTCATTAGAACACTTGATTAGTACAGAGATTCACCTGTAATTGATTTTCTAACTAAAACAAAATTCTGCTCTTCAACGCCTGCTACTTTCTTTTACAAATAGATGACTATCTTCCTGATTGTATTCTCTATATGAGTTGTACTCAAAAGGGCTTCCAACTGGAAAAAAAGAGAATGGTACGTAATAACAACAATGGCCAACCCACATAACATAGAACTTACAATTCTTGATTTGGCCAAACACTGTTGAATATGCACAAGTAGTTTTGTATAAATATTTAGCCCACTTATGCATCTCTGATTAATGTCTATGGTGTACCGTTTCCTGTAGCGTTTTTACTTGCGGCTTCTACTTCAAGTATTCCAACACACTTTGGGTAATATCTTCCAGGAAAGAAACAAATCCCATGACACTGGTAAGGCCACTTCCATCCACGTCCTGTTCCTCTATTAAATAATTCTCAAAAGCTGTGGCATCATCCTGCACTCCACTGATGAATATGAGTTTGGTAGTAATACTCCTGTCTTGTTTCATTTTGTTAATTGTTGTTCGCAACAAACCTGAGAAAAAAATTGTTCCATAAAATGATGCAGAAGTACATTCTCTAGTTAGAGAAAAAGACAACGTTTATATGTAGGGGTTCTCGAATAAAATAACAACTTACAATCCTGGGGTGGAGGAAAAGGAAGTGTAGGGTCTGCTGTAGATGAGTAAAACACAATTATAGTTGTAAATGCATCAAGCAAGAAAATTGGACTGCCACTGGTGATAAGCGCAGCACGACTCAACGAGTGGCGAGGATATGCTTGTTTATCTGGAGTGGAGTATGACATCAGCAGCGGATATACAGCTCGGTGCAGAGAACTTGGTTCCAGTGCACTGCAACACAATTTTTTGCCAGATCATTTACATAGTAATCTACCTCAGCGAAGCAAACCAATTCTTAAATGTAAGATATCAAATCACTTACCAGAGAGACAAATCTGTGTCATTTTAAGTGAAAAAATTCAACA
Source organism: Litchi chinensis (assembly GCA_019925255.1). Lineage (NCBI taxonomy): Eukaryota > Viridiplantae > Streptophyta > Magnoliopsida > Sapindales > Sapindaceae > Litchi > Litchi chinensis. Next base: position 15,840,564 of record CM034473.1, on the reverse strand, counting down.
TATATGAAAAAAAATAACAGGGAAAATAAATAATAAATAAATAAATAAAACCGAAAGGAGTGTTTCATTCATATTCCAGAAACAATCTTCAAAAATTGAATTGTATTTTTTAAAATTGCATTATTAGTTATTTCTAGAACCAAAATTGCACTTGATATGGTATTCTAAATTATTTTCAAATCTACAAACTCAAGAGAGAGAGCACGAGAGAGTTGAGAGACTTCACATCATTTTACAATTCTGACTTGAGTGTTTATCTCCCTTATTTTTAAAACAAAGAATAGTCTTAGATTTTATAACAAACACACCCTAAATGATTGGCCCCACTACTACGAGACGGAAAATGAAACAAAGAAGATTAAAGAAGTAAATCAGGTACAAGACATAGCAACGCAAGTCACATGTGATGTGTGCAGGTAGAGGAAAGGCCAAAATTCTTCTTGCTTCATTGTTGAGGAATACAACCCAAAAAAAAATAAAATAAAATTACTGGATTTGACCCATTACATCCATTTCCATTTTAGTTGTCATAAATATAGGTCCCCAGATTTGAAAAATTCCAATCACGTTCACAAACTGGTAGACCCAGAATAAAAGATCCAGCATCTCAAGAATGTTGTCAGCATGACATAGTATGAGAGGAAAACCGGCTGAGATTAATGATGTCACGTTTACATAACTTTTTCTTCTAATCTCAATTGCTTCATAACTTTTCTTTTATAAACTCCTAAACTGATATGGCCTACTGAACACATACTTTTACTTGAAAAATTAGAAGTGACTATTCTATTCTAACAATAACAACACGATAGAATCACCAATACCTGAAAAGGCACTGCAGATATATACGGTAGTCAGGGTGAACACCTTCTTCATGGAAGCGTAGAAGAGGGTTTCTAAGCAAAGCAAAAACTAAACGAGGTAAACGTTGCAGTTGCGGACACTGTGAAAATTCAACATCAATCTGAGAAGTTACTGAATTTCCATTCTTGTACTGAACAAGTTTAGAAGCTTCATTGTACTGAGCCATAAGGATTACTAGCCAATCATGAAGCAACATCCTGCCTTCACGAACTCCTTGCTCTAGAGAGGCTAATATAACCTATTCAGTAAACATATTATATCAACAGTCATAAACAAAATCTGTCATAACTTAGTGAAAATGTACATTACAAGCCAGAATTAACCTATGAAGTACTATTTTACAACAATCATGATAGTAATTAAATAAACCCACAATATTGCAAGAGATTATGAAACGATAAGCATCCAAAATACAACAAGGCACATCTACATTTTCTTCAATGAGTTTCATACTTCTTTATTCCAGGGACTTAATCTCATAGGAGGAACAGCATCACCACAACAAGGTAATATTTGTACCAAAAACTACAAACTCACCTCAGTCAAACATTGTGTCAAAACATGTGAAACAAACTAAATAAGTACATTGCGACTTACCTATCACAGACTGAGAAAAGGAATTAAAATCAGATTCAATTAAGTTGAAATTTGTCAAGAGAAACTATATTTAGGGATCTTTTGTGCTTATTTTGTTTTCCTCTGTTGGAATCAAGTCTTTGACAATCTAGAGACATCCTGAAGGCTATGCCTAAAAGAAAACTAAATTCTGCCCAAAAATACTACTAATCCTAGAATACCAGATAAAAGTGTTTTATAATTACTAACAATACCATACCTAACACCTGTATGTAGTATGTACGATAATTAAAAAAATAAAACAACAACAACAACAATAATAATAATAATGGAGAGTCCACTTGACAACTAAAGACAACTATTGGACACAGTTTTTTTAAAGTGAGATTTTGACCTCCAGAGAGGGTAAATCTTCTTTATTCATATGCTAATTGAGGCATCTGAGAGGTAGAGGTAGTAAATCCATGCCAGGATTGGGGGGAATGTCAAATGTGTAGGTCTTCTGTATGTTTTACAAAGTCAAAAGATTTTGACAGCATCAGCCCCACGGACATATAATAAAAGCTCTGCTTGCAAATCGATATTTTTCCATACCAGCATATATCTCAGTGGTTCTCACAATGCCCAAGGGATTTCCTGTTCTTCTGTTCCAATATATCTTCAAAATCACTGTAATATTGGTTTAAATGTGTTGTTGCAGAGTATGTATATAAAGACTCTTTTCTCTGCTATGGTTCAATCTGTGGTCTGATACTTGTTTGTGGGATGTTTTAGCAGAGCTTCTAATAACATTATAAAAACAATAACCCATTATACTGATACATATTTTCAGGAATTTCATCGCACAGAACTTCCAGTGGATACATTGCTTTTATGACATCTCAAGATCCTAACCGAAAAAAATCAAAACTCGTATAACTACACGATTGGATGCAAACAACTTGTTTTTAAATTATAAAACCTCATCATTAGGAATAGGCCTTTTGCCCCTAATAATGCAAAAAACGAAGGCTTGAACTTAAAGATATTTCATGTAACAGCTGTCCCGTAAGGTTTAGGGGTAATGTCTTTCATGATTATGAAGATTTCAACCTCAGATGTAGAATGATAAAAAGTTACTAATCATTCTGATCAACATGCACAACCAAAAGATTTTTTCTGTAGGAATCTATGTCAATCCATTAAGAGAGGGGCTTCCTCTTGGGTCTTCTAGTCATCTTTAGTTCACAATGGTAGGGTTTCTCTGTGCCACTTAATTAGATTGTTCTATTAGGTGTGTTTGTAGGTACTTATTAGTATAGTTGTCCTAGCACATTACACCTTCCTCAGAAGGGAAAAGGGACCGAACACCATAGTATTGAAGCTAAAAAGTTATCAAAATACATCAGCTATAAATTCATTAAGGCCTTTGTTATCTCCTGCAATTCCAGAGCATTTGTGGCCGAATTGAGAGAAACCCCAATGAGAGAAAAGAAATATATCAAGATTTTTTGGGCATTCCATCAACTTCATCCTCATTCATTCCAGGTAACTATTATGTCTGATGTGTAGAAACATTATTGAAGAGAATTGAAAGGTATAACTTTGCCACTATTTTCTTATCCAAAACCATTTTCACAACGCTGTGACGTGGAGTTAGTTGGATTGCTTATCAAATAATTCAAAAAATAATTGCCAATACATAGTTTGCCCACTCCACTCATGTCTACCAGTTGATAAATTACAGTATTAAAGACAGAAAAAAGATATAGTTAAGAAATTACCTTAGCTACGAGGTGCAATATGAGAGAGCCACAACAGGATAACCAAAAAAGAAAATGAGACTAAACGAACCTACTTTCTTCATTTTTTTTCTTCTCTTTTCGGTATGTGTGTGTTTGTCTTGGTTGAAGGTGGAAGAAGAAAAATACCTTATGTACCAGCACTGATAGAACTGTTTCGGGGTCAACACTGTCATAAAGCTCATCAATGTTTTGAGCGGTTCCAAATTGCAAAGTCCGAATCCTTAGCCGTCGTTTAAGAGAATGCTTGCCTCTGCAAAATTATACATTATGTGAGGCTCAGACTAAAAGCTCAGAATGCAGTACCAGAATAGCTGAAATTCTTGTGAAGTATTGTCCAGTCAATAGTCCAAATAAATCGAATTAGTGGCTTATTTATGAAAAATAGAAAAATAAATATAAATATAAATTCAAAGTAGTGGCAAACAGGAGAACACCCCAAGATACAATGGCCACTCAAGGAACCTAAAGTTTCTATTTTTTGTCCTTTTTGGGCATATTCTTCCCCCACCTTTTCTCAGGATATATTGACCCTACCTAGCATCTACATACTTGTTTCTATTGTTCTTCACATTTACGACTTCTTGTACTTAATCTTTTAAAATTAACCCTTCTTTTTGTGTCAAGAAAATTTAGGTAGTTGGAGACTAGTTTCAGAATTTTAAAGATTGATCTCATTAAATGCTTCTTCTATTCAGATAAATGATCATGAAACACTGAAATTGTTACAAGACCAGAAACATCTTCAAGCTGTTTTTCAATGAAAGACTTCTCCAATGGAATGATCATGTTTTCAACTCTAACAATTTAATTCAAATGCCTAGGAGAACTTGTGTTTTAGCAAAACATCCAACCATCGAAATAAAAAGGAGAAAATAAAGCCTCTAGATTTTCATATTGCCAGCATTTTCATTTCTCCGATGAATACAGAGAAATATCTGAACTTAATGATCAATTTCAAGTATATATCATGTAGTTTCCAAGTCTGGAGGTCAATAAGACTAAAAGAGCTTTAATGATCACAGATGTGCAAGATACAAGCTTCAGCTTCAGCATAACCCTTTCATCTATGCAAATACATTAAATCAACATTCAAAAATGTCTCATTAGCATTAGAGAATTTTCAGTCCAATAAGTTATGAAACACTAAATGGTTGATAGCAATAAGGCGTACTGTCACGGTAAAAAATATACCATAGAATCAAATCACTAACAAGACTTGAGAAATTAGACCTCTCAAAGCATATTGATAATTAAATTATATAAGGGAGCTAAAAATTCATATTGATGTCGTGTAAGTATTTATTTCAAAAGCTTAAACTTTAAAAGGTAACATGTTTAAACTCTTAACACACCTCTTAATATGTAAGGTCAAATTTATCAAAATAGGTTGTGTTGTCAAGTGGATCAAACATGATTTAAAGATTAGAATGGTGAGTCTTTTAGGACATGAGACTCCTTGGTCAAATGAGCTCCAAGTAATAATTAACTCACAAATTTATGCATGCATGAACATTCAAAAAAATGGTAATTAACCTTGAATAATCAGAAACTAGATACAGAGCAAGCTTACCAACTTACAGAAAGCTGCTTATTGAAATTATCATACCTACTTGTGGAACCCAATCCTGTACTTGAAAGTTCTTCTGGGGGCACAACAACTGTATACTGAAATGCAATCTGAAGCATAGGTTGTTCTGAGGCATGTCTGCAAAAGAATGATAAGTTAACTTTAGGCGTTACAATTTCTAATCCAAATCAATCACTATAGATAATAAGTTGATCTGACGAATGGCAATTACAGTAGGCCAAAGAAAAACTTTAGTAACAACATACTTATACCTGGAAAATCCAGCAGCATTGGCAAAATCAAAGTCGTAAGCATATGTTGCATGAGAATCACAGCAAATAATGTGTTGAACATTTTCATATTGTGGATCTGGGAAGAAATGGCCATACTGCCAAAGAAAATGAATATATATTAAGAAAAAGTACTTCTATTATCACACCCAGAAACCAAACTCAGTGACTTACAAAATGACCAGGCTTGAATTCTGAAGATGTCCTCAACCGCAGTATACAGTTAAAAGCATATGGTCGGCTCAACATCCGGTACCTGCAATAGAACAATATATAAATATACTAACATCTTGATAGAAAAATTGTTGAGAATGGACCATCCTCTAGTAATTTCTTGAGCAATTAGGGGTCTAAACAAACCATAATGCTTAATATATTAATTTCACACCATAAAATACAAGTTTTAGTAACACCATAAAACATATAGTATATTATTTTTTCTTCTAAATAAATTAAAATTTAAGATAATATAAAATTATAAATATTTTTATAAATATATGTACATATTATTAATTTATAATTAATATATTTATAGCATACAAATATTATTTTACTATAATGACAACTTATTATAAATATTTTTATTTAGCTTTAACTGTAAGTAATTTTGATTAATGTTAAAAAATAAAAAACTCATTTTTTTATTCAAAAACTTATTTTTATCCAATATGATAGTAATAAATATCAAAACATTAAATAGAAATTATAACTATTTTTTTATCCAATCCTACACTACATGAAACGAAAGACAATATTATTTTTAGTTCAATCCTATCTGCACCAAACATATCATAATACTAATTTAATTCAGTTCAGTCCAATCATATTACGTCCAATCCAATCTCATCTTTTAAAATAGTCTAATCCAATCCCGCACACCAAATGCACCCTTAGTGGTTAATAAATTAGTATGCTATACAAATACCATAATGATTATGTTACTACACAACATAAATTGCCAGATAACCTTTTCCTATGGAACTAATAATACAGTGACATTTTCGAGGTCAGAAGAATCCTACAACAACATTTCACTATTATGTTTCATACTCACATGTCCTGAGGTAGCGTTGACTCATCAGTATTTGTATACAAAAACAATGACCCCCCACTTTCAATGCTAAGAAACTTCAAGGAAGCCAAATCTGTATACTCATTTGTAATAGCAAATAGGTCAACACAAACACCTGCTTGAACAGCGACAGCAGCCTGTAGAATAAATGTCAGAAACAAAAAGGGCTATTCAACAGTTGAACAAAAGTCAATCGAAACATACCAGATCTTTATAGAATGGTGTCTGCTCAGGAAGTAAGGCACGGTCTGCATCCTCTCCTTTACTAGCATACTGCTCACCATATCTTCTTGTATCCAGTTGCCCAGCTCCATAATCAGGAGGACCAGATAAAAATGCAAACACTCTAGCTGCAGTAAAGTTCCATGGAAACAAATGTTTATCACTCTGAGAAAGTACAAGGTGGGAAAAGAAAGTGAAAAAGCCTGAGTTTATAGCAGGATCTTTCAATATACAAGCTTAGCCAAATAAAGAGTGATTTAAGCTAACCTAATGCAAATGTGTTTCCATACTCTGATCCAAGGTAATTAAAAAGGGCGTCCATCGCTGTACCAAAACCTCGTCCACCCATCAAGACACCATCTAGGCCTTGACCTGCTCCTGCAGTTCTCTCCCACGAAGTTGTTGGTCTAAGTGTTTCAAGCGCAGAAGTAATATTTTCCTTAAAAGTTTCTACCTGTTATAAAGTTTGGTATTAAATTACACAACTGTGTGATTTTGTTTACAAGATTAGAGTACACAACAATCTAATCAACGAATAAAAACAATATATCTAACTTGCTTTATCTCAACACACGGGGTTAACCACAACACTATATTTTCCATTTAATGGCCAGAAACAAGTGAGATAAACCCCAGAAAGAGAAAGAACTCGGTGGCTAACATACCGGAGCTAAGAATTGGGAGAGGGGCATCACATCCTCGAGCTCAATTGGCAAGCTAACCTCTGCATCCTGAGGAATAAAAACATTCTTTACAACTGGAATAGCCCCTTGAACATCATACAACCCAATCTTATGGCTAAACGTAGCAAGTCCAAACAGTGCACCAGGTGGAACAGCTGCAGAAAAACAATAGAGAACTTCAGCCTTCTGAACAAAAGCAAGCCATGCAGTTAAAAAAATCTTATTGAATCAGCAATTATGAACCTTCTAAAGCAGCCAGCAAAGCACTCCTAGTAAGTTCCAAAAACTCTTCTGAAGCTGCAAACAAATACAAGAGATTGATAGATGATGCTATTGCAGAAAATTGAAGAATCATATAAAAAATAAACCTATAAACATAAATTGTACCACAAGAAAAGATAACGACTACATTTAATTAAAAAACTGAACGAATAATTTACATTACTCAAGCAAATTCATGCTGAATAAGATTTTTATGCCTTATAACAGTGTCCAATCTTCCTGACGTGCGCAATCTGCGGCAACTACCTTTACATTAGAGCATCTTAGACACGCATTACAATTTACAAGATCAACGAAACGAAACCAAACAACATCTTCTATTCGAATAAATACTCCACATAATGATCTAACATCAGAAACCTAACTTAATGAATTCAACGGCAAGTATTCAGCTTCAATTAGTCAAAACTAATACTGCTTTTAACATCAGATAATAATTAAAAAATCTCACACGACAAATCAACGGCCGCAACATAGACAGGACGAGCTTGCGTCATTTCATCGTCGGATCCGTCCACTACAATGCAACAACAACACACGTCAAACACTAGAAAGCGAAAATGAAATGAAAAGAAGAGAAAATCGAAATCAACGACGTACGAGGCAATTCGAGATCAATGAAGGAGGACATCATCTCGGGGCAGGACTGAGGATGAGAGTACTTGGAAATGGCCTGAGAAGAGAGGCCGTTGAGAGTTCCACAGAGAGCGCAGCTCCAGGCCCATTGATCCAGTTCACAGTAAGTGCTGAAGTAGGCGTAGCAGTTCTCGCATCGGGGCATCAGATGGCCGTCCGATCCGTAGGCCGGGCTTTGGCCGTTCTCGTCCTTCGAAGCGAATGGAGTCACCGTCAAGCCCCATGGCAGCCCTGACAATTCCTGTGCGTCCGGGTCCGCTGGAAACCGTGACACCGTCGCTCGAACCGCCATGCTTCACACTGTTCTTTTTTTTTTTTTGTATTTTTTTTAATCGGTTTCTCGAGAAACAAACAGGAGTGAGTTGGTCGCGGAAAAGAGACGAGTCAGCAAGGTTTTGGTTTTACAGAGTTGCGTATAATGGACCAGTAATGATTTGCCACGTCAGAACATGGTAGCTGATCTGGATTTAATTTGCGATTGGTAAAATTTTGAAAGCCTTGCCATATTTTGACCATTTTTTAAAGTAATCAACTAGTTTTGAACTTGGAAGATATTTTATAACTCGATTTAAAAATTTTAAAGTGTTTATTTTTTTGAAGGTTTTATTTTCCAAAATTACTATTAGAAGTTTTCTTTTTTTTCAAAATGCATTTTCTAATTCTATATCAAATATCTATTAAAATTTACTAGTAAAGTCTATTTAATAAATAGTCTGAAAATTTACTCATAAAACCATGAGAACGTTACTCACAAATAAGTGAAAAAAATATCATATATTGTGATCTAAGATAAGGATCGAACCTGTCATCTAATTGGCAGGCGAAGTGTACCCTTCCATTAAATCATCCACTGTCCTCACTATAAGAAGGCCGAGACTACAAAAATAGTACAGTGGTTGAAGGTCATCTCATCATCAAAAATTAGATTATGAAAATGAGTTATCTTAAGATCAAAGTATATTTTATCTATACTCTTATTCAAAGATGCCAATCACGTCAAAAGCTCTTTACTTTTTTAAAATTCTTCATTCACACACAAGAAATTAGGTCATAAACAATAAACAAAAATCAGTGCATGAATGAAGAATTAGTTCACAAACCAAAAAAATAATAATAATAAACATATAAATAGTTAAAAAGAGAGATATTTTAAGATATACATATACACTTTGTTCAGAATTTAAAAAAAAAAAAAAAAAAAAAAAAAAAAAAAAAACTAGGTTTTAGTTTAAAAAAATAAAAAACTCGGTTTTGACAATCCATAACTAGTTGTAAAAGTTCAAATAATTTTAGTGCTTTAAGAAAAATTCTAGATATATATATATATATATATATATACACACACACATGTAAGAGTGAGCGACATGTGAATCATCATATTATATCTAATTCACTTTATAACCTCATCCCTTATAGACAAAACACATACAATAAAATCCCCGGAGTTTAAAATTAAATGTTAGACCCACCTTTGTCCTTCAGGTTTCGTTTGACACGCGAGATTAGATTGAAACAGAATGAATTGGATTAGATTAAATTGAAATGAGAAATCATCACCTCATGTTTGATAGAATTTGGGATTTGATTAAAAATTATACCGTATCATGTTTGATATATATTAGGATTGGATTGGAATAAAATTAATTTAAAATTTTTATTCATAAAATTAATTTTATAAAAAAATCTGAAAAAAAAAAAAAAAAAAGATCTCTCATTTCTTCAATATTAAAATCCATAATCTCCCACAATTCAACATCATTAACTACAATTCATCAATATCATCAATCCAATTGATCAACATCATCATCTCCCACAACAATAGCAACATTATAACATTATCAAATCATCATAACATTAACCAAAAAAAAAAAAAAAAACATGACATTCTGTTCTGGGTTTGGCGACGAGCCTAGAACTATATAGTTTTGGTCGGCGACGAACCCGAGCTCGTCGTCGAACTCGGAACCACTAGATGGTTTTGGGTTTGAGCCACGAACCCATAACCATTTAGTGGTTCTGGGTTCGACGACCCAGAACCATCCGATGGTCCTGGTTCGTCGTCGACTAGAACCATTTGGCTCTGGGCTTGGCGCCGAGCCCAGAACCAAATGGTTCTAGGGTTCGGTGACAAACCCAGAACCCAGTTCTGGGTTAGTTGTCAGTTATGGGTTTGGCGACCAACCCAAAACCATCCCAACTCAGGAAAGAAGAAGAAGAAGAAGAAGAGAGGGATGAGAGATTTGATGAGAGAAGGAATGTGAGAGGAAGAGAGTGATAGAGAGAAGAGGAAGCTGTAAGAGAGAGATAGAAAGAGAAGAAAATAAATCACAAATCCAATCTCATCTAATGACATGGTTTTGGATGATATTGGGAAATGCCAAAAGAATGAGAAATGGAAAGAGGTTGGGATTCTTGAATCTCAATCTCATTCACTCTCCAAACATGAAATTCAAGTGGTCTGAGATTTTTGAATCTCAATCCTATCCCTAATGTCATGTATCAAACATGCAAAATATTGTTGGATAGCTTCCTCAAAATCCTCCCATGAATTTTAACATTGTTAAAATTCTGTAAGCTTGAGTCTTGACATTGAAAAACCTGTTATCTCCTTTAAGTAAAAATTTTATTTTGTTCAAAAAATATATATAATAAATAATCAAGTACTATGATATTTAAAAAAAGAATAAACATTAAAACTGTCAATGATTTTAGAAATAAATAAAATTTTATAAAATACATTAATAAAAAAAATTAAAAAAAAAATCCCCGTCTTTTCCCCTTTTACAAATCATAATCACCATCTCTATTTTTTTGAGTACAACAACTACATCTGGGATAAATCCAGGGGACATCCGGGACCTTGAACCGAGATATGACACTAATGGCACGGTCCGGGGGACTACTTCCAATTAGGAGGGATCCACCCACACAGAGGTGGGGGAGAGACCCACACTGAAGTGGGAGAGCAACCCACACAATTGGTGAGAGACTAAGTATCAAATAGTATTATTATTAGTATGATTATTAATTATAGTATTATAATATTATATTAATATTAGATATATGTACATCGAGCGGGTGTCGACCCATGCCCCTTACAAAGGAGGCATGGGTTGGTTACTGGCGCTAACAACGGCGTCAGCAACCAAATGACATCTCCATTTTTGAAACAAGCAAACATGAGCACAAAATCCACGTGCATAAACACAACACATTTTTAAATCATAATGATGTTAACAAATTATCATTCTAAAATTAAAATAGATTCCATAGACACCATTTCATAAACAAAAATATGAAAAGTTGAGTACCACTAAAATTAAGCCCTAAATATATAATTTATATGCATTCCAAAAGGCAAAAGTGCATTTAAACAAAGTCCATCATGAAAATATGACAAATAAAATTATTTTATTTAAATTCTTGAGAAAGAATATAGATATTCAAATTGTCGTTCTTAATGCCTACAAAAACTACATTTATTAATTAAAATAAAATATTGTTTATAGTAAATTGTATCATACTATCCAAAGCACATATTTATGATTTTTATAGTATAACCTATATGAAAATAATAAAATCGATAATTTTTCTTTTTTTTTTTAAATAGATCATTTTCCATTTATATTTTAAAGAAGTAATAATATTAGTTACATCTACTTAATATATATATATATATATATATTAGTTGCAACATCGCTACGCACATCAATACCCTCTCTAATAAAATATCTTTAGTGAGGTTCAAAATCTTCAGCTAGACAATACATGATGTCATTATATTGATAATAAATGGGGGTCTCTAAATCTATATAATTACGTTGTAAAAAAATAAATAAATGTGTCACTTTGAAGACATAAATATAACGACATCATGTCTGGAAGTGTCATAAGAGAGTTTGCTTCTCAGAAGTCTGAGTAGGAAGCATTCTTAGAATAAGCTTCACGCTCATTTAGAATTACTAACTATAGCGTCTGAGACACTTCGAAGGTTGATCTTTACCTTTTCAGCCTACTGATTGAATGTTATCGTTACATCTATAATTTAAAACCGAATGAATTGTTTCTAGCAGTTAATGGTACTTGTGGAATATAATTTTTCATGTTGGTAAAGATTACAGATGCATTTTGACATTAAGAATGGAAAGCGGGATGAAATATAATGATAATTAATCATAGTTGATTTGTAGTTGTTAAAAATATTTAATGACTGGATCTTGTGTCTTTAACAAATTCATGTATAAATCTAAAAAGATTTATGTAAATGTTATGACGGTTCAGAACTCTTTAATGATATCCTAAAACCAACCTACATATTTCAGTTTCTTCCACCATCTCAATCAATAAAGATCCGTCCTTAACCTACATATTTCATTAACCAATCTTAACACAAATCCTGTATACACACAAGCATTCTAAATTTTGTCTCAAATTACCAAAAACATTCTCTATATTATTTTTCTTTTTACAAAAAAGAATGTCTAGACAATAAACACCTCTATGGCATCACTCATGAAAGATGCAACGATTCAATAATTAATTTTATATATAAAGTTATATCACTATATGGCAGATAAAAGAATAATGAAAGTGTGTATGATCTGTTTAGTTGATGTTATGTGTATTTTCTGAATTCATCAAATGGGTTGGTAAAAGTCTTATAGAAACCCAACAAATCAGTCCAATGAAGTGGCCCAGCAAAAAAGGTCCGGTTTATCAATGCTAAGCCCAGCGAACTATACAGCTCGCACCAGCGAGCTCGCATCACAACCAGTCTATAAATCATTATGCAGTTCGTTCCATACACAGCTCGCTACTCAGTGAGGCACAGCTCGAGATCCCTTAATACAGCGTACAGCTCGTTCAACGATCAGTTAGATAAAGAAATCTTCTAAAAAAGGCAATGATCCAATTTGATCGTGATTCTTTGATCAGAATTGGAAGTTAATTCAAATTTGAATTCAGTCAATGTGATCCCGAGCTTTACGTAGCAGTTTCCTTATTTGACTCTAACCGATTAAGAAGTGCATTCAATGTGAAATTTTTTTCTTATTTTATTGCTACCTAAATTGTAACGCTTCTTTCTCTATAAATAGAGGCTAAGTTCATTTTAACAAAAACATACAAGCAATTCTATACTGTCATTCTGCCGAATTATTGAGAGACAGTGGTGGACGTAGACACACTTGCTGAACCACGTTAAAAATCTTCTATATTCTTTGTGTTACTTTTATTCTCTGCCATCTGTTTGTCTTGTGCTTTTTGGTTTTATTTTACATTGATTGCAAATATTGAGTTTTGAGTTTTTGTCGACTAAAAATAAACGTCGACAGTTGATAAACAAGGTGAAGTTTGGATGATACATGTACATCATGAGTAGCTCGTATAATATAAGCAACATGCTTTTGAAACCAGCAGTTGCACCATTCATTGTTCATATTTTAGTTTATATTGGAAAGCAACATGGCATGAATTTACTTACATATGTTCAGCATATAAGGATGATACTAAGCATGAACGGAGTCAAAATAATGTATTTAGGGGAGCCAATGACTTAATATACAATATTGAAATTGGGACAAATTAAAAGTTATATAAGACCGACATTTCTACACATTATTATTTAGGTATATTCTTAAAATAAAAAAATAAAAAAATAAATGCAGGTGTTTATTATGGCTTAAAGTGGGCATTGGAAATGAGAGAAACGCTATGTTTGGTAAACCACCATATGATTTCTGGTGAAAATTTTCATTTTGTGGTGTCCATACATTTTAACTAAAATCATATAATACATATGGCATTATGTAAATAGTTAAAGTATTCTATAATATAATCTCATTCAATCCTGCATGTTAAATGAGATCTTAAAATATTGTCCTCGACTCCAATATTTAACACAAAGACTTGCAACAAACACAGGATACAAAATTCAAACCCTCATTGGTAAAATATAGGGGTGGTAATATGGGTCACAACACAACGGGTCCACACGAATTTTCGAAAAATAAATGAATATGGGTTTGAGTTAAACGAATTCATGTCGTAAGCGTGTCGATTCGCTTAACTCGTTTATTAAACGAATCGAATTAGATTTGTTCAAACGAATCGCGAATTGACATGATTAAACTAGTGTAAAATTATAATATTAGCATATTATAGGGGTTAGTATGTAATTATGTATGTATATACATACACATATGCACACACTCATTTATTCAAACCCTAAACTTATTTTCATTTTTTTGCAGTCACTCACACCACACATTCTCCTTCACCGCCTCACTATCATTGCCCCTTCTCTCTCACGGTCGTCGATGCCGCCCCTTTTCCTCTCCTCCCTCATGGTCGCCACCCTTCATCCCTCTCAATCATCGTCCCTCATCCCTTATGATCAGCTCCTCCTTCCTCATGGTCGCTCCCCCTCATTCCTCACGGTCACTGCCTCTCCTCCCTCACGGTCGTCGCCCTTCCTTCCTTGGTCACAACCCTCTTCCTTCACGGTCACCGTCCTTCCTCTCTCATGGTCGCAACCCCTTCTCCATGGCTCCACCACCATATCCACCATCCCCACCACTAGATCCACCATCTCCACCACCTTCGTCTCTTAAAACATTCCTGTATTTTGATTCTTATTTTCATTTTATTTTTTGATAAAATGAAACCAGAATAAATGGTTACATTGCCAGAAACCATATCATCATTTTATTGGGTGTGATTGATTGATCTGAAATTGTCATATACTTGATTTGAGTTGTATTTATTGTGTTATGTTCATGTTTGCTTAAATGAATTCAACGTTAAACGAATTAAACGGATTAAAGAATTTAGTGGGTTAAATAGTTAAACGAATTAAATAGATTAAACGAATAAACGGGTTGACAAGTTAATGAGTTTGAATCAGTGTTGCAAAAATCGTCAATTTTGGGCGATTTTTCAACGAAAAATCGGTGATCGGCGGCTGGCCGGTCCGATAAGGGGTAGATTGGCGGTGAAAATCGATGCCGCCGATTAAGCGGTCGACTTGACCGAGTAATCAGACGACTCGGCCCAACTCATCCGACTCGATCGATCAGCGCTTTTTTTTTCAAAACTGTAATCCCAAAACGACTTCGTTTTGGGGTGTCGAACGTCGTTTTGGGGTGTCCAAAACGACGTCATTTTGGGTTGATTTAATTTTTTTTTATTTAACCCAAAACGACGCCGTTTTGGGTTCAGATTACAAAAACCGAAAGCTTCTTGTAGAAGCTTTCTGTTTTTTCTGACACTTGCCTTCCACCCAAGGCTATCTTCGCCCCCACAACATCAAACTTCTTGCAGAAGTCTCAACTCTGGTCGCCGGCGTCAGTCCACAGCCGTCTTGCCGTCGCCGTCTCCGACATCGTCACCGATCGCCGACGGTATGTAGTTAAGTTTTTTTTTTTCCTTTTTTTGCTTCTAGTTTTAGGTTTTTTAGTTTTTAAGTTTTGTAAATTTTTTTTCATATTAATGTAGTTTAATGTAGTGATTTTTTTAAAGTTAAAATAGTGATTTGAATAAAGAAAAACTTGAAACATGTTGAAAGTTGTGATTTTTAAGTTTTTAACACATAAAATAGTAATTTTTATTATCTATTGACATTAAAGGAATTATTTATATGTTGTTTTTTGCTAAGGCCTAAGAGGTTAAGACTAAGAGTTGTTTATTGAGTTTGGATGATGATTTTTAATGGCTTGTGAGGATATATATACATGAAATTGTTATTGAATATTTATTGCTTAAATTCTTTGTAATATACTAATATAATATTTGATTATTTGTCATGTGACTCATGTTACTTATGTTATGTTATGTAATGTATTAATGTTTAATTATTTATATTCTTTGTAATATTTGTTGTGTTATTTGTGGTTGTGAAATGCTTCAATATTTGTTAGATGATTAGGTTAATTGATACTTTGATATTCACGAATTATAGCGAATGATAATGCATCTTCGGGAGCTTCCACTACTTAATCTCTCAAGCGAAATTCAGATGATATTGGATGAGAGTATGGGATGTTGGTGGATGGGAAGAGTTTGGAAAAAATTAAATGTAAATTGTGTGGGAAGGTTATGTCTGGAGGGATATATAGGTTGAAAGAACATATGAGTCACATATCCGGAAATGTGGCTAAATGTTCAAAGGCACTACCGGAGGATGTAAATAAATGTAAAAATGCAATTATGGAAATAAAAAAATATGATTGAGGAGAATTTGAAGAGACAGAAGTAAATATTGGGGAACAAGAAGAGATGAAAGAAGTAGAGATTGGAGGGGTAAGGAAAGAGCGTCATTTTGTTGGCCATATTGATAAATTCGCAAATGAAATTAATCCGGTGTTGTCACAAGACTCAAAGAAGTCAATGCGACAAAAAAACATCAACGAAGCACTCTTTAAAGAGAGAACCGATCAAGTGCATAAATGAGTGACTAGTTGGATGTTTGAGAGTGGCATTCCATGGAATGCTATTGATAATGATAGTTTCTTACGTGCTTGTGAAGCAATTGGTCAATTTGGATCGGGTTATAGGCCTCCAACGCGTTATGAAATCGGAGAGTGATATTTGCCCCAAAAGATGCAAGAGACCAAGTTATTGTTTAAGAAGCAAGAAGAAGAGTGGGCTCAAAATGGTTGTTCAATTATGACGGATGCTTGGACAGATAGAAAAAAGAGGAGCATAATGAATTTGTGTGTGAATTGCAGGTATGAATTGCATATAATTTATCAAATATAGTCTATACATCATTACATTGTCTATATCATTGATACTATAAATCTATAATTGATAATTTTGATCATTTAATAAACAATGCTTTATTGATGTTTGATTATTGCAGGGTAGGAACCACTTTTATTTCTTCCAAAGATTGTTCTGATGTGGCACACATGGCTGAACACATTTTCCAATACGTGAATGAATGTATTGAACAAGTTGGACCTGAAAATATTGTTCAAGTAGTAACCGACAATACCAGTAACAATATGGCTGCTGCCAAGATTTTGAAGGAGAAGAGGCCAAACATATTTTGGACCTCATGTGCTGCTCACACCATCAATCTCATGCTTGAAAGTATTGGAAAGCTTCAGAGATTTAGCAAGTTTATTGAGCAAGCAAAGCAATTGACGATTTTCATTTATGCTCATCACAAGACTTTGACAATGATGAGGTCTTTTACAAAGAAGAGGGACATCGTAAGGCTGGGAAAGACTAGATTTGCATCTGCATTCCTTACTTTACAAAACTTGATGAATAAAAAAAATGTTTTGAAAACAATGTTTAGTAGTGAAGAATGGGATAAGTGTAAATTCTCGCAAAGTGCTAAAGGGAAATTGGCCTACAATTGTGTGATGAGCTTCGGGTTTTAGAATGGTGTGACAAATTGTTTAAAGATTTGTGCACATTTGATAAAAGTGTTAAGACTAGTGGATGAGGATCGAAAGCCATCAATGTCATGGTTATATATAGAATTAAGAAAGGTTAAGCAAGATATTAGAGAGGTCTTGAACAATGTTGAAAATAGTTATCAACCAATCATTGAAATAATTGATGGAAAAATGAAAGATCGGTTAGATTCTTCATTGCACATGACGACCTTTCTATTGAACCCTTATTACCACTATAAGGATCCAAAACTTTCTCTTAAAAGTGAGTTGATGGAAGCCTTAATAGAGTGTTTGGAGACTTTTTATCATGATGATATATCCTCTCAACATCAAATTATCATGCATGAGTGGCCAAGGTATAAGATAAAGAATGGTGCTTTTGGAAAACCATTGGCCGTTAAAGGATGTGAAGATGATTCTACGGATCCGGGTAAAAAATTAAATGTTCTAAATCGCATAAATTTGGAGTTGTTTTACTTGTTTATAAATTACTATTATAGATTATATTTTTAGTATTATAATTATGAAAATATATCTTTTAAGAACTAGTTCTATAATTGACTAATTATTATTTTTTTTATGGTGTAGTTGAATGGTGGAACATCTTTGGAAGCCAAACACCTAACTTGAAAAAATTCGCAGGAAGAATTCTTTCATTGACCACTAGTTCATCTGGATGTGAACGAAATTGGAGCAATTTTGAATGGGTAAGAACATATTTTTAATGTTCTAAATATTAGTTATTTACTAATTTATTTACCTTTGATTTTTAAATTTTATGTAGATACATTCGAAGAAAATGAATAGACTAACTATAAGCCGATTAAACAATCTAGTCTTTGTTCAATTCAATTCAAAATTGCTACGCAAAAAGCAAAGATAGATTGAGAAGAATGTTGATGTGCTATTAGCAACTGATATTGATGCTACCAATGCACAATGCACAAGGATGGCTTGTTCCAGGTGGTGATGTTGATGATGAAATAGAGTCCGATTTAGAGCAAATGAGACAACTTGATGAAGATTTTGATTTTGAAGAGGAAGGTGAAAAGGAGGGGGAGAAGAACATTGATTTAGAGTTTGAATCCGATAATGAACAAGTTATGGAAGACTATTATGAAGACGAAGAGTGGTTGCATCCTCCTTGCCCTTAAGATTTTCAGGGTCTTAACCTACTTTTTGGACTTTTCCTTTTTGCTTACTATTTCATATTTGCTATGTTATTATTTAGTATTTGACATGTTATATTATATATGATGTTGGTTGTGTTTGAGATTGAATGAAGGACCGGAGGTCCTAAGTAGTTGTTGGGAATTGGGATGTGATAATATTTTGAAGTATTATTATTTTTGTGTATTAAAGGGTGGAATTATTAAAAAAATAGCTGTTATATTGCCGAAATTTTTAAAATATCTAGTATATAATATATATTAATTATTATATAACATATTATTATATTGTAATTATATGATTGTGTTAAAGTGACTTTGGAGATTGTAAGAGATAGGTTTGAATGTTTAATGATATTTTGTGATTTTATGATTATATTTTGAATTTTTTATTATATAGAAAATTTTTAATTTTTTTTACAGGTTTGACCGTCGGTTCGTCAGTGAACAGTACTCGTCGATTAATCACTAACCGCTGTCTTGCCGGTCGATTAGCGGTTAACGATTTCCGCAACATTGATTTGAATCCTATTCAAATAATGAACGAATTAATCGTGTTGCATTTTGTTATTCGTTTATAAACAAATTCATGTTGAATTCAAAAATATTGACCTATTTCTTAAATGAATTCGTGTCAAATTGATCGAATCCATAAACGAATCAAATCAAATTCAATTCACCTCGACACGCCAACCTATTTTACCACCCCTAATAAAATATGGTGTCATGTCCTGTCTTCCCAAAAAGGCATTAATGTCCTTTTAACTTCGATAAGTTCACAAAAAAAAATACACTTCAATAAAACTTTGTTTTTATTTACATTTTTGGAATTGGATTTATTATTAACTTCATACATTTACACATCACCCCTTAAGAAGAATAATTTAACACCTCATTTAATCCTAAAAGATCAAGAACGAAAATCCCAACTTTATCAAAGATGTAAGTAATTTTTCATGAATTTAATCCTCACTCTCCTATCATTAAAAAAATAAAAAACGGACTCCGTGCATTTGCAAAACCCACAGGTGCAACAGTAATTATAGGCCGTAAATTCTGGATTTCAATAATAAGACCAAACATTAAATCAATTTGGATTTGAATAATAAAAGCAGATAATTTAAATATGATCTGGACCAATAAAAGTTGGAAAACAGTGTCATAACACGCTGCACATTACTACTCCCCAACATGATAATTCCATATCATATACCAAACTTATCGCAGTCATACCAAAAAGCTCAAGTGAGATAAACTATCAAGGAAATTCTTTTGTGATGGATGGGTAAAAAACATTGGCATATTTAATTAGCAATACTGATTTAATGTATCCACTACCAAAAATATCAAAATAACAGGAAAAAATTTGGGTAAAAATACAGTGGCATGGAGCTGCCCTAGTCATCTAAGATGAAGGAATGGAAACAGCCTGTTGCCTCAGAAAGGGTTATAATAAATTCCCCTTGTCTATGTGTTAGTCGATCTAGTGTAGATCTGTTGGCTAGCATGAGCAGATATCATCCTGATAGAACCTCTTGCCATCAAATCCCTGATTGCCCGTCGTGCCAATGATCCGTTGATCTGATAATGGTTTGGGTAAGCAAATTAACTTTACAATCAACCAAGCAATATCTAAAAATATATAATAATATATAAAAAGAAAATGTCCTATTGCAAAGTTGAAAGTGTAAAAGAAAAAAAAAATCACGGGGAAAATCTTAAATGGTTGCCATAAGACATGATGCAAATGAAAATGAACTTGTTTGCATATTCAAAGCAACTATAATCTCATCAGTGAAGAAAAGAAGATGAAACAAAGGAAATTCAAAGCAATCACGTTAATAAAATAATTTGTACAATTTCATAAAACTTGGCAATCAGGAAAAATTATCGTCAAGTGTTGAATTAACATAAGGAGCATTCAGTTCTACAACATTCCAATGTGCATCTCTGATCAGCATCAGCGATGCTTACATGCAACATCTGAACAAACTGCCTGCCCGTGTGATCTGCTGCTTAGATACAAATACTCAAAAAACAAAAACATATATAGGTTGGTGTAGTAACAGAATTGCCCTCAGATCTCATAGCTTTAAATGGATCATTTATGGTATAATGCTAATGGCATTCATCAAAACCTTTACAAACCACCAAATACACACGCACACAAACACACACACACACACATAGATATAGATAGAGAGAGAGAGAGAGAGAGAGAGAGAGAGAGGTGGTCCGTAAAGATAATGATGAACAACCACGCAACCATTCAATAATATTGAGTTGTCCATCATTGGGCAAAACAGAGGTGCATTGTCCCAAACATAACCAACCACACATGCTTCTAAAACCATGATCCAAAAATATCATATGCTGTCCAAAAATTCCTATCTAATCACAAGTAGAACATGCATTTCTATTGTAAGGTTCGACAAGGATGTACCCTTAGCCGGTCGGACAGGACCGAAGGAGTAACAAGCTTGTACTTGGGAACCTCAGAAAGAAGCTTATCGTAAGTCGCCTGATCGAACAAAACCATGTTGTTCACCTTCTCCTTTTGCTTTCCCTTACTCCATTTCTGAGCATTATCAACATTTATATCAATATTCCATCAGATAACATCACTAATTCATCAATAGAAAAACTTAAAATTAAAAAACAAAGAGCTAACCTTCTTCTTCTGCTTCCCTCCACCTGACTTTGCTGGCTTCGATGACGGAGGTGGTGCCTTATCCTTCTTCGGCGCCTGTCAGACCAAATATCATCCAAAACATCACACTGACTTATAATGTTGTCAATTGCAAGATAAAATACGCATGAAAGAGAAACCGTACACATCTCGAAAATTGTGAGCGGTGAAGGTGGCTTACCATTATCGTCGATGGAGGTGCAGAGAAGCTGCGGAATGGAGAGGGAGATGCGCCGGCAGCAGGGCTCTGGAAGAAGAAACAGGGAAGCAATGCTATATATAAGGGCTTGGTGTACTAGGGTTTTTCGACTACGTTTGCTAACGTGTGCCGTGCGAGCTGTGTGCTTATCTGTACTCACGCCAATTACCAAAAATGTCCCTACCTTTCCAACGACGGATGTTTGTTTGTTTTCTTTTTTTTCTTTTTTTTTTAATTATTTTAATTTTAACCTTTTAAAAAATAAACAAATTTTTAACTATATTATAAAAATGATAAAATAAATTTTAATATTTCGAAAAAACATCAAATTAGTCATTTTATCATTTTAACTGATGATCAAATCTAAAGAAAAATGTGAAAAAACTCGATTACTTTTAAATTTAATTAAAATAAATAAAAAAACTATCATACTTCGATTCATAGTTAAATATTATAATAATATTTAATTATGAAATTACCCTTTATTGGTTTTTTATATATAAATTTTGTGAAACTATAGTTTTACCCTTGGATTCAAATTTTTTTAGAGGATAGATTTTAAAATATCATTAAATATTAAATATTATCGTAAAATAAAATAATAAAAGAAAATCATTAAATATTAAAAAAAATCACTACTAGATAAAAAAAAAACCTAACAAAAAAACGTAAAAAATTTGATTACTTTTAAACTTAGTTAAAATGGATAAAAAGACCATCATACTTTGATTCATAGTTAAATATTATAATAACATTTAATTACAAAATTACCCTTTACTGGTTTTTTATATATAAATTTTGTGAAACTATAGTTTTGCCCTTGGATTCAATTTTTTTTAGAGTATAGATTTTAAAAAATCATTAAATATTAAATATTATTGTAAAATAAAATAATAAAATAAAATCATTAAATATATAAAAAAATCACTACCAGATCAAAAAACCATCTACTAGATTTTCTTCAAACCATTTACTCGATTGATTTTTTAAAAAATCATTTGATTTTTTTTAAATCTTTTAAATTTTTTTATTAATGTTAAAAATTTTCAATTCTTTTAAGCGTAAATATCATTTTATTATTTTAAAATTAATTTTTTATTATTTTTTATTTTCATTAAATATCTTATCTTTCATTTATTATTATTTTGAAAATTTTCTTAATTGTTTATTTTTTAATTTTATTTTATTTTTTTTATAATTTGTTTTCAAATTAAAATAATTCGTATACGTGTCAAGATATTGAGTTGCGATTCCAAATGATCAAATTACCCTTTCACACTATATCGTCTGTTAGGTTTGACTATAAATTGATTGACGAAAAATATTGATTTGATATTTTTTCTAAATGTTAAGATTTATTTTGTCATTTTCTTAAGTATAGTTAAAAATTTGATCATTTCGAAAAGCAGGAATTGCAATTTAGAACCCAACACGAAACCAACACGATTATTACGGGTTAGGGTTGAGCATAAACGAGTTGGATAAATAAATAGGTCAACCCATCCAAATATGTTTACTAATCATATCGGATTCGTATTTTTTTAAACAGGTCACGAGTTGACCCGTTTAGTAAGGGTGCAAAAATAATTTCATATTAAAGGGGTATTCATGTAATTTTAGTGGTTGATATATATATTTTTATGTTTTGGATTGTATTTGTGGATTATTGCAATTTTTTGGGTTTTAGATTCTATTTGTAGATTTAAAAGGTATTGTGTATCTTTATTTTATTTTTATTTTTTATTAGATTTATATTAAATTTTAAATGTATTAAATATGGTTAAATTGGTCATAAGCAGGTCATTAAATATGTCAGCTAAATGAGTCAACAAACTTGTTAGTTAACGGGTCATTAAACGTGTCGGTTAAACGAGTCAATAAACGATCTATAAATAAATGTGTTAATCGTGTCGTTTCTGTATCGACCCATTAATAACCATATCGTATTCATGTTGAAGAGGTTCGACTCATTTATTCATCGTGTCGTGTTCGTATTGTGTCAAAAATAATCGAGTCATATTTGTGTCATGTCCAACCCCGCCTGCTAACTCGGATTGCCACCTCTGCCCAAAAATTAAGAACTAAACTGATTTTTTCCTTTTTTTTTCTTTTTTTTTTTTAATTGAATGTTTGGTTTTTTGGTTTGAAAGGTGAATAGACCTAAAAATTTATTGGAAAATTTTACTAAAGTCTAACACTTAAAATCTTAATAATATAATTATTTTGTTTCTTATAACATACAAATTCAGATGTTAATTATTTGTTTTTTTTTTTAATAGTTGAGACCAACTTATGGTTCAATCGAAACCAGCAACGATAAGTGATGAGACATAATTCAAGATTTAATTAGGACTGGTGATGATAATCGTTCAAACAATCCATATATTGTACGATAAATGATGAGACACAGTTTCAGATTCAATTATGACCAACGATGATAATCGTTGAGGCAATCCACATATTATGGGGTGGTGTCAAACCTACAATCTCTCAAGAGAGAGGAGGGGAGGCTGCACTTACATTATGCCGCAACCCTATTAATATTAATTATTTGTTTTTTTAAGATATAATCATAAAAACATTTATCTTCCAAAAGAAAATCGTTAAAACATTTGAAAACAAAAACATTGGAAATTAAGTTTTTTTTTTTTTTAAAAAAAAACAGCAATTGAACCATTTAATTATAATGTCATTTTAGTTACTAGAAACTGTTTTAATAAATCTTAAAAACTGATTATTTCTATTGACAATAACAAGTAAATATTATTTTACTTAATAAAATATTAACTTTATATAATTAAAAATAAATAATATTCACTTTAATCAGTATATTTTAGGCTTTTAGCATTTTTCTGTGATCAATGGTAGTATATTTTTAGCATATTTTCTGTCATTTGGAAGGAGATACCAACATTTATTTAACACTAAACTTGAACCACAAGCCATAACTCCCTAACTAAAATGAATTATTACAAAAAAAAAAAAAATAGCTTGACATAAAATTAATTTATTAACAAGAATTTTAATCAAAATATGTTTATGATAAAAACTTTTTAGGTGGCTGTAGAACCATTAATCTAATGAAGATACCATTCTCTACTCTCAAGGAAGAGATAACTCTTAGAAATAATATTTTTAAAAAAAAGTAGTAATAATAATAATGCAATATTATTGGATCCTTCAATCGGGAGTAGTGGTTTGTAATGTACACTACTTGACCCCACCCGATAATTCCCTCGCTAAAATCAGACGGCAAACAGTGTCTCTTCCTCATATCAGACCCATTTAAAATCCCCCATCAAACCCTATACACAACACCAGTAACCACCTCACCCTTTCATTTCTCCGTCTCCTTCATTTGCCAAGTAAGCAGTTTCTCTCAGTCATCCAATATAAGCAGTTTCTCTCCATCATCCAATTTACTTTCACATTTTCTTTCATCTGATTTTTCATCACAATTGCTGTTAATGTTATTATTTTGTATCCGTTGAATCTTTGATTCTAAGTTATGCTATTGTTCGTTTTGTTGGTGGATTTTAGAGACTTAGATGGGTTAGGGTTTTATTATTATTTGACTGCTTATTGAATTCTCGATATATGCTCCATTTGAGAAACCACTGTGTAGGAATCAACTTTCAACAAGGTCTATTGTAGTTTCCCCAAATACATGGGACTTTATAAATGCTTACTCTTTATTTGAGAGAACAAACTCTAATCAAGTACTGTGATATGAAACACATTGTTTATGCAATCTTTGTTGCACGGATATAAATACGTTGATGGGTGGAGGCTATTTAAATATGATTTAGCATCGTTTGATTTCTGATATACCAACCTTTGAAGGAACCTGTAATTTACTTTATCAAAGAACACATTAACTGAAGAGAGCTGCAAATCTACATGACGTTATCCATGAGTGCAAAGCGTTTTACTTCTGTGTTTGATGTGGAAAGTCTGATTTGGAGTTCTGATGTATTTTATTAGTTGATGACTTTACTGTCGGTTGTTAATTGTCACATTTGATATCTACAGGAATTAGATAAATAGCTGTTATGGCTACAAGGATTGCTCTGAGACATGTTTCTCGAAGGTTCTCGAGCAATGGCAAAATACTTAGTGAGGAGGAAAAAGCAGCTGAAAATGTTTACATCAAAGTAAGCTCCACATTTTCCCTGTACTAATAATCTCAGACTCTTTTGGTTGTGTTCTACTGTGAGTTTTGTTAATTTCACCTGTGTATGGATGATGTAAAGCTTGGGATTTAAAGTGTGCTGTTATTATTGTGAGGTTAATAATTTTGTCATTTCATCTCATTCTTCATATCTTTTCGACCACTATCTACTTCTGTTCTCTCTCGTGTTTTTTCTTGCTTGTTAAGATTGTAGTTCTCCTATTCTCATGTTCCATCTTTTATTAATTGCTGGATTGTTAATTGTATGGACCAACAGGGTTTTAATTATTGTCTAGTGAACTATGGACTTCAATAAGGTAGAAATTTTAGCTGAAACCAACTTGGACTTTTGGTTTTGTCACAGCTGTGGTCAGGGATACAAGTGATAATGTGAGATTTGAGCCTATTAATTATAAAACCTCACACAAGTTGCTGTTGTTTGCTATATTGAAGACGGAACCTATTTAGAGGCTTTCAAAATCCATCTTATTAATATCTATTTAGTAGATTAGTCAGCATATGTTTATTTGTTAGAGATTTGCTTGAGAAGCAATTCAATGAAAAACCCCTCATTTGACAGTGAAAATTTTGTTTGTTAATTCTAATTTTTTTTGCTAATTTCCCCTGACTGAGATGTATAATTTCTAGAATTATTTGTATAGATTCCTCTTGCACCTCAATTTTTCTGTGTGTTTATTGGGTCATCTTTTAATAAGTACTTATGATGTTGCAGAAAACTGAGCAAGAGAAACTGGAGAAGCTAGCACGAAAGGTATGATCACAATTTATTATTTTGTTATAAATTTTGAGGTTTTAGTAGGTTGTTTGGCAATTTTTAGAACTTTGAGCAGCATTTTCGATGGTAGTTCTTGGTTGTCAACCTTGATCAAAGAATGATGCTATCTGATATTTGAGGAAGTTGCTTAGCGTTAGCTGAGGGTTATTACAGAGAACAAAACTAGATGATAGGTCCTTGATAAATGCACCCATGACTGGACAGAATTTATACCATAAATTCAACACCTCAATTTCAAATGGTTTTGCAGGTAATCTTCCATGAATATCTCCTATAGAACATGGTCAATTCAAGTTGCTCTGCCTAGTGGTGTAGGTGTGAACTAAGTGAATGTTGTGTGAAGCAGGAGTGAGGCTGATGTTCATAGGAAAAGAAAATGGGGTTTGGGAGCTCTACTAGAGTAACGGAATACATTCTTATTGAAGTAAATAATGGAATTCAAAGTAAGTAACCACTTGTGAGTCCACTTGTAAGGGTATGATGGACCCAATACTTGGAAGCATTTTAAAGCTGCGCCTCTACGAACCTCTCAATCAGTGTATTAGCTGTAAATCTTATTTGAATATGCCACACGGTGGATTTGGGGAGTGGTGCAGATTAGGGCTTAGTTAGGGAGCCTTTTGAGCTTTGAGAACTATGTGAGGATACCACGTGGAATAACTGGTCTTAGATCCCATCATAATTGAGGTGCTTAGTTATTTCTATTAAGTCTCTCATGTATGTAAATTTAAAATTTAACATCTATGTGGCAATATATTTGTTGTTTTGCAAAACAATCTGATATGAGGTTTTTCTTTCCAAGCAATTTTATTTAGAAAAATTGAAGTTTAATTTCCAAAATCCATGTCTATTGCTTAATCAACTAAATGTTTTCAGGGGCCCAAGCCAGAAGAGAAACCGGCTGATGCCAAACCAAGTAGCTCAGCCTCTGCAGCTGCTGGAGCATCAGCTGAGAAAGTATCTACTGACAAATACCGAAACTATGCAGTTATAGCTGGTGTTGTAACTGGTTTTGGTGCTCTGGGATGGTATCTCAAATCAAGTGGGAAGAAACAAGAAGTACATGACTGAGATGGATGTGCTTGGAACAGACACAACAATGACGAGATAACATCAATGACTATGGCATGTCGCTGAATTCATGTTGTGGTTAGAAATAAAAGCTCAAATGGAGCATCGATGTATTGTTTCACCAGATTGTTGTGTTTGTTCGGTTTCAACTTGTGTTGAATCTGGTGATGGTTTTGCAGATAACCTTTAAACTTTTACAGATATCTGAGTAACTTCTGAAGTTTCATTGCGTTTATTTTACTCAATAATCATGTTTATTACTTAATTAAACAATTTGTAATTTTCACTATAAGGTCATGCCACCCTATATATAAACTTAGGTAATGTTTGGCACACGAGATTGAAAATCCTAAACTACTTGAATAACATGTTTGGAGGTCAATTGGAATGAACTTGGATTGGGATTCAAAAATCCTAAACTCCTTCCATTTCTCATTCTTTTAGGATTCCTCAATCCCAATCAAAACCATGTTATTAGGTGGGATGGAATTTCTTATTTCTCATCTTAGTTTCTTTCTCTTCTCTCTATCTCTCTCTTTCTCTCACATTCTCTCTCTCATCACACATCTGTGGAACCTTTCCCCTTTTCTTCTTCTTCTTCTTCTTCTTCTTTTTTTTTTTTGGGCTTTTGAGTTGGGATAGTTTTAGGACGAACCCAAAACCATCCTTTTGGGTTCGTCGAACCCAAAACGGGTTCTGGGTTCAAATAGAACCCTGTTCTGATCCTTTGTTTTTATTTTGGTTTTTTTTTTTGTGTTTTTGTTAATGTTATGATGTTTTGATGTTGTTTATGATATTGTTGTTATGAGAGATGATGATGTTGGTGAATTGAATTGATAATATTGGTGAACTGTGAGTTGAAGATGTTGAATTGTGGGAGATGATGATTTGATAAACTATGGATTTTGATATTAATGAAAGTTGGGAGATGATATTTGGTTTGTTATTTTTTTTAGACTTTTTATTAAATTAATTTAGATAATAAAAATTTTAAATTAATTTTATTCCAATCTAATTTCAATCTACATTAAATATGATATGATATTATTTTTAATCTAATTTTAAGTTCTACTAAATATGGGATGATGTTGTAAATCAATTGGATGCCATCCTTTAGTATTTTATAACATCCACATTAAAAATCATTATCATACAAATAATGAATATCATAATTGTATCTTAATGTTTTCTATAACCTCCACATTAAAGATCATTATTACTCAAATAATGATCATCATAATAGTATGTTAATATTATGTATAACTTATGCATTTTCTTCTTCCTACATTAATGATTGTTAGCCTATAAATAGAGGGTACATAAGTTTGTATTTTATATCCATATATATGAAATGAAATAATAAAATAGTTACACTCCCTCCTAAAATTCTTCTTGTGTTTTAATTTTAGTTTTTGTTCTTATTCTGCAATATATTAATATTGCATTTGTTTTATAACAGATGATGATTTTTTATTCCAATCAATTTCATTCAATTTTAATCTAATTTATTCTATTTCAGTTCAATTCTGTGTGCCAAACGGAGCCTTAAAAGTATGAAGGAATCATGGAAAAGTAATGCTCTCACCAGGTGAAACCGTGAAAAATTTAAAATTAAAGAAATTATTTCATCACATAGCTGTCCATCAATATAGTTCTAGTATTGTAGTTTTTCTTTTCTTTTCTTTTATTAAATTTGACAAATAATTTTATGGTTTTGTTTAAAGGTATCTTAATACTATATGTTTATGATAAAAAAACATGAATAAAAAATTCCTATAAATTGATGGTGGAAATTATTTTAATATTAATTCTTAATTAAAATAAACTCTCTATCCTATCATTTTAATATTAATAATGAAAATTATTTTAATATTGATGATCAATTAAAATAAAGATAAATTCTCTCTCCTATTATTTTAATATTAATGTTCAATATTTTTGGACTGATTATACTAAAAGTTGTTAGTTAAAATAAGTTTTTGTCTTTTTAGTAAAAATTTAACTAAAATTTAGGGTAATTTTTTTTTTTAAAATAAACTAAATTTAGGGAGTATGGATAGGAGATGCTCTTATAATATTAAATTGTCAAAATGTGATTGTTGTTTTTGTTTTGTTTTTTAATAAAACTTGAACATAATATATATAGGTACCTTAGTGCAAGTTTTCTTTGCAAATAAAAAAATGGGGTGCAAGTCACATTTAAATATCTAATTATTATTTGCTTTGAATTAAAAGAGATCGAATTAACGTTCATTCTTAACTTTTGGATAATAAACACACAAACACTTATAAAATAAAAATTAAGGGATCATTTGTTTTGGTCTTAAAACTAAACAATATTACTAAAAATTGAAGATTAAATAGTAACAAAAACATAAAATTTGAATAATATATTTGTTTTTTTTCCTTACCTTTAAATATATTATATACTTAAATATATTATATACTTATTTATTTTTTAAAATAAAATTATTTGAAAATGAGTAGTTGACATTTATACTCTTTTAATTATTTGTTGTTTTATGATTTTAATTAATTTAATACAAATATTTGAAAATAAATAATTTAATAAATTCTAAAATATTTTTATGTACATATTAGTAATATTTTATTTATAATTAAAATATGATTAAAATATATAGTAGTATTAAATATATTTATATTTTAAATATATTAATATATATAAGAAAATAACTAGAAAATGAATGTTTAAATTATAAATTAAAATATATTATTTTTAATTCTAAAACAATTTGAAATGAGATACATTTAGACTTTTCTTTTTAAATATATTTTTTGTAAGTATCAAACAAATAGAAAAGAAATTTTGAGTAATATAAAATTAGGATAAATTTGAAATAAAAACTTTTAAATGTTATTAAGTGATTTATAATTAAGTGAAAAGTTAAAAATTATTACTTAAATTTTTAGTTTTTTTAATATATATTATTTTAATTCTAAAATAATTTAAATGTATGTATTTGGATTTTTCTTTTTAAATATATTTTTGTAAGTATCAAGAACAAAAGAAAAGAAATTTTGAATAATATAAAATTAGGATAAATTTGAAATTATGTTATTTTGGGAAGATAGATTTGAAATAAAAACTTCTAAATGTTATTAAGTGATTTATCATTAAAATTAAAAATGAAAAATTATTATTTAATTTTTCAGTTATTTTTTAATAATTTTATGTGATTTGATTATTTAAAAAATAAAAATAATTTAATATATTTAATTCAGTATCGATAAACCTTAAGTGGGAAAAACAAATCTCGCTGATAAATGAATTGGCATAGAGTGTGAAAATTGTAAACAACAGCAGCTCAGCACTGAACAGTGGCGTTCTATTCGACTTCTGAAAAGGCTGACCAAGAATGGCGTTGGCAGTCAAGGCATAAAACAGCAGCTACAAGACTACAACAGCGTAGACCTAGAGCACAGCACCACTGAAAGATCTCACTCTATTCGAACTTCAAATGGAGAACGCAACGAAGACACGTCAAGTGGTCGTTTCAGCTCTGCAGTTCGCTTGCTCCGATGATGTCTCCACCAATCTTGCCACCGCTGAAAGGTCTCACCACCTTTCTTTTTCTTTTCTTTTTTTGATGAATAATATTCTTATGTTTTGAAGTCCGAAGCAATTTCCCTTTTTATTTTTCTTTTTTGAAAGTTATCATACTATTTGATAAATCTAGGGTTGCTTGCTTAGGTAGATTTGATCAGTATAAGAGGTTTCAGTTGGTATCAAAGTAGTTCATGGATACACGACCCTCAAGATTACAAATTTGCTTCTATGTTTCCAGATGTCTGCAATTTAATTTGTTCAATAACTCTACATCTTTGTAACTTCACTAGGTTGAGTATTTATTTATTTTTCGTTTGCCACTATTTCATTGGAGTTATTTTGCCTCTTCCTCTTGGATCAGCTTTCCAGACCATATAGATGAAATACTAACTACAGATCCCCCTCCCTTTTTTGGTTGCTTGCTATGTATTCCAAAGTGACATTCTCCTATGCAGGTTAATTAGAGCTGCTCATGGAAAGGGTGCAAATATCATTCTTGTCCAGGCAAGTGTACTTCAATGTTAGCTTTTAGCATTTATGTTTCATCACCATCCTGTTTCCTGTAGGAAAGCATTGCATTTAGTATTTTGACAGTAATCATGCAATTCATGATACCGGCATTGCATGTTGTTGCGACGTAATATACAAAGATCTGTATCTGCTGCCCTATGATCAATTTATTTATTTATTTTTTATGGATAGCCAAAGACTTTCTTTGGAACCTGCTTCCTGAATAGAAATCTGGTTTATAAATATTGGAAAGATGGAGAACTCTTCTGCTCAATTGAGTTTGCAGTTACTGTTAATATAATGTATTTGATGGTGGCATCCCCTAGTTTAGGTTATGAGAATGAGGATGTGGCTGTGGCCAGCACAATATTTTCTTTTGATTTTGTTTCTCAAATCGTAAAGTTGCCTTATCTGATTTTCTTATGTCCCTATGTGCGTCTTCAGGAACTCTTTGAGGGCTATTATTTCTGTCAAGCACAAAGGGAGGATTTCTTTCGGCGAGCTAAGCCTCATAAGGGCCATCCAACAATTCTCAGGTAAATTTTGTCTGATTGTGATTGTTTTCTTGGAATGCAGTAAAAATTCATAATCAATATGCGGTGTGTGCAGAATGCAGATGCTTGCGAAAGAGCTAGGTGTAGTAATACCTGTTAGTTTTTTTGAAGAGGCAAATAATGCCCATTATAATTCCATAGCTATCATTGATGCTGATGGGACTGATCTAGGACTCTATAGGAAGTCACATATCCCAGATGGACCAGGTATTTGAAAAAAAAAAAAAAGGTTGCTTCATTGTTTGAATTGTATATGCATTGTTTTTGATTTTATTAACACATTTAGGGTATTTTCCCCTTCTCTGCAGGCTACCAGGAAAAGTTCTATTTTAATCCAGGTGACACTGGCTTTAAGGTCGGGGCTTAGTTTTCTATTTATGTAGTGCTTTTTAACTAGTTTGATAATTGGTGGTGGGTCACTGTAACAATTTAACTCACCAATGGTATTGATGAACAGGTTTTCCAAACTAAATTTGCAAAAATTGGGATAGGTGAGCATCTTTACTGATTTTAGTATGTCCTTTCAGATGTATAAGTTTGATTATTTATTCTTATCTTATATGTTGTCGGCCATGCTTGTAATTTTAGATGTAATTAATGTGAAATTGGGAAATCCTAAGATGGTGTATCCTACAGAATGTCTCTTTCAATTTTCATGTCTGCATCAAATCATGTGTTTTGGACATATGAATATTGGAATTGCTTTTCATCATTTTAGCTGTAGAAGAAGGAAAGTTGGTCAATATCTAATATAAGGGTTATATTTTTAACACTAGCAATATGCTGGGATCAGTGGTTTCCAGAGGCAGCCCGAGCCATGGTTCTGCAAGGTGCTGAGATATTGTTTTACCCTACTGCTATTGGTTCTGAACCTCAAGATGATGGACTTGATTCTCGTGATCACTGGAGACGAGTGATGCAAGGTCATGCTGGAGCTAATGTGGTAAGTCCCTGTACACTGCCAGACTGAAAACTGTATTTTTAGTAGTGAAACTGGTGTCTTGATTCTAGGTTATTTCTGGCATCCTTACCATAATAATCATGTGCACTTATTAAAGAGTTGATATTTGATATATGTTAGCCCCAACTTAATAAAATTGTGTTGTTTAACCAATTATTATCCTTATAATGATCAGCAATTTGATTTTAGCAGTTGAACAACATTGTGGATATGTTTTCAAAACAAAGAGTTTTACTTACTGTGCTTCCTCCATTCCCACCAGATTATAGTTTTCCTCTTATTTTGTCTATTCTATTTGTTGTTCACCCTCTCATTTTCCTATGCAATGCTATAATATCATGCCATTAAGGTGTTTCTTCATTGAACCTTATGGTCTTAACATAAAAGGTATATTTAATCGGAAAGATAACCTAAGTTGGGTCAGATATGAGTGCCTGTTGTGTCTCTAATAATGTGAGTTAGTTTTCAAAAAGGGTACAAACTGTACAAATGTTCACAAAGGAGATTAACCCATTTTTGGCTAATTCAGGTACCTCTAGTGACTTCGAATCGCATTGGAAAAGAAATAATCGAAACAGAGCATGGAAACAGCAAGATCACATTCTATGGGAACTCTTTTATAGCAGGCACTTAGTTCTTCTATTTGCTACATGCCATAATGTCGTATAGATGATAAACTTGTATCTGTTGTGAACTTATTCAAATGTCTTTCATGACAGGACCGACAGGGGAAATTGTTGCTTCTGCAAATGATAAAGAGGAGGCTGTTCTTATTGCACAATTTGATCTTGATAAAATCAAATCCAAGCGATGTAGTTGGGGAGTGTTTCGTGATCGACGTCCGGAATTGTATAAAGTTCTCCTGACACTAGATGGCAGCAATCCGTCTGTGTAATTTTGTGTCCCTTCTACTGTTAGTACCTTGTTTAAAGGCAATAAAATAAAATCCTTTTTTTAAAAATACAAGAAACGAAAAGTAAATCCCTCCACTAGTGTGTTTTACATTTTAAGATTGGGGGAAAGGAGGTGATAATTATAGAAGACTTCATTTGTACTAGAGATGAAAGATAATGTAACCAACGTATTTTAGTTTGCTAAAATTGAACCTCAGACCAGATTATGGTTCATACACATTGTTCTTCTGTCTCTTTCTCTCTAGGCCAAAGTAATGTTTAAGTGGTCACCTTAATGATTCAGT
This sequence comes from Litchi chinensis, assembly GCA_019925255.1. Lineage (NCBI taxonomy): Eukaryota > Viridiplantae > Streptophyta > Magnoliopsida > Sapindales > Sapindaceae > Litchi > Litchi chinensis. The sequence goes on along the minus strand of CM034473.1, from coordinate 15,806,295 downwards.
TGGTATTCTATTTGCTATCATTGAAGATACGGTTTTTCACTGATAGTGTGTTATCTGATTCTTCTGTTTTTATGTCATTATCATGTATACAGGCTAGTGGCTTTTATACTTTCAGCTGTTTGTTGTAAACTTGTAATTGTTCGATTCTTTTAGAAAATGAGAGTAGGGATATTGAGGTCTCCATGTCTGTAACTTGCAAATGTAACATGTATAGTTAAAAGACTTGATATGGCTGTAGGGGATTGATCTCAGTAACTCATACCACCTAGCTGGCAAACAACAGCGGAGTCGTTAGCAATTATTCTGATGAATCATGGTGCTGTTCCAAGTAAGCCCAGAGCCAATGGAAAAGGTATAAGCCAGATGTTTTCTACATGGTGAAAAGTCCACAATAGGGAATTAATAGGACAAAGATAAATTTGTTTTGAGCCTTTGGATTTGTCTGGTGGGTAGAATTTTCTGTTTCATCATTACAATGTCTCCTCTATTTATGAATCATTTGTGAGAAGCGAGCTTGCTAGATGCAATTCATTTCCATCTACTTCCCATGTAAAGCGAGCTTGCTAGATGCTATAATAATCATTTTTGGATCAGGGTTTGAAAGATCTGAGGCCAGAAAGTGTATAATTACATGAGATTTGGGTCGTTTGGATCTGATGTGATATCTCGTCTTTTGGCTAGGTGGGCACTCCACTCTAACCGGTCCTTTGGTGTAGGATGTGTCATTTTGCTAACGTAACCATAAAATACTATCAATTCAATGGTGTCAAGTGATTTTTTGAGTGCTCTCTAAGTTTTACTTTGATATGTATCAATTCTGTGGTTCTCAAAAGGTTCTTGAACTGTATTTTAGGGGCAAGTGGGCTCAGGACCACTGCGATTATGTGATCCAGGTCATTACGTGTGTAAACAAAACCTAAGTAGGTGCTAGTTTCACGTGTCATAGTCTAAATTAGGATTAGTGTGAGTTTTGGTTCACATGAAGTTATAATTTTGGTGTCACTTTTCATTATACGAACTCTTTTAACTCTTCTTTTACTTACAGTTTTACTTGGTTTTAGCTACTTTCACTTGTCAAGGTATAAAATTTTAACTTCATTTCCCCACTGGGTGAAGGTAGGTGATGCTTTGATAGTGAAACTTCAATTTTATTTCCTTTGTGTATTGTTGCTGATCATTCTTGCATATGCTAAGCCAATTTAACTATGTTTTAGTTATTGTGTGCAAGTGCTCACCATCATTCACAAGGTCTGTGATTTCATTACTGCTTTGATATCATCCGCCTACTGCTTGGGTTGTCAGAAGATGGAACTTGAAAGATGATTTTAACCATACATAGATGTTACACTTCCATTTTTGTGCATTTGGATTTGACATGATATAGATGTTGTCATGCTTTATGTGCCTAGGTCCTTGGCCCTTGGTAGATATATGTACACGGGAGTTTTATGCACGAGCTCTAGGAGATCTATTGGATGGCAATGAGCTTGTTATATGGGGAAATTTTAGTCTATTAATTATCTTTTGATTACTGGACTTCATGGAAGAAATTTTCTTGGATGGATACTGTTGTACTTGGATCCAATTATGCATGCGTTGCATGTAAAGGGTTAATTTTACAGCACTGCTGAGAGCAGCATGAGCTGGATTAAATCATCATTAGATAAGTTAATTATTATTGTTATTATTATTTTTTTTAAAATTACTGGCATCAAGTCAGAACACTATCGAGATTAATTGAGATGAAATTTTGAAGCACGCAGAAGCAAGAGAGAGCTATCTACATAAAATGGGAAAACTATCAACAGTGGGAGGGTGCAGAGTGAACCTATGACCTGGTGCATAGGTGGGGGAGGCTTATTCCTCTAGAGCAACCCCACTTGCCGCTACATAAGTTGACTTTGATTACCTGCTGATGGCCTCCAATAATAAATCGACTAATTGAAGTTCTTGATTTACACAATTGTCACTGTGCTTGGTTCAGACTTCGATGAAGCGTGGTTACCATTAATGATTGAATGCCTCTTCAAGTATTTGCCATATAATATGATTTATTTAGTTATATTTTTTTGTTTTGGGTGAGAATCATATACAGACACTGAAACTTTCCACAGTTTGACTTGATTGAAGTTATTCAACATGCAAAACCTTTGAGATCTGGTTAACATTTGTAACCTTTATGTCCTATGATCCTAAAATGTAAACAAGACATGTCATACCCTGACAGGCCGACATTGATTTGGCCAATTGGATTGTTATTGTTGTCTTGTTCCGTGTCCCGTGTCTCTCTCTCTCTGATTTGGCAAAGCTGACATCATATCTTGTGTGTTGCAGTCATTGCCAACTCTTCATCTGCAACATCATGAATCTCTACATCTTCTAACTCTTCGTCTTCTTCATCATCTTCATCTTCTAGTTCCAGGATATCGTCTTCGTCGGGCTGAACAAATTGCAGCTTCAAACGACCTCCCTCTCTACATGCTTGCAAAAAGTCTTGGTTTGGCATCCTGACTTCCTTGAGAACGAACCTACCATCATGCCTGTAGGACTTGAGGCAAACCCAAGGCTTCCCACTCATTCCTATGCAAGAAATGGGAGGAGGAAACCCCCTGCCGAGTGTTTTCGACCTCTGGATTTCCCCACATGTTGGTGAATGCTTTGTTATGCTCACTTCCTTGTCCTGGTTCTCCCAGTCTTCATTGTTCAACTCACTCTTCAAGTCCTCAACGTCGTCGAAACTTTCAGAACCAAGCCCCTCTGTGCAGAGTTGCAAGCTCTCAGAATTCATCGTTGAAAAACTATCACTCTTGTTGTGACAACTGCTGTAGTTGATCTTCCTCGCGTCTGAAACAGAGTCTAACAAGCTACTCCTTTTGTTCTCATTGTTGGGAACAAGACCATAACAGCTTGGTGGGTACAAACCAAGCAAAGATGACGACGAAGGAGAAGATGATGGCATGGGAAAGGAAGAGGAAGCGCAAGTACTGTCGGACGAGGATTGAGATTTTTCTTTGAAATGAAGTTCATCAAATATTTCTACAAAGGAGGGTTGATCAACAGGTTTGACAGGTTTGATTTGGTTCTTCCATGATGAAGAAAGGGATTCAATAAGTGTTGGTTTTTCCGGTGAAGGGCTATCGAATCTGTGTTGCAGGCTTTCACAGGCAGCCATGGATTTGCTTATATCCAGTATTCTGTTTTGTGTTTGGTTAATGATGATAATGTTCAAGATAAATTGAGAGAAAGAAAGGCAAGTTAAGAGAGAGTGATGATAGCAATAAAAGAAAAAAGAAGCACGAGATTGACGTGTGATGGGATATGGTCATTTTAATTGAGACTCTAGTAGCCCTTCTGTTGCACTGGAAATAGGTTGGGTGGTTATGGAGCCAGCTCTTATATTTAGTGGTCATTATTTAAAGCTTTTCTACAGTGGCCAACCTCTTTGGTCCAGAATAATATGAACCGTATTATATATGTGTGTGTTCATATTTTCTGTTTAATTGTTACTTGTAACTAGGCCAACATAGTCGCGCTATTCGTATATCGTGTCAAATCTAACCAACACTAACACAATCCTTAATCGGTTTGTTGGACAAATTATTTTGGGTTGATCCACTGTGATTTGTATCTAATGCGTACTAGTGGAGCAAAACTTAATTAGTGGGGTGGATGCAAAAGTCACGTGGCATGAGTTTGATATGTGATTGGGTATCTTTATGTCTATGTCTTATTAACAACTGGAAGATTTTCTTGAGGGGGAATCAAAATAGTGAAGAGGCTTGGACCTTCTCCAACCCAGCACCAAAATGAAAATAGGTTCAACCCAACACCACCAATTTAATGTTGGTGTACGAACTCCCATATAATTTTTGGTGTTTAATAAATAGTTGAACACCAAATTTGGTATTCAACTGTTCACAACACTAAATTTCTCATGGAGCTCACTGAAGCTTTTTATTTTCTTTAAATTCCAACAATACCCCTTATATAATAACTATAACAATTTTTATTCCATTTATATCATATATCCTTTATTACAATTAATATATTTATACAATTTGGTTAATAATTATAAATAGAAATTACATTATTATAAAAAAATTATACCGTTAGAAATATTTTATTGAGATATTTAAAATGAACATAATATTGAATATATTTTAATATATTTTAGGTTTTTAATATATACTATAAGTAATAAATATAAAATGAATTAAATTATTTAATGTACATTCAAAATATTATTTTAATAATTACTTGATAGAATCGATAATATTTTTAATACAAAAACTCAATAATGGGGTGGATAATAAAATAGTTGATAAAAAATTAGTTGGAAAAATGAAATGGCTAAAAAATTAGGTGGAAATATAATGAGAATAATTTAAAAATTTGTGAGTATTTAATAATTTTTAATATATTATGAGTAATTATTTGAGAATAAAATTTTATATGAATAAATTATATTGATTAAAAAATTATATATAGAATATTTTTTGAAAATATCTTTTATATCAATTTGGTGTCAACACATTGAAGTAAAACAAAAAAAAAATTTAATGTTGAAAAATTTAATATTTACATCAAAATGATATCAAATTTAGTGTTTAAATTGGAGAAGGCCTTACAGCTTTCCTTTCCATTAGGAAGATTGATATTTGCTAATCCCAATCAAAATATGGCATGTCGTAATAATAATTGATGTGATTGTTAAAATCATGTAGACCGTCAGCCTACAGATCTTAAGCATTATCTTGGAATTTTCAATTTGATGTGAAAACTAAGATGTCAATTTGTTTGACACTAACTGACGCATTTTTATCCTAAACGTGGATTAAATGCAAAAACAGACGCAAAATACAGTTGTTCTAATCGTTTCTGGGATGAGAAAATGCACTTGACACCAGATTTTCCATGTCTCTTTCTCTTTTCACCAAAGTTGAACAATACATACCAACCCAACTTGGATTATAGATAAGAGAGTGAACTACAGCCAAGCTTCCATATCTGTTATTTTGATGCTGTGATTTTGATTGTCAATATTACAAGGAATATTCTGATTGGTCCTTTTTTACATCCACTCTTTTTTCAGAATATGATTGGCTCATATCATCCTTTTTCAATGCCCTATCTTGATATATATAATCATGATTCTGATTCCAGCCACCAGAAAATAAGACTTTTTTCTTTTTATATGTCAGCAATCACAAGTGCCATAATCTGCCTATTTTTCTTCCCCAGAAATGCCTCCCATCTTTTTTTCTCATCGGATTTGTGGTCCAGAAACAGTGGAATATACGCCCATCACTACTACCTGCAACTTGGCTATGCACATACATATGAGAAGGCACAAAGTTTTGTCTTTCAAAATTTTTTATAAATTAGTTTCCTGAAGCTCCAGAAAAAGCAGAGTTCCATAAGCAATGGTGATTTTAAGACATCAAAGCTGTTTAAATGGGAGAGCATCTTAATGGGTTTTAAGCAAAATTATCCCATAAAAAACAGAAATGAAATGCTATATTGATTAGAGCTCCTATCTAGTGATAGAAAATGCTTGTGATTAATGATTAACTGGAAAGGATGAAAGGGAAAAGAAATCTTAACAACACAATGAATAAGAGCTTGGAAATCTCATCTCTCAAAACCAAGAAGGTTAGGGTTTCTGTTTTCTGCCAAGCTCGAAAGAAAGGGGAACAGTAATGTTCATAGAAGAAACATCAATAAAATTTCGAAACAAAGGTACATGGCAGCTTTAAAAGCAGAAAATGTTAGTCATATCACGGCAGTGTTATCCGAGAAATTAGAATTGGTTAAACAAACCACCCAGCACACAGAAATCATACATGAGCAATTCAGACAACTTTCCTAAGGAACATCCAAATCAAAGAAACTTACAAAGTAAATCTTGTCATAGAAACATTAGGGGCAAATCAGCGGTTAAGCTCTCTTTCATCGCCAAGCTTCGATTCGCTCTATCCTTGAATCAATACAGCTGAGATTGCTGATTCCCTTAGTCTTCTCAGCAGTTCCAGTTGTCTGAAGCACACTTTGCTGCCTGTTAATTCTTCTAGGTCCCCTTTTAACATTTGAATTACTTGATTGGCCAATGTTGAACTTTCCAGTGTCTGCCTGAATGCCAGCTTTTAGAAAATTGACTCCACAAGCATCTACGTCGCCAAAAACAGCATCAACTTCAGCTGGAGTCTTGCAAAACTGATCCCCATCAGCAGTTGACTTCTCAGTAGAGGCTACAGGACCATGATCTTCTCCATCAGTTATCTCATTGTTCTGAACAGAGCCTGTGGAACCTTCGATAACAGGTTCTTCAACAAAGAAAGTTTGCTCTATCTCTTCATTATCTTTTTCACTATCTTTCACACAAGATTGTGAGGGGTTCTGGCGTCCATTCTCATCAGAAGGTTCCGAATGGGAACCCGGAGTCTGCTCTACCATCAAATCTTCTCTTTCTCGCAATGTTCTTAATATAAGTGTCTTGAGAAAATTCATCACTTGAACTGCATACATCAATGCAGTCAAAGGATCTGCCATCTGCACCCAAAATAATGTCATAAATGGCGGTCAACTGCCATATGCATTGCCATAGACAATAACGAATTGAACAAATTCTGAGAGGAAAATTGGAGTAGCAAATTCAGGACTACAAAGTATGCATCACAGGATCCCCCAGATATCATTAGTTGCCTTTTTTTTGTTACATGGATATTAATAATATGCACATTTAAACATCTAGAGATCATCGACAAGAATAATGTCTTATGATGAAAAGGTCTTATTGAAATCTAAATATACATTTAAATAGAAAAAGTAAAAGAGTGCAGGAATTATAACTGCCAAGCAAAACTCCTCACATTCATAGCAAATCCTGCTGTAACAATGTATGACATTGTTCTTTCCATTTTATTATGAAAGGAGGTAGGGGTAGATAAATTTTCTAACCTGAAATTATCATTCTGTTATGGGTATGTACTGCATCTAATATATACAAACTCACCTGAGTCATATTTGGTGCAAAAACCATTGCAATGTTGCGTGCATTCATCTTGTTTAGATGTTCTTGTTGGACAACATCAGCCATCAGATTAATGGCCCAATCCAACAGAGCAGCTTCAGTTGGGGGGAGAAGCCTTACTAGCTCAGCACAGTCTTCTTCAGTCTGGCACTGCATTACCTGCTCAGGTGATAAAGAATCTAGAACCCCGGTTGGGAGTTCTCTAAACCAAGCCTGAGGAATAAAAAGAAAAACAAGTCAGTGGATAACATTTGAATAAAAATAAGAACAGTTCATTGTGGAAACAAGAAAATGAAACTTAATTTTGAGATGCATTTGCACACAACAGGGTATTTACATACAATAAAAGAACAGGAAATAGAAACAATTTCACAAGTCCACGAAAAATAATTTTCACTTAAAGCATGCAAGAGTAAAGAATGTCTTGAAATGTGCATCATAATTCAATTATAAAAAATCACTGATGTCTAAGCGATCAAGAATAACCGTTAGTCAAGGTAATAACAATCTCAGGATGGATGGCACGGTTTAGGCTTCTTATAGAGCTATTTGGAACATTAACAGTTCTATGTACGCCTGTGGCAGAAAGTGGTTAGCTGAGAAATTTAAGGTCCTTATGCATATCAACCCTGAAAAATTTACTGAGGAAGTGGTTAGCTTCAGCTGAAAAGATACTTCACCACCTTTTGTGGGATTAGTAACAAGTGAAAATCAGAAACTGAGGATGCAAGAATAAATACTAAATAATACCGATAATAACTGACAAATTGTTTCCTCAAGTATAGTTCTCTTGTGCGATGCAAAGAGACTAACGTAATCATTAATCGGTGATTCAACCAACAAATTATATTCACTATTGGCTCTTGAAAACCCATCTGACTGATCAATGTGTGGTAGCAGGTAAGAAATAGGACCGACCGTTGTTCAGTAATCATTCTAGAATAGGCAAAAGACAATTTCCACAGTGATCAAGTACTGGAATGCAGAATATTTTCCATTTCAAGTAGGATAGATAACATTAATAAAATGAAAATCCACAGCACCCAAGTTCAAACTATTGCCTCACGTGGCTTTTCCACCAAACAAGGAACTTACATTAATAAATGTGGATCAAGAAACCATCTCCAAGTACTACTGAAAGACCCCATAAGACATAATAATGTAAAGATTATAACCATTAATTTTCAAGTTTTGAAGCCATATACATGAGAGTGACTCATCTAGGAAGAAAAAACTCAAAATGGTAAATGAAGCAAATTCAAAAGTCATAGTATAACAAAATCCCTGAATATGCAATCATGAGCAGCAGCATTTTTCGTTTCACTGAAACGAACTTTCATTTACTCGCCAACATTTCTAACAGACTGCTAAACATATACAGCAGTTAATAGATGCATCCCTCAGGCAATCATGTCCGCATGCGGGTAATTAACTAGTGATGGCAATGAGAAGATGATAGTGATGATAATAATAACAGCTGTCTCATGATGATATTTCAGATGTTGATGAGTACTATCTGAGCCTGTGGTGGATATCAGCAGTGTGGTGGTAGTGAAGATCAATTTATAGTGCAACATCAAAAATATCCTCACGCTTAACAGCATAAATACTCCAAAACTAGAAGTGGTAACATAGTAGCATGACTACGAACAGAATTTGTCCCTCAGCAGAACTCGTGGGAGACATGTTATTATTCCAATGTGAAATTGAAACTTGATAACTTTAACTTTATCAATGATTAGTCAGCGCATCCTGAGTGGATGTTCAAACCATGATTCACAAATGGATCAAGAATAGATAGAAGAATGAAAAAGATAGTTGACCGAGATCAATTTCTATTGTTATACCTTGATTAGTCCTGCCAGACAGTGCATATCGATGCCTTCTGGTATTACTCCTCTATTTAATTGCTCTCTCACATACTCCTCCTGACTATTTTCTGCATTTATTCTGAAAATCCCTTCAGCCTGCAATTGTGAATGCACTGGTTTATGACTTCACAAAATTAAATATATTTATATAATAAATTAATTCTAACAGATATGCAATAGTACAACAAGCCCTCATCATAAATGTAAGACAAAAGCACTCTTCGGAACAAAATTTTCGTCCAATGGTAAAAAACGAGAAAGACAACATCAGAAAAGGGAGAAACAAGGCGAGATACCTGCAACCCTCCTTGACTATACAATCTTCTTTGCATTAACAGTAGAATCGTTGGCACACTGTACCCTCTGGAGTCAAATGACAACTGCATAGATTCTGTAGAAACTCCAAAGACAGTTGTGCTACATATCAAAGAATTGAAACAAAGGGTAATCAGAGAGATAAGCATTATGCTGGTTTTTATGGAATACATTTAAAGAAGAATGACGATCATGATTTAACATAACATATCAGAAGAAACATACCACAATATTAAGTTGAGATTATCTTGTCGTACTCATACAAGAATTATTTGCAAGTTGATACAATTTCTAAGTTAGTTAGCAAAGATGTATTAAATTTTCTGAGGAGATGCTGACACAGATTGGAGTTAACAGAAGCATCCAACTGGAGGATCGATCTCATTAATGATTGTCACTCAAAATTTAATATTTAAGAAACCCAAATACGTCTAAATGTGGATTGCCATATCAGAAGTGCGAGTTTGACTAACTTACTACTTGGATAAGGTTATCCATTAATAACTTTCCTTGGAAATTCTTCAATAACTACCCTTATAACCAATGCAAGGGTCTATATTGATGGATAACCTAACCAATGTAAGGCAGCCAAATCCAGAAACACATTCTGGGGGAATTTTCATAGGATTGTTTACTGATCCACGTGTTCTGATCTGACATTATAGCCCCAACTATGGATGCATCACTTAGTAATGCTAATTCATCAAAAGACTTACCTACAAAATGTTAGCCAAAATGCTTACAATGCAATGAACACATGTCAATGATGACAGAGAGTAATTGCATGAAGAACCAAGTTATTAAACAAATTGCAGTTTCAATGATTACAGACAGTGGAAGAATGAATGTACCTAGCACTGGGGGCTCTCCGGGGAACCTCAGGCTCGAACTCGACAGGCAGGCCAAGGAAGCCGTCGAAGCGGTCGAAGGTGACGTGTGCCACGTGTCGGACGTTGGTTGGCCAGCCGATCTCCATAGTAGAGATGTCTCTGCTGTCGTCAGTCTTGCAAGCAACCAAAGATTTCCTGAAAACGGCGATGAGCAAAGCCAAGAGGGAGAGCTGATCGTCTGTCTCGGCGGAGGAAGGAGAAGAAGAAGAAGGAGTGGTGGTTGGAGAAGAAGGGAAATGGAGGACGTCGGTCATGACTGTGACAAGTGGAAAACACGGAAAAGGACCTTTCTTCCTCCAATTAAAATAATAATTCAAAGATTTTTAAGGGGTGGAGTTGGATTCAAGAAAACGATAACCGACGTGAGAACCATTAACGCCCTTTTTCTCTTCTTTTTTTTTTTTTGAGCGTTGAACAAGCAAACACACACACACACACACTGGTATTTGGTTTGGTGGGAAATTTATTTGCTGCCTTTTTTTTTTTATTAATTGTAATAAATAAATTTAGCTTCTGGAGATTCTACATCTTCCTCTGGATATTAAAGAAGCTCCGCTAACTCAAACAGTACTTAATTTGTGAAACGCTGTTTGCACCATCCCAGTATCCTTTCTTAATCCACTTTCCATTCAATACGTGTATAAATTTTATGTTTGAGAAGTTTTATCATTTTTTTTTTGATAAGTTTTATCTTAAAAAATACTATAAAAATATAAATTTATTCAAATATAATGTATTAAATGGGAGGCTGACTTATGTCAAAAAAAAAAAAAAAAAGAGTGAATTAACAAGTGGATATTTAATTTAAAGTTTATTTGAGTTTAATGGATTTTTTTCAATGATAGATTTTTGTGGAATTCACAAATTATATAGATTTTATATCCAATGAAATTTTAAAGAAAATGGTAAAATTTATTATAATTTTTTTTTTTTATAAAAATCACTTTAAAATTCATCTGATTTATCATTTAAATGAAATATATAAAGTTAATAATTTTTAAAATACATTTAGATTTTATTGTATTTCATAAAAATTTGAATTGAATACATATAATTTTTGAATTCCATACAAACTTGAATTAAATACTCCTAGATTTTGATGGATTCTATACAAATATGAATTGAATACACCTAGATTTTAATGGAATTTAAATTTAAATTAAATACCCTTGAACTTTTAAGATGTTTTAGATTCCAATGAATTCTAGACTAAAAACGATGTATTAGGAGAGTGTATTTAGCATTCCACCTATAATTTGTTCAACTATACCATAATTATTCTTCAGTTTTCACTTTTACTTAACGAGTTGATTTTAATTAATTTAACTATTAAAATTAGGTATAGGCCAATGTGACTAGCTAATTGAAGTCTTCATTCAACTATATAAATGTATTAGATTGGAGTCGTCACAACAAAATTGTCTAAATTAGGTAGAAAAAGAACTTCACGTAGTGATCATATAAATTCTCTCTCTTATTTTATATATATATATATATTGATAATATCAGTTCCAACAAGAACTTGGAATTGATTTTACGTGAAAAAAACCCATCGATTGACTTGTTAAGTCATAAAATCTAGTAGTTGGTACTTGGTCCACATGTACATCCTCAAGCTTGACAAACAAGAACTCACTTTTTATGACGTACCACTTAATCTACCTGGGGCTCTTTTAATAATCTGGTAAGATATATTAGGTGACTAAACATATATTCTCAAGTTATTCATGTGTTCAACGCTACTTTAGACATGAACCATCTTTATTTCCTCGCAAGCCTTTACTAATGATTTTTGACTTACAAAAAATAGCTATCAATCTTTACTCAAGTTATAGCTAGAAATAACCTCATAAGATAACAAGATCTATATAACTAAAACAAAAGGATAGCATGCCAAGATCAATTTTTGCCATGCTTATTCCTCACCAGACCAACACCAATCTTATTGTTGCCTTTATCAACAACAGTATCAACATTTAGCTTCAAAATACTACCTTCTGCATCAACATTTAGCTTCAAAATACTACCACTATAGAAGGTTTCCATCTTAATACACCCAGGTGTGCAACATATAAGGAGATTTGCGAAACCCAAACCTTTCTTTTTCCATGGACAAGCAAATTTCCAAAAATCAACATCAAGAAGCCATTTATTTCCATGGACAAGCAAAATTTCTTTTTCTCCAACTCAATTAGACAACACACTCACAAATGATCTTAATTGGTACCATAAACGAGAGATACAAATATTGCAAGCTTATGCAGAAAGTCAACAAATTTGAACTCACTACACTCCACTAAGAAAGGACAAGAACTCCATACTTTTTGAGATGTATGGGAAACTCCATAAAGCATGATCAATTGTCACAAGATTTTCTCCACATTGATTACAACAACCAGACTTGATGTTTCTCCTTTTACCCATGAGAGCTCTTGTAGGCAAATTTTTTTTTATAAGCACGCTAAAAGAAAATTCTATTCTTATTGGTCCCTGGAGATTCTAGAGTAGTTTCAAAATGAAACAATGATGAAGGAGAACATATATTTTGGTAGAGAAGAGAGGTCACATATGCACTCTTAACAGAAGAAAAATTACCCCATTTGTTATAATGCCAAAGAATTGAATGTCTCCTAAGGTGGCTGCTTAAAGGGATGCTCAGATTGCTTTGGCTCCTTCAGGAATAAAGTGTCTTCTGATCACTATCTCCTCATTCCATGTCCTTGGCTCTAATATTATTGCTGCCAGTGCAATACCATCAGGTAGGGGTTTTGGAGATAAGACCCTATAATTTCATGAAATAATGGCTTTGGTGCACATTTCATGATATTGCTTAAAAACTCTTCCGCACAAATCCATCAATTAAATTGTGATATGCTATTGCATTGTATGCATGTGACAGTTTGTGTCAATGATGTAGCCAGGATTTTGTATGAGGTGAGATTAGAATAAATTTTTTAAATAAACTCCGACAGTACAAAAATATTCTATAAATTAAAAAATGTAGGCATATCGATTTAAATGGTATATAATAAGCTTTGCCCCTCAAAATTCATATCCTAACTAAATTTATTGGCAAAATAAAAGTAAAATGATTGAACAAATGTTTAAAGAATCAAATTTATCAAATATGAATTATAATTAATGTAATGACATTAACAATATTTTTTTAAACATAGACAATCTATATTTTGACAATTATAATTCATAATTATTACTATACCTCAAATTAAATAGTATATTAGGAGAAACACCAAAGTATTAAATTTAAATAATATATTATGCAACTTATAAAAAAAAAGAAAAATTATGGAAAATTTAAGTAAAATTTCATATTTAATATATGAAATAAAATTATTACATAAGTAATATTTAAATAGAAATATAAATAAATATATGCAATAATTTTGGAATAAATATATATTTTGTATATCACAAACAATTAATAATATATATAATTTAAAATTGGTGAAGGTGCTGCATAATTTTGGAAAATTTTAGATGTGCTTAAAATAAAAAAAATAAAAAATCCTTGTGGTGTAAAATTCAATGGAAAAATTGAAAAAGTGCAAGTTATAAAAGAAATATATCAGAAACTTAATGTAATAGAAGTTTTCGGAACGATGAAGTGGGTTCAAAGTAACCCACGTCACTGGCTATAAGTAGGGGTTGTGATTGTAAAATGTCAAGCCAACCAAATACTAACAATAAAAAAAGTAAAAAAAAGAAATCTAGCAATAAACTTGTCTCCAGTTTTATAATAACAATTTATTTTCTATCATCCTCTTAGTCAATCATCTCTTATCAGCCTATCAACTATCAACCAATTCTATTAAAATTGATGAAGGTGCTGCATATTTTCGAAGAATTTCAGATGTGTTTGAAACAAAAAAAACCTTGTGGTCTAAAATTCAATGGAAAAATCAGAAGAGTGCAAGTTATGAGATAAAATAAATCAAAAACTTAAACTAATAAAAGTTTCATGAACGATAAAGAAGAATGTAAGTTATGAGAAAAAAATATATCAAAAACTTAAACTAATAGAAGTTTCATGAACGATAAAGTTGGTTCAAAGTAACCCACCTCACTAGTTATAAATAGGGGTTGTGATTGTAAAATGTCAAGCCAACAAAATACTAGCTATAAAAAAAATAAAAAAAAATTATAGCAATAAACTTGTCTCCAGTTTTATAATAACAATTTATTTTTTATCATCCTATTATTGGTCAATCATCTCTTGTCAACCAACTCTATTAACCATTATTTTATATTCCTTGTCAATACACTACATGCCACACGTGCGCGCACACACACATAAAGAAAATCTAGCAATAAACTTGTCTTTGGTTTCATAATAATAATTTATTTTTTATCATCATCATCATATAGTCAATCATCTCTTGTCAACCTATCAACTATCAACCAACTCTATTAACTATGATTTTATCTTCCTTATCAATACACTACATCACACACATACACCCGCGCGCACACACACACTCAACTCCATTTATATTTACATATATTTTAATCATCTACCCAATAAAAATATGTATATTATAAATTTGTTTTTGGAGCCTACTGTAGCCCAACTATGCAAAGGAAAATATTACAAAAAAATAAAAGAAAATCTTGATAAGTAGTGTTAAGATTATTATTGTTATGCCTATTTTTGAGACTATAAAAATGAGTTGGTAAAAGCCCAAAGATTCAATTCAATGACAGACTCAATTGCAGAGGCCCAGGTTCCATCACCCAGCTTAAAGCAAGCCCGTAGATTGTTAAGGCATTCCAGCTGCACATCGCAGCTCTCAGCTAGCTAAGTATTCAGCTAGCAGGATCTAGCTCTCAGCTCAGCTCTCTGCTAGCTAATTTAGCTAGCAGGATCCAGCTCTCAGCTTGCTAAGTATTCAGCTAGCAGGATCTAGCTCTCAGCTTGCTAAGTATTCAGCTAGCAAGATCCAGCTCGCAGATCGCAGCTCTCAACTAGCTAAGTATTCAGCTAGTAGGATTCAGCTCTCAACTAGCTAAGTATTCAACTAGCAGGATTCAGCTCTCAGCTCGCAGCTCTCAGCTAGCTAAGTATTCAACTAGTAGGATCCAGCTCTCAGCTCGCTAAGTATTCAACTAGCAGGATTAAGCTCTCAGATCTCAAGACTTATGCTCAGTTTTAGAAACGAGATCGATATGTCAGCTTACTGAGCTCGAGTCAGGTAGTCTTCTAGAAGCTTATAGCAGACCAATTCAAGAAGGAGTCAAACTCCATGATTTTGTGCAGATCTGATCCCCAAAATCTCGGGATCAGTTTCGAAAATCTCTCATGATTTAAAGGAGATAGTTATGGAGGACAATTAATGTGGATATTTATTTTCTAATTTGTTTTATATTCAAATTGTACAATCCTCTCATTATAAATAGAGGTTGAAACTAATTGTAAAAAGAGAGATAGAATTAATAATATACTGTGACTCTGCCAAAGTCATCAGAGAACACAGTTGTGGACATAGGCACCATTGCCGAACCACGTAAAAATCTCTTTGCACTAACTGTTCTTCCTCTTACACTCCTCTTTGTTTTTTGCTTTGTTTCTCATTAATTGCAGGTATTGAGTTTACAATCTCCGATTGACCAAAAATCAACGTCGACAACTATGAATTTTGAAATTAGCACTAAACCATCCATATGAGTTTTTTTGATATTATCTGTTCGCAAATAAACATCAATTTACAAAAAAAAGGAACATGTTTATGTTTGGAAGCTGTTATACCTATTTTTGGGACTGTAAAAATGAGCTGGTAAAAGCCCAAAGAACCAATCAAATAAACTGGCCCAGCTCTCAGCTGATTAGCCTCCAGGTTGCAAGTCGCAGCTCGAGCTCGCAGCATCCAGCTCGCAGCTCGAGCTCGCAACATCCAGCTCGTAGCTAGCTCAGCTCGCAGCTAGCTCAGCCTCCAGCTCAGCTAGCAAGATGGAGCTCTCAGCTCTTTGGTCTCGTACCAGTGAGCTCCATGTTATTCCAAATCCCGAGGAGCAATTAATGCAGTATAACTATGACAGAGTTGTTAGTCAATGCAATAAATGCTATGTCAGAGTAGTTGATTTCTTTACGTGTACATCACTCAATCATAATCTTCCATTCTCTATAAATAGAGGGAAAATTTCATTGTAGAAAAAAAAAAGGGGGAAGAATTTTAGTATTACAATCACTCTAAAAAAAGATATTACGAGTGACCCGTGGATGTAGGTACCATTGCCGAACCACGTAAAAATCTCTGTGTAAATTTCTTGTTCTTCCTCTCTCCTCTTTTTGGTGTGCTTTGTGATTGCAGGTATTAGGCTTGGAATCTTCCGTCGACCGTTTCCCCACGTCGACATTGAGGTGCTAAAAGGAGGGCCCAAGCTGCAATCTTGAACTTTCAGCAACCATGACGAAAGGAAGAACAACCAGAAGTTCAGACCCGGCAGCTGATCCACCTGAAAGGCAAGCAGATCAGCAAGAGCATGATTTCTAACTGAGGGAGAATACAGCTGTGCCCATATCAGGCACATCTCACGCCTCTATGACAGGTGTTGTTGTAGGTATGCCTCCAACAACCTTTTACCAACCAGCGGACTCTATGGCTGGGGGGCTGCATATATGGCATCAACGGCAGGAAGCGTTGAAGGGCACAGTGCAACAGCTTCCTGAAGCAATAAGGGCGTTGGTACAAGCCCAGGCACCAGCCCCTGATAGACCGCTTGAAGATCAACCACGACCTGCCAACTCAGTTCATTCCTCCAGCTCGCGTTCAAGAATTGAAGGTCACCGAGCTCGTGGAGCTAGGAGCTCACAAAGGTCTCGTTTGGAAGGTACACCAGATCGCAGCTCTTAAGGTCACGAGCTCGAGGGAGGTTATAACCCTCAAAACCCAGCAATAGAAGAGCTCTTTCAGAGGGTTCAGCAGCTGGAGGAGCAACCTGGACCCCAGGATCTGAAAGAGCAGTATGAGGAGAGAACCCCTCTCACAAGGGAGGTCGAGATGCAACCTCTCCCTACCAGATTCAAGCTCCCCAGCATTCCATCTTATAATGGGGACAACGACCCTTACGATCATCTGGACGCATTCAATATCCAAATGGATATTCAGACGTCCAGCCCCTTGATGAAATACCGTGTTTTTCCAGCCACCTTGGGTGACGTTCCGTGAGCTTGGTTCAAGCGTCTCCCAGCTCGCTGCATAAACAGCTGGGGGGAATGTCAGCAAAGATTCATCAGCCAATACCAGGCTCTGTAAAAGCAGCTCGCACCACTTTACCACCTCGCTACAGTCTTTCAGCGGTAGAGCGAGTCTTTGAAAAATTACATTACCAGGTTCAGACATGAGGTCGCTAACGTGAAGAGTCCCTCAGATGACAGCATCCTAACTGCGATCTCAGCTGGGCTTCGCAAGGATGGGAAGCTCTATGAGAGCATATATAAATCCCCAGTAAAGGACTTAGGTGAATTCTATGAACGAGCTGCATGGGAGATTAGATGGGAAGAAACATTCGGCCCCAAAATGTCTGACCAAGTGGATGATCGGGTAGTCCCAACCAGCTGAAGAAAAGAAGTAATGGTGAGGACGAAAGTGAGGGTCAGAATAGGAGCTCAAGCCACCAGGTCGCCAAAAAGGCCAGAAACGAGCTCATAAGCGAACGACCTCAGCATCAATGGCGTCATGAAAGCTACAACGTCTTGTCAGATACACAAGACAATATTTTTACAATAGAAGAGGGTAGAGAAGACTTTGGAAAGTCTAACCCCATAAAGACTCCTGCTAAATTCAGAAACAAGAACAAGTTTTATGCCTATCATGATGAGGTCGGGCATAATACTTTAGATTACTGGAAGCTGAAAGATGCTATTGAAGACCTGATCAAACAAGGCCGTCTAGGAGAATATACGGTGCATAACAGCAGTCCCAGCAGGCTCTCAAACTAGACATGAATCCTCAGTGTATCCACATTGCAGTTGCTCCAAATAGGTCATGTACCTAATTTGTAATTCAATTTAAGAAATCAATAAAAGATATGAATTTTCTTCAATGCTTTATATTACAGTTGCCTTATTGATTTCTTAAAATCATGCTATGAAAAAGCGCTTACGCGACCTGTTAACTGAGGTCGCAACCCTCTGGACATCTCACTAGCTCGCTATCTTAGCTAAGGCTTTGATCCATTGGAGATAGCTAACTATAACACTATTAGCTAAGGTCGACCTACTGGATAATTCGCAAAAGCGCGTCACTATGATAGGAGAGGTTACAACCTACTGGACAGCTCGCTATCTTAGCTGAGGCTTCAATCCACTGGAGATAGCCAGCATTGTTAGCTGAGGTCACAACCCCCTACGTAGTTCGACAAGTTGCTATGGCAGGCGAGATTCCGACCCCCTGCATAGCTCGCAGCAACGTTTTATATATTATGTTAGCTGAGTTCCTGAATCGAGTTATGATCTGGAACCCCAGTCTGTGATGGTCAAACGACCTTCCAAGCTCTCATAAGGTGTTTTTTACCCTTGAGCAATATATTGATTAACACATTGATCACCTAGATTCTTCTGTTCGCAGGAAAAACCAAGAAACAAAGCACAATTGTAAAAGGCCTAAAAAAATGTATCAAATTTAGCACCTTCGGTAGAGTCACCACAAGATGGGACGAAATCCGAAAAAATGTCAAGGCAGGACAAGATACATCAGCTTTTACCAGTGAGCTCGAGCTCCCAGTTCGAAAATCTCACTAGGAGTTGGGGGGCTTATGTTATACCTATTTTTGGGACTGTAAAAATGGGCTGGTAAAAGCTTAAAGAACCAATCAAATAAACTGGCTCAGCTCTCAGCTCATTAGCCTCCAGGTCGCAGGTCGTAGCTCGAGCTCGCAACATCCAACTCTCAGCTGGCCCAACTCTCAGCTCATTAGCCTCCAGGTCGTAGGTCGCAGCTCGAGCTCGCAGCATTCAGCTCTCAGCTAGCCTAGCTCTCAGCTCATTAACCTCTAGGTCGTAGCTCGAGCTTGCAGCATCCAGCTCATAGCTAGCTCAGCTCGTAGCTCCTCAACATCTAGCTCAGCTAGCAAGATGGAGCTCTCAGCTCTCAGGTCTCGTACTAGCGAGTTCCATAGTATTCCAGATCCCGAGGAGCAATTAATGCAGTATAACTATAACAGAATTGTTAGTTAATGCAATAAATGCGATGTCAGAGTAGTTGATTTCTTTACGTGTACATCACTTAATCATAATCCCTCATTCTCTATAAATAGGGGAAAATATTCATTGTAGAAAAAAAAAAAAGGAAGAATTTTAGTATTACAATCACTCTAAAAAAAGATATTAAGAGTGACCTATGAATGTAGGCACCATTGTCGAACCACGTAAAAATCTCTGTGTAAATTTCTTGTTCTTCATCTCTTCTCTCTTTGGTGTGCTTTGTGATTGCAGGTATTGGGCTTGGGATCTTCCGTCGACCGTTTCCCCACGTCGACAAAAGTTAATGCTTACTTTGTGAATAAAGGGAAACATTATACAAACCTTATTTTCAAAATTACCATAGAAAAGTTAAAAAAAAAAAAAAAAAAAAAAACTGCTTAAAAAAATGCAAAAGAAAATGATACTAAACAGTAACATAATAGAAGTCATAAAAAAAAAAAAAAAAAAAACTTAAACTAATAGAAATTCATGAACGATGAAGTCGGTTAAAAGTAACCCACCTCACTAGTTATAAATAGGGGTTGTGATTGTAAAATGTCAAGCCAACAAAATACTAGCAATTTAAAAAAAATCTAGCAATAAACTTATCCCCAGTTTTATAATAACAATATATTTTCTATCATCCTATTATTGGTCAATCATCTCTTGTCAACCAACTCTATTAACCATTATTTTATCTTCCTTATCAATACACTACAAGCGCCTCCCCCCCCCCCCCCCCCTACACACGCACGCGCATGGGTGAGAGAAAATCTAGCAATAAACTTATCTCCAGTTTTATAATAATAATTTATTTTCTATTATCCTATAGTCAGTCATCTCTTATCAACTATCAACCAACTCTATTTACATATACTTTAAAAATCTACCCAAAAAAATATGTTATCAATACACTAAATACAAACACCCCCCCCACCCCCCCCCCCCCCCCCCCCCCCCCCCCCCCCCATCCCTCACACACACACACACACACTCCACTCCATTTATATTTACATATATTTTAATCATCTACTCAATAAAAATGTGTATAATATAAATTTGTTTTTGGAGCCTACGCTAGCCCCACTACACAAAGGAAAATATTACAAAAAAATAAAAGAAAATCTTGATAAGTAGTATTAACATTACTATGAATTTTGAAATTAGCACTAAACCATCCGTATGAGTTTTTCTAATATTATTTGTTCGCAAATAAACATCAATTTACTAAAAAGGGAAAAAGTTTATGTTTACAAACTAACGCTTACTTTGTGAGTAAAGGGAAACACTATACAAACCCTATTTTCAAAATTACCATAGAAAAGTTTAAAAAAAAAAAAAAAAAACTGCTGTTAAAAAAAATACAAAAGAAAATGATACTAAACAGTAACAAAATTAACAAGAGGTAAACTAATGGTGCTAAACGAGCCTTGTAACACCATCAAAACTTGTTGTTCAAGTTCGTAACAGAACTGGGAAAATTCAACAGGATTACTTAGGCACAGCTGTGATGAGATTGAGATCAGCTGCAAATCTCTCCCAGGGCTGATTTGAGGGGTCCAGACATGGTAAATCATTACCATCATCAGCAGGCAGGTAAAATATGTAAAAACCAGGCGTTGGCTTAAGCAATGATGGATTTGGATTTCTTGGAACACCTTTTAACTAAGTATATTCTGTCAATTTCAGCGGCCAGGTGTTGGTAATTCTGACAATTTTGTAACTTTACCATTCCAGCTACACCAAATGGTTCACTCAACAGTACGTGTATTTTTGCTTCTGGAGGATAATTTCTTGCCCCACTGCCTGCATTTGTGGATATTTAAAAAGGAAAACGGGATTGTATATATATATATATATATATATTTTTGACATTATTAGGACATTTATAACTACCGAACTATCTTAATATGGACCCTATTAACTCAGCTCTAATTTTACTCTACTCCCTAGACCCAAGCTAAGGGGCAAGACTATCCATCAATTTGAGGGATCTAATGAAAATTTGTCCATACAAATACGGTTAGCAGATCATTGTCTCTTTTTGGCAAATAATGCCACTTGAACCCTCTCATTGCTTGGGAAGAAGCTGGTAAGGTGAGAGAGGTTACCTTCATACCACTCCACTTAAAGTGTTATTATATATAATTCTTTTTAGTGATTATAAAGACTCTTGTTCTCATTGATTACAATAAAATAAAATTTTTAATAATATATAATAATATTTCACTTACAGAACCCGGTACGGTCAGTAGGCATCCTTCGGAACTCATGCTTCATTTGGAACTTCTTCTAAATACATAAGAATAGAAAAATAGCTGTAAGTAACCAATTGATTGAAAAGTGTTTTAAGACAAAAGATTGATACTTTAATATCTGTCAATAGTTAAAAAAAAAAAAAAAAAACCAGAAAATCCAGAAAAAGAAAGTATAGTAATCCAATAGTTAAACTATTATGGAGAGAGGGAATCAAAAGGTTAAATGATCAGGAAATGATCAACAATAACATTGAAAACATGAGATTGACACCTTAAGTGTAATTATCTATTAAGAAACTAGAATGTTTCAATATAACAGATTGCAGTACTTTTCCTTTCTAGTCTAATTTTAATCTCGCTAAAATCTCATTTCCATCAAATGACAATTTCAAATCCTACCCTATCCTCTGCCTAGCTAAGCCATAACTCACAAATCTATCATACAGGGACCATAAAATTCTTTTATTGATATTGTTTCATTAATTTAGACTTCTTTTTTTCCTCCTTTAATTGAGTCTTTCATTCCCTCTATTGACAAGTCATTACTTTGATGAAGAGTACTTTTCTTAATAATCTTACACCAAGTATAACATAGGGGTATTTTTCTCTTCACAAACCTAATAGAACTATCCAAACAAAAGAATAGAAATACAAAATAATAATAGTGTAAAAAAAAAACCCAGTATTCTTTGACATGTCTTTTTTTTTTTTAATTCCATTTGTATCCCAACAAAAATGTACCGATTGCAGTGTAAAACACATTAATTATAGTTTATTTTACTTGTAAAACATATACTTTTACTAATTACCATATTATTTATTGCGATATATAAAAATGAGATATAAACAGTGAAATGTGTAACGTTATTGAATAAAATTATTGTTGAACATCATTATAAGACCTTTTTACTGGTGGTTGCAGCAGAAATTCAAATCTAAATATTTTAACATGATGTACAGAAGCTTCAAATACCTTCGATCATGAAGAATCCTATTTAAGTATTAGTTTTAGTCACCACACCAACAATTTATTAAAGAAAATAAACAAGTCTGTATCATAACCATATTAATGCTTCATTTGAAATTTAGAAAGAAATAACATTAAATTGCATTTAGTATCAGAAGTTATAGAGTAATAATTTATATGATATAATGGAGCAAATATATTTTCCATAGAATGCATATTAAATTGGATTAAAATGCTTAAAACAAATTGAGTAAATTAAATAAATTTGTAGAGAGAGTGTTACCGCTATAATAGGTTCACCAAAAACTAATGGAAGAGAAATTTTGTTTTAAAATGTGTATTTAATCTAAAATTCATTGGAATTTAAAACATTTTAAAATTTGAGTTATTTAACACAGATTGGAATGAATTCAATAAAAATTTAGGTATATTGTATTCAAATTTATATGAAATTCATTAAAATTAGGTGTTTTAATTTAGATTTATAAGAAATCCAATAAAATTGAGATATATTAAAAAAAATTATTAACATTAAAAATTTCATTTAAATGACGGACTTTGATGAATTATAAAATAATTTTTATAAAAGAAAAAAAAAATCTATCCAACTCTCTAGATTAAATACACTCTCCCAAGTCCATTATAAATTACAAGTTTAACATACAATTATCACATGCATGCTAATATAGTTTTATCTCACACTATAACAATGAACATAAGTGTTCTAGTTTTGTTTTCTTTTCTCTATTATTTTTCTACATTTTCTTTTGGATTGTCACCGACCAAACCCAAAAAAAAAAAAAAAAAATTGAGGCATAGTGAGAAGAAATGGAGAAGCGACGTGGAGGGAGTGAGAATACCTATGTTTTCTGGGATTCAAGGTGATGAAAAGACAAACGACGTGAAGAGATAGAGAAGTGGCCTGAAGGGCAACAACAAGAAGTTCAAAAGAAAGAAAAGAGGAACAGTTGAACTTAGATTACGATGATGTAGAAAGAAGACAGTGAAAAATTTAACAAAATTAGGTTTAATTTATTCAAATATATATATATATATATATATAGGTTTAAGTTTTCCATTTGTTTTCATGACTATTTTTAGCGGTTAGAGTGGTCAGCTCTAGTTATATTTACAGTGTGTTTATTTTATGGGTTAAGAAATAAGAATGAGAGATAAGATTGATTGATAATATTTATTTATTTAAAATTTATTTCATAATAGAAATAAAAATATAGGTCTTACATTAATTTGAGGTTATGTAATGAGAATCCTATTTCCCCACCTCACTTGAGAATCTCATTCTCATTTCCAAATTCAATGTAAAAAGTTTTTTATACCATTTTATTAAAAAAAAAAAAACTATTTTGATAAATCTATCTTTGCTAAATATGAATATTTATATATACTAAAAACCTTCATAACACTTGGTTGTTTTTATATTTATAAATATGAATATTTACATATGCTAAAAGCTTTTATAAAAAATGTGCTAGTGCAAAGTGATATATTTTATTCCAATGATTTATAGTTAGCATTCAAATTTTGTGATGAATTGAAGAATATTACATATTGGTGATAGTTGTTACTACCACTGCCATTGTTGCTAAGCTACTACATTTACAAAAGCAAAGTAAATTTAGGTAGCATTATATATATATGTAAAATCACAACATGATATAATATGGATACACAATATGTTTTTTCGAAAAAAATAGATACACAATACGCTAACAATAATATTATTAGGAAAGTTCATTTTTTTAGCCTATTATTAAAAGTTATATAACAAAAATATAGCACTACGTATTAAATATTGTTTTGCATATTATAATTAATTCATAATTTTAATCAATGACATTTTTATAACTTGGAATTAATCTATTTCAATTCCAAAACAAAATAAATAGTTCAATGAGAATACTGCTAATTTTGATTTCGATTTTGATTCATGCGATTAAAGTAAATAATTTATTTTGATTTTGATATATCATTTTGATTCCAAGTTATTTTCGATTTTCATTCTAAGTCCATCAATTAAAGTAAATGCACTATTAGAGATTTCATCATTTTTCAACAACTAGTTGGATTCGATCCGATTAGATAAGGTTGAGTAGAAATTGCCCACACTTACCTTATTTAAACTATTACTTTGACTTAATTTTAATTGAGGACATTTTTATAACTTGAAATTAATCTATTTCGATTCCAAAACAAAATAAACATTTAAATAAGAATAATGCTGATTTCGATTTCAATTTTGATTCATGCAGTTGAAGTAAATAATTTATTTTGATTTTGATACATCATTCTGTTTCTAAGTTATTCCGATTTTATATCATTCTGATTTTCATTCCAATTCCTCCAATTAAGGTAAATACACTATTAGAGATTTCATCATTTTTCAACAACTAGTTGGATTCGACCCGATTAGATCAAGTTGGGTAGAAATTGCCCACACTTACATTATTTAAACTATTACTTTGACTTAAACTATTGCTATAGACATATACATACATACATACATATATATATATATGTACGTTAGTATGTTACAAGTTCATGCTGTAAAATTGTAGCGAAACTAAAAGTACATATTCTGTTTGGCTATAGAGAAAACGAAAGAAAGAGCAATAATTGTGACATTGAATTTTCGGATTTTTCAAGATTTTGTAAACTGACCCGCTGGATAAGTTGTTTATATTATGAGAATTGTAATGGAACTTCATAGAGAATTTTATTAGTTTCAGTAGTTAGATTCATTGTCAAGTGATTTGTTACATTTCAAGCAAAGAGCTGACCAACTGTTTAAATTGTTAACTGGGTGTTGGCATTTTACGTCAAACAAGTGAGAGGACGAATAGGTATTAGAGCTATTTTAAAATATTATTTTATAATCACTATATTATTATAAAAAATAAATTAAATAATATTATTTTTCAATTTTTTTTTTTATTTTAAAATGTTATTTATTTTTTTATTTCTATCCATTTTTTATTTTTCAATTTGATATATTGATATCCACCGTTTAGATAACGGTGAAGATAAATCTCAGATTTAAAATGTCTTTTTATCTTTAACCTTTTCATTAAGTGAGTAACCAAAGTGATATTTCAAATAAAAGTAACCCATTAGGTGATAAACCTAGATATTTTCATATATTAAGGGATTTTTCCTTTTTTACGTTGTTTTAGATGTATAATAACCTATGGAAGCAATTGGATTTTGAAGTTATATATATATATAAAAGGTTCTTATAATCAGGACCTTTTACGTTGTTTTAGATGTATAATAACCTATGGAAGCAATTGGATTTTGAAGTTATATATATATATATATATATATAAAAGGTTCTTATAATCAGGACCTCCTAATTTTAAAAAGCACGACAATCAATCAAATTCATGCATTGTATTTTTCATTAAAACGGATGAAGACCAAGTACAAAAATGAACACACAGCACAGGTATGAGCACTAATAAATATAAAGAACCATTTTACCCTAGAAACATGAACATGAGACGGTCCTCAAATATCACTACACATAAGAGAAGAAAAGGTTGATAAACACGAAGGTGTTTTGATAACTCACATTTTGAAAATCGTAGAAGTTATTATTCCTGAACATAACTGGAAGCAATACTCGTAAATATAAGAACTTGGCTGATCTAATCTGTAGTCCCAAAAGTTCAGTTTCTTGGCCAGGAGACAGATTGGAAGAACTTGGGTGTGCTCGAAATAAATTTCTAAAAGCCACAGGCTCACTATCAACCTCCTTAGCAGTGGCAATCATCCTTCTCATACACATGTTCTGAAATTCACATCAAGAAGGAAAATTTTGGCAGCACGATTAAGATCTTTAATGAGTTCACTAATTCAATAATATCACAAGAGAGGTTTGAACATGTTTAACATAATTTAGAGATAAAATTTGCGAACTGGGATTACAATGATATAAAACAAACAATAAATGACAAATCTAACATTAGCAGAAAACAAAACAAGATCTAGCATAAGGACTATCAACAATAGGCAGGCGTGGTTCTCAAGTTCCACTTTTCTTCAAAATCCTTGTTTCTCTTCGTATAAAACAAACACAACCAATCAGCACTTCATACCCAGTTAGCAGCAAGAGCAAGGGATATAACAATTCTATGTTGTATTCCAATATTACCTTAGTTCCCAAGAATCTACTCCCTGACTTCTACACGCAACATACCAAAAAATGACTCATTATGCAATGTAGTTTAAGGCATATCGAAATTTGCCACACCCCCAATTAACAAGCAATGCCATATAAATAAAGATCCTAAAGTACTTGGAATTTAAATTTCTGTTACCCTGACACTGAAAAACACTCCTAACCATAAACTAAGGAATTCTATTTGTCTAACCATTATTACTACATACACAATTAGTCACACCACTACAAGGCATGATTATGGAGGAATGAAATTTAACCACTCCACACAATACTACATTAAATAGCACAGACAATAAAAGTATCAATTAATATCAACTTGTACCACCTTCAAATTATAAGTACTAACTTAATTCCATTCGCTGCAATTGGGCGAAATGAGGCTCTCCACATAAACATCCGCATCAAACTGAGACGGAATGTCAGTGACCACAAAATCTTTTATTGAACCATCGCGCTGATTACACAGAACCAACTGCTTCCGATTCACTGCCAACAACACTTTGCAATCCTTCCAAATGCATAATGGCTTCAGAACACGAAATCGCTTTTGAACAAAAACTCTAGTCCAAGATTCCTTCACACCATATTCTTTCATCACCCAAAAGTGTCTAACACGAAGGTCTTGACAATGTAGCACACAAAGACGGCCTTCCAGGACCCCAGTTGAGAGGATGCCAAAGTTTGTCAGAGCATCAGGTAGAGGCAAGTCTTTGAAACTCTCTTCCACTAAATCAAATGCAGCAATCACAAAATCACCAACTGGCCGTTTCAACACCCAATGAATAGCTCCATTGAGTGGAGTCCCAGGAACACACAACAAAGATTCATAACCAAATTCCTTAACACATTTCCAGGAATTGTTCTTTAAAGAGAAAACACAGAGAGTTGATCCACGAACATATTTCACAATCTTGTAATCATCAATACTGTGAGCATAACCAAACCCATATAAAGCTTGATTAGATACAACACTTAGAGGGAGGTTTTGAAAGTCGGGTACTCCTTTGGACTCTCTCGTTGAAGGGTTGAATACATAGAAAACTTCAGGTTCAGTGGTTATACAAAGCAACCCATTACTAGAACCAATGATTTGAACAGAATCAAGGGTTCTCGATGGAAAATTAAGTGGCAGGGAAACTACCTGTTCATCGATCGGCGTAGTTTCGTGGTCTATTGAGTAGAGTGAGTGAGAAGCGAGAACGAGTCTGTGTCGCTTGGTTCGATGAAGATGTAATTTGACAAACTGAGGATCGGTGGTTAGACAGAGCCATGATTTGGATACGCACTTGAATCGGCACAGGGATTTGACTGGAAGTCGTGAAAGTATATCGACCACTATTTCGTGTGGAAGCAGTGGAAGGCTCTGCATAGACTCAACAGAGCTTGTTGACATTGTTGACTCGTCCGATGATGTGGGTGGCAGAGGAGCTAGCTTTGTGTTTGGTCGACTTGATCTAGTTTTTTAGTTTTACATATATTTATATATATTTTTATAATTTGACAGATATTATTAATATTAAAAAGTTATTATTATTATTTTCAAATAACTCCTTCTCAAGAAGTCTCTCTCCCTTTAGAGAGAAAGTCTTGTAGAAGTAGTTTCTCAATTAGATTGAGACCGATGCAGATGTTTTCTGGTTATCTTTCTTTTCGATCATCGTTGTTTTCCTTTCTTTTTTAGTTTCTCTTGTGTCTTTTCATTATCATTGGAGGTTTTTAGGGTTGGTTTCCAATTTTTAACTGGATTTAGCTTTAAAAATCTAGATCTGTTTGATGGGGTTGTTTTGTAGATGATGGATAAAAACCAGTAGCCGTTAGCCTCTTTGTGGTCAGCGACAAAGATGCTTCTGTGCATGCTGATGGATTTGATGTTATGGTTTTAGTCTTATGTTTGTTTCATGGATACTTCAAGTCTAAGACTAAGATCAAATTGTTGTAGAGATGATTTCCCATTTGAGACACTTTATCCTTGATTATAGAAGTTTTCCTTCAACAATTGTTTTTAGATTAAGGAGGGTGTTTTTGTATAGTTTATTTTGAAGCTACTATTTTTTTAGTTTGTTATTCTCTTGTTTTATCTATGTTTTAGATAGTTGGTGATTGATCGGATTCAATGTCATCTACCCACTCCCTTATTTAGGACTTGTCTAGTGTTCTTTTGGCCTTCCAGGTTTGTTCCTCTGATAAGGATTGATTTGGTATCTGTGCTCTTTTGGTAGCCCAAATTTAGTTGGTCTTTAGGACTGTATGCTTGTGGTTCTCAAATTTAGGAAAGTTGTATTGAAGTTTCTAGGATTTCAAAAAAAAAAAAAAAAAAAAAACTCAAATTTTAGACTCTCTTAATAAATTATATTTTATTTTTTAAATAAATAAATTATATAATATGTCTAGAGTTATCAACAATGTCCGAATTCACATAATTTCAAATCCTGAAATCTCAAAACTCCCACTCCAATTTGGAGAGAGATTTTAGGATTTATGGGGATGTGAATGGAAATCCATCCCCAAATGCAAAGTGAGGCTGAGGGAAACCATCCTCATTTCCCTCATATAAAAATATTAAAAATTATATTTAATAATTAAATTTATTTTAATTAATTATTTAATTCTCCCTATTCATGACTTCATCTCATGTAATGGCTATGACAATAACATTTCGTCCTATTTGTGAAACCCAAGCTAGGGGAAGACAGCCCAAAAGCTGATCCACAATTCAATTGTTTAAAACGTGTAAACAAGCCCAACACCCATAAAAAGCCCAATAAATGACTTATGTCGCCTCTCTGACTTAATCATCTTGACCAAGTCAAATCGTCTGACTTGGTCAGAGTAAAGTGCAAAGCCACTTGATCCAATTGGAGCAGGAGGCGAAGAATCTTGTGAGTGCCTGATCCTTCGCTCATCCTCTCCAACGGGCTAGTTGTCTGGGTATAAATGCCCAGACAAAGCTAATGGAATGGCTCTTGGTTCACTCACATACTAATACAGTAGACAAGCCTTTCACTCTTTAAGCTATCGACTTCACCATAGATTGTGCGTGTGACATCGTTCACTATAATCTTCATATTATTGCTATCTCAAGTAGGTCGACAACAGGCTACTATTATACTCCTCCAATCTTTATATACTCGTACGATTATCAGGGAGGTTTTTTTTTTTTTTTTTAAAATAAAATTCATCGTTATTCCTACTTTATCATAAAATCTAATTTAAGCATCAAGGAATTTTTGGTCGGCACCATCAAGGTGCCAAGCACACGACCTTATATTTCTTGACTTCGTTTTGCAGATTGCTAATAACTCAAGAAAGTTGATATAGATTCAACACATCCACTTCCGCAGCGGTAGAAACCACCATCTACAATGGTTTTATATTGTTTAAATTTTTGTCATGTATTATGACTTATGTAAAAGAATTATAATTTTTTATAATGTCATGGATTTCTTATATTTAAATATTATGGATTAAATATACTGAATTTTCATGAAATTATTTTATGATTTTTCTTTTAAAGTAGATCAAAAACATTGGAAAGTGGGGGAATGTGAACGGGGAAACCACTCCAAAGTATTCCATGAGGGGTGGAGGAATGGAGAGGGATTCTCACCTCGGCATAAATACTCATGATTTAAAATTGAAAAATAAATTGTCACATAATACCTCGTTTGGTAGCAAGATTAAATTGGATTATTTTTATAAAATTTGATGAGATTAGATATAATTGGATAAATTATTGTTGTAATATATTTAGTGCAACATGAGATTAAATAAATTAATGTTGTGATGTATTTTGTATAATATGAGATTGGATAAAAATCAATTTTAAATTTAGTTAAAAAAATCAATTTTAAATAATCGAAACATACACATAAACACCTAGACCCACTAAAATTGACCACCACACCCATCACTCTCGCCAAGCCATCAGACCTCGCCGTCATCTTTGTCCAATGTCCACTCTCATTGATCTTATTTTCCTCCACTCTCGCCGCTCTTTCCACTCTCTTTTCTCCTCCACTCTTCACAATCTCCTTTCTTCTCCACTTTGACCGTCGTTACCTCTCTCGTCACTTTCTTCTCTCGCCATCGCTACTTGTCTTATCTTCTCTCACGCCGACATTGTTTCTTCAACCCGTCAACTTGTCCGTCCTATTCAATGGCTTCCTGGTGGCTATGACAAGGTTGGCATTGGGTTCAATGAGCACTTTGGCCGTCGAATTCGATCATTGATGATTGGTGGGAGGTGTGTTTATTTTTTGTTTTATTTATTTATTTTTTAAAAAAATGAGAGATGTATGGTGGGTTTATTTTATCTCATTTGTGTGATGAGTTTGACAGTGTGGGATAACAAATAGTGATGGGATTAGTGAAACCCAATCTCAAGCTCTTACAAAATATATGTTTAGACTGAATTTTATCTAAACTCATGTAAAAAAACATAGCTTAAATGTAGTTTTTTCTTTTTAGATAGGTTATAATTACACAAAAAACAAAATAAAATAATAAACTCCAAGATTAACTAAAACAAACTCGAAGATTAACTCCTTCAAAATATATTGATGAGCTCTGATCTCACAATTAAACAATAATACAAACTCTAATCAAACAAGGAAGAGCTCTAACTGAGACTTATTTTCCTGGTGAATAATATCGAGAAACACAGGATCAACAGTCACATGACTGTCAACGTGGACCTTAAACTTATGATTCCAAAACAACACATTCGCTGCACCTTCAATATCCACCTTAGCATCCAGCACCATCTCTCTTCTGGCCACGTCAGCGAAAAACTTGGCAGCGTGGTGGGCAAGCTCGAGCCCGTCAAGCCGAGCCGGCAGGTGGAGTAGCTGGCAGGACTTCGACGGCTGCGACCCGGCCTTGACTGGAGCCGAACCAAGGAGAGATCCATCGTAGAAGATGGACATGGTGGTGGAGGAGTAATTGATGGGGGTGATGTTGGGGTTGGTGACGTGTACGGTCAAGATTACTTCAGCGTGGAGGACTGGCACGTTGAGTTTGAAGGAAGTGAAGTTGATTGAGATCAACTGGAATGCTGGGTCTTTTGGTTTCGCACCAATCAGAGCCGCCGTAGCAGTAGCGGCCGCTGCTCCTATCAAGGCTGAGCTCCAGCTCCATCTGACCTTTTTGCCCATCCTACTTTGGCTAAAATTACACCCTTCAATTGCAAGGACTGAACCAGTGGAGGTCAGAGCCAGGTTTTGCATTGGGGATTGGGGAGTGAAATGACTGCAATTTCCTTTCACGCGCGTGTAATTTGGTCCTGTTATTGGAGGATACTTTCCGTCATAGGAGTGGGGACAGAAGAATTTTGGACAAAAGAGATAATGTCAATTTTCCCCTATGTTTTGATAAAATGGCCAAAATCCCCCTCGATTTGAGAATGGGCTAATATCCTTTTATAATTTATAAATATAATAAAAAATCCTTCTATAATTTATTGAAGCATCCAAAAAACTTTCTGTTGTCAATTTAAACTTTAAAAACCAATGTTTGACTATTATATAGGAGGATAAAATTATCAAAATAAAATAAAAGTTATAATAATAATTAATTATTTTAATTAAATTAAAATAGATTTTTTTGAAAAAATTAATTAATTAATGAATAATATAATTTATTTATTTAAATGAAAAAAAAAAATTCTTTACCTTTTTCTTCGATGCTCTTCCAGTTAACCGTATCTATTTGCTTCTTCCATTTTTTTTTTTTCTTATTCTTCTCCTTTTTCCATCTTCTACTTTGTCTTCTTCCATCTTCCATCTTTTTCTTCTTCTTTTTCCATCTTTCATCCTTCCTTCGTCAGAAACCAGGCTTCGGTATGGGAAATATTGGATCTCCTTCTCTAGAGACCAGAACTAATCTCTTGGCGTTGATGGTCTCCATCGCAAGAAGACTGGTTCTAGTCTCCATTATGCTGGAAACCAGTTTTGGCCTTCACGAAATGGAGACCGTTGGGTCTCTTTTGCCGAAGAGGTCTCCGACAAAGGAGATCCAATGTTTCCATTTTTTTAACTTTTTTTTTTTATAATTTTTTTTTAAGATGAGGATGATGAATTTAAGTGTTTTTTTTTTTTTTCAAATGCAATATGGTTGTTTGTTCTCATTGACGTGGTGATTATTGATGAAAAATGAAAAGAAGATTGTTCATTGTTGTGGTGTTTGTTGATATTAATGTCAGTTGTTCTTGGATGTTTGATGTTGCGTTGGGTTTCTTTTTTTTTTTTTTTTCATTTTATGTTTGATGTTGCAGTGTTGGGATCTGGTGATGATAGAGTCTCTATTGATTTTTTTTTTTTTTTTTTTTTTAAATCTGTGCGTTATGTGTGTGAAAAGGGAAGCCAAAACTTTGAAGATGGATTTGTGTGTGCACTATGTTGATTTATTATTTATTTTTTTGCTGTTTGGATATTCATTATTGAAGAAGAACAAAATATGATACACTAGAGATCCAATCTCTAAATTGGATTTCTACTTTTTTATTTTTTTAATCTAATTTCATAAAAATATTAATTATTTTATTTTTATTGAGAGGCAACTTGGTCTTTTCGTGTATTATCATGGTTAGAATTTTTTTTTCATTAATAGAGTTAACAAAAGAGGTATAATAGAATTTTTACAAACTATAATGGAAATTAGTGATTACATTAAATAATAGGGAGGAAATTAGGATTATCCCTGGACAAAATTCGAAGAGTCAATTGCCTAAGCACTAACTAGTTTGGTTGGATATAGAAAACATGTAATGTGTCTACTAAGCAAGCAAAAATGTGAAGAGTGAGTTAAGAACTTAAAAGTTCCATAAAAAAAAAATGTATGATGTCAACTTCCATCAGGAGCGGATATTTTAAAATAAATAATAATAATAATAATAATAATAATAATAATAAATTTGTTACGTCCAAATATAGTATTTGATCTCTGAACCAATAAGGCTTGAAAACTAATGGATCCAAAGCTCCGAATAAGGGAAAAAGGTAATATAAACCCTACCAACTCATAAGACATTAGCCTATATAATGTCATCAAAGACATCTAAAATATAATCCCGTTAAGACAATAAGAATAACTCGTATCAACTAGCTCGTATAATGAGCAACTCGAGATCACAGATATAGAATAGCTCGAAACGTATCATTAGCTCGTTTTCCTTAATAGAGCAGAGTTCCGAAAATAATAAATTTCTCATATCAAAGAGAATATCCTAAAAAGAGGAATGTTAATAATGCTACTGACTGGTTGACAAAAAGAGCTATTGGAATATCTGAGGATGATATTTCTTCATTAGATGCAACCCCAGTGTTAGAGTATCTTTTTTATTTTGAAAGTCATAGAGCGTAAACTCTTCATTAGTTTCTTTTTTCTCCTTTTGGCGTATGCCTTGTTTTTGTATAAAAAAAAGAGAATATCCTACAAAGAGGTACGTGTTAGATTTGCACTTTGATTCAAATATGGATATATTGATTGCAGTTTTATGTAATTTGGGAAAAAGAATCATAGCATTTCCTAAAGGGATAATCTCAAAAAACTCTTTGACTTTTGATAGATTATCCAATTTCCTCCATATGGTTTTATTTTTATCTAAAATACTGCTTAACTTTTAAATAAACACCCAAAATATCTCCTGAAAGCATATGAAAGGACAATAATACCCGTAATGGTAATAAATTCCGTTAAATGGATAAGGTTAATCATTTGACTCTAGAGGTAAAAAGGAAAATGTGAAGAAAATAAAAAAAAATATTAATGAAAATATGAAAAATCAAGATAAATATATACTATTAAATATGAAAATATAAAAAATAAAGATATTTTATTTAAAAAAATAAAAAATAAAAAATATTGAATAAAATGATTTTTTTCTTTCTTGTCACTTAGCTCTCTCTCTCTCTCTCTCTCTCTCTCTCTCTCTCTCTCTCTCTCTCTCTATAACTTATCTTCTTTTCTTCTTCTTCTGCTTCATCGCTCGTTGTTGCCTCCATCAGACGTCCACCACCACCCTCTCCCACGCCAACTCCTCCTTCATCTCTATCTCTCTCTAGCGCTGCCGTTCTCTCCGACTCTCCTGTTTCTCTTCATCATCCGAGTTCAAACCTAGATGAACCATTCGAGGTTCAAACCCAGTTGAGGGACTCAAATGAGTTCATCTGGGTTCAAACCTAATTGAAACCCATATTGAACCCAATTGAAACCCATTTGGGTTTTGTTGTGCGTATATTTTGGGTTATATAAATGGGTTGGTAAAAGACTAATAAACCGACTTAGAGGGTTGATCCAATAGACAAAGACCTTAACTCGCTATAAATCCAACTCGCATGATTGAGCTCTCAGCTCGCTATAAATCCAGTTGGCAGGATTGAGCTCTCAGCTCTTTCAAATCTCAGCTCTCAGGCCACCAATCAACTTGGATCCACCTTCAGCTCACGACATTGATGTGTCAGCTCACTAAACTTGTGCTGGATAATTTTCTAGAAGCTTGTGACGATCAAATCTGAGAAAGAGTCAGACTTACTGATTTTGTGCTAATAAAATCTCTGCAGTTTCTGACCCAGAAAAGTAGTTAAGGCAGTGATGACCATGCTGGAGCATTTAATGCAGTATGGGCTATGTCAGAGCAGTTAATGTAATTATTTTTTCTTTAACGTATATTACATTCAATTGTAAACTCCTCCTCTATAAATAAGGGTGAAATCCTTTGTAAAAGAGGGAGAGCTCATTTTTAGTGATACCATCACTCTGCCAAAATATATTTAGAGTGGCCCATGAATGTAGGCACCATTGCCGAACCTCGTAAAAACCTCTTTGCACTCATTGTTCTTCCTCTTTTTTCTCTTTAGTTTGCTTTATTACTCTCTGTTTGTAAGTATTGGGCTTAAAATCTTCAATCAACCAAGAATCAATGTCGACATTTTTGCTGCTAGAAGGAAGGCCCAGACTGTAATATTGAGTTTTTAGCAACTATAGCGAGAGGAAAAACAACCAAAAGTTTAAATCCGGCAGCTGATCCACCTGAAAGGCAAACAGATCAATAGGATCATGATCTCTAACCAACGGAGACTATCACTATGCCTATATCAGACACGTCTCATGTCCTTACGACAGGTACCATTGTAGGCATGCCTTCACTAGCCTTCCACCATCCAGCATCATTGGACTCTATAGCTAGGGGGCTACATGTATGGCACCAACAATAGGAAGCATTAGAGAACACAGTGCAGCAACTCGTTGAGGCAATCAGGGTGCTGGTATAGGCCCAAGCAAAAAACGTACTCAGATTCAAGGTTGCTGCATTTAGAGAAATTTACCAGCAATAATGAGAAGAAGTACCAGCTCCTAAAAGACCACTTAGAGATCAGCCACGACCTGCCAACTCAGCTCGTTTTTCCAGCTCGTATTTGAGAACTGAAGGTCACCGAGTTCATGGAGCTAGGAGCTCACAAAGGTCTCGTCTAGAATATGTGCTAGATCACAACTCCCTAGGTCACGAGCTTGAGGGAGAATATAACCCTCATAACCCAAAAATAGAAGAGCTCATTCAGAGAGTTCAGTAGCTGGAGGCGCGACCTGAACCCCAGAATTTGAAAGAGCAACATAGGGAGAGAACCCCCCTCACCAGGGAAATCGAGATGCAACCTCTCCTTCTTGCCCCCTCCCCCCCTCCCCCTCCCCCTCCCTTCCCACCAGGTTCAAACTTCCCAACATTCCACCTTATAATGGGGATAGTGACCCTTACGACCATCTTGATGCTTTCAACATACAGATAGACCTACAGACGTCCAACCTCTTGGTGAAGTGTCGTGTTTTGGTAGCCACCTTGGGAGACATTCCATGGACCTGGTTCAAGAGTCTCTCAGCTTGCAGCATAGATAGTTAGGATGAATGTCAGCAAAAATTCATCAGCCAGTACCAGGCTCTAAAGAGGTAGCTCGCACCCCCTGCCACCTCACTACAATCTTTCAACAGCATAACGAGTCATTGAAAGATTACATTACCAGGTTCAGACGTGAGGTCACTAACGTGGAGAACCCCTCGGATGACAGCATCCTAACTGCGATATGAGCTGGGCTTCGTAAGGATAAGAAGCTTTATGAGAGCGTTTACAAATCTTCAATGAGGAACCTGGGCAAATTCTATGAGCGAGCTGCCAAAAAAATTAGATAGGAGAAAACCTTCGACCCTAATAAGTCTGACCAAACGAATGAATCGGACAATCCCAGCCAATTGAATAAAATAAGTAATGGTGGGGACGGAAGTGAAGGTCAAAATAGGAGCTCAAAGCAGTAAGTCGCTAAAAAAGTCAGGAATGCTTACAAATAAGCGACCTTAGCATCAAGGTCGCCATGATAGCTACAACGTCTTGTTTGATACGCAAGACAGTATTTTTACAACAGAAAAGGA
The DNA here is from genome assembly GCA_019925255.1 of Litchi chinensis. Taxonomy (NCBI): domain Eukaryota; kingdom Viridiplantae; phylum Streptophyta; class Magnoliopsida; order Sapindales; family Sapindaceae; genus Litchi; species Litchi chinensis. Next base: position 15,769,148 of record CM034473.1, on the reverse strand, counting down.
GCAAAGAGGATTTCGGGAAACCCACTCTTATAAAGACCCCCGCCAAGTTCAGAAATAAGAATAAGTTTTGTGCTTATCATGATAAAGTCGAGCACAATACTTCGTAATGTTGGGATTTAAAGGATGTCATTGAAGATTTAGTCAAGAAAGGTCGTTTGGGAGACTATGTGGTGCAATCAGCGAACCTGTGACCTTAACAGCCTCCAAAGCAAGTGTCATGCGCCTCCTTTTTACCTAAAAATTTGTCACGTGCTGGCGCTTGGAACGCCCTGGTCTTTTCAGCAACATAACTTCACCCTTTATGACATTGAGTCTCTCTCTTTGGCCCTCAATTACTTCAGAATTTTCCATCCTCACATTTTCAAACCTGGTCTCCATTTCCTTGAACAGATCTGAAAGTATGGTATAAATATTCATAATTCTTTCAGCATTCTCGATAGCCAAAGTAGCAAGATCCGAATACCCCTTTGATGGATCACTAATGAGTTGTTCAAGCTTACTGATTCTTTCCTTTCCTCAGCGTTTGCATGAGTCATCTTTGGCACAAAATCTGCACCGAGCCTTACAACCGTGCTCTGATACTATTTGTCACGCGTTTACTTTCTTCCTAGAAATTTTTCGCGTGCTGGCGCTTGGAACACCCTGCTTAGCCAGCCAACTTCGTCCCACACACATTACCAATCAAGCGTGCAGCACATTGTTGCTACAAATCCCACACTACTGTGCATACACATTGCTCGTCATGCACTAACACAGCCTGCCATCCCTGCCTTTATGCACACTGCTTGCTGCTTGCCAAGCAAATCACGCACATAATGCACTATCTAGGCCATACATCATGAGCATCACATAAATACACAAGTACAACAGCAATTACAAGGGTCCTCCTCTAACCTAACTCAGTTTTATTGCTTAAATTGGGAATTAATACAAAACTTGTTCACAAATTTACAGCAACAGCCCTATGTCTCTCTGCCATATGTAGCATACACTGAGCTTTTTATACAATAACAGTTGACAAGCCCAACTGCATAGCTTTGCTGGCACCAACCGGTCTTAAACACATAAACAATGACAGTTTTTTTGGAGAAACTGTCTTACCAGCCCCTGCCAACTTCCTGATTCAAACTGAAATAAGTCATAACCGCCTAGTGACTACCTCACATGTGTGAGAGTGTGCCTGTCCCATGTGCCACATGTGCCAGCCATACCTGCTTTTGCTACCATCAACCCCCAGCTAGCTTGTAACACCCCTAACATAACCCTCAGCTAGCATTTGCTATGCTTGGCCTTGCTCCACACTTGATGAATGCATTGCCCTCATTCACTTTGTTGACACATTGTCTTGCTTTACTTTGTCTTGGAACTACCTGCCTTGCCCTGCCTTTCCTTGCCTTGCCTGGCCTTAGTTTGGCTTGCTGCCCATGCTGCCACGCATAGCCCTTGTGCACGCGCATGCTGCCCTGCTGCTTGTGCTGTGTGCACACTGCCTTGCATGTCCCTGCCTTGGCAACCCACTGCCTATGTTGTATGCTACTGCTCATGCGCACTGCCTTGCCTTGCGTGCTGACACCCACACACCCTGCTCATGCTACTTGCTTGTTGCTCACTGTCTTGCTAGTCCTCTAGCACATAGGCATGCACCAACATGTCTTCCTTTGGCTTGGCACCATCCTACCAAGCCATGCTTAGCAATCTGCCTATGCCAAGCTTTGAGGGTCTAACAAACCCCTTACACTTAAGATAGACGACGTCCTCGTCGTGTCACCTGCACCTGCCAAATATTGTTGAATCTGATCTTCAAACTGCCACAAAATAGCTTCACGTTCCCACGTAGCATCTGCCTTCGTTTCCCTTTCCATTGCACAAGAAAATCTGTCATTCGATTTAATTTGCTCTTCCCCACACTGCGATGAGCTAAAATTTTCTCAATTTTCTTGTCAAACTCCTTCTTAATAACATGAGGTGCTCTCATCTGTTGGGCCCTACTTGATTCAGCTTTTTCATGGTAAGGCTTGAGGAAGCTTACATGAAAATTTGGATGGATCTTAAACCTGTCAAGTAAAGCCAGCCTATAAGCCACATTTCCCACACGTTTGGTCACCACAAACGGACCATCATAACGCTGTATAAGGCCTCGATGGTATCTCCGATCTGTAATCTTCTTCCAAATCTGTGGAGTCAACTTCAACAGAACCTTGTCCCTTACATTGAACTCTAAGGGACCTTTTTGTCTACATACTTCTTCATTCGCCTTGCTACCTTTGATAAGCTGTCTATTGCACCTTCAATCAGTTCAGTCTTGTCTTTTGCAAAACGATATGCAGCAGGACACAGCCTTTGATTTTTCTGTTGTGTGACCTCCAGTTGCGTGAGGGCTGAAATCCCATGCACAGCTCGACCAGACTCAAACCAATAGTCGATAACCTATGTATATTATAGCAAAACTGTGCTACATCCAACAACTCTAACCAATTTCTCTGACTTGCTGTAACATAGTGCCTCAAATACTCCTCCAAGAGTGCATTAATTCTCTCTGTCTGCCCATCCGTTTGAGGATGGTTTGCTATTGAAAATTTCAACTCAGAACCCATTAGCTTAAACAAATAGGTCCGCAATTTACTTGTGAACCGAATATCCCTATTGCTCATAATGTCACTTGGAACTCCAAAGAACTTCATCACGTTCTTGAAGAAAAGCTAAGCTGCCTTCTCTGCTGGACAAACATTAGGTGCAGTAATAAACATAACATATTTCAAAAACCTGTCCACAACAACCAACACCGATTTCAACCTATTAACATCAGGGAATCCACCAATAAAATCCATGGAAATTGACACCCATAGCTTATCTGGAATTGGTAGTGGTTGTAACAGCCCAACTTGTTTCATCTTTTCTATTTTATCCAACTGACATACAACACAAGTCTTGACATAGATCTCTACATCATCCTCCATCTTTGGCCAGTAATGGCTTCTGCCCAACAAAGCTAACATCCTCTTAACACCAGGATGTCCAACCTATTATGGATTATCGGTCTCCTTCAACAGCTCACTCTTAAGTCGCCCTCCATTGGGAACATACAACCTCCCTCCTTTTGCATAAAGCTAATTGTCTTCAATCCAATAACGTCGAACCAGTCCATCCATCACTTGCTGTCTCAGCTTAGTGTAAACCATATCAGAATTTGCTTACTGCTTTACCCGTTCTAGAAAATTTGTATGCACAGCTGTCAATGAAGCCACATAACCTTCCACTTATTTTCTGTTTAAAGCATCAATAACTTGATTTTGCCTCCCAGGTTTGTGCATCCACACGAAGTCAAATTCTGCCAAGAATTCTTGCCAATAAGCCTACTTAGGAGTCAGCTTATTTTGTGTCTTGAAATAAGTGTCTGTCACCACTGTAAACTTTGTACCTAGTAAGTAATACCTCCATGTATCTAGATAATGCACCACAACCACCATCTATTTTTCATGAGCAGAACATCGTTGCTCAGCATCCTTTAACTTTCTGTTCTTATAAGCAATTGGATGTCCAACCTGCACAAGAACTTTACTAAGAGCCCTATCCAATGCATCGGTATGCACCTTAAATGGTTCATTAAAATTTGACAATTTTAACACTAGTTTAGACAAAACAGCTAACTTCAATTTATTGAAGGCTCTATCACATGCATCAGACCAGTCTCATTTCTTATTTTTTTTTAACAAATGAGTCAATACACTAACTTTCTTAAGAGTATCCTTCAATGAAACGTCTATAATAGTTAACTAATCTCAGAAATAATCGTAATTTTGAGACTTTAGAAGGAGTAGATCAATCTAGAATGACTTGAATTTTCCTCTCATCAATCCTAATTTTCCCTTTTCTAATCCAATGCCCTAAGAACATCACATCTTGGCGACAAAACTCACATTTTTCCTTCTTAACATACAATTTATATTCCCTAAGCTTTGCAAATACTTGCCTTAAGTGAGCTACATGATCATGCAATGTCTTACTATAAATAACAATATCATCAAGATAGACTACCACAAACTTGTCAAGGAACTCATACAACACATCATTCATAAGCTTGCAAAATGTAGCAAGAGCATTTGTGAGTCCAAATGGCATAACCAAGAGCTTAAATAAACCATACCTTGTCAAACAAGTAGTCTTAGCTTCATCACCTTCTGCCACCCTAACCTGCCAGTATCCAGACCGCAAGTCTAGCTTGGTGAAATAGGAAGCCTTTGATAGCCTATCGAACAAGTCAGCAGCATTTGGACCGGGATACTTGTTCTTTACTGTCACTTTGTTCAATGCCCTGAAATCTACACACATCCGCAACACACCATCCTGCTTCTTTTGAAATAAAACAGGAGCACCATAAGGAGCTTTCGATGGCAGAATCAATCCTGCATTTAGCAACTCATCCAACCGTTTTCTCAACTCTGCCAGTTCACATGGCACCATCCGATAAGGTGCTCGAGTAGGAGGTTTTGTACCCGGTTCTAACTCAATCTTGTGATCAATGACCCTTCTAGGAGGAAGCTCATTTGGTAATTCTACAGGCATAACGTCCACAAATTCATCCAATACTGCAGTCACCTCATCCGACACATCAACCACCATATTCGGTTTGATTTAGACCATCGCTGCCAAATAAGTTGTCTCCTCTTTCTTCAAGCCTTTATCAAGCTGTTTTGCTGAAATAATAGCCCCTTTGCTTCTGTCATTTTTATGAGTCCCACAATCTATCTTCATGAAACAAGGATTCTCCTCATCCCTAATTACAATGCCTTTAAGGTGTGGCATCACCATTACCTTGGCCTTTAAAAAGAAATCCATCCCAAGAATGAGATCAAAGTCATCGAGAGGAACTACCATCATGCGACATTTCCCTTTTCAATTGCCCATATTTAAAGTACTCTCAGCCACCCCACAAACTGGCATGACACTTGAGTTCACTGTCTTGATTGTGCTGGTATTGTCCAACAAGTTTAACCCCAACCTATTTACCTCTCTTTTAGCCACAAAATTATTAGTTGCTCCTGTGTCTAACATGGCTCCCACGTTCTGTCCATTAACATACATTAGGTTCTTAAAATCAGCTTATTTTTCACCTGAAATTGCATTGAGCAGTTGCAATGGATTGACTCGAGAGAGACCAGCATCAACATTTTCAGCATCCTCACTGATAATAGCAGTAATCTTCTCATTCTTAGGGCAATCTCTTGCACAACAAAGACTACCACAAATGAAACAGCCCTGCTGTGACTTCGATTTTTTTTATTTTATTTTGGTCCTTCCCATGGTCTTCTCTCTTCTTCTTTTTCTCTTTGTTCTTCCTCTTTTTCCCATCAATAGACTTCTTCTTGTCCGTAGTAGAGATAGAACCAGCCATACGGTAATCAATAAGGCCTTCAGCAGCAGCCATGACAGTAGGTATGTCATTCACACCCTGCCTTCTCAATTCAGCCTGTGCCCAAGCTTGCAAACCTGACATGAAGTTAAATAATTTGTCTTCCTCAAACATGTTTTTGATATCCAGCATCAAAAAACTGAATTCCTTCACATACTCTCCGATTGAACCAGTTTGCTTCAACTTTTTAAGAGAATCTCTTGCCATCCAAGATGTATTGCAGGACAGAAACTGATCCTTTAGTTCATTCTTTAAGGACTCCCATGTTGCAATACTTGGTCTGCCAGCACTAAGATCATCTACCATCCTATAATGTCACCATAATTTTGTATCTCTACTCATGTACATGCTAGTGATAGACACATGCTCTACCTCATGCATCTTTGCAGCCCGAAAATACTGCTCCATGTCCCATAGAAAATTCTCCAATTTTTTAATATTTCAACTGCCATTAAATTGTTTGGGTTCCGACACCTTTATCTTCGGAACAGTCCCTTCCTTTTCAGGATGAACTACTGCTCTTTTCAACAACACAACTTCATCCTCTATGGCACTGAGTCTCTCTCTTTGGCCCTTAATTACTTCAGAATTTTCATCCTCATATTTCCAAACCTGGTCTCCATTTCCTTGAATAGATCTAAAAGTTGGTCTGAATATTCATAATTCTTTCTGCATTCTCGATAGCCAAAGTAGCAAGATCCGAATACCCCTCTGGTGGATCACCAATGAGTTGTTCAAGCCTACTGATTTTTTCATTAGCGTCTGCAAGAGTCATCTTTAGTACAAAATCTGCACCAAGCTTTATAATCGTGCTCTGATATCACTTGTCACGTGCCCACTTTGTGCCTAGAAATTTTTCGCACGTTGGTGCTAGGAACGCCCTGCCTAGCCAGCCAACTTCGTCCCACATACACTGCTAAGTAAGCGTGCAGCACACTGTTGCTACAAATCCCACGCTGCTGTGCACACACACTGCGTGTCATGCATCAACATAGCCTGTCGTTCCTGCCTTTCTGCATACTGCTTGTTGCCTGCCAAACAAATCACGGACACAATGCACTATCTAAACCATACATCATGAGCATCACATAAATACACAAGTAAAACAGTAATTACAGGGGCCCTCCCCTAACCTAACTCAGTTTTATTGCTTAAATTGGGAATTAATGCAAAACTTGTTCACAAATTTACAGTAACAGCCCTAAGTCTCTTTACGATATGTAGCATACACTGAGCTTTTTATACAATGACAGTTGACAAGCCTAACTGCATAGCTTTACTGGCACCAACCAGCCTTAAACACATAAGCAATGGTAGTTTTTTTTTTGGGAAAAACTGTCTTACCAGCCCTTGCCAACTTCCTGATTCAATCTGAAATAAGCCATAACCACATGGTAACTACCTCACATGTGTGAAAGTGTGCTTGTCCTATGTGCCACATATGCATGCACCAACATGTTTTCCCTTGGCTTGGTACCATCATACCAAGCCATGCTTAGTAATCTGCCTATGTCAATCTTTGAGGGTCTAACAGCAAGTATGATAGCAGTTCTAATAGGCTCCCAAGTAAGACATGAATCCGCTATGTATTTGCATCCAATAGGTCATGTTTGTAACTTGTAACTTATTTTTTGAAATCAATAAAAGCTTTGAATCTCTTTTATTACTTTACGATTACTTTACGATGCTATATTAGCTGAGGTTACGACCTACCAGATGTAGTCTAGCTCTATGTTTTGCTGTTAGCTGAGGTTTTAGCCCTCTGGACAGCTCGATAGTTATACTGTTAGCTGAGGTTTCAGTCCTCTGGACAGCTCAATATTTCAGCTCTATGATTTGTTGTTAGTTGAGGTTTTAGCCCTCTGAATAGCTCGATATTTTAAATTGATGTTTTTGCTGTTAGCTGAGGTTTTAGCCCTCTGGACAGCTCGATAATTTCGCTGTTAACTAAGGTTTCAGCCCTCTGGACAGTTCAAAATTTCAGCTCTATGTTTTGCTGTTAGCTGAAGTTTCAGCCCTCTAGACAACTCGATATTTTAAATTGATGTTTTTACTGTTAGGTGGGGTTTTAGCCTTCTGGACAGCTTAATAGTTTTGCTGTTAGCTGAAGTTTCAGCATTCTGGATAACTCAATATTTCAGCTTTATATTTTGCTATTAGCTTAGGTTTCAGCCCTTTGGACAGCTCCATATTTCAGCTCTATGTTTTGCTATTAGTTGAGATTTTAGCCCTTTGGACAACTCAATATTTTAAATTGATGTTTTTACTGTTAACTGAGGTTTTAGCCATCTGGATAGCTCGATAGTTTTGTTGTTAGCTAAGTTTCAACCCTCTGGACAGCTCAATCTTTCAGCTTTATGTGTTGCTGTTAGCTGATGTTTCAGACCTCTGGGTAGCTCAATATTTTAAATTAATATTTTTGTTGTTAGCTAAGGTTTTAGCCCTCTGGACAGCTCGATAGTTTTGCTGTTAGCTGATATTTCAACCATCTGGACAGCTCAATATTTCAATTCTATATTTTGCTGTTAACTGAGATTTCAGCCATCCGAACGGCTCGATATTTTAAATTAATGTTTTTACTATTAACTGAGGTTTTATCCCTCTGAACAACTCGATAATTTTATTGTTAGCTGAGGTTTCAGCCCTCTGGACAGCTCAATATTTCAGCTCTATGTTTTGTTGTTAGTTAAGGTTTCTGCCCTTTAGACAGCTCGATATTTTAAATTAATGTTTTTGCTGTTAACTGAGGTTTTAGCTCTCTAGACAACTCGATAGTTTTGCTGTTAGCTGAGGTCTCAGCCCCTTAGACAGCTCGACTAATTTTGTTAAGGTTTCAACTTCCTGAACAACTTCATATGCTCTGGAAAGTACTACATGTGAGTTGCTATTTATGCGCTCGCAAAAGGTACTACCTGTGAGTTGTTGCTATTATTGAGCTGAACTATTATTATTGAGTTCTTATCTGTTGCTTTTACAATATACGAACTATGACTTGCGAGCTACGTCGCATCAAAATCAGCAACTTCTAAAGCTCCCATCAGGTACTATTACCGCTGATATTACTTATTTATCATTTAACATCTCGGTTTGCATGAAATTTAAAAGACTTGAAGAAGTAAATTTATCCAAAGAAAACTCGCAACAAGGCGAATTGGTTCAACAATGATAACTCGAAATGAGGCGTAGATATTCATTACAGGTGATTTTACGGAGCGAGCTTTGGCAACCTCTTTCTAAGCAGCTCCAGCTTCCTCTTTGCCTTGTTCAATTCTTCACTCTTAAGGAACTTGATAGTTAAATCTGACTCCACCACTGCATGAGTACTTTCCTCATAGGTCAGAACATCCTCAGCCTCATCCATAGCTTCCTCAGCATTCAATAGCTTGGCTTGAAGGACTTGCTCTGTTCTTTATGATCTCTCAGTTTCTACTATCGTGAACGGGAGCTCGTCAGACAACTTTCTCAAGCTCTTTCTTCTCCTCGAGAACGTGAAGTTCCAACTACTTCATCGCTCCCGTAGCGGTTTGAAATACAGCAAATAAACACTTAACCCAGATAATCACCACAAATCAAGCAATGAGAAAAAATCTGAAAAGGCAGCACAACAGATAGTAACATCAACTTTTACCAGTGGGCTTTAGCTCTCAGTCCGAAGATCGCACTTAGAGTTGAGGGACTAATGTTGTGGGTATGGGCTACATAAATGGTCTGGTAAAAGCCCAATAAACTGATTCAGAGGGTTGATCCAATAGACAAAGACCCTAGCTCTCTATAAATCTAACTCGCAGGATTGAGCTCTTAGGCCACCAATCAACCTGGATCCACCTTCAGCTCACGACATTGATGTGTCAGCTCACTAAGCTCGTGCTGGATAATTTTCTAGAAGCTTGTGACGATCAAATCTGAGAAAGAGTCAGACTTACTGATTTTGTGCTAACCAAATCTCTACTGTTCCTGACCCAGAAAAGTAGTTAAGGCAGTGATGACCATGCTGGAGCATTTAATGCAGTTTGGGCCATGTCAGAACAGTTAATGTAATTGTTGTTTCTTTAACGTATATTACACTCAATTGTAAACTCTCCCTCTATAAATATGGGTGAAATCCTTTGTAAAAGAGGGAGAACTCATTTTTTAGTGATATCATCACTCTGCCAAAATATATTCAGAGTGACCCGTGGACGTATGCATCATTGCTGAACTACGTAAAAACCTCTTTGCACTAATTGTTCTTCCTCTATTTTCTCTTTAGTTTGTTTTATTGCTCTCTAATTGTAGGTATTGGACCTAGAATCTCCGATCGACCAAGAATTAACGTCGACAGGTTTTAACTGGGTTCGAACCCAGATGAAACCAGAAGGGTTCATTTGTGTTTGAACCCAGATGAATTCAGTTGAGTTCGAACGTAGATGAGGCTTTATTTAGATCTCTCAACTGAGTTCGAACCCAAATGATGGTTTATCATCATCTGGGTTTGAACCTAGTTAAAGGTTAGATGCTTGATGATGTTTGACGATTTTTTATAATTGATTTTTGATGATTTTTGGGTTTCCATGTGTGCTTGATGATGTTTGATGATTTTTTTCAATCTTTATGGGTTTATTGATTGATGTTGTTCAATGTTGGTTCATTGATTTATTGTTATTCATCTTTGGTATATTGATTGTATTGTTGGTATATTCATCTGTAATGGTTGTGGTTGTTCATTGCTGATAGTAGGGTTGTGGGTCTAAAGGTTGATGATGACGATGTAATGGTCGGTGGAGATCCAAATTGGATCTCCAATTATTTATTTTTTATTAATTTATAAATTTTATTTTAAAATATTATTTCATAATTATTTTATTTTTAAATTAAAATGTGAGGGTTAAAAGTGTCTTTTTACTTGTTATCTAATTTTTCTATTAATTTTGTAACAGATGAGAGATTTTAAAAATAAAATTATATAAGGGAAAATGAATAACCTATGAAAAGTGAGGTGTTTTTTTTTAAGATTTTCTCTTTCCTAAATTGTAGTGATCAAATTATATGTAAATTGAGAACCCCAACACTATATAAAGGGAACCTTATGCATGTATAAGACATGATTGATAGGATCCTCCCAGACTTCTATCTTGAGTTCGAGAAGATCTTATGATATGCTGAAAAACTGGTATACGATTCTAAATTTTTTTTTTATAGAAATCATTTGAAAATTTAATAATACATAAGGTGGTTTAATAAAAATATTAGTAATATAACTATTGTTTAACCAATAATTTCACCCTGTAATATTTGAAATAAACATTTACGAAAAATATTTCAAATATAAGTAATATCATATAAAACAAACTTGTTTTCATATGAGAACATAACTATAAAGTAGGTTGATATCATTTTCAAACCAAATAGTCAAAATATAAGCAACACTAACAAGAAATCAAATATTTTATAATATTAAAGTGATAAGTATATACATACAAACCTAAATGCGATGTAATACACAAAATATATATAATATTAAAATATCATTTCTTAACGTCATGTGATTGAGTGACCCACTTCTTCCTATTTGGAGATTTCTTTTGAAACTCGACAGCTATCTGCAAATTTTTTTATAAAATATAAAGGGGTTAGCACTAACGCTCAGTGAATGAATATACTTTCAAAAACTAAATAAATCATTTTCAATAATAATTAACATATATAACATAAGGTTGATAATAAATAAAATCTCGATGATCCATATTCAATCGTATTTGAAAATAATATTGTAATTACATGTCATGTCTTGGTAAAATATAAACACTTATCCGACTCATTTCTGTTTACTAATAAAAACTCGATCTACATCAATTTAGTATCCAGGGAAATCTTTTATACATGATGGAAATACTTAACACACACGCAGAGTTAGGGATAACATCTGTCATATACATGCTGGATGACTCAATGACCTCTCAAACATATGTCATACACATGTTGGATGACTCAATAACCTCTCAAACATATGTCATACACATGTTGGATGACTTTATAGGACTTACACACTGAAGCTTGCTTGACCATTAAAGGAGAAGGTACAATTGTAGCGTTCTTAAAATTTCATTTCATTTGTTTCTTAACTCAAATAATTTTCATATTTGTTTACTAATAAAAGCTCCAATACTAAAATTATATGGTGGAGATACTTAATACACATGTAGAGTTAGGGATAACATCTATCATACATATACTGGATGACTCAATGACTCCTCAAACATATGTCATACACATGCTAGACAATTCTTTAGGACTTACACACTAAAGCTCGCTTGACCATTAGAAGAAATAGTACAATCATAGTGTTCTTAAAATATCATTTTATTTGTTTTTTAACTCAAATGATTTTCATATGTAAATTTGTAACATTCAATTTCTAAATAAAAATATACTTATCATCAATAAATATTTTAAAATCAAATCATAAATCATAGTATATAATTAATAAATCAATTAACTAATTAAATAATTTTATTCTAAGAACAATTAAATAAATGAAAGCTAAATTTTAAATAATTTAAAACAACTCAATTCAATTGAAATAAACAATCTAAGAAATTAATTATTTAACAAATAATTTATTTATAATAATCCATAAATAACCAAATCTAAAAATATAGATAATCATAAAAATTAATTCAATTTAAATAAAAACAACTCACTCACTATTTGGTGTCAGACTCTATTTGGAACCATTAGCACCCAAATTATTTTCGATTTCTTTTCCACATAAAAATAACACAAAAACCTATTTAAAATTTATTAAAAAAAGAAAATTAAATATGAAACTGAAATAATTTCACACCAAAAATCTGCTTCCAAATATTTCTCTTTTCTTGTTCACGATCCTCTTCTTCTTATTCTCTCTCTCTCTCTCTCTCTCTCTCTCTCTCTTTTTCTCTTGTTTTGCTATATAAGTCTGTTATGTGTGTGATTTGCTTCTCGTTTTCATAGTTTCTATATATATTCAGGCTTAAATGATATTGTCCTTTTTTTATAAAAAAATTTGCTAGAGGTCACATAACTGTTTTTAAAAAAAAAAAAAAAAAAAAAAAATTTATCACATTTCTTTCACAACCATCCCTCTCTTATTTGTTTATTACTTTTTTTTTTTTTTTTCTTGTCTCAATGGGCCACCAATTTCCAAATTTTAAAATTTATTATCATTATTTTATTTCCATAGACACGACCTACCATTTATCACTTGTAAATTTGCATTTTGTATCTCATCTTTTACTATGAGTTTTTTCCTTTTACACCCAACTTTCTTGATTTCTTCGATTATGTATGTGATTTGCTTCTCATTCTCATAGTTTTTCTACATATATTCCGACTTGAATGATACTACCCTTTCTTTATAAAAAAATTTGTCATAGGTCACATAATTGCCTTTTTTTTAATAAAAAATTTATCGCATTTCTTCCACAACCACCCCACTCTCTTTTGTTTATTATTTTTTATTTTTCTTGTCTTAATCGACCACCATTTCTAAATTTAAAATTTATTATTATTATTTTATTTCCATGGACAAGACCCATCAATTTATCACTTATAATTTACATTTTGCACCTCACCTTTTATTATGGTCTTTTTCTTTTTATACTCAACTTTTTTTATTCCTTTTAAAAATGTTCTGCAAAAGGATATTTATTCATAAACTTCTTTATTTCTAAAACTTGATTCGGACCAAATTAATAACAATAAATTAGATTTCAATTAATTTCTTAGGTCCACTTGAATTGAGGTCTTACAATGACCACCCAATGATATAAAAACCTTAGTAGAAACTTTGCTAAATTATAGTCTTCTTCTCTAAAAATAACATAACCGTGGACGTGGACGTAGACATCGTTTAAAGGACCGAATCACATTAAAAATTGTCTCCTATCTCCATTTACTTTTCTTGCATCATTTTCATTGTTCTCACTCTCTATACTTGCATCCATTCTTTCATAATTTGTATTCAATTTACATCGATTCATCTGTTGATCGATATTTAACATCAATAAAATTATTCATATTTATTATTTAAATATATTAATATATATATTTTTTTATATTTTAAAATGAGAATATTAGCTGTTTGTATTATTTCTCAATCTTGACATTTAATATGGTATAATTTTTATAAAAGAAATATGAAAATAATTAAATATATTGAAGTTGAAGCTAAACTGCTAGTACCGGAGAAAAGCTTTGGCGCATTTTTTGGGTATATCAAATTAATAAAATCTAATTTTTTAATGTTTAATGAAAACAGATGCATCAAATTTTTATAAGGCTTACCTTAGTAACTAAGAATGGACATTAACTTGACCAACTCGACCTAATTCATATTAACATAAGATTAGGTTACAAAAATCCAAAGAATAATGGTTTGTTTACTTCACTTGGAGGAATCAGAATAGAAATCGAAATGATCTGAAATCGGAATGACTTGGAATCGGAATGAAGTATCAAAATCAGAATAAGTTGTTTACTTCAACTGTAACAATCGGAATCGGAATCAGCAGTATTCCCATTAAGCTGTTTACTTTACTTTGAAATCGGAATGAATTAATTATAAGTTATAAAAATGTCCTTAATTAAAATTATGGATTAATTACAATGTACAAAATTTTGTTTAAAATGTTAGTGTGATCTTTTTATCTTGTAATTTGTCATTATAAGCTAAAAAAAAATAAAAAATAAAAAATTCTTAACAATTTGACAATATTATTGTAAGTATTTTGTGTATTTATTATTTTCTTTTTAGAAGAATATATTATGTATTTATATGGTAAATCAAATCATTTTTTTTAATTATATATAAAATATTACCTAAACTTTCTTAACCATGTTATTGTAATATTCTTCAATTGAAATCAAAATTTTAGTACTAACTGTAAATTATTTCTTATAAAATATAACATTTTGCACTAACACATTTTTTTATGAAAACTTATAGCATATGTAAATATTTATATTTATAAATATAAAACAACCAACTACACTTTCATTTATAGCATATGTAAGAAGGGTATAAGGGACATTTTAACTTGACAAAGAGAATGAGAATGAGATTCCCAAGTGGGTTGGAGGGAATGAGATTCCCATTCTTCAACCCCAAATTGATGTGGGGTTCACACTTTCATTCCCATTACGGAATGAATTTTAAGCAAGTAAACAATATCAATCAATCTCATTCCTGATTCTCATTCCTCGATCCATGAAGTAAACACACCCTAAATTTTATTCTTGGGTTTCCTCCAATATCGGACTGTTGGTGACTATAACAATAATCTTTGTTCTTTGAGTCCAGTATTGACTTGATAGCGGGTCAAAACCTAACACACTGGTAATTTGATAGCAGATGAAATAACCCAATAATAAATTTCTTCTCTAGGTTACATGACATAGTTTCAGATTACTAATGACTCAAAGAATAATTATTGTTCATCGGATTACTTGACCTAATATTGAGTTACGACCTGATCCAAAGAATAAATTTGTTTTTGGGTCAGGTAATGACCTGATATCGCGGGTCACAAAACTAACCCAAAAATTTTATTTAACGAAAGGATTCATTTATTTTTTTCATCATATTTTGATGCATAATTGCGAGTAAATTTAAAATTCTTTTCAAGTTAAAATTAGTGGACTTCCTATCATTTGTAACAAAATTTTTTTTGTATTTCTTAAAAAGTCTTCCCATCTATTTGACACCTTGTTTGTACATATATCCTTCTAATAAGAGATTATCACAGCTAATTATAAATGTTACATAGAGCAAACAAATATAAACAAAACGTGTGTCAAAGGCCGCTGATGCAGTCAGTTAAAGTTCGAGCTGCCCCTTGTTACTATGGTAAGGTTCAACACCTTTTTTCTTACCATTTTCATCCCCTCTCCCCTACCTTAAAAGCAGCCAAAAAAAAAAAGGGAACAATCCAAAGACCATTTTATGCCACCGCACAACTATAATTTATACAAAAATTACAAGAAACGTTAAAACAGCGAGAACCAAGTAATTAAGGCCATTGCAAAGAGGGGTGGCAGCATCATTACCGTGGTGTCCGTGGTCATTGCGGTGCTGCGCGCCACCTGCAGCTCCAGCTGCATACAGAGGAATAACAGCTCCACCCATGAATGGTGTTTTATCGCCATGTGCTCCTTCTCCACCAGGGTGACCACCTTCACCTCCACCAGTGTGACCGCCTTCACCTCCACCAGCGTGACCGCCTCCACCACCATGACCACCACCTCCCCCACCTCCCCGTCTGTTTACTGATACCACGTGTTTGGATCCAACTTCAATCAATAATCTTTCTTGCACTATTTCTTTGTTTCTCTCAATTTGTTGCTGATCAAATTCTACATAATTGTGCATACCACACATGTAAAGTGATGATCATTAACCTTCTGTTTAATTTTCATTTAATTTATTAAAAAAAAGGGAAAACATATTTTTACTAAACAAAAAAATTCGTAGTTTCTCATCATCTATTTCTTAGATTGGTCAGCTTATCCAACAGTCAATTTCAAGAATTGTTTTTAAAATTAATTTGAAACATTCGCAGACATGCACTTAAAATTTTTTTGAAATGATTCGAGCCTATCCTAAGACTATGACTTGAGGAGCTAAGTAAAATATAATTTTTATTTCAATAGCAATCCGTGTGATTGATGAACATTCTCTAACATTTGTTACGGGATTGGACAATCCTTGCCGCCCAGTCAGAGCCTAATAAATTTATGGAAAAATTTCACTTCAGTTTTTATATTTTGATAAAATATCACCTTTTTACTCATGAATACATTTTTAGCCTCAATCATTTCAAAAATTTGATAAATTTATCAAATTGCTCATTCCATCAGTTACCCAGTTAATCAAACTCAACGGTGGAAAAGATATTTTAATCTTTTAATACCACTTGTTATATAAAATTAATAAAAAAATCAATTAATAAACCATCCATCAAAATCATGATGAATGGTATAGAGATTTAATGAAAGATTATTAAAAAAATTTTAATTATAAAATTATAAAACAAAAAATATATAAAAATAAAAGGTCAATGGATCTCTACATTCTATCTCTGGGATGGATGATAGAGATAAACAATGCTAAAAAAAATGAAAAGAAGAATTAAAAAGAAAAATGAAAACCAATGAAAAAGTAAAAAATAAAATAAAATGATTGAGTGTATTTTATTCTCTGCACATATTCCGTAACAGTTGATTGTTAGTTTTCTTTGTCTGATGAGTTTTCGATATTTCAGGGATAATGGAGATTAAAAATGTATTTACGAGTAAAAGTATTATTTCACCGCATGGACTAAATTATATTTATCAACCCGACCGACCTACAAATAAAAATAGTTCCGTGTAGAACTTCCTCGCTGCTTCCACAAGCAAAGAATATGGCTTTATTGCATTTGGGACCTCAAAAAAGGAGTGATGTTGTGGACAAGAATAATTTTTTATATTATTATTATTAAAAAAAATAATTCTTTATATATTACCTTTTTTAAGAAAAAAAATCTTTATGTATTACTTTTGTAAACAAGAGTAAATCTATAGTTTACCACTATCATTGTTCATATAATTAATTAGTTAATGTTTTAATACAATTTTTGTTCATTACCCTCCTTTCTATTTTATCTGATTGGTGGAGCTACTAAATACAGCAGATCCCTGTTCAACGCTAATCAATTTTATTTTTATTAAGTTTTTTTTTTTTTTACCACGACCATGATTATTTATTTAATAAGCTTTTTAGGAAATTTAAATAAATTTATCATATGGTACATTAAAACAATCATTCTAACATTTTCACTTCACCTTATATCATGACAATGAAGTTGATATGAATAGGATAGGTATCAGCTGAACTAAAAAACAATGGTGATATAAATAATATGTAATTATTCAATCACTACATTAATTAGAATAAAAAGTGTTAGGATAATAGTTAGAAATGTTGTATTACTCCAAAATTTATATATTTATATTTTTATTCCTTTTTTTTTTAATAAAAAGAACAGAAATTAATATAAACCATAGTGTCAAGATTGGTATCATGAAGCGATTTCTTGTTCTTTTACTACACTGTTAAGATCGGTAGCTACTGGCACTATCTTCCTGGAAATAAAATGATATATTTATGTTCTTGAATTCATGATTAGACAAGTTAGGTTTTCGCTTCTAAATATTCTAATCATGAAGGAAAAAATGACATTAAAATTAAAATTGAGCAACAATTTCTTATGCATGTTATATATTATAATGATAGAATTCAAAACATGGTTAACCTGGAGTCTAAATAAATTAAGTTGAGAAACAGAGTCATGATCAGATAAGTTGAAATAATCTGAGCGTACATGCTTAAGAAAAAAAAAAAACATGTCAACTATGAAAACAAAGTAAAAGAAGAGGATTACCTGTAAGCAAGATATTTTTGAGGAAAACTGGAAAAGCAGGAAGAAGATGAAGCTGGAGCGAGAGCATTAAATAGAACAGTCCCAATTTTCGAAATCCCATTTTAATCAGTCGCTTCTCAATTGTTGAATAAGCAGAGCCTTGTATTGGTCGTTTACTCGTTTAATGTCGGTCACACATTCTTTGATCAAAATGGTGAAAAGGAATATAATCAAGTTGTGAAGTATTTCGAAGAAATAAATAAATATATAAAGTTGTGTTCATATTGCAGATGCTTATGAAGCAATCTCTTATAGGGTTTGTAACATACTGGCTGACACCTATAATAATGCTTTGGTTAAAGTCAATAACTCAAGCTTGTCAGTTGTCACGTCTCACTATCTATGGAGGATTGGGCTTGCTTTGCTAGGCTTGGATTTGGGTCTTTCCTTCGAAACAATTCTGAAGCCAAGGCCACATTAAATTGTGGATTAGACTTTTTTTTTAAAGAAATTGTGGATTGGACTTATAATAGCAAAATTAATTAGAGAAAATGAAGAAAATGGCGCCTTTGGGAGTGACACCCTCAAAAGTAACATTTTTATTTTTTATTATTAATAAAAGACATTGAAATAACGAAAATGCTCTTAATGAGTATTTTTTGAAATCAATCCCAACCTATAGGTTGGGAATCTCAACTCCGAGGTTGAGAATCCTAAATAGAAAAAAAAAGTATGAATGGACAAAAATACTCTTAATAAGTATTTTTTGAAATCAATCTCAACCTATAGGTTGAGAATCTTAACCCTAAGATTGAGAATCTCAAATAGGATTGAATATCTAAGGTTATGATTCTCAACTTTTAGGTTGGGATTCCCAACCTAAAGATTGAGAATCCTAACCTTAGATGTTTATTTTATTTAAGTTTGGGATTCCCAACCTTAAGGTTGGAATTCTCACCTTCGAGGTTGAGATTCTCAATCTCTAGATTGGGAATCTCATCGTTAAAGTTGAGATTTCAAATATAAATATTGAATCAAGGTTTAGGTTGGGATTCTTAACCTTTAGGTTGGGATTCCCAACCTGAAGGTTGAGAATGTCAACCTCAATGTTCAATTACATATATTTCGTAATTAAATAAATTTATGAGGATGTTTCGTAATTTTAGAAAATATCTTTGAGGGCGCTTTTTACCCAAGAAGCGTCCTCAAAGATATTTTTTAAAATTATAGAATTGCATTTTAATTTTCTGAATTATCAAAATTGGCCTTATTATTATTTTTTTGAAAATTCTAGATGAAATTCGTAATTAAACAAAATTTTGAGGTTATTTCGTAATTATAATATTTATTATAGAGGACGCTTCTTGGATTTTCAAAATTTACAGAATTACACTTTTAGTTTTCTGAATTATCAAAACGGATCTTATTATTATATTTTGAACAAAATTACCCCTCACATTCATTCAATATCAAAATCCATAATCTCCCATAATTCATCAACATCATCATCTCCCACAACAACAACAACATTATCAAATCATTAATAAACAAACAAACAAACAAACAAACAAACAAAAAAGAAATCTGGTTCTGGGTCGCAAACCCAGAACCATATCCGGTTTTGGGTCGCGAACCCAGAACCATATCTTGTTCTGGTCAGCGACGAACCCGGGCTCGTCGCCGACCAGAACCGTCTGGTTCTGGGCTCGTCGTCGAGCCCAGAACCATATGGTTCTGGTTCGCGACCCAGAACCATCGCGAACCAGATCCAACTCAGGAAAAAAAAAAGAAAGAAGAAGAAGAAGAGAGGGAGGAGGGATGGGAATGATGGGTTAGGGCATTTTAAAGAGAGAATGAGAGGAAAAAGTTTGATGGGGTGGAAATTTTAGAGAGAGAATCAGAAATGAGGTGGGTCACTGGAGGGAAAAACTATGGTAAGTGGTAATTAGCTGGACTATTAAGGGTATTTTGGTCCAAAAAGAATCATGCTGCAGGGAATTGAAAAAAAAAGGGTAATATCCCAAAGGGTTATCAAAAAAATGTTAGATTTGGTTAAAACCCAATTAATTATTTGTCTAGTGTTTGGTCCTTGGTGCAAGTAAGCGACTGATTATGAGTAATCTCCATGACTCTATTGTTGAGTCATAATCATAAATCTCTTTTTTAAGTTATGTGAAACTAACCTGTGTGGTTATTTTCACATAACCAACCAAGGTGAGTCGTGTGTTCTTAATTTCTTTATAAATTTCTCTATGTGCTACGAATTAGATTTGTAAAAATTAAAAAACGTAAAAATTATAATAATTTATAAATTTTAGTTCAAAATATTAATAACTTTATTTTTTTTAAGAAGTGATCATAAGTTTTTTATTCTAAGACAATTTTAATAATTTCATTTTATTATAATATTTTGTTTTTTCAATTTTAATTTGACCTAGAAACTAATTTAAACCACCTTTGTCAAATTCATTTCTAGCTCAATCCATGGTGCATCAAATATATAACTGCATTAATTCTAATCTACTCTAATTAAATAAGACGACAAAATGTACAGGTTTAGTGCATGCGACAATAACCATCTTGTCAACCTAGGATTGCTATATATTTTTTTATATATTCTTTCGATTCTCATGATGAACTGATTTTACGAATGCCAATTACAATTTATGGATCATCAAATACACGTATAAAATTTTGACTTACACACACACACACACATATATATATATATATATATATATTTCTTTTCTTCTTGGCGCACATTGACATAATAAATCCAATGCTTCAATTATCATTCATTAAATTTACTTACTTTCATTTATTTGACTTAATCATCCATCATTTATATACAATTAATGACTCATATCTAATGCACCGACTTAATTAATTTTAGTGTATATTGAGATAAAAATTATTATTATTATTATTATTATTATTATTATTATTATTACCTTATTGCGTGATGATATAATAAAATTATTGTCTTAATTATCATCCGTTAGATTTTACTTATTTTCACTTGTTTTGATTTAATCAACAACTATTTATATATAATCAATGACCCACATCTACTGCACTAACTTAATTAACTTTAAGTACACACTAAAGTGAAAATTATTATATATATAATTTAATATGTTAAAATTAATTGAAACATTAACTCGAATTTAATTAAAATTTATTTTTAGATATTGTTAAATTTAATAATGTTAGCTTCAATGTTCATAATGTGTAATTTTGATGGTCACAAACAATTGATTAGGAGGTTAGAGGACTAACATGTTCATTGATGTGTACATAGAAATTGAAAGAGCTTCAACGTGCTTTTGTGTTGGCCTTCTTTACATCATATAATTAGGTGTAATCCTTTGAAAGTTCATCTTAGTAAATATAAATTGCTATTAGGAAGCTGTTCCGGGAAAACTTATTCATATAAAATATTGCTTTATTGCATTTGGGAGCTCAAAAAAGGAGTGATGTTTGTGGACAAGAATAATTTTTTATATTATTAAAAAAAGAATAATTCTTTATATATTACCTTTTTTTAAGAAAAAAAAATCTTTATATATTACTTTTTTAAACAGGAGTAAATCTATAGTTTACCACTATCATTGTTCATATAATTAATTAGTTAATGTTTTAATACAATTTTTGTTCATTACCCTCCTTTCTATTTTATCTGATTGGTGGAGCTACTAAATACAGCAGATCCCTGTTCAACGCTAATCGATTTTATTTTTATTATTATTATTTTTTTACCACGACTATGATTATTTATTTAATAAGCTTTTTAGGAAATTTAAATAAATTTATCACATAGTACACTAAAACAATCATTCTAACATTTTCACTTCACCTTATATCATGACAATGAAGTTGATATGAATAGGATAGGTATCAGCTGAACTAAAAAACAATGGTGATATAAATAATATGTAATTATTCAATTACTACATTAATTAGAATAAAAAGTGTTAGGATAATAGTTAGAAATGTTGTATTACTCCAAAATTTATATATTTATTCCTTTTTTTTAATAAAAATAACAGAAATTAATATAAATCATAGTGTCAAGATTGGTATCATGAAGCGATTTCTTGTTCTTTTACTACACTGTTAAGATCGGTAGCTACTGGCACTATCTTCCTGGAAATAAAATGATATATTTATGTTCTTGAATTCATGATTAGACAAGTTAGGTTTTCGCTTCTAAATATTCTAATAATGAAGGAAATGACATTAAAATTAAAATTGAGCAACAATTTCTTATGCATGTTATATATTATAATGATAGAATTCAAAAGATGGTTAACCTGGAGTCTAAATAAATTAAGTTGAGAAACAGAGTTATGATCAGATAAGTTGAAATAATCTGAGCGTACATGTTTTTTTTTTAAAAAAACAAAATAAATACATGTCAACTATGAAAACAAAGTAAAAGAAGAGGATTACCTGTAAGAGAGATATTTTTGAGGAAAACTGGAAAAGCAGGAAGAAGATGAAGCTGGAGCGAGAGCATTAAATAGAACAGTCCCAATTTTCGAAATCCCATTTTAATCAGTCGCTTCTCAATTGTTGAATAAGCAGAGCCTTTTATTGGTCGTTTACTCGTTTAATGTCGGTCACACATTCGCTGATCAAAATGGTGAACAGGAATATAATCAAGTTGTGAAGTATTTCGGAGAAATAAATAAATATATAAAGTTGTGTTCATATTGCAGATGCTTATGAAGCAATCTCTTATAGGGTTTGCAACACACGACTGACACCTATAATCTTTGGTTAAAGTCAATAACTCAAGCTTGTCAGTTGTCACGTCTCACTATCTATGGAGGATTGGGCTTGCTTTGCTAGGCTTGGATTTGGGTCTCTCCTTCGAAACAATTCTGAAGCCAAGGCCACATTAAATTGTGGATTAGACTTTTTTTTTTAAAGAAATTGTGGATTGGACTTATAATAGCAAAATTAATTATTTGTCTAGTGTTCGGTCTTTGGTGCAAGTAAGCGACTAATTAATAATTATGAGTAACCTCCAGGACTCTATTGTTGAGTAATAATCATAAATCTCCTTTTTAAGTTATGTGAAACTGACCTGTGTGGTTATTTTCACATAACCAACCAAGGTGAGTCATGTGTGTTCTTAATTTCTTTGTAAATTTCTTTATGTGTTACGAATTAGATTTGTAAAAATTAAAAAACGTAAAAATTGTAATAATTTATAAAATTTAATTTAAAATATTAATAACTTTATTTTTTTTAGAAGTGATTATAAGTTTTTTATTCTAAGACAATTTTAATAATTTCATTTTATTAAAATTTTTGTTTTTTCAATTTTAATTTGACCTAGAAACTAATTTAAACCACCTTTATCATGTTCATTTGTAGCTCAATCCATGGTGCATCAAATATATAACTGCATTATTTCTAATCTACTCTAATTAAATAAGACGACAAAATGTACAGGTTTAGTGCATGCGACAATGGTGGGAATTGGGATTCTTCAAGTTTAATCATCTCACTCAATTGTTTAGGGCCTAATCCATCCGGCCCATAACCATCTTGTCAACCTGAGATTGCTATATATTATTTTATAGGGATATTTGTAAAAACCCCCCTGAAAATCAAAATAATAAGAAAATACCCCCACTTTTTAAAATATTAGGTAAATTACCCCCCACCATTAAAATCCGTACAAACCGTTAGACATTCCATCCACAATTGTTAAAAGTCCAAAATGCCCTCAATTTTGATAAGTTGATGAGAAAAATATTATGAAAAAACCCCCCTGAAAAGCAAAATAATTGAAAAATACCCCCCCAAATTGAGGGTATTTTGGACTTTTAAACAATTATGGATGGAAATCTTTAACGGTTTGTACGGATTTTAACGGTAGGGGGTAGTTTACCTAATATTTTAAAAAGTGGGGGGTAGTTTACCTAATATTTTAAAAAGTGGGGGTATTTTCTTATTATTTTGATTTTCAGGGGGGTTTTTACAAATATCCCTATTTTATATATTCTTTCAGTTCTCATGATGAACTGATTTTACGAATACCAATTACAATTATGGATCATCAAATACACGTATAAAATTTTGACTCACACACACAAACATATATATACATATATATATATATATATATATTTCTTTTCTCCTTGGTGCACATGAACATAATAAATTCGGTGCTTCATTAAATTTACTTACTTTCATTTGTTTTAACTTAGTCATCCACCATTATGTACAATCAATGACTTACATCTAATGCACCTACTTGATTAATTTTAGTGTATACTAAGATAAAAATTATTATTATTATTATTACCACCTTAGTGCGTGATGATATAATAAAATCATTGTCTCAATTATCATCCGTTAGATTTTACTTATTTTCACTTGTTTTGATTTAATCAACAACTATTTATATATAATCAATTACCCACATTTAATGCACTGATTTAATTAATTTTAAGTACACACTAAAGTTTATTATATATATAATTTAATATGTTAAAATTTATTGAAACATTAACTTGAATTTAATTAAAATTTATTTTTAGATATTGTTAAATTTAATAATGTTAGCTTCAATGTTCATAATGTGTAATTTGATGGTCACAAACAATTGATTAGGAGGTTAGAGGACTAACATGTTCATTGATGTGTGCATAGAAATTGAAAGAGTTTCAACGTGCTTTTGTGTTGGCCTTCTTTACATCATATAATTAGGTGTAATCCTTTGAAAATTCATTTTAGTAAATATAAATTACTATTAGGAAGTTCGTCCGGGAAAACTTATTCATATAAAAATACGTATTATGTCAACATGCGTCTAATCATTTATTTTTAATACAAAGATTTTAAAAAATAATAAAATTAGAATATATTGTAAAGAGATTTACAATATTGGATTGAAATTTAGATTCTCTTTTATCTAAATTTACCCTAATTCTGTTTCAAAGTCAGTAATTAATTGTTAGTAAAACATGAATAAAAATTGAGCAAATCCTAACCGCATTAATATTAACATTATCATCTTGTTGGTGCAAATTTATTAAGTTTCGATATGCAATTTATTAAGTTAATTTCAATAAAATTTCAATTCTATTTCAAAAATAAATAAATAAAGTATTATTGTATCGCAAAATATCTAAAATCTAAATACAACTTAGATGAGGGAAATATCTTCTACTGGAGTTGAATTATCTCCTATTATATTAGAAATCACTAATAAAAAACCTTAATTATTTCGGTGAAACAAAACGGTGTGGTTGACTTAGAATGGCAATTTTCATTGATAAAGCGATTCCTTTACACCATGTATCCAATTTTATTACAACAAGCAATACCAAGACAGCTCCTTACACGTGCAACTTATTTCATACCAACGCCAAATAAAGCAAAAGCACACATTTGAAATTTCGAATCAAGCACAAAATGAGCGTCAAACTAAGGCTTGTATGCAAGACCTGCCTTAATCTTTTGAATTGTAGCAACATCTGTGTTGAAAGCTTTGGCAAGGATATCATCACTAATGCCGGTGGCAAACACTGTCAGAGGAACCGATACAGTTCCGGAATTGGCACTGCCGAAAGCTGAGATAGCTGTTGCTGAATACTTGGCATCAGCATTGTATTGGTAGTGCACTAGTCCCTTAGGGAACACAAACAAGTCCCCAGCTTGGAGGTTTTGAACAAAGAGTTTGTTGGTTGTGTCAACAAAGCCAACCTCAAGATAACCTTCAACAAGAAACAAAAGTTCGGCGGAGCGAGGGTGAGTGTGAGGTGGGTTGACACTTCCATTTGGGAACTGGAGAACAGCCATGGATACACTTTGGCCATTTAGAGCAGGAAACTCTGCCATGGCAGCTTTTGTAACCTTGAAAGTTGGTGGAGGATACGCAAGGATTCCACGCAGTCCACTGTAAGTGAAAAAACTTCCGTCTGTAGAGTTTGAGTTGGGTGGGGGTATGAAGTCTGTTAAGATATCTGGGTCACCTGCATTAGCCATCCAAGCAGCAGTTGCAAAGACGAGTACAACAAAGATTAACTCTGAATCTTTGAACGAAGCCATTACTTGTTGGTTAATGATAGAAAGTTTTTGTAATTGATCATGAAAATATCTTGCATTTAGTTGCGGATTTATATGAATTACGTTAGTCGATTGCGATATACACAAAGAATGAGCTTCTTTTCTTTCTCTTCGACTACATGTAAATAGACAACGCTGGGGACAACTAAATGGTGAAAGCGAAAAGACAATTTGTTTTTCTCGTTATGCCCTCCATTGGTGTGTATGTATACATCAATTAGCTGGATTACAGCTTTTCGAAGTCTTAGATACTTCGCCTTTATATATATTCCCATAAGTGTTTACTAAATTCTTTTCCAATATTCATCAAATTAATAACTTCCATCGGACTTAGTTGACCATCCTAAGGTCTACATGCTTGAAATTATCAATAGTTTATTTTTTTTTTCAAAGAAATTATCTACATGAATGGTGAAATTTCATCTCCTCCATTCTTCATGCAGTTTACCGAAGACAGCCCTTTAAGCTATTTTCATGGAAAAAATTTGACCCTTTCTTTTTTTATTTTGAAATGGATTGAGATTCTTTCTAATCTTTGTTGTCAACCTAAAATTGATAATATAAAACTTTGCATTTAAAAATAAACAATAAATCTCAACTATGGATTGTGTAAGCAGTGTTGATGTATATCAATGTGGCTAATGTGAATAATGCTCCTCATCAATAGGAATGTGTACACTCCTCATCAGAGGAGTCGACACTTCTCCAGCTCAGCTCCTCGTTAGAGGAGTCAACACTTCTCTAATGAAGAGCAGCCAATGCTAATGGGCTCGATGAAGGTGGAATTTATTTTTTTAAAATTAATTTTTCCTAAAATGGAACATGAGTAATTTTTTGTTTAGTGAAGGACAATTTTGTCCTATACAAAGAGGGAAGAAATAGTTAAAGTTACTTTATTGTGAGTGTAAAGATTTTTTACTGTCCTTTATTGTGAACGTTATTTATATTGGCTTAATTCCATAATAAAACCTTCTTTATTTACATTTTTTCTTAGTTGCCGGCATAATAAAGATTCAAGCATATTAATGAACTCCAAGAGAATGGATCATAAGGTAAATACTTTGCATGGTTCTTAAACTCTTGGAAGAATTTAAGAAAGCACATTATTAAGAATTTAATTTGATCATGTAACAAAATTGCAATGGTTTACCTTGAGAGAATACAATATTTTGATTTAGAAAACAATATCTTTGATTTACTTTGAGAAAAACCAAAATTTCCAAGATTATCGGATAAACTAACACTTCACACTTTAACAGATAAACTGCAATCGATTATATTTTATAAGTGCAAGTTGTTTATACAATTAAGATGATAAACAAAAATAATTAAACATCTTACTAGATTAGATAAAACAAATCTTATCTTCTTTAAATAAATCTGACATTTGTCAAGTATATATTAATATAAGTCTTAAACTAAAACCTATTTTGAACCTCCACATAACATTCCTTCTCCTTGAAGAACATCCTTTTCCTCATGGATACTGATTGATGAAGAATTATTAATTATCCAACTCCTTTAGCCAGCTTCTCAAAGTTCATCTTCTTTCTTAGATTCTTTTATTTCAAGGTTCTTGCATTGGTGGTTAGGTCCAAATTTTCTTCTTGGAATTAAAGCACAAACCTTTCTCCTTCCTCTCCGTCAATTTGTCTGGACACAAATCACATTTAATTTATAAGGAGTTGCTAGTGTACGCCTGCTTTGGTGCTTGGATAGTTATTGTTTATAAAACTTGAACATATAAGGTTTGATTGGAACACAATCAACTTATATATCTTCTTGCTTATGAACTTGAGACTTGAAATTTAATCGTAACGTGCCTTTCTGATCACTACAAACAATGCGCGCGTCTCCTGCTGCATTGTTTTGTAAACAGTAGCGATAGTGGTCACAATAGCGTCGAAACTATCTAAGCTTTGATCATCCATTTTTGGCTTTGATACCATCTATTATTAGCCTAATTGAACCAGGTAACAAAATTGCAATGGTTTACTTTAAAAGAAACCAATATCGCTAGTTTACTTGGAGAAAAATCAAAATATCCAAGAATATTGTAAGATAAACTAACATTTATTTTGGCAAATAAGGTCTTATTGATTAAATTTTATTATTCAAAGTGATTATTTATACAACTAAAATGATAAACAAAAATAAGTAAACAACTTATCATATTAGATAAAGCTAATCTAATTCTATTTAAAGAAGGCTAACAATTTTCAAGAATTTATCCATATGCATAAATCTAACGCTAAAACCTATACATCTTGAACTTGTATATAACATTATTAATCTCATATATGACTTATATTATTTTGATTCGTCATTTAATTTGCATAGTTATATCTTGAAATGCATTTAAGTTGTTTTAATTGAATGAAATGTTTGGCTAAATACCTTATCCAACCACTAACAACTTTATCCATTAATTGGAGCCTTTAGATTGATTGTAAGAGTGGTTACTGAAGTCAGTCTAAGGGTTTAAATTAATGCGTAAGATTAATAATTAGGTAAGATAACTAAACCCTTGAATTAAGCATATCTTAAATTGCATCATATATTGTCTTGAAATACATTTAAGTTGTAATAATTACATGTAGGTATCTTAAGGTATATGAATCGTTTTACAAAATAGTCATCCCTTGTAATTTGAGGACTAAACTATAATAATTCAATTAGAGTGGTGATATAGTTCTTGATCTCTTAACATGGATATAAAGCCACGAAAGTCAGCTTTCTAAAGATATTTACAGTCGTGATTCCAAATGTTAATTTTTAGAAGAAGTTATTATCACTTTAGTAGTGAAAGATCAAATAAAAAATTATACACAAGAAGAGGGTATATAATATGCACGCACGCACGCCTTCACAAAGCAAAAACTCACGCGAGCATGCATTGGCGCTAGAGCTCCAACAGATTAGTGCTGCAGTGGAAACTCACTGTTTTCATGCATGCACGCAGGAGCGTGCGCAATTGACGCTCTGTCATTAGATGAGATTTAGCTAAGAGGATTATCTTTGTCCAGAATTGGATTCTCTATTTCTCTAGGACTATATTTATAAAAATATCTTTAAATATGATCGTAACACAAAAAACAATTTTCACAAATGATGCAAATTCCTTTACACGTACGATGAATCAAATTTGATTCATCGTTACAGGGATTACGAAGACAGCACCTATTATTCCATACCAATGCCAAATAAAGTACAAGCACACATTTGAAATTTCGAATCAAGCACAAAATGAGCGTCAAACTAAGGCTTGTATGCAAGACCTGCCTTAATCTTTTGAACTGTAGCAACATCCGTTTTGAAAACTTTAGCAAGAATTCCATCACTGATGCCGGTGGCAAACACTGTCAGAGGAACCGAGACAGTTCCCGCATTGGCACTGCCGAAAGCTGATATAGCTGTTGCTGCATACTTGGCATCAGCATTGTATTGGTAGTGCACTAGTCCCTTAGGGAACACAAACAAGTCCCCAGCTTGGAGGTTTTAAACAAAGAGTTTGTTGGTTTTGTCAACAAAACCAACCTCAAGACATCCTTCAAGAAGAAACAAATGTTCAGCAGAGCTAGGGTGAGTGTGAGGTGGGTTGACACTTCCATTTGGGAACTGGAGAACAGCCATGGATACACTTTGGCCATTTAGAGCAGGAAACTCTGCCATGGCAGCTTTTGTAACCTTGAAAGTTGGTGGAGGATACGCAAGGATTCCACGCAGTCCACTGTAAGTGAAAAAACTTCCGTCTGTAGAGTTTGAGTTGGGTGGGGGTATGAAGTCTGTTAAGATATCTAGTCACCTGCATCAGCCATCCAAGCAGCAGTGGCAAAGACAATTAAATCAACGATTAACTGAAAACATTTCAAAGAAGCCATTTTAGGGTTAATAATTGCAAGAAAGTTTTCGTAATTTGATGAAAATATCTCCAATTTTGTTGTGGATTTATATGAATCAGTTTGATTAATTTCGTTATTCACAAAGTATGAGAGTCTTTAGTTTCTTTTTGGCCACATGTAAATAGAC
Source organism: Litchi chinensis (assembly GCA_019925255.1). Taxonomy (NCBI): domain Eukaryota; kingdom Viridiplantae; phylum Streptophyta; class Magnoliopsida; order Sapindales; family Sapindaceae; genus Litchi; species Litchi chinensis. Next base: position 15,739,202 of record CM034473.1, on the reverse strand, counting down.
AGTAGCTGCCAGGGACAACATGCAACTAAAAGTTTAAAACTAAAAGACAGTTTTTCTGGTTATGCCCTCCCACAAATCCTGAGATGTCATCAGTTTTGTTGCTATATCAAGCTCGATTACAGCTTTTTAAGTATATTGCCATAGTTGCCTACTAAATTCTTTTCGAATAAGCATCTATCAATAAACTTCGGCTGACGTACGCTTGGTTGGTAATGCTAAAATAGAAAATGTACGATACAATATATTATTTACATGCTCGAAATGGACACGAATGTTAAAATTTTAATCTCCTCCATTGTTCCTGACCACGGCCGCTTAAAGTATCCTCATGAAATTGATTGATTAATTATTTCCTAGTAAACAAAAAGAGGAGAAAATTAGCAAAAGTAGTATATTCTATTATATCGAATATAAAAAGATGTTCCATTCAAAATTCTGTTTTCGGCTAATAAATTCACGACCAGAGGTTTGTTTGATATTATTTCCCATTCCAAGGGTAAAATAATAATATCCCAAAAAAATTTAATTCAAAATATAAAAACAAGGACACTTTTTTGTGGGTAGTTTTAAGACTATATTCAAATCTTACCCCAAAAATAGTTCAAAATAATAATAATAATAAAATAAAAAATCTTCCCCCAAAACTTAAAATTGTGTTGCATTTTGTGAAAGCTTTTCAAGTATCATGGTTCCACTCATACTAGAAATTAAAAAATATGGGTTAGATTGTTAGGTTATGTCAACTTAAAAATTTAATTTGAATTGTGACTTTAACATTCTTTAATATATATTCTCCCCATTGTAACTTGCACATTCACACACATAGAATTAGACCATATCAATTAAAATTTTAACTTAATTTTGTAAACGTCAACACATCCATCCAACAATTGCACTCAATCCAAATTTTGTAATTTACTCTTAACTCATGTTATAGTTCTCAACATTTTATTGAAAATACACGAATGCACATAGATATGGAAGTTACAAAATTTGTAGAAAAATTAAGTTTATGTATATGTATGGATACTCTTGACTTGTTTTGGGGAAGCAAATGGCAACCATAACAAGAATTAAAAACATTGTAATATTCATCGTCATAGGCCTGCAGCAATATATATTCAATGCAAAATATAATAAATAATAAATAAATAGTTCCCACTGTCCTCGTCACATATAATCTATAAATAACCACCTCTTCCAAATCCAAGCACCTCACCAATCATCGAGTTAATTACACTCGTAGAAATACAATATCAAGTGAATTAGAACATGGTCTCCACAACTTCCACTCAAAAACTCTTCTTTTTACTTCTATCTTCGTTTGCCATTATCCAGATTGCATCAGCCGCAGATCCAGACATCACCTCCGATTTCATCATACCAGCTAATGTAACCAGCCCAGTTGATGGAAATTTCTTCACATTTACAGGCTTGCGTGCCCTTGTTGTACCACAACCACCCCCAGTTTTCAAGCTGTCAAAAGCAAGCATGGCCGTGTTCCCTGCCCTAAACGGGCAAAGCGTTTCGCTTGCTGTCCTTCAATTCCCCGCAGGCACAACTAACCCACCCCATACCCATCCTCGGTCTGCTGAGCTACTTTTCCTTGTGTCTGGATCTCTTCAGGTCGGATTTGTGGACACTACCAACAAGCTTTTTAGTCAGACCTTACAAGCAGGTGATATGTTTGTGTTTCCAAAGGGACTTGTTCACTTCCAATACAATCCTGATGCACAGAAACCTGCAACAGCAGTTTCTGCCTTTGGAAGTGCAAATGCAGGCACTGTATCGCTTCCTGTTACTCTATTCACCACAGGCATTGATGACACAATCTTGGCTAAGGCTTTCAAGACTGATGTTGCTACCATTCAAGCTCTCAAAGTTGGTCTTGCACCTAAGTCCTAAGAGAGTATTTATAAGCTAGTTACTTGATATATGTTTTCTATTAAAGTTCTTTCTGTATCGAAAATATTATCCTGCTTATTTATAAGCTTGTTACTTAATATTTGTTTATCATTAAAGTTATTTCTGTAACGAAAATAATCATCTTGCTTCTTCTTTGAAGACAATAATCTCTTTAATCTTTCCAGAATATTTATTGTTGTCTGAGTAGGAGAAGCTAAGAAAAAGAAAAGGTTTATATAGTTGTGCAAACCAAAACACAGTGAGCTGATCCTTATATGGTATATCAATATCCAGTAAATTATCTAGCAATTCCAAAATATAAAAGTGACTGTTGACGTCCGAAAACGGTCAACCAGAGATTCTGAGGCCCAGACGGCGAGCTTGGTAATTAAAGGTCCTAATCGTACTAATGGAAGGATAGTAAATGGGCACTTAATGAAGTTCAAGGTTGGTGGTGATTAATTCAGGTGAAGGAATGTCGGTCCTGGAGGTTGGGTGGATTTAATGAGGTGATCAACAAGGAATTAAAGAGAAAGAGAGAGAGAAGAAACACAAGAATTTTTACGTGGTTCGGTGACTGCACCTACGTCCACAGCCACTCTGGAGTAATTCTGGCAGAGTGACAGTTCTCTAGTATGTTTTTAGCTTGTTTGTACAGTAAAAATGTCTCCCATATTTATAGAGGAAGGGAGATAACAATAAAGAATATAAAAGGAAAGTTATACACGTTACTGGCAACGACTAGTTTCAACTAATCCTGACATTGCCATGCTGCATTAATTGTAAAGGTAATGATGATTCTCTTCCTGCACAAGTCTGCATTTAATATACCTGGAGAGGTCTTCACTTCATTAAATGCTTCTGGGTAATTGTGTAGGCAGTTTCGGCGGAAAATCATGAGAGTTGGTAATTCTGACAGCTTGCTATACACGATATCTCCTAAGTAAGCCCTTCAGTCAGCCGAGTGATGCACACTGGAGGAAAGCCGATGTGACCAGGAGGAGAGATAAGATGGCCTGGAGGTCTACGCGAGCTCGCGACCTCGCGAGCTCCGCGAGCTGAAGGTACGGACAGGAGGCATTCTGGAAACTGTTGCTGGCTTGCGACCTGGACGACCTCACAAGCTGGGCTTGCAACCGCTGGTTCCATCCTTGGATCTCCTGGGCCCTTGCTTCTGTTCAAGTTAATAAGGTCTGTACTGGCCTATTTAGACTGAACGAGAAAATGGGTATAACAGTGACCATCATATATAGGTAGAATAACATTTACTTATTATAATTAGACATATATATTTAATTATAATCATATATAATAAATAACAATCAGTAATTTTAGAATATAATCACCATTTTTCTTTTTCTTTTTTTATCGAGTGTCTCGATACCTTATGTGCATTATAGAATATGCTATATTTATCTAAAATATTATTGTTCGCCTAAGATTGTATTTAGCATTAATAGTGAACATATATCTAAAATGTATTAATCACCCTACAATTTGATAATTTGGATAGATAACTGACAATTTGACCCATAATACTTTCGAAATAATACTATTAATAATATTAGTTTTCACTTAAGAGTATATTTTCGTGATTGTTATATAATACTTATGAAAGACTTTTAAGTGGGCAAGCGATGTTGGATTTTGACCTATAATATATCATTGAAATCATGTAATCAAGAAATTCGTTGTCCTAATTGTAATTAGCTAGGGCAAACCTACAATAGCAATAGTAATAACCTTAACTTAAACCATTCTACATGCTCTTTTCAATGAATAAATACTTGAAATTAATTCAGCTGCGGTTTAATTAGTTGGTTTTCAAGCAAAATGGTGTGAATGACTACCACCCAATGCGATTTGACTTAGAAAATACGTCTTCAATTTGATAATATCCGAAGTTCAGCTTGTTGGACATGGTATTTTAAAAAAAAAAAAATGGTGTGAATGTTGCAATTATATCACCATTCATTCTTCGTTTAATTTACTAAACACAGCCCAATATGTAACTTCATGGAATAGAGCTTCACCATACAAAATAAAAGGACAAAAATATTATTTACATGACGAAAAGCTTTCAAAAGCTGATGCCTGATTGTATCGGGAAATTGTTTTTAAACAGGATTTTAAAAATTAAATCAAAATCTAAAATTAGGAGAAATGTCTTTTATGTATAAACCATAACAATCAAAAGATTGTATGACTTGGTCCAAGTCTCTAAGATCACCACGCAATCATTACCCCCTAAAAATTTGAAAAAAAAAAAATATATATATATATATATCAATTGATATCCTTATTCTTGGCTTGTATAGTATTACCAGCAGAATATTGAAAAGAAAATGTTGCAGCACAACAATGACTTTGTAGTATCCATCCTCTACTGATTGTTCCGGCCAGCTCTGAGTACAATGTTATAAAACATACGGTTCCCTCCTTGAATCACATCTCATTATCTGTAAATAATGCTCTGTACCTCACATATACATCATCAAGTTCTAATCCTAGTGAAAATACACTATCAGTCTTGGCTAAGGCTTTCAAGACCGAGGTTATAACCATTCGAGCTCTTAAAGCTGGTCTTGCATCTAAGTCCCACGAGAGTATTTATAAGCTAGTTACTTAATATGTGTTTACAATTAAAGTTCTTTCTGTATCAAAAATAATCATCCTGCTTAACTAGTTACTTAATATCTGTTTACTATTAAAGTTGTTTCTGTATCGAAAATAATCATCCTACTTATTTATAAGCTATTTAATTTCTTAATATTTGTTTATCATTAAAGTTCTTTTTGTATTGAAAATACATTATCAATCTTGGCTAAGGCTTTCAAGACCGATGTTATAACCATTCGAGCTCTTAAAGCTGGTCTTGCATCTAAGTCCTACGAGAGTATTTATAAGCTAGTTACTTAATATGTGTTTACCATTAAAGTTCTTTCTGTATCAAAAATAATCATTCTGCTTAGCTAGTTACTTAATATCTATTTACCATTAAAGTTCTTTCTGTATCGAAAATAATTATCCTACTTATTTATAAGCTATTTAATTTCTTAATATTTGTTTACCATTAAAGTTTTTTTTTGTATTGAAAATAATCATCGTGCTTCTTCTTTAGAGTACGTGGAATAAAATAATATATTTAATCTTTTCAAAATATTAATTTTTGTCCGTACGAAGGTTGGAGATCATTCACATGTGAGTACATAAGAGAAGCTGAGAAAAAGAAAAGGTTTATATAGTTGTGCAAGATCTCAGTGAGCTCATCCTTCTGCGGTAAATGGATCCAGTAAATTATCAAGCAATTCCAAAATATAAAAAAACCGTCATATATACGTCTTCCCTTGATTTGAGACTCCCATAAATTTTACAATTTTCAACATCTATCATTATAAATATAACTCTAGAATCATTAATTTTTCTTTTCTCACATAAATCGTTATAAAATTTTAAGTTGTTCAACTAAAATATTATTATTCACTTAAGATTATATTTAGCATTAATAATAATCATCTAAAGTGTATTAATCGACCTACAATTTGATAATTTCGACAGAATAGATAAGTAACATTTTGTTCAATTTATGGTCCGTATAGGGTTATTGAAGTTTAACTCTACAACAAATTTGGGTGCGGTTACAAAATGTTTTAGTAACATATTTTTTGTAATGTAAGAATATAATCACTTATATTACAAATTTTAAGAAAAAATGTTTGGTAAACTCATTAAGAGCTGTTAAATTATATAATTTGCTCCTTTTATAATTAGATTTTGATATGTTAGCTGGAGATTAATTATTGTTCAAAACTGATTATGAGAAAAGTTGGCTCATAACTTTTGAAATTAATAAGAAATACAAAATAGTCAAAATATTAGTCCTCAATAACTGTATTCTTTTTTAGCCGTTAGCATAATATTACCCCTCACTTGACTTTATAATCTACTCATGTGCCATTTCAAAAAATAGCTATGAACTATTAAAATAAATATTTGGACTCCATCCTTTCGTAAAACAAAAGTAAAAGCAATATAATACAATTCATATCATTCCAAACGATAAAATATTTAAAAATTAATTATTCTATTTAATAATAATTGAAAAAGAAAAAAAAAACAAAGATAACACCTGATATAAAAGCCAACACAAGTTATATGACATGTTATTTTATAAGATGTATTATATATATTTTTTACTTTTCTATTTTTATTAAAAAAATAATTATTTTTTATTTTTAAATTTTTGATACATTAGATTATTTTGCAGTTTTGTTATATATTTAATATATAATTTATTTTTAATGTATTTTAATGAAAAAGGTAATTTTATTGGTTTCATTAAAATTTAAGGGAGAAATTATCTTTTTTTCCTTTCTTTAGATGATTGATTGTCAGAATTTTGGTCAAAATGATCAAACTGAATCATATAATTTGAACTGATAAATTTAATAAAAAAAAGGTGACCTTTGTGAAAAAATTAGAAACTAAAATGAAAATTTTCTTCTATTTCTTTGTTTTTATTTAAAATGGCCTATGATTTTTTTCCCGCGTGACTTGACTGAGACAGAATGTTCGCTGGCAATTTTACTAGTGATACCATGACCGGTTTATTTCTAGCTACAGGTTTTAGGGAGGATGTAGGCTGATGAGATTTTTCTTTCGGTCAATAGAAGCATTTTTTACTATAATCTCTCATGGCAGCAGTATAAAGTCCTTCATATCTAACTTGGAGACCGATCTGGTTGGTATCAAGAAAAATTTTTGTATCAAAAGGAAACTGTATATTTATACACATACAAACATCACAAAAATTTACTAATACGGCTTCTTTCATTTCTTTTTTTTTTTTTTTTTTCTAGTTCTCTTACTCCAATGTTACTACATATAATTTAAAAAGTAAGTTCAAGATCTAATATTAAGAGGAAAAAATGTCGTTAATGTGTAAATCGATTATCTCCAAATTAATTAATGTCTAAAACGCGTATTGTAGTTTCTGTAAGATCACGAAGTACTCATCCCTTACAATGTTTAGGTAGATATATAAGTGGATATGCTAATTATCCTTGGCCTGTATTATCAGCCAATAACAAGAAAATGATGACTTTGTAATATCCACCATCAACCGACTTCTAGCCTGCACCGAGTACGATATTACAAAATAGTTGCCTCCATTATTCACATCGCATTCTCTATAAATGACACTCTCCTTCAAACCTCCAATCACATCTTCCCTCAACAGGTTGTAACACTAGTGAAGTAGATAATTATCAATCACTCAATTTGCTATGGCCACTCAAAAACTCTTCTTCCTTCTTCTATCTTCATTTGCCATTGTTCAATTGGCATCCGCTGGAGACCCGGACATCATCACCGATTTCGTTATCCCATCAAATGTGACCCCTCCAGTTGATGGAAATTTCTTCACATTTACAGGCCTGCGTGCCCTTATCAGTGCACCACCACCCACAAATTTCAAGGTGTCCAAAGCAAGCGTAGTCGAGTTTCCTGCCCTGAACGGGCAAAGTGTTTCGCTTGCTGTCCTTCAATTCCCTGCAGGCACCACTAACCCGCCTCATACACATCCTCGCTCTGCTGAGCTGCTTTTCCTTGTCGATGGATCTCTTCAGGTCGGATTTGTGGACACCACCAACAAGCTTTTCAGTCAGACATTGCAGGCAGGTGACATGTTTGTGTTTCCAAAGGGACTTGTTCACTTCCAATACAATCCTGATGCACAGAAACCTGCAGCAGCAATTTCTGCCTTTGGAAGTGCAAATGCAGGAACTGTATCGCTTCCCCCTACTCTATTCACCACAGGCATTGATGACACAATCTTGGCTAAGGCTTTCAAGACTGATGTTGCTACCATTCAAGCTCTCAAAGCTGGCCTTGCACCCAAGCCCTGAGTACACCTACTTAGCATCTCAGTTTACTGTTAAAGTTCTTTTTGCATCAAAAATAACCATTCTTCCTGTTGTAAGGATTGGAATAAACTAATGTCTTCATTTTCAGCATATTATCAATTACTTTTTGTGCAGTAGTGCTACAATGATTTTTCTCATCGTGTTGGGTCGAGTTTAAATTTATATAATAACTTTTTCTTTGTGATTGCTAGGATGAATGGGTTCTCTCTACCATCGAGCCATTTCACAACATTGTTTAACATCTACATATCTATAATTTTATAGTAGTACTGGACTGATAGCTCCTTTTAACATATATAACTTATATCATCATTTAGTAACTCTTGACATCAGATCTTACCCGATATCACCGTAAAGAGAGCAAAGACAACCGCTCTCTTGTGATGGGGTTGATTGGGAAAGGGATATGGAAGTGATAAGCGTAAGTTAAGGATTGTTAGATAACTTTTCTCTTTGGAATCCCTCTCTTCACTCTTTTATTGTCCTCAGGACAAGGTGCCTACAAAACAAGAAGCAATCAGCGTGATGTCGTCGACCACACTCCAACGGTTAGACCAGGTGATGATTGAAAAAGAGGCACCTTTGAGGTGGGTGTAAAACAACTCAACATTAACTAGAACCTTTTTTTGTTTTTTTTTCCTTTTTCCTCTTTCGATACAAACATTAACTAGAACCTAAAAGTGAGAAAAGCGATAGAAGAAGATGATCAAAGAAAAATGCATGTGTAGCTTTTCATGGGGAAACCTTCACCTCTCGTAAGACAGATGGCTACCCACCGCCAAAACACACCCCCCAAACAACATTTTGTATTAACTTTTTTTTTGTTTTTTTAATCTCCCTTTCTTTTCCTCCAAGTCATAGAGGGCTATTTTTGGAGATGTCCCTTTCCTTTATTGTTATTCCTGATGACCTCATATCTTTGAACGGTGTCATTCGTACCAAGGTGGCATGGTGGCACCCCGAATTACCAGGCTCACGGGGTCGTCCTAAACAATCAGTTGTCCTGCCGACCTTGTATCTATGCTGTCATCTCCGTATATAACATCAAATTTTACATCATTTTGGTGTTAACATCAAATTTTTTTACACTAAATTTTTTGACATTTTAATATATTTAACACCAAATTATGTAAATTGTATCTTCAAAGAATATTATATACATAATCTTTTAATTAATATTATTAAAAATTTAAAAATACATTAAAACATATTCAATATTATATTTATTTTAAAGATCTCGATAAAATATTTTAAATGAAATATATTTTTTTATATTAATTTATTATATATTTTTAAATAAAATAATTTATTGTGAAACAAATTTTTGACGTTGAATGAACAGTATCGCACCAAATTTGATGCAGCACTGATCATTCAACATCAAATTTTATATAGGAGCTCGTGCCCCAACATCAAATTGATGCTAGATTGGAGCTGTTTTCAACATCAAAATGATGTTTTACACCATTTTAGTGGTGGGTTGGAGAGGGCCCAGCTCCCTACTACCAGGGTGGCCTAGTGGCACCCCGAATTACGAGGTTTTTAGGATCATTTTGGAGAGTCAGCTGTCCTATTAACCTTGCACCTCTGCTCGGTCTCTTTGGTACCAAGGCGGCTTGGTGGCACCGCGGATTACCTGCGGGATTGTCCTGGACAGTCAGTTATCCTGCTAACCTTGCACCTCTGCAGTCTCCTTGTTACCTAGGTGATCTCACAACGCCCTGCTCGGTCTCTTTCGTGCCGCGGTGGTCTGGCAGCACCTATTCAGTCTCGTTGTTACCTAGGTGGTGTGGCTCCTAGGCACTCTGGATGTTCGAATCTCTAGTACCATGGATGCCCGGTTCTAGGCACATCGGTATAATTGTTCACGAGAACATTTGTGACCCTCGATTGCCTAATATATTCTTTTTGTCAGATATTTCTTTTTTACTCTCAATAATACCCTTTGTTTTTTATTGACAGTTTTTCATCGTTAACGGTAACTAATGAAATATGATCCTCATGTCCTTGATGGATTGTATTAAAACAAATATCACTTAAATCTGTCAAATTAGGCACAATTGGAGCTTTTTCTATTCGATTGATTATCAAGGCTTTTTGAATTTTCCTTTGCTAAAAGTGTCACTCAATTATAATACTATTATAACAAATTAATAAATAAATTTAAACTAGGACTTTTATGTATTTAACTGGGCGAAAAAATTATAATCAGCCAATATGATTTGACGGTGAAGAACTCTCATTTAGGGGTTGTTTGTTTTTTCAATTTATCATTTAATGGGTTTGAATTCGATTTACTAATACATTTTTGTTTGTTTTTAAGTAGTCAAATAACTTAAAATTTATAAATATATATCTTAAAATAAAATTTATAAATATATCTTAAAATTTTATAAATATATATCTTAAAATAAAAGTTATAAATTATAACTTATCCTTAACATCTAATTACTTAATCATAATTAAAATATTTTCTTCTATAACTATCATTTTAAAAGATACATATTTCTAATTTTATCTTCATTATATCCTATATGTTATCATTTTTCATATTATAACTAGTAACTTGAATCTTTATATTTGTATAGCAATTTTAATGATATATATATTTTATAACATAAAATGAATGTATAAGCTAGGTGAACTTAATATTTTTTTTAAACTAGTGTTGTTTAAAAATATTATTATCAATAAAAACTACATTTATGTCAAATTGGAAATATATAGGTAAATTTAGTTAGGACTTATTAAATTCTTATTATTATTTTTTGCTATATATATAATTTAAAATAAAAATACACAACAATTATTAGTTATAATGATATAAATGTAAAAGTATTTGTTTTCAAATATTTTTCTCAAAAAAAAAAAAAAACTTATTAATATGTATATTCAGATATTATAAGAAAAAAAATAAACATATCCTCTATGTGTCAAATTTTTATCATTATTCTACCTTCATATGAAAAACCAAACAATCTCTTGGTATGGTAATGCTCCAAATTTGAGTAGGTACACCACAAATGGTATTTAACAAAAAAAAAAAAAAAAAAAAAACTTGAAAAGATCAAAGTGACTTGATTATCATCTAACTTGATCTAAACTAGTAATGCACTATTTGTTTGATGCATGGAAACTCTTTGGTAAGATGCATCTTTGAGGATCACCCATTTCCATCATTTCACATTCAATTATGTCACATGATCCAATGCATGATTCGTTTAATGCATGGAAGCCTTTTGATCAAATCCAACATCGAAGATCATCCCCATGAGTAAATCAATCTAGTTAATTTAGAAAATGATAATGTTATACTTTCAAAAAATTTATTAAAAAAATTTATTTAAATGATGTGACTCTTTGAAAAATCAAAAACTCGAGACAAATTTAATCTTACATGCAATTTTTTTTTTTTTTTTTTAAGACTTACATGTGGTATTATTTAAAGGAATTTCCTTATGTTACTGTGACAAATAATAAAACTCCAAAAAATTTACAAAATTTGTATATGCGCACCACTTCTACTATCTTCGACAAGGATTTATAATCTATAAAGTTACATAATGCTTATGAGAGTAATTAGCTATCTCTTCATTTTTATTTTTTATAATTTATATAAAGAAAAATGTTTTACTCTTGGGATATATTTAATCTAGAATTTATGTAAGTTTGATGGATTTTTTTCATGATAGATTTTGATAAAATTCAAAAATTTTATAAACTCTAAGTTGATTTTCTTATAATTCTTTATGAAATATAATGAAATCATTAGGAGAATGGTAAGATTTGTTATAATTTTTTTTCATACAAATCAATTTAAAATCTATCCAAATTCATAATTTAAATGAAATATTTGAAATTAATAGCTTTTTGAAAACACCTAGGTTTTATTAGATTTCATATAAATCTTAATTAAATACACTTAAATATTATTGGATTCTATATAAATCTGGATTGATAGATTTGAATCCAGATTTATATGAAATCCAAATTCATAATTTAAATAAAATATGTGAAGTTAATGATTTTTTGAAAACACCTGGATTTTATTAGATTTCATACAATTTGAATACACTTAAATTTTATTAGTGTTATGCCAATTTCCTCGTTCTTTGCCTAAGTGGGCATGTATGAGCCCCAGACACTTGAACAGGAATGGGAGCCCAGAAGGCTCAAGACCGGGGGAAGCAGTTTGAAACCCAGCTCATGAAGGCCGTTCAGGTCGCGAGCTCGCGACGATTTCCAGACCTCCTAAGCATGCATCCTGCCTGTGTCGCCAGTCCGTCGAGCTCGTGAGACCGTCCAGGTCGTGAGCTCGCGAGAACTGCCAGGTCGTTTGACCTCTTCTCTTGGCCACGTCGACATATCTCCAGCATGTATCACCTGACTGACCAGAAAGCTTATTTAGGGGATGTCGTGTGCAACAAGTCATCAGAATCACCAACTCTCATGATTTTCCGTCGGAAACTGCTTGCACAATTACCCAGAAGCATTCAATGAAGTGAATACCTCTCCTGGTATATTAAATGCAGACGTGTGCAAGGAGAGAACAGTGATTACCTTTGCAATTAATGCAGTATGGTTATGTCAGGATTAGTTGAAACTAAGCGTTGCCAGTAACGTGTGTAACTTTCTTTTGAATTTTCTATTGTCATCTTCGCTTCTCTATAAATATGAGAGATTTTTTACTATACAACAGGCAAAAAAAATATGCTAGAGAATCGTCACTCTGCCGGAATTATCCCAGAGTGGTTGTGGATGTAGGTGTAGTCACTGAACCACGTAAAAATCCTCGTGTCCTGCACTTCTCTCTCTTTCTCTCTTTCTCTTTTACCTCTTATTGATAATCTCATTAAACTCAACCAACCTCCACAACCGACATTCTTTCACCTGAATTAATCACCACCAAGCTTGAACCTTATTAATTATTCATTTACCACACTTCCATCAGTACGATCAGACCCTTAATTATCAAGCTCGCAGTCTGGGCTCCAAAATCTCTGGTTGACCGTTTCTGAACGTCAACAATTAGATTCTATATAAATTTGAATTCAACACAACTAAATTTTAATAGATTTTATATAAATTTAGATTGAATATATCTAAATTTTAATGGAATTCATTAAATTTGTTTTGAATATATTTATACTTTTAAAATCCTTTACACTCTAATAAAATTTTAAATTGAATAGATTTCATTTGAACAATGCTCACATCCCAAACTTCTGTAGTTTGGTTAAATATCTCACTGAAAAAAAAAATCCCAAAAATGTGAAAAATATTGAAACTAATCTTTCCAATAATGTGAATTCGCTCCATCTCAAAATAAAAAATAAAATCAAATAAAAAAGTAAAATCAATCTTCTAGGAAAGTTGATTAAAAACCGTTAACCCAACCAATTTGCGGACAAATGGAGGAGCCCGAAACACGTGGGACCCAGATATTTGCTGAAAAAGAGCAGCCACTATTTTTTATCACACTTTGGTGATCCAACGTTTTATGTCATTTTTATCCTCAAAAAATCCAAAATAGGGGCGTCCACGTCACTCCGACTCCAACTATAAAACAACAACGCCCAACATCCATTCTAAACCCGGCCCGGATGGAGACTCACGGGCTGACCCGGTTTACCAAATCCCCAATTTCCACCCGCTTCCTCCTCCGCGACTATCATTACTTCTCTCCTCCTAACTCCTCCGCCAACGCCGACGTCGACCTCAGCGAAGAGGACATCTTCGCCACGGATTTCTCCGAACCTAACGACCTTCACCGCCTCCACCACCTTCACCACCACCACCACCACAACAACAACAACAACTTCTCCCAAAGCTTCGGAATCCTAGCCGCCCTCCCGAAACCTTCTTCGCACTCGCATTTCTACCACAAATCGTCGTCTTCATCTTCGTCGCGAACGATCCCTAGCCACCTGAAACCGACGCAGGACCGAAAGCCGGCGTTCGGCAAGTACAATCAGCACCATAGCGCGCCGGTGAAGGTGCCGATGCTGACGAATGCGATGAAGAAAAGCAGGTACTTGGAGGAAGACGAAGACGACTACGTGGTAGGAGGAAAACTGGTGCTGCCACCGCACGAGATGGTAGAGCGGAGGCAGTCGCCGGCTGTGGCTTGCTCAGTGGTGGAAGGAGCCGGACGGACACTCAAAGGGAGAGATCTCAGGCAGGTTAGGAATGCGGTCTGGCGACAAACAGGTTTTATGGATTGAGGAATATTTTTTTTTTTTCAATTACTATGTCTAGAATTATAAGCGTTGTTGCTTTTAATTTTATATATTTATATATTTTTATATATACACATGTTTTTGTATTGTTAGGGGATTTTGTGATTAGGGCATTGAACTGGGATCAAATACAAAATTAATGGAGTTCATTTTGTTGAATTCTTTTACTTTATTTATTTATTTGTTTTAATTTTTAATAGGAAAATTGGAAGTATAAAAGGAGGATTGTGGGTGACCTAGTCGAAAGGCGCCCCCCCAATTGCTTCTCATTGGCAAGTTTCAATTCTCACCCAGTGTGGCAATTTTCCCACTGTTTGTGGGTAGTCTTCTCTTGATTCTGAGAATAGATTTTCGGACCGCTCGTTAAAGTAGACTCAATCAATAAATACCAGTAGAAAGCTGGCCTGGTGTCAGGAGTTGGTATATATATATATATATATATATAAGGAATCAAAATTTTATAGGTTTGCTGGTTTGGTTAATAAGAATCAAGGTTAGCTATAGGGATACAGTTTCTGTGTGAGCTTTATGGTGTCTTGGTAATGTGAATCGTGAAATATGTGTATTTTGTATAGTGGGGTATGAGATTGGGTTTTAGCTTCTTTAGATGGTTTGGGGTCAATTTTGGAGGTTTAACTAGTTCGAATATCTTCGTATAGAGATTTGTGTGGGATAATATGCCCTGTGACAGTGGATGGGATTATGAGGATGCAAATGTTGTGGTGGAGTCTTATTATTATTTTTTTTTACAGGTTTTTTATCATTCCTTGATAACACGAGTGCTTAGAAGCGATTTTAAAGCATTTAAAATGTTAAATATTTTATGGTAATGCAGAGCAAGCTCCCTTGACTTTGCTTTTTCGGGCCTTATTTTTTGGTTCTCAAATGTATGATGTGTCAAGCTTGAAGTTTGATTGGCGTTAATCTCATTTTGGCACTAAATGTGAGGATTTGAAACTTTAGGTGCAGAAGCTGAGGTAATTGAATGTTTTCGAGGATGAAAGCTTAGCCTACGTAGGATTGGTGATTTTTTCATGAAGTTCTTAGAGGTGCTGATTTTGATTTACCAGTTCCAACTGTTTTTTTCCTAAGATTGTTGGAACGTGGTGGTGCAATGATGTTCCTTGCCTAGGGCTTAGCATTGTCAAAGGTGAAAATTGCTTTTGCAACTCTACAACTCACAATTGTCTGAGTTGTTAGGTGCCAAAAGGCACTTGCTTGAGTGAAAAGAGGTGTTGGACATCAGAGTTACCATTTGATATATCGTTCATGGCTATAATTAGAGTAGTCATAGCTATTTTTATAATAAATCTTTGTATCAAAATAAAGGCTAATTAAATGAAAGATATTGAAACTATCACTTACTTATAAAGGATCTGCATGAAGACGTGAAATTTTACTAGCCAGCATGTTCTATTGTAATTTAGGATCAATATTGATAGTAAGACTAGTAAGTATAGGTGAATGTATTGTCAAAAGTTTAGTCTTTCAGAAGACTGCCTAATCAATTGCTATTGAGGTAAATTTCCATTAAAAAAACTAGTTAACTGAGAAAAAATGTGTAAAATACCTCACCTCAGCACCATCGGTGCTTATCTTGGCACCAAAAGTAGTGTCTCATAGAACTTGCTCGCCTTCAAGGTCTTAAGATAATTTTCAGTGGAGTCTCATCACCCATGTGCTTAGACGGGTTGTCTTTGGCGACAAAATTGTACTGTGAAAAGATCTTGAGAGCTTTTATCTATTGTAAAGATCACCCAAAAATGTAGTAGTATCTATATCCATCTGCATTTATAGATATCAACTCTTATTTGTTGAAATTTGCGTTACTAGTATCTACTTCATTAGCCACTTTGCTTTGAATCTCGAATAATCTGTATGTTAAGGTCTATGTCTTTAGTCCAATTCTAACTTTACAAAGTGTCTTGGAAACCCATAATAACTGAAATTCATCCTTTTAACTGCTTTCAAATTGTTCATACTCAGCTAACGCAGGTCAAGATCACTTAAGTTTATCATCTATATTATAGCTGCTTTCTGTTTGTTTCTTTGTTGCTGCTTTATCTACTTCAGTGACAGAGAATTCTTCCTGAGCTTGCCCAGAATGCTGATGATGGAATCCTCTCGCATTAGCCAGAATAGTCAATGTATTTTGATTATAGTACTGTTTGATTTAATACTATAAGCTTATTGATTTTTCATATCATGGGCAAGTATATGTAACAATCAACTTATCGGTGAAGCTTGGGATTGTTGTTGCATCTAGAATGATTACTATGAGTTGTGCCATAGGAACAAGTAATCAACTTTAAAATGTAGTTAACACACTACTTGAAAATGTTGTGATATTTAAAAGAAGTTTATTTTTTTAGGTTATTTGTATAGTGCTGCCATTGGATTTGTATCATTTCGTAGGCTATTTTGGAACCCCATGTAAGAGAAAAATTGATTATTAAATCAGATTTTAAAAAATATCCCTTACCCCCTTTCCAAAATGTGCTATGGAGAAGCTTAAATTATAAACAAATCTCTTGGAAGTATTTTACTACACACATTATGATGTGTAAATTATAGAAAACCCTGACTTTGGCTTTCAATCAATTTGCTCTAAGCGAGGCGTGTTCCTCGTAAGGAAGCCCCACAAGGATATGCAATTCCCTTGCCCCTTGTTAAATTTTTCTGTTTTTCTTGAACATAATTGATCCCTATATTCTGAGATTATAGGATGCCACGAACTCACAATATGCTTGTCAGGTCAGGTACTTGCATTGCAATTTGATGTCTACACCCTGCTGGAGCTTCTCTCAAGTTGTGTGCTATATTGTGCAATCTTGTTAATGCCTATCAATACAAGGTTGAGATTTGGTGAAAATGGAATGTTGTTGACTCAGATAACACTAGTCTGGAAATTGGTTACTCTATGATGTAAAAAAATGTCTAGGCAGGTCATTCAGTACCTCCAGAATCACATGGCTTTTACTATGGAAAAGGGACAAACAGCCACTATGCTAGGTTCAGAAAAGCTCATTACAGGATTTGGTAATGATTTGGCTTTTGTAGGGGCAGTGGGCAGGGACTATCTTTTTCTTGTTGTTCTGTTAAGGCACATCGCTGCTAGTTTAATGGTTTTTGTTTCCCCAGAAAATTATATTTGAGTTAAAATATAATATTTTGAAACAATGTGGGTTTGCAAGAAATAAAGCAGAAAATGGTTTTGTGCTAATTATAAATGTAGGAGTAAATGGAAATTCCTTACTGGAACATTTCAGCATTATGTATTGTTTGCTAGAAATGTTGAAGACAATGAGAAGTTGGAACAAGGGACCTTGCAGTTAACTAAACGTCCATAATATTTCTGGGTTGTCCTCTAAACTTTTTGGAAAAGCTTCAAGGTTATTACAGTGAAAGGGAAATGCCACGATGATCCTTGAACATTATTTACTATAAAATAATTATAATTTTATAGCCATTATAGGCTAGTAAAGTTATCATACAAATGTGATTTCAATTTATGTAATTGTTTAAAAGGCAGTAGGAATTATTATAGAAATTAGTGTTTTAGTGAATCGATCATTAATTAGTGATTAAAATGAGTACAATCAGTTTATAAATTATACGTTATAATCCAATTGCCTCCAATTACTTTTGAGTTAAGGTATGGGGGGAAGTGGCAGGGAAATAGCAAAAGAGGACTGACTAGCTGGGGACTACACTGTGAATGATTCTCCAAAACTGGAATCACCATTGTGGTTCTGATGAATTGCATGTTTTGTTTGTTGAGTCTATCCCTGTGCGCATGTTTGGTTGTACAAAATAAATAAAACAAGACGGCCTGTAATTCTGTTGATTATAAATTTCTGTACAACATGGGAGGCTATTTAATGTGTTGCAAAGTATGCTGCTATCCACCCCAACTTGGCTGTTCGTTCCAAATTGTCATCACCTGCCTTATCTTTCTCAACTCAAGATTATCACAAATTTTCTGACGCCATATTTCCATTGAAGGAAAATCTACTGCCATGCAATCTCTATGGAGGAAAAAGCAAAAAGCAAAAACATTGTTTATATATATATATATATATATATATATATATATGTGTGTGTGTGTGTATTTACCTTCAACCTACTTAGAATTTTAATATTTATAAATTCATGTAACTTTTTGGTTTATTTATAGCGTGCTCTCCTTGACTAACAGTTGATTGACTTTTTGACTGTTAGTAGATATATTTAACCGTATAAAAAATTTTCAAAGATGAAGTTATCCTTGAATAAATTCGCTTTTTATTTATTTTTTAAATGAATTTTAAAAACTTTAAATAAGTTAAAAATAATTTTAATGAGATCTCCACTAGATGAACCTTAGAGATTGATTTGAAAAAAAAAAAAAAAAAAGATCAAAACTAAAAAGCAAAATTAAAAAAATCTAAAAATAAAAGATGAAGATTCATCTTCATCTTCAAACAAAATAAAATTGAAAAAGAAAAAAAAAATTGGTTGAATAAAATTTAAAAATATATATCAAAGTTAAAAAAAAAAAATTAAAGTTGAATCAAAACAAAACAATTAAAAAAAAAAAAAAAAAGAAATCTGTGTTGAATCAAAGTTTGAAGATTTATGTTCAACCTAAATCTCTCATTTTATTTTATTTTTTTAAAAAATTTTTTGCTTTGATTAAACTTTTTTTTTTCTTTAATTTAGATTTTTTTAAAAAAAAATTTGTTCAATCCAAATTTTTTTTTTAAATTTTTCTTTTTAAATTTTGTTTTGTTTGAAGATGAAGATGAAGTGAAGGTGAATCTTCATCTTTTATTTTAGATTTTTTTTTTTTTTTTTGGTTTTTAATTTTCTTCTCAAATTAATCGCCAATGCTCATTTGAAGATGAAAAGTGGAGATCTCATTAAATTTATTTTTATTTTATATAAAGTTTTTAAAATTTATTTTAAAAGAAAAATAAAAAGTGAATTTATTCAGGACAATTTCGTCTTTCAATATTTTTACATGGTCAAACATATTTACTAATAGTCAAAGTCAGTGACGTTGCAAATAAACCAAAAAGTTATATGTGTATGTGAATATTAAAATTTCAGGTAAATTGGAGATAATTCTCTCTCTCTCTCTCTCTCTCTCTCTCTCTATATATATATATATATATATAGCCACACAAAATGACACATTAGGTTCTAATATATGTAGTTGTGTAGCTCCTTGTTCATCTTAATGGTGGGAGGTTTAAGTCATTTCAAATGTATTTTATAGGTTTTGTGTGGGTAATCTTTTTAATCTTATTATGAGAGTAGTTATCCCCTATTACAAAGTTGATATTTGGGTTGTGTAATTAGTAATTGGTATCAACGAGTTTTAGTAAATATCTAATATATTCGATGTCAAGCTTACAAGTAGAAAAAATAAAATAAAATAAAATAAACAGCCACACAAAATGATGAAGAGTGCATCTCTTAAGTGGTTGCTCTAACCTAATGTCGTAACGGCTTCATTCAATGTTATTGTTACTTTAAACTAAAAGGCTAGATGATGAATTCCCACGGATGTTAAGATTACCATTAATGATAACAAGTATTTCTCAAGAACATCACCAATAAAGCGAAATTTTCCCATCAAAATAAAATGAAAAAGAGAGCTAAGAATTTGTTTTTCTGGAACCGAAGTATGAGTTTGACATTTTTATCGAGACACTGGAGGAGTTTGGCAATTGAATGAGAATTTAACTATGTATTGACCAAAAAAATAAAATAATAAAAAAATAAACAATGCATTGACCATAGCTGAAGCACATCCTAGATGTTTTCTTGAGATTAATAAAGTTTATTAAGGGAATAATAAATCTCTCACACCAACATATTAAGAATATAATTTGAAGTCATATATCCTCCTCCTTCCAAAACCCTAATTCAAGGGTTTTATTTTAATAAGGGTATGATATCTTAATAATAAAAAATTAGGGATATTTAAGGCAAATATATTTTTAAAAAATGTTTATTTACAAAAGCTTCTCCCCATAAGCTTTTGCCTAGTAGAGGTTTCTTCAACCTCTACAACTCGCTAGATTTAAAAAATTCAATTTCAAAAGTCTAACCAAAAAAAAATCCTAAAAGAGTGAATAAAGATTAACAAAGCCTTTAACTTTAAGCCGAAAAAAAGCCCGATCAAACTAGTACCTAAGCTTCAAAAGTCATTTCCGCATAGAATGTAACAACGTACAAACAAGACTAAATGCCAAGGAACTAATACAACAAATACAAACTTAAGTATTAGCATTGAGGTTAGTCCAATGGTATGTCTCTTACACCTATGTCATGTAGTTATATATAGTTCAAATCATGTCTCCCTCCCTAAACCCCAATTTTAATCATAATATTCACATACAAAAGCTTCAAGGTTATACTATTGTAGAAAAGCTGTAACAATATAAGAATTATTTAGATCCACTAAATTACAGTATACTAGCTAAGCACTAAGGGTTTAAAGCCAACTAAAATCAAGCTTACTTAAGAGCCGATTTTACATTTCAATGAAAACAATTTTGAATAAATCTGTGAAGTGTTTATGAATTTAAGTTTTTAGGATACTGCTTTTTAGAAAAAGAATGTTAAAACTTAAAAGATAAACTTGTACGTTAAAGAGAAAATCTTTTGTTTAAAGTTTAGACTATTGCAATAATTAGAACTTATTTTTTATTAATAAAAAAGGGTAAAAATTGTTATAAGAGTATTATTAGCTTAATGCACAACTAATCCTAGATGAGAAACGATTTTCCGCCCATCTGACAAGTCGGATGTACAGGAAGAAGTTCGTAGTTGGTGAGCTAAATCACAAAAACTTAAAATTAATAGGGTCAAAACATAAATTACACAAATTTATGTATAATATAAAACTTTAAACTATTTTTTGAAAGATTTTATGGGCGTGGCCGCATGGAGCCATGGTCCCCTTGCGAGTACTAAGTTCCACCCTGAAATCTGAAGCAAATTTATAATGATTATTACTTAAATTAAAAAGAAAATGAGATGGATGGGAGGAACATATATTTGCGCTGTGTTATAGATTGAATATATGTTTCATGAGATAAATGATTCAACATTCAAGAAAAATTGAATGACGGTATAATCTAAATGCTACGTAAACATGTAGATGAGGCAGTGACATAGTGGCAAATGCCGTCCACCCACAACTTCTCTCACTTAAAAGTTGTGGGCTCTATACCCTACTTCCTCCACAATATTTGGGTCTTTTCACCCTCACTTGATATGGTAGATTATTCCCTCCCGTTTAGAAGTTATTCCCCAAATTGTGCCATCGAACTATATTCCTACGGGTCCGAGATTTCCCATGGGCTAAGTATCAGCTATAAAAAATTAAAAAAAAAAAAAAAATGTTACTTGAACACATTAATGTGATATACCTCTTTCCTTTGAGAATCTCTCCTACATTAGTAGGAGGCATGAATTCCGCATGACGGTTGAAAGCACAGTGAATTGGTAGTGCAATATCAGAGACTACTGCAGTACAAATCCGTTATTATAGCATTTAAAACTTTAGGCACAATATTAGAAGTCCACACTCTAATAGAGAAAAAACAAGAAATTGTAATATTTTTTAAATTCAAAATTATAGCATATAAAATCTTTTTCGTTTAACCGATGTTGAAGTTAACAACTCTAGCATTATTATATAAATATTGAAATGTATTAATACAGAGTATATTAGATATCTCAATTCATATTTTAATTTGTATAGTAATTTTATGTGATAAATGGTTTGTACAATTATAGATAATATATAATTAAATTACTATTAATATATATTATTTTTATTTTGGGGTTGGAATGAATTTAAGAATCAATCGAAATCAAATGGGCTTTGATGTTATGGTGGTTCGAAGAACAACTTTCAAATAGAGGGGACAATTTATATATAAATGGAGAAAAGAGTTTATATAAGGTGGAAGAATAACTCGGTACATTTTAAACGGTGGAAGACACTATGTTTATTCGAGACAAAGTCGAACGGCATGAAGGCATCGTAGCCAGTGGAAAACCACGTACGCCACTGACCGCCTCTCAATAATATATATTAATTTGTCACAAAGCGACAATGAAATTTGAAGCTGCGGTTGAATATTTAACATTGCTGTACGTACCATGACGTGTCCACGTGATTGCGTAAGAATTGAAAGTTGAGATGGTCATTCATCTTCACCAATTAACTGCAGTGCAAGGACCCGTGACCGACCTTGTGTACAACCTCTTAAATATTCTCAACAGCTCGCCTCGCTTCTTCAACATGCACTTGCCAACAATATTAATGTATGCACTTATCCCCAGCGGCTTGCTTTTAATGTAGTTGACTCTTTGACTGCAAACCTACAAAATCTTACTTATGTTTCAAATATCATTATTTAACTATTGAACTTTAACACATTGGCAAATTAAATAAATGATTTATATTTTTGAAATTAAATAATAACAACACCCCGCTTCGTAGTAATTATGACTTCATTTTTATGTTTGTCTGAAAAATTAACAATAATTTTGTGCCATCCAAGGATTTATTAATATCTTTAAGTAAAATTTTGGATTGAGACAATGCAATATCTTTAAGTAATATCTTGTACACAATTGTTACTAACATATTTTTATTAAAAAAATAAATCAACATCAACGATTTTAAATATTAATCATGCACTATCATACTTCTAAGGACTGTATAAACAAATTATCAACATTTAAAAACACTGAGTATTAGTCATGCCCTATTTATAGTTCCACGCATTATATAATAGCATGATTTTTAAATCTGTCACTTGACAACCTCAAGTTTTAAGTATTATAGTTGGGTCATTTTCTATCAGTTTAAATTTTTGGATTTGATGATAACTAACATGGTATCAGAATTTAAAGGTTTCTGATTCAAACTTTCTCTCCCCCTTTTATCTGAAAATCATCTCGTTACACATGTTATACGATAAGGGATGTATAACATGTGTCTGTCATCTATCATCCATGTTGTATGTGAGGAGGTGTGTCACATGTCAACTTTAAGTGTTAAATACTATAGTTAGATCATTTTCTATTAACTTAAACTTTTGGATCTGATGATAACTAACAAAATCTAATAAAGATTGAAATTATTTATAAAAGCCATGTTCAAAGAAAATATAAATGTTCATTTTTTATTGTGACGTGCAAATGATGTTATCTCTACCTAGTCTCACACAAATTGAAGATTTTTGTTTTTCTGAGTGTGCCTTACTAGCCCGTCTGAGACCATCAAAGAAAAGCAGAGAATTCAAATTAACTGCATTTCGTGAATGCCAACTACTTAAGTCTGTCTTGGGTCCCAGCAATTAACTCTGTTGTAGTAGATCATCGCATACGTACTTCGTGTATATAAGCTGCAATGTTGCCATCTTCTCTACACAGTAATTTGTATCCACTGTTATTCAGGCTAAAATGGCGCTTAGTCCGATGGTTACAGCACTTCTCTTTGCATTGGCTCTCTCAACTTTCAAGCTTTCCACATCCCATGTCGTCAAGGGGAAGATCTCTTGCCTTGACTGCGCCGCCAATAACAACTTCTCAGGTCTTAAACGCTTTCCATTGTTGTTCATCTTTTGGAGTTTTAACACTATTAATGAGCTTTTTTTTTAGGTATAACCGGTGTCAAAATATCGTGTCATAAGATTCAAAACTATCTTAATCAGTCAAGAGAATCTGTCCGGTCTCTTTCCATGAATAAACTTAATAATTCTAAGATATGGATCCTATTGAGAAAATCGTCGCGGTCGTGATCAATGTTGCAAAGCTTCGTTATTTACTATAACAACCTTTCGGATTTTTGTTAAATAAGAGATTTCAAATGCAATAATAAATGTGTGTATATCGCGTTTGTGTTTATACTTGATCCATGTGATAATTCGTTAATTTGCTCTAATTTGACATGGCTTTGCACGTGAAGGACTAGGTTAGAGCTTAGATATTATAGTCGACGAAACTGTGAATAAGATTTTAGAGTAATTGAGTTATGATACAAATTATAAATTGTATGATATGTCATCTTTCAGATTTTAAGGTGCTTGTGAAGTGTGAGCATGTGAAGAAGTTGGCTGTGGCGACCACGAAAGGTTCAGGCTCATTTGAGGTTGAGCTTCCATCAGACAATACAAAAGGTGGACCCACTCATCTCAACTGCCATGCCAAGCTTCTTGGTGCACCAGTCAAGCTCTATGTTTCAAAGAAAAACATGGTCTCCAAGATTGTCAAGGACAAGAAATCTAACTCGTACAAAGTCTCCACTCCTCTAGCCTTCTCCATTTCATGTCCTTCAAGCTTGATGAAAGATGGAAAATGCGGGGCTACAAACAATGTTATAGGTTCATCAAAGACCGTTAATCTGCCTCTACCAAACGAGTGGGGACTTGCACCATCCAGCTATTACTTGCCTCTCTTCCCCATCATTGGTATTCCTTAGTTCGACCTCGGCCACTACTTTATAAATTTTCTCTCTATATTTATTTATATATAGTTTCTGTCTTATATATTGCTAGTGATTTGTAAACTTCGTTGTTTTATATTGTCCTTTGTCTGAAGATTACAATTGAGGTTTGAAGTATTTCTACGAGTGAGGTGTGTATTTTTAGCTTAATTAATCTAGTTATGTTTTCTTTATTGTCTACGATAATTCAGTCCTGTTGTAATGAAGAATCAGAATATATATAGTTTCTATTACTCTTGAAAAATTTATGTCTACACTTTAATTTCTCTTCTGTTCTGACCTTCGATACTGAATCAAAATCCTTGATGGTAAAGAAAAACTAGAATGATTACTAGGGACCAACACTAGGTATCAGTCAACTCAGAAGAGGGGCCGATCCGATCCAAATGTTGAACCAATCGATCAAATCTTTGAAAAAATAAACTATTGCAAACAATTCAACACTGTGGAAAGAGAAATATAACTCAATTATTAATATCGTGGTATAAGTGCGAGAAGTATACACCGGGCCAACAGTGAACCTTATCTCATCGAACTAATTTAGAGTTTCTGATGATTAAAAATCCAATTTAGATTTAACAGTAACATATTAGCTCTGGGTATATACTTCCCCTTCTAGTAAAGGACCAGTTGTACAAGCACCTTTTGTATATCAATTTGATTGATTTCAACTTATAATATATCAATTGATGAATTGATATATTTTTTAAGTGAAATAAGTAATCATTAATAGATATTCATTCATCACTTTGACACAGTATAAGTTAAAGATTATCAGTGGAATATAAAGTGGGTTGTTTAGCATTATTTTATATATATAAAGAATTCTATGGAAGGACCATTTGCATTTGAGGTATTTATTTGTATTTGTGCTGGCGCATGGTTAGGTGGACTGGTATGTGCTTGTAATGCATAGGTTAGGTGGGGTGGTATGTGTGTGTAATAAAATTAAATCATGTTATTATTCAAAACACCCATAAATAATTCAGAAGTAAACTTAATTAATTAATTATTAATTCTTTCATACCAAAATTTTTGTATCAACACACATTAACCATTCTTCGTCATCTTTGACTGTTGTTCTTCTTTATCATTAATCTAATAGAACCATCGTTTGCGATTAAAAGGAGCCATATTCTGACCTATTTAGCAAAATTCATAGCGGTGTTTCCATTTTTCTTCTTATTTTCTGTAAAAGGTCAGCCACCAGAATATATCCAACAGGATCAATTATCAACTAAATTTACTAATTTTCATCTTTTTTATTTTTCTGTTTGGGACCGTAAATGACTGTATTGTGTCAAAGATAGTGAACGCACTTGAAATCAAAGATTGAATTTGTTTGGGTGCCGCATAAGTCCAATGAAAGAAATACACGGAAAACCAATAGAGGAATGACAAGCATTAGAAACCACATTTCCTTCGATCGAATGGAACATTCGAGGTTTTACTGAAGGTCTCAAGTTTGATGAGAGTAAAGAAATGAAGCTGGAGGAGAAATCATTGAAAGAGAATTTGACAACTTACGAAGCCCTGTTGGCTGTTAATATAAAAACAAATATTTAATATGCAACTATCAGGTGTTCAATGGGGGATAAACATTAAGCCAAATGTCAAGCAAATTTACATACATAGGTACAGCTGAAAAGATAAGTTTGTTTTTTTATCAAATGTGATTAAGTAGTTCATTTGAGACAGACTGAGAGAAAATTAGATATAATTAGAAAGAAAAATTGACTTAAGCATCGGAGAATCTCTCTAATAACAAACACTAGTTCACCTTATCAAAGGCTTTATTGTCTTGCAAAAACAACAAGAGGCAAGTAGAAGAACGGAGAATTGAATCCTTCAAATGGAGTTCAAGTACAAACAGAATTCATTGTCACACTTTAACGATATAAATATATGGCATACTAGAATCTATAACTATCAATATCATGCGCTAATTTTTGCAAGTCTGTGTTGGAATGGTTATTGAAAAAATAAGGATTAGACTTAGGGGGATAATAAGAGGAGGGCGTTTGGTTATTAATTGGGTGGGTGCAGAAATTATTATTATCTAATTTGTATTGTTCTTAAAAGTAATTTTATTCAAAGTAATTTTAGTAATAAAATTATATAATAAAATGTGAGTAAAAGAAGTTTCAAAATATATATGAGTAAAAGAATGGTTTTCAAAAATAAAACAAAAACAAACTAGATAGAAAATTAAGAGTGCTGAGCGGAGTAATTAAGAAAAATTATTTCTTTCTTCACCACTTTTTCAATTGTAATTTAGTGGATTTCTTATTTGAGCTTCCTTCTGAGCTTTCAGTGTCCTGCTCCTTGGTGTCTTCATGATTTGAAGCGTTTTGGCTGGTATGGGTTTGTGAGCGAGTGTTCGCGCATCATGTTTTGAATTCTCACCTACTGTTTCCCATTGTTATTTTCAGTTTTGTTCCTTATGTACGTCCTAATTGGTGAGATTTGAGTAGCCCATTGTAGTTATTGAAGGAGCAAAATCATTTGGAAATCTCTTCAAATGAGGCTCCAACCTTTTATTCGAGTTGCTCCGTCCTAGAAACTTGTCCAGCTTGTTGGGTCTTTGTTGTAAACCTGTCCAGCTAGTTGGACCGTACTTTTGTATGAGATCACAATCCTTATCGTGGTACATGTTTAAGCCCAAATTTACAGTCTATTTTGGAAATTGCTTTTGGATTATAATGATCGTCGAATTCCTGCAGTAACAAGTCAAAATTATCATGAATGGTACCAATGGGCTTGCCGATGGGGCCTTTATAATGCTCAAGTCAAAGAAGTTTATTTTTGTGGTGGAAAAGAATTAGTGAACTGGTTGGAAATGAAAATGAGCGATGGTATTTCCAACCCTCAAAAATGGTATATGCACCCTAAATTAGTATTTTTTAAGTATTCAATATTGCTTTTGAGTAAAATTACTAAAAGCATAAAATTTTATAAGCATGTTCACCAAATATTAATTAAGATATGATATATATCTTAAATTCTTTTTATTCTTTTAATCTCTAATTTTTCTTTTTTTTACTCTTTCAAACCCTAACTTGTATCCATCAAAATTTGAAAAGTCTCAAATCATTTATATAATTCTAATTTAGTCATCAAAAATATTTTTAAATATTCGATCATCACATAAGTATTTTCTCTTCTCTTATCTGGTTTTCTCATAAATCAAACAAAAAAAAATCATTTCTTTTTTCCAATTTCTTCATCGTATCAGCAAATAAACAAAAGTATATGCTTCAAATCATAAAAAAACTACAGATCTAAATCGAAATTTACAATTTATCATCAAAAAAATGTTACTCAAGGTTTTATAAAATTAACTGATAATCATTCATATAAGTCTTATGATATAAATGAAAAATTAGGGTTTGAAAGAGTAAAACGAGTTTATGACTTTAATCATAAAATTTAAAAAGGTGTCATCATCAAATCCTAACTTTAACCATTCATACAAGTCTCCAATCATTCATACAATCCTAATTGAATTAAAAATTAGTTGATAATCAATTATGTAAGTCTTGTGATATAAATAAAAAATGAGGGTTTGAAAAAACAAAATAATAAAATAGATGTTATTTTATAAACAAATCTCTAATTTTTTTTTTTTAAAAAAGTTAATGAGTTGAATGAATCTGTGTTAAATTATTTGCTTAGTATAGATTTCGTTTCACATACAATGAACGTGTTAAAAAAATAATTGGTAAAATAAAAATTTCCTAACAAGTGATAACAAAATAATAAACACTGGATCTACTTTTAACACATATTATAGTTTGTTTATGGTTGATTTAAGGGGTGTTTTTACAGAAATATATACAATAAAATTAAGAGAAATGAGTAGTCTTGATATTAAATGGGTTTAAAAGTAAACTGAAAAAATTTAAAATTTTCATTGGGTGTGCAAACAAAAGGGGTGTACATACCACTTTTGAGGGGTGGAAACATCACCACTCAATGAAAATTTAAGGGCCTGTTCGGTGGATGAAAAGTGAATATTTGGTTTTCGATTTTAGAAAACAGTAAATGGGCTAAATGAAAACAAGTCCGGTACATGGTTTTTTTTTTTTTTTCAAAAAAAGAATGTCCGGTACATGTTTTCAAGTGGTGAATCCACAAAATTAGAAAAACAAGGGAAATTATTATTATTATTTTTTTTTAAAAAAAAAGGGAAATGGATTGTGGTTTTAAAAGTCAAAAAATAAAAATAAAAATAAAAAATTCACTTGTTTTCTAAAAACTGAAAACAAAACACAAAAACTCTGTCTCGCCTGAACTTTCAAAAGCTTTGTATGTTTTAACACATTATTTATGTCATTTACTTTATATATATATATATATTATTTACGTTATAGTTTAATCTTAGCAATTAGCATTATTGTACATATCATTTTTTACTACAATATCTCCTCATATAAATTTTTGGATCCGGTGTGAACTGCAGTCTATTGCAACCTCTTTAACAAAGAGCTTCTCTTTTTTTACGCGACCAGTGTTTTCCTTGACTGACGTGGCATTCAACTCATAAATTAAGGGACTTATCCAATTGTGGCAAACGACATGGTTCTTATAGTCACATAAAAATTAATGAGTGATGATGACTTCGAGATGGGTGCTTAGTCCCTGGGCGGTGGTCTGTGAAAGAAAAAATGTCAATAATCAATTAATAGGGCCATTAATTAGGAAAAGAAACAGAACTTACACATGGATTAGATCACGTCGTTGCAGCCACCCAATGATTCGCCAATAACTTTTAGGGCGCATCTGGTCACCAAGATACATGACGAGATTGGGAAAAAAATTTTCCCGTTTCATCATATATGGTGTTTGATGGCACCTAAAGTTGGGTAACATCATCCCAACCACAAATAGGGCTCACACTTGAAATCCCATATGAGTAAAGGTTCAAGTCCCACTAATTTTGGTGAAGTCGGATTTTATTTTCTTTTTAATATTTATTTTTTAATATTTTATTTATTAAAAATTTTAACAATTTTTATAATTTAAATATATTTAATATTATAAATGTATGGGTGCAAAAAAAATCCAATAGAAGGAAGGGATCTTAGTGTAACTAGGAAGAGATGTTCAGCAAATATTATAGACCCTAATCTAATGAGGTATTAGATATCCTACTACATCATATGATTAAGTGATTTATCAAAGGTAGAGAAAGTCAACATTCACAAGAACTATTCCTCGGGTGGATAAGTGAAAAATGCGAAACATGTGATAAATATCTGTCATTCTAATAACAATATCTACGACAAATGGTAAATACCTTGACACTGGGACACATAAAAGGTAAATATTAGTTTCCTTATAAAAGGTGGTTAAGTATCTTATTGAGAGGAAAGTTTTAGGCAAAAAAAGTGAGTCTTTTAGAGATACTAAATTGATTTAAGTATCAGAAAATGCTTCTGAAAACAACCTCTGGGTCACCTTGACAAAGGTGACTTATTTTGCAGGATCGAACTATGTTAGAGATTCATAAGCAAAGAGAAATTTCAAATGTATAAGTCTAACGAAGACCCAAATAGCCTTTGAACATGAATTACAACAAAAACAATAAATTTATAATACTTTTATGGAGCTTATAATTTAATATCAATTAAAAATAAATTAATTTAGTTAAATCCAATTCAATTCAATCCCAACTACACCAAACAAGATATAGTAATCTCTTCCAATCCTATCATATCTCATCTCATCCAATATTGTTCCATCCCTTTTTATCTAATCCCATACATCTAACAAGGCCTTCATCAAAAATACTTATCAAGTAATGGCTGCTATGGCCCTAAAATCAAACTAGGTATCTGGGTGCTAATTTAAATTGATAATAATTTAGATCAACAATATTAGACATCACTTTTTTTTTTTTTTTTTATCTTAATTTGATTATAATTTATGATGTGTCAATAATAAATGAATATTTATTAATAATTATTTATTTCACTTACCAAATATATCAATCATTGATTGATATATCACAAGTTAGGATCAAAGTTAGGATGCAATTGGGGTCAAAGTCGGGATACACAGTGGGATGTATAGCATTACTCCTTCTTAATATTAATTCAACGAATGGTATTGTATATGCTCATTTGAGCTAATGAATATTATAATTTCTAGATATCATTTATTCAAGAAATTCTGTTGAAAGAATGATTCCAATAAATTTTATATTATATTAAAAATTCATATTAATAAATGATCACAAGTATAGTCTGATTGATAATTATAGTTCTCAATAAAATTAAGGTTCCAAATTCAAATCCCCTTTACAAGTAAAAATAAAATTGTCTTAGAATATTCGGATTTCTAAAGCAAAGGTCAGCTTTTTAACTCTACACCAGAGAAAAAAAAAAAATCCATGTATAGAATAGCAGATTCAGCTAATTACATACTAATCTACTATACTAATATATCAAGATGATAGTAGCCACTGTATAAGATTCATAACCAAACACTATATGACGATATCAAATAATCATGATAACGTTCGTATTATGGTAAGGTAGCAAAACACGTAACCTTGATTGTGAATTTGACAACTATATATATATATATTTGGATGAATATAATAATATGATATAAAAAAGGAAAAAAATGGTCCGATCAGCCAATAAACATGACATTTTAGAGTCAAATCGAATGGAAAGTAAACCTCTTGCAAGGAAGCGTGCACGTAAGCAAGAAAACAACGGGAGAGGCCGAGAGGGGAATGAAACTCATACGCGCATATGAAAAGGTAAAACCATGAACAAGATCAGAAAGCAACACATATTACGAGTCCGCGTTTCTTCGATTATGTATTTCGAAAGTGGAAAAACAAAAGAAGAAAAGATTCTACATTTAATGATATGGCATCCTCACATCCGACCAAGACTGCGACTTGGTCTTTTATTAATGCCCTCCTCAAAAGGTCACAACAACAAAACCGCAACTCAACCAAAAAGACGGTGTGTGTAGCCCTAAAGTGAAGAACAGGGTCTCAAGGGTCTCTTGACCATGTGGGGAATGAGGAAATCCATGATGTTTGTTCGTTTTTGGATTTGATATAAGCAAGTTTGAAGGTTTAAAATATTGACTAAATATAATGAATATTCATGCTCATATTGAAGCATATATTATCTTCCTCGATACGCAAGTCATGTCAGTATCTGCTCAAGTGGCACACCAATTTACCCATGTTACAAAAATTATCTAAGACGCTTAATTAATTGTCCATATTACGACCAAGTTTACATGTCAAGAATCTTAAATTGTATAATCAAATGTTGAATCACTGTTTAACTTAGCTTAGCGACAGAAAGCGGTTATTCAACTTAATAATTTGTTAGGTTGAAGTAATCTCCACCATCCAAGATATTTAAAAAAAAAATGTTGAAATTATTTGACCAAACAAAATTTGTGTGGGCTAATCTACATTTGATCATTTCTAATATACATGAAT
This sequence comes from Litchi chinensis, assembly GCA_019925255.1. Taxonomy (NCBI): domain Eukaryota; kingdom Viridiplantae; phylum Streptophyta; class Magnoliopsida; order Sapindales; family Sapindaceae; genus Litchi; species Litchi chinensis. Next base: position 15,707,141 of record CM034473.1, on the reverse strand, counting down.
TTGTGCAATTTTACGAAAGATCTTTTATTAACTATTAACACTCCAAATTAGCAGAATGGCTTCTCAGTTCCATGCCAAATTGGACAGAATTATTTGATCAAATTCAAATGAAGTAAAATTAGATTGGATTTAATATAGTACCAACTATGTATCAAAGGATTAGGCGAAAATAATAGGTAGATGTTTGGTAAATAGGAGATTTAGAGTCGATAGCATTGAATTAAAATAATTTTTAAAAAATTTAACACCATTTTGAACTCTATGCTATGATACATCTTTTAATAAAATGAAACTGTTTAAAATGATTTATAGAGAAAATGTTATTCCTTATCATCTTTTAAATAAACTAAAATGGTTTTAAATTATACTAAACTCTAACATCACTTGACATCAATGGTCACATTAGTCCAACATAATCCACGCCGCACGCAAGTTTGATAAGTAGGTGTATTGTACACTCCAAAGTCCACGTTACGATCGGAATACACTAATCCATAAACGTAAGATTAAATACAAGAAGTTTCGGCAATACTTTTTTTTTTTGGACATATTACATACATATTATAAGTATAATCATAGTACAAGTAATATTATTATTGTCGGACCCTCTTGATCAAGCTACTAAAGCATAGTCTGGAACTAGAGACTCCCATAGGTAGGAGAAAGGCTTCCTAGAAAAGAGAGGAGAGGCCCATAAAGGAGAGGAAAATCAGCCACTCTTTTTGGTGGAATCGTGAGTCGAATTCGAAACCAATGCACGACAAGCAAAGTCACAAAGGTGTTGTTGCCACTGTATCAACACACAAAACTTGGCAAAACTAAATTATTCATCCTTTGTTATTTTTATTTGTAATTCGAACAAATTTATTCCTGAAATAAGTTAAAAAAAAAAACATATATTTTTTGTTTAAAATAAAAGGTTATTCATTTTTATCTTAAATGATGTTTTTATCGTTTTGAATTTAAACAAACATTTAATAGTTTTTAGTTCATTTCATTCCACAAAACATTTTATGTGTTCACGTAGATGATTTAATTCACGTGAAATGTTTCTTAACATCGAAATGGGTTAAAATAATTAAAATTTCGTTTGAAACTAAAAACAATTAACTTTCTTTTAGCCAAAAATAAATTTTCATAATTTTTTGAGACAAATTTTAATAATTTCCACCTTCACATTTTCTAATATGAGTCTATTACTGGTTTTTTTTTTTTTTTTTTTTTTTTTTAATTGTCAAATAGTTAAAATTAATGTTTGAAGTGTTGTTATTTTTGTACATTACTGTCGACGTTCGAAAACGGTCGATCAAAAGATTCTATGACCCAGACTGCGATCGAGGTAATTGGATGGTGATTGTTGTAATAAAAACGTAGTAAATGGAGTTTAAGGTTGGTATATCGTATTTAAAATAGAGGAATGTTGGTTATGGTAGATGAATAATATAGCGATTAATAAAGAAAGGGAAGGGAAGAATGACGGCAAACATAAGGATTTTTACGTGGTTCGGTAAGTGTGCCTACGTCCACGGGTCACTCTGAATTAATTCCGACAGAGTGACGGTATACTAATATTGTTCACCTCTTTTGTTACAATAAAAATCTCCCCTATTTATAGAGGAGAGGAGATTCAAATGGAGTGTTGTACACGTTATAATCATCAACATTTTCACCTAATCTGATTCTGGTCATATTGCATTAATTGTTAAAGTAATTATTATTCTTGACATCCCATGCCTTCATTTATTGTTTCAGATAAAGTCTCATCTGTAATAAATGCACAGCCGTCGCATTAAATGCTCATCAAAACTGTTGAGGTGGTGCCGGCGAAAAATCAAAGGATTAGGTAGATCTGACAACTACTCCCTGAGAGGGAGTCTGGGGCAAGGTAGAATAGATCTGGTCGTCCCTACGAGTTGGGATGCTGGGGCGGCCTGTTATGGAAGCAGGCTGAGATCACTTAAGAGTGGTCCTAGTGTAGGCTGGTAGAACTTGTCTAGTGCGACCTCATCGAGTTGATTGCTCACGCGACCTGAATATAGGTTGAGACAAACCCTGGTATTGACGCGAGGCGAAAGGCAATGGTTCTGGAAATTAGCGCGAGCTCAGGGTCTGGTGAGCTCGTGACTGCGGTCTGAAGGCTGGGCCCATTGGGCCTCTTGGCACTGTACTCACTTTTTGGACCCTTAGAGGCCCTTTTACTTGTGACGATGAAACGGGTATAACAATTACTAAGTAGAATTGTTGAAAAAATAGCAGTTATACCACCTAAATTTTTAAAGGATCTAGTATATTGTAATTATGTTATTGTACTGTTGACATTCGAAAACGGTCAACCAGAGATTCTGGGGCCCAGACGGTGAGCTTGGTAATTAAAGGTTCTGATCGTACTGATGGAAGGATAGTAAATGGGCAATTAATAAAGTTCAAGGTTGGTGGTGTTTAATTCAGGTGAAGGAATGTCGGTCTTGGAGGTTGGTTGAATTTAATAAGGTGATCAATGAGGAATTAAAGAGAAAGAGAGAGAGAAGAGTGAAGAAACACAAGGATTTTTACGTGGTTCGGTGACTGCACCTACATCCACGGTCACTCTGGAGTAATTCCGGCAGAGTGACAGTTCTCTAGTATGTTCAACTTGTCGGTACAGTAAAAATGTCTCCCACCTTTATAGAGAAGGGGAGATGACAATAGAAAATACAAAAGAAAGTTACACACGTTATTGGCAACGGCTAGTTTCAACTAATTCTGACATTGCCATGCTGCATTAATTGTAAAGGTAATGATTGTTCTCTTCCTGCACACGTCTGCATTTAATACACCAGGAGAGACCTTCACTTCATTAAATGTTTCTGGGTAATTGTGCAGACAGTTTCCGGCGGGAAGTCATGAGAGTTAGTGATTCTGACAACTTGCTGTACAAGATATCCCCTAAGTAAGCTCTTCGGCTAGTCAGATGATGCGTGCTGGGGGTAGGCCGACATGGTCAGGAGAGGAGGTTCAGACTATCTGGAGGCTTCCGCAACCTCGCGACCTGGGCGGACTCACGAGCTCGACGAACTGTGATGTGGGCAGGATGCATGCTCGGAAGGTCTGGTAGTTGCTGCGAGCTCGCGGCCTGGGCGGCCTCACGAGCTAGGCTCCAAGCTGCTGGTCTTGATCATGGGCCTTCTGGGCCTTTACTCTTGTTCAAACGTTTGGGGCCTGTACTGGCCCACTTAGGCAGAGGACGAGGAAATGGGTATAACATCAAGCCCCCCAGCTCTCTGTGCGTTTTGCAGACTGGGAGCCGATTCAAACGCGCGGTTGGCGCCCATTTTCGAACCTTCTGGTGTCGTTTCAATCTCCGTACTGTAACCGTTGACACGCGGCGTTCATCCAAGCGTTGGATCCATAAACGTGTCTCGGAACCGTACGTATTTAATGCGCACGTCTTGTAACTAACATGCATGACGGCACACGACCGGGATTGATGCTGGGTCATTGGATTTTTTGACGGTTATACCTCGGTGTCAGATTGGACGACTGGGGATGGACGTCCTGGCCTATATAACTCAGAGGTCTTTTCCATTCCCTCTTTTTGCTTGTCTGATACAATTCTGATACTCATCTCTCACCATTTCTTTTTCCTCTCTGTTTCTTCCTTTCTCTACTTGATCGCTGCTTCAGACTCCGCTGTCTCAAGGGCTATCCACCATTTCCAGCAAGCCATTTACAACTTGAGCAAGGTAAGTTTACTCCGACCTTGGTTTCTCGTGCTTTTTGAAAATTTGTTTCTGGTTCGCAAGATTGGCTTCTGCACTCGTACTGTGTCTGTGAGTCATTGCATATCTGTCTTGCCCTTTAGAAGTTTACTGTGTTGGCCGTTTGAGTGCCTGTTGTTCACCAGAGGCGATCTGGCTGTCAGCCTATGTCCCATATCGTTGAAGTCCGCTTCTGGGCTCCTCCTGCCACTTGTTGATGTTGCTTAGGCATTTCGATGGGAATGTCCCTGCACTTCCTGATAGGAAACCTGTAAACATAGGGTTAGCAACACACATATTTAGGGTGATAAAGTACCTGACGGGCCTTTGTCCCTGGGCCTCAATTGCCTTTGGCGGCCAAGTATGCGACCTGAAGTATAGGACAATAGCTCCAGGAATTCTTTTTCTGTGTCTTGCTAGGCTCAGCATGCTGTAAGCGTTCTGATGTCGTTCATTCTGTGCTGTAGATGTCAGGTCGCTCACGTACTGGTCGAGGCAGGGCTTCTGCTTCTAGGAGGCAGGCAGGGCGCCAGACTAGTGAATCGAGGCTACGACCTCGTGAGCTAGCGTGTCCACCGAGGAGGTCGCAAGAGGGGACGAGTTCGCCGAGAGGGCAGACCCCTATCCTTTCAAATACACGCTTTCACTCATTACTCTTTCGAAGCTGGAGGCTTGGGCTCGGGAATTCAGCTTCCCTTTGGGGTGTCGAGCTAACGTCCCCGCGGCCAGTGATCGAGCCGCTCATCCTCCCGCGGGCTTTGTGGCGATCAGCCGCGAGCATATGGAGCTCGGCTTTAGGTTCCCAGTTCCTGGCTATCTTAAGAACCTCTTGAACGACTTGAAGCTCGCCCTGTTCCAATTAACCCCGAATTCGTATGCCTACATAACCACCCTAGCCACGGGGTTCATTAAGCACGAGCTCGGGCCCCCTACACCTCGCATCCTCCGCAGCGTTTTCAGCTTTAAGGGGATCTCTGGAAAGGATGGGCTTTACTACGCCACGCCTCGCCAACACTCCCTTTACAGGGCATATTTACCCCAGAGTTGCACTAAGTCCAACGTGGGAGAATACAAGTCAAATTGGGCCCTGGTCACGTGCACTTTGCTTGCCGGACTGAATAATAGGGGCTTCGTACTGGCACCTAGTAAGGACACAAGCACTTAAATAATAGTTTTTTTTTTTTTTTTTTTTTTTTTTTTTTTTTTTTTTTTTTTACGAGCTAGCTTTTGCTTTGCAGGTGTTGCTGCTCCTAGGTACAAGTTTAGAGAGGACGAGCTCGCTATTCTAGATGCTTATACAGCGGCCAAGAGGCCGAACGAGGATTTCTTCCCCTCTAGTGGCGAGCTGGTAGAGCGGGGTCTCGCGCCATCTGCCACAGGTCCTCTTCTGAACATAGTCCAGCACTTGGGAATAAGGGGGGAAAGGTGCGAGGTTCCTTCCGCCCTTGCTGCTCCTGCACAGTCTGAGTCAGATCCGCAGCCCCTGCAACAAAGGTCCCCGAGCACGAGCTTCTCCACCAGCATATCTTCGGGCAACATGGGAAGGCTTACGATGTCTGTTCCTCCTCTCAGGTCGGTTCCACCTGTCGGACCGACTGAGGTCGTCGAGGTGGATGACACTTCCTCAGACCGCTCACAAAGAGCGCCCTCTCAGCCTGCTACAGCTGCTTCTTCTCTGACCAGGTCAGCTGTGACTCCTCAAAAGCGGGCTGCCCCATCTGAAGGGCAAAGTCCTTCCTCAGCAAAGAGGGCCGAGGTCTCTGTCGAGGGGGGCTCACCTGCAGAGCCGAAGCCTGAGGCCCTGATCAAGAAGAGGAAAGGGAAGGCCGTAGTTGAGCCCCCGGCCCGAAAGCATAAGGGTGCCATTGAGGTCCGTAAGCCCGAGGCAGTTGTTATCAGTAGGGAACCGGGCACTGAAACACCTGGACGACCTGCGAGGCCTGCATTGGGGGAACGGGTAGACTCCGAGCTCCACTCTGAGGCGGCAAAGGAGATGGAGTACTTAAACAGCTTCATGGAGCTCGTGCCCGAAGTAATGGGAAGGCGCAACCCGAAGCTGCAGAAAGCTGAGCTTACAGGCCGGCACCTCGTAGGCTATGTAGCTCGTCATGCTGCGTTGGTAAGGTTCACACCCCTCTATACTTTGATTTTCCTCTTTTCAAAAGATCTTTTACCATATCTTCTACTCTTTCAGCTCGGTATGGCGTCGGTGAAGTTGATGAGGGAGGTAGATTATCAGCTTGGTGAGAGGGAGGCCTTTAGGGTGTCCCAGGTACAGTTCGAGGAGGAGAGGAGAATACTGCAGGACGAAGTCAATCTCCTCCAAAAGGAACATGGAGAGCTTTCTGCCAAGCTTCGAGATGCTGACGCGGCCCTGTCACAAGAGACTGCTCGTAGGGAGGCTGCTACCTCTGAAGTCAGCAAGGCCCATAGCGAACTGAAACAGGTGAAATACGAGCTAAGTGCTGCAAGAAAAAGGCAGAGGTTGCTGAGAATAAAATAAGTCAGCAACAGTAGGACTTAGCTTCAGCCAAAGAGAAGCTCGTGGGGGTCGAGGAGAAGCTGGCTGAGGTAGAAGGGAAACTGGCTCAGACAGAGGGGAAGCTGGCTCAGACCGAGGCGGGCATTGAGACCAAGTTAGCTCGGGAGTGGGACAGGGTCGAGGAAGAGGTCGAGAGGGCGTTCCTATTCAGCATGTGGGAGCGCTACCCGGACTTGGACTACTCCTTCTTTGGGTCAACCGGGGTCCAAATGATCCGGGAGTTTGTGGAGCTCGCTGCGGGTGCTCAGGGCACGCAACATGCGGATACTTCCTCTGTTCCCCCAGTTGATCCATCTGCTGTCCCAACCCCTTCGCCAGAACAGATCCTCGAGGTACCTCCAGCTTCCAAGGGTCCTCCAATGCCTGAGCCTCCAGTGGAGGCCCTTCCTGATCTCCCAGCTCCTGAACACGTCCCTACGTCAGAGCCCCCAGTAGAAGCCCCTGTTGATCTTGCTCCCTCGGACAAACCAGTTGGTGTCTAGGGCGTTTTAATTTCATTTGTTTGTTTTATTCCTTGTAATTTTTTATTTGTTGGAACTCAAACAGCGAGCTTAAAGCTCGAAATTATAATACTGGATTCCCTGCACAATTCCAATACTTTGTCCAAGTGTAGATATGCATATTTTACTTATATAATGGGTAACTAGCAGACAATAAACACACCATTATAAGTATTAAAATTTGTTAAGTAAATCACAATCGTGAAAATCATGCTAACTTACGAACCCGCTAACTGCAGTCAGCGATTATAATAATACGTTAGCTCGTAAGGATTTGAATTCGGCAAATAGCTTGGTCGAGCAAAGTATTTGATCCTGCATGTAATATAGTTGGACAAGCCTTAAAGGATTGACAGGAGCTTACAGTTAGTGAGGGGCTCGGAATTTCCTTAACCCATATGTTTCAATGACGTTGAGTGCGCTTGACGGCAGCATTTTCCCGAACTTTGAGATTCCAGCCTGTGGCAGTACTCGTAGTTCAAGGGTGAGCCCTTTTCGCGAGTTCGCAGGCAGCTTTATATTTGAGAGGCGTGGCCTTACCCCCTCCCGCGAGGTCGCAGGGCAATGATTCGCGAGGTCGTGGGCAGCTTTATATTTGAGAGGAGTGGCCTTACCCCCTCCCGCGAGGTCGCGGGGCAATGATTCGCGAGTCCACGGGCAGCTTTATATTTGAGAGGCGTAGCCTTACCCCCTCCCGCGAGGTCGCGGGGCAATGATTCGCGAGTCCGCGATAGCTTTATATTTAAGAGGTGTGGCCTTACCCCCTCCCGCGAGGTCGCGGGGCAATGATTCGCGAGTCCGTGGGCATAGCGGCTGCGAACTGAGGAATGAGCTTAACGCTTGCTGATATAAACCTTCTTAGTGAGGATAATATGGGTAAGTCGAGCATCAACTGATGAGGCATCCTCGATTGAGGTTTTTTATGGACACTTATTGCCGGAACATGCTCGTCGTTTTGGCCAGCAATTTTACGCTAGCATTTTAGCTGCAAATGATTCCTTGGATTTTTGTACAGATATCTTCAAGGAATAATATATATATATATATAGACATATATGATGATAGATTGCAGCTCGTTTTCTTGAGAAAGAGATTTCATTAGCTTTGCTTTTTTTAGTATGTACATTTGCTGGTTCAACCAGTTTGCTTTCTGCATCAAGTATGACACATACAACAGGAAAACAAGTGAAAGCATGTTTACAGACAATTATCAAAAGAATCATGTACAAAGTTAAAGCGAGCTGACAGTTCTTAGGTGTAGTACGACCGCAGGTGTTCAGCATTCCAGGCTCGGGGTAACTCCGATCCATCCATACTGGCCAAGTGATAGGCTCTATTCTTCAGATTTTGCTTGATGAGGTACAGCCCCTCCCAGTTGGGTCCGAGCACCCCGTCGTTTGCCTTGCGAGCCCCGGGGAGGACTAACCTGAGAACGAGGTCCTCGGCTTTGTAGCCTTAAGCTCGAACCTTCTTGTTGTAATACCTGGCAACTCTCTGCTGGTACACTGCTACCCTCAGGCGAGCTGTTTCACTCACTTCCTCGGCTAAGTCCAAACTGACCGCGAGCAGCTGGTCGTTGTCCTCAGGTCGGAACGAGGCCCTTCGTTGGCTGGTGATTTCAAATTCTGCTAGTATCATAGCCTCCGTCCCATAGACCATGGAAAATGGGGTTTCACCCGTCGAGCTACAGGCTGTGGTCCTGTATGCCCAAAGGACTTTCTGCAGTTCGTCAGCCCAAGCCCCCTTTCTTGCCTCTAACCTGGTCTTCAAAGTCTGCTTGATGATCTTGTTCACAGCCTCGACTTGACCATTGGCCTGATGATGGTCTACAACTGAGAAGCTCTTCACGATTCCGAGCTCGTTACAGAAGTCTATGAATTGCTCGCTGGTGAACTGAGTCCCATTGTCCGTGACGAGTTGCTGAGAGATTCCGAACCTGCAGATGATGTTGTCCCATACAAACTTCTCTATCTTCGTAGTGGAAATTTCTGCTAGCTCCTTAGCTTCAGCCCATTTGGTGAAGTAATCCACAGCGACTACAGCATGCTTGCAACTTCCTCGAGCTGTGGGCAAGGGTCCGATGAGGTCCATCCCCCAGATTGCGAAAGGCCATGGACTCACCATCTGCTGGAGATAGGCTGGTGGAGCCCGCGGAACCTTAGCAAATCTCTGACACTTATCACATTTCTTCACCAGATTCATGGCATCCTGCTTCATAGTAGGCCAGTAGAACCCCTGTCTGAGGGCCTTCTGGGCTAAGGATAATGCTCCTGCGTGGTTCCCACAGTGACCCGCGTGGATATCGTTCAGCACCACCTCACAGTCCTCATTATCTATACATCGCAGTAGCGGGGTCGAGAACCCCTTCTTGTACAATCTGTCATCATAAATGCAGTATCGGGCTGCTCTAGCTCGTATGCGGCGAGCTTCCAGCTTGTCCTCTGGCAGCTTCCCTTCCTGCAAGTAGCCCAATAACGAGCTCATCCAGGAGTTAGGCCGAACCTGTATGATCATCATTGCATCTTTGTCCTCGATGCTCGGAGTCGGTAGGAATTCCACAGGGATAGACTCAAGGAGATCTGCATCTTGGGAGGTCGCTAAGCGGGCCAAGGCGTCTGCGTTAAAGTTCTATGCCCTGAGGATCTGGTTTACTTCAAACCCTTTGAAAGTCTCCAGTAACTCATTAACCTTTTGGAAGTATTTCGACATCCTCCTTCCCTTGGTCTGATATTCTCCCCTGACATGGCAAACAATAAGTTGAGAATCACTGAAGACCTTTACCTGCTCAGCCCGTACCTCATTTGCCAGGCGAAGTCCGACGAGCAATGCCTCGTACTCAGCCTCATTGTTGGTCGCTCGGAATTCAAACCTTAAGGCACTCAGGATCTTGTGGCCTTCTGGACTGATCAGCATTATTCCAGCTCCTGAGCTTTGCTCGTTAGAGGATCCATCTATATAAAGTTCCCAAGTCTGATCACCGGCTAGTTCCCTCCTGCTCTGGTGCTGGCCCTGTAAACTCCACAATAAAATCTGCAAGTGTCTGGGCCTTGAATGCTAGTCTCGGTCTAAACTCTATGTCGAACTGAGCGAGCTCGATGGCCCACTTGAGGAGCCTGCCTGAAGTGTTTGCTTTTTGGAGGACTTGCTTGAGAGGGTACTGCGTGAGGACCTCTATCTGATGAGCTTGGAAGTAAGGACGTAGCTTCCTGGAGGCGGTTACCAGACAATATGCGAGTTTCTCCATTTGCGAGTATCGGGTCTCCGTATCAACCAGCCTTTTACTGATGTAGTACACGGGCAGCTGCATCTTCCTTTTTTCTCTCACCAAGGCTGCGCTCAGGGTGTGTTCAGAAACACCCAAGTACAGGAATAGCTTCTCCCCATCCTTTGGCTTGGACAGGAGGGGGGCCCGGCCTATATACTCTTTCAGCCTCTGAAATGCTTCTTCACAACGCTCATTCCATTCAAAGTTCCTGGCCTTCTTTATATAGCTTCGAAGAATGGCACGCACTTGTTAGTAGCTTTCGAGATGAACCGACTGAGAGCCGCGACCTGTCCGTTGAGACTCTGCACATCCTTGATTTTAAAGGGGGACCCCATTTCCACAAGCGCCCTGATATTCTCCGGGTTGGCCTCTATCCCTCTACTATTTACCATAAATCCAAGGAACTTACCAGACGCTACCCCAAAGGCACACTTCAGGGGGTTTAACTTCATCCGATAACTTCTGAGGACTTTGAACATCTCATCCAGGTCGCGAACATGATCTGCTATTTTCTGGGACTTTACCAGCATGTCATCTACATATACCTCCATGGTCTTCCTAATTTGGTCCTGGAACATGGCGTTGACCAGTCGCTGGTAGGTTGCTCCTACGTTCTTCAGTCCGAATGGCATCACCCTGTAATAGTATAACCCCCTATCAGTGACAAAAGAGGTGTGTTCTTCGTCCTGCGGGCTCATGGGGATTTGGTTGTATCCTGAGTAGGCATCCATGAAACTCAAAAGTTGGTGCCCGGCTGTTGCATCTACCAACTGATCAATCCTGGGTAATGGGAAGCTGTCTTTCGGGCAAGCCTTGTTCAAATCGGTGAAGTCAATGCAAGTCCTCCATTTTTCGTTCTTCTTCTTCACGAGGACTGGATTTGCGACCCAGACAGGATAACGGGCTTCCCTGATGAACCTATTAGCTAGCAGCTTCTCGACTTCCTTCTTCAGAGCTGTATAGCGTTCCGGGGTCATCGGCCTCCTCTTCTGACGGACTGGCCTGTGCTGGGATCTATGTTCAGTCTGTGACACATAACATCAGGATCTATCCCCACCATGTCTTCGTGGTTCCAGGCGAAAACGTCAAGGTTCATCTTTAGAAATTCTATGAGCTCAGTCTTCACTTCTGGTGGCAGGTCTCTTCCTACCTTCACACATCTTTCCGAGTCTACTTCGCTGACCTGCACATCCTCTAGCTCTTCAATCGGTCCCGTGGCCTTGTCTGTATCTACCTTGCGAGGATCGAGGTCGTCGCTCACTCCGGCTTCAGAGATAACTTGTGGTTGGCCACTCAAGACCACGTTTACTTTCCTTCCTCGAACTCCCATCTTCACTGCATCTTCATAGCATCGCCTTGCCGACTGCTGTTCTCCCTTGACACAGCTTATTTCATTGGGGGTTAGTAATTTGACCGTCAGTGTCCTGGTGGAGGTGACCATGTCTAGCTCGTTCATCGAAGGTCGCCCTAAGACCACGTTGTATGTTGAAGGACTGTTAATAATCAGGAAGTCCGTAAGAGCTGTAGCTTGTCGGCCTGGTTCTTTGAGGGTGAGAGGTAATTTGATCTGGCCTATCGGTATCACTGCGTCTCTCGTGAATCCGTAGAGGGGCTCTGGAGAGGGTGTTAACTGCTCAGTCCCTAACCCCATCAGGTCATAGCAGCCCTTATACATGACATTGACTGAGCTGCCAGTGTCGATCATTATCTTTCGTACTTCGACGTTACTGATCTGGGCTCGGATTACAATCGCGTCGTTGTGGGGCCAGCGTACTCCCTCTCTCGTCCTCCTCCGTGAATACAATGCTGTCTGAGGACGCCTTTGCCCGTTTGGTGGGCCCCTCGACTCCTCCATATTCTGCCAGTAGGGTATGGTTGGCTTCTCGGACGTACCTCTGGTGCGATCTGTTTGATGTACCTACCATATGGGGTCCACCATAAATAGTAAAGATTGTTCTCACAGCGGGCTCGCGCTCGGGCTCCTGAGCTCGCTGAGTCTGCTGTTGCTCGGGCTGCTGATCTCGTCCCTGAGGTCGTTGGTGTTGAGGTCGCCTGCCAACGGGCTGTACTACATATTCTCCTAGGCGGCCCCACCTTATGAGTTCTTCAATGGCATCTTTCAACTGCCAGCATTCTGACGTATTGTGCCCATTCTCATTATGGTAGGCACAGTATTTCCTCGGGTCCCAACGTCGGTTAGGGGGTCCAGTCGGGGGTGGCTTCCCGAAATTCTCCTTGTTTCTTTCTACGGCAAAGATCCTGTCTTGCCTGTCCGATAACACACTATAGCTTTCATATCGGCTCGGGCGCCGGGGTCGCTCCACCCTCGGTCTTGGTCTAGCTCGCTTCGCCACAACATTGGCAGTCTGGTGTTTCGGCTCCTCTGGCCTATCACTGCCATGGTTCTTCCTCTTCTCGCGGTGGGAACCGCTCGCTTCACCCCGCTGACCGCCGGGTTTCTTAGCCCTGAAGGCTTCTTCCCATCTGATCTCTTTGGCAGCCTTTTCGTAAAACTCCCCTAGATCCTTCACTGAGGATTTGTAAATGCTCTCGTATAGCTTCCCATCCTTCCTAAGCCCTGCAGAAATAGCCGTTAAAATACTCTCGTCAGAGGGCGATTCCACATTACTCACCTCCTCTCTGAACCGGGTGATGTAATCCTTCAGGGACTCGTTTTGCCTCTGGAAGATGGTAGCGAGGTGACAGGTTGGCGCGAGCTGCCTCCTCAAGGCCTTATATTGGTCCAGGAACCTTTTCTGACATTCTCTCCAGCTTCTGATGCTGCGGGCTAGAAGGCCTTTGAACCAAGCTCGTGGAGCATCCCCTAGAGTAGCTGGGAATACTCGGCACTTCACCAGCGGGTTATCTGTCTGAAGATCCATCTGTACATTGAAAGTGTCCAGATGGTCGTAGAGATCTATCCTACTGCCGTATGGGGGGATATTAGGGAGTTTAAACTTCGCCGGCAGGGGTACTGTCTCAATCTCCCCGGTGAATGGTACCCTGCGATTCTCCCGCTCTTCCCCGATCTGGCCCCCAGGTCGAGCTTCCAATTGTTGGACCCTCTGTAACAACTCCTCTACTACTGGGTCCTGGGTCAGGGATCGCCGACTGGGGTTCCATCTACTGGTACTCTCCTGCTCCCCGAAGTGACGATTCTGCGACCTGCCCTCTTCGCCAAAAGCTTCTACATGTCTGGCGGCCATCCGTGGCTCGGGCTCATAACCTGCGCGGTCTCCGCGAACTCGTCCTGGCCCACGACTACCCTCTTCGAGCCTGGCGCCCTCGATGCTCGTTTTTGCCCTTATCCCATTCGGGCGAGGTGAGACCTCCCGCTCTTGGTTCCGCCCCCTGGCTCTCCTTGGGTGTAAGTTCGAGGAGCGAGCTGATCCTTGGTCAGCGACCTTTCCCTGGCGGCTACCCCCTCTGGAGTTGGGATTTCTTCCGAAGGTCGACGACGAGCTCTGCTTGGAGGTGCGACCTCCACCTGTCTTTGCACCGCACGGGCTTGTACTTCCATCAACGCCTTGACTGTCGTCGTTAACTCCCTTACTGTATCTTCTAGAGCTCGCTGGCGCTGCTGCCATTCCTGAGCGACCTCGTTTCCGGAAGGTGAGGCGCTCTGTTCTTCTTGAATTTCATGTCGTTCTTCTGCCACTCTGACACTCCTTGTTACCTTGATCCTAGCCATGACAGACAAATATAAGTGAATGTGAAATAGTAACTAGATGGAGATTACCAGGTCGCTGTTAGGCCCTCCTTCTAGCGCCAAAAGATATTGACTTTCGGAAACGGTCAACCAGAGATTCTGGGGCCCAGACGGCGAGCTTGGTAATTAAAGGTTCTGATCGTACTGATGGAAGGATAGTAAATGAGCAATTAATAAAGTTCAAGATTGGTGGTTGTTTAATTCAGGTGAATGAATGTCGGTCTTGGAGGTTGGTTGGATTTAATGAGGTGATCAATGAGGAATTAAAGAGAAAGAGAGAGAGAAGAGTGAAGAAACACAAAGATTTTTACGTGGTTCGGTCACTGCACCTACATCCACGGCCACTCTGGAGTAATTCCGGCAGAGTGACAGTTCTCTAGTATGTTCAACTTGTTGGTACAGTAAAAATGTCTCCCACCTTTATAGAGAAGGGGAGATGACAATAGAAAATACAAAAGAAAGTTACACACGTTATTGGCAACGGCTAGTTTCAACTAATCCTGACATTGTCATGCTGTATTAATTGTAAAGGTAATGATTGTTCTCTTCCTGCACACGTCTGCATTTAATACACCAGGAGAGACCTTCACTTCATTAAATGTTTCTAGGTAATTGTGCAGACAGTTTCCGACGGGAAGTCATCAGAGTTGGTGATTCTGACAACTTGCTGTACAAGATATCCCCTAAGTAAGCTCTTCGGCTAGTCAGATAATGCGTGCTGGGGGTAGGCCGACATGGTCAGGAAAGGAGGTTCAGACGATCTGGAGGCTTCCGCGACCTCGTGACCTGAGCGGACTCACGAGCTCGACGAACTGCGATGTGGGCAGGATGCATGCTCGGAAGGTCTGGTAGTTGCTGCGAGCTCGCGGCCTGGGTGACCTCACGAGCTAGGCTCCAAGCCGTTGGTCTTGATCATGGGCCTTCTAGGCCTTTACTCCTGTTCAAACGTTTGGGGTCTGTACTAGCCCACTTAGGCAGAGGACGAGGAAATAGGTATAACATATTCTGAAGTAACTTTTGAGATTGAATAAGACAAGTTTTATAATGTTTTTATAGTCATATGATTATATTTTGATTCTATGATTTTTTTTTTTAGATTTGACCAGGTTTGACCATCAATTAATGAGTTGATCGTTGAGCAATGGTCAAACCGAGTACTTACTGAATAGTCGAATACTTCCTATTCACTGGATCATTGGTCGAGTAGTGAATAACAAATTCTACAACATTGGACTTATCACTAAACTAGCTATATGTTTTAATGTAATTGGAAAAAAAAAAAAAAAAAGTAAATTTTATATTGTTCAAAAGTTTACTTAAATAATTTGATTAAAAAAAAATTATAGCTACTTAGACATCACCACATGATCTTATTATCTTACATCTACATGACTGCTATGAATCTTTTAGCACCTTAGTTGAATAAATTTTAAATAATATAGCAATTGAATATATTTTTTTTAAGAAAAAAGGATAATTAAAAAAAAAAAAAAAAACTAGGTTTTCTATCCAAGTTTTTTTCCTTCAATTTATGTGATATTTTGTGATTTTTTTTTTCTATTTTCTACTACAGGAATAAATTGCAAACCACGTCCTTAAAGTTCATTTGATGTGTGAGATTTGAAAAAATAGGATGAGATTGATTGAAAGAGATTGAATTGAATAGAATTAAATTAATATTATAATACGTTTGGAGTGATTGATATTAGGTTAAATTGTATTTAACTAAATTAATTTATTTTTAATTGATATTAAAATTATAAACTTCATAAAACTATTAAATAAACTTATAATTATTAAATGTATTAAATATTATAATAAAATTATTATATTTTTTAATAAATAAAATATTTAAAAATAAAATAATTTTTAATAGATGTGTTCTTGAGATCCCCCTAATATGGGTTTTCATAATGGGTCCCCATGGGCTAGAACGGAAAATCTCCGGTCAAAGCTGCTCCAAATTACAACTTTTTTGGATCAGGGAACTTCTTATTCTAATTCCATCTCATTCCTCCCTTTCATCTGTTTTTTTTAAACTGTCTTATTCCTCCCTTTCAAACGCGCCCTTAATTCCCTTTAACAGTCTGTCAGACGTAGGTTATCCGTGTTTGGTTCCCAACTACCAAAAGCTAGTCTCATTGCACGTGTATTGACTTCTAGTCGCATTCATGTAGGGTCCGGTCTCCAAGCAACCCGTTTCAAAAATACCAAAAGAAAAGAGAAAATGAAAATGGGACACTATACTTGTCAACTGTTTGGAAAAAAATATTGGGTGCGGCAGGGTGCCCATACATTCCCTGCCACGAATCATGTCTCCTTCTAAAATTTTGATCTATAATTTAATCATAACCAAAGATACATGTACATTCCATCACACACAAACTTCTCTCCAATTGTTTATGAACTAATACTTAATAATAAACATCTAGTTTAGGATACAATAAAAATCCTCTTTTAACTTATGTTGTCAAGTCACATATTAATACAATCTATGCCTACAATGGGTACAAGTAAATTGTATTTTCGATACATATAATCATACAACTTTTCTGTGTTTTGAAAAGAATAAATATAAATTTTTAATTATTTTTTCAATCTATTAATAACTTTCAATTTTAATTATGACAAGTAAATTGATATTTAAGCCAAGTAAATTTTACTTTTGATATTTTTTTTAGGATGAGGAAAGAGAGATTCAATTTAAAAAAAAAAATCTATTCGCATTTTGTGGTTTAAAACAAGTGTAGTATTTGAATCATTGACCTTTTAAGATAAAATAAAGTGTTCAATCACTTCTAATAAGTGTAGTGTGCGCTTTTTTATACATAATCATACAATTTTTCTATGCTTTGAAAAGAATATATATCAAAGCTTTTAATTATTTTTTCTATCTATTAATAATCTTTTTTGTAAAAAAAAAAATTATGACAATTAAACCGATGTTTAGGGGAAAAAATATGTAATTTGAAAGCATAACCTGGAGAAAATTTTTACTGAGGTAAACACATGAAATCTTCAATGCACCCACCAACAGTACGATGACAAATGCTACATATGGACTTATTAAATACATAGAAGAATGCTCTCCAATGGCTATATGAAAAAAAAAAAAAAAAACCTTAACTAAAATCGTCTCATAATTAGTTTCAAAAAATATATATATATAAATAAAACGGTCTCATAAGAAAAGCCTTAGACTCGACACAGTGGCACCCCAAATTTTTCCCGGTATAGTTGAAAAGTTTGTACAACCATCATACGTCATCGGAACCAGTGGTAGACACATACGAGTGCCAAGACAATTAATAGCGTATGAAGGTGGGTACGGTAAAGTATGGACGGACAACACATGGACGAAAAATGAGGTGGCTGACTAGTTCAAATTGAAAATGGTATTTAGCTAGTGACTCTTTTTTTTTTTTTGGTAAAATGCGATAGTACCATTTTTTATTTGTAATACTAATAGTGGTGGACAAAAAAGCATGATCTTCTTTTATATTAACCGCGTGGAAGTTTCCACCAATAGCATAACCTCAACTTTTTCTCATTTCACTCGGCATCCTAGCTACCTATTATATATATAACTATATATAGAAGCCCAGGCGTCCTCAAAAAAAATAAAAAAACAACATATGTGTATGATCGCTTCACAAAAAGGTAGCAAAAATAACAACAAATGGAGGAACTCCCACCTGGTTTTCGTTTCTTTCCAACAGAAGAGGAGCTACTCTCCTTCTATCTACACAACATGCTCGAAGGAAACCGACCGGAGCTTCATCGTGTAATCCCAGTTATCCAGTTCTATGAGATAGATCCATGGCACCTTCCAAGTACATATATGTCTTCTCTTCCTTTATTCTTACAACATTCTTTATTTGGTCTTTTTAAACATATATGTATATACATATAAATGCAAGTTAGATGGTGTAATGTACTGCTGTTTAATCAATATGCGTTTATGTAATTGAACATGTATGCATGCAGAGCTTTCAGGAGAGCCATGTCAACGTGACCTTGAGCAATGGTTTTTCTTCACTCCAAGACAAGAGAGGGAAGCTCATGGTGGGAGACCTAGCCGGACTACCCCTTCAGGTTACTGGAAGGCCACGGGCTCTCCTAATTACGTTTACTCTTCCGATAACCGAGTTATTGGAGTGAAGAAGACTATGGTTTTCTACAAGGGAAAGGCACCTACCGGGAAGAAAACCAAATGGAAGTTGAATGAGTATAGAGCCATTGAACAAGATGCCAATCCATCTAGGACTGCTAGTCCTAAGGTTTGTATATATACTAGTTTCAGCAATAGCCATATTCTTAGTATTATTATTTTCTTCTCTATAATCATTAACTTGTTTACTCTTTTGTTGAATGTAGCTGAGGCACGAATTCAGTTTGTGCAGAGTCTATGTGACATCAGGAAGCTTGCGGGCGTTTGATAGACGCCCATTAGAAGCTGTGACACAACAGACACAGCCTTTAGCTGATGGTGCAACATCTTCTTCTCATAACGCCATAATGGCATCGAGAACAAGCTCACCCGATACCTCATACTCGGGCGAAGACAACGTTGACCCGCCAGAGTCTTCCGGTGCTACCAATGAGAGGGTTGCTGGTTATGTAGAACCACCTCTATGGGACTGGGAAGATCTGAATTGGCCATAGGTAAAAACCACATAGCCTTCTTACAAGGACCCCAGTAGTTTTAACTAAGCTAAAATGATGGAGCATGAGAAGACCTCACCTTCACAAGAAGTCAAGTTTTGCATTTTGTCTTTCTTTCTTTTGTTTTTTGAAAACTTTGCATTTTGTATTTTGTATTTTGTATTTTGTATCTTGTATTTTTTTTTTTCTGATTTTTAGGGTGGTGAGATTAGGAAAAGAAATAAAACAGAGATAAAATATCTCTACTGTATCAAATGGAGTTTAAATGGAAAAACCTCTGGTTGCTGTAATCATTTTGAGAAGACGACCTACTGGTAGCATTTGACTTTATCTAGTTAAGAGCCCACCTTATGTCGAATCCTTTGAACCTGTGTTCTGTGAAAGTCATAATAAAAGTTGAAAACCAGGAATTATGCTAAATTAAAAAAAAAAAAAAAAAATAGTGCGTTTTGATGTAAGCATCGGACCACAAAAAAGTCTATGTAAGTTACTATAAGTAATGGTCAAATTTTGAGCAAGTGTAACTTTCATGTGAGTAAAATGGTTGAATCATAATGATACGTGCATGTAGACCTCCTTGCTCAGGACCAATTATACACAATTCAAGGAAGAAAATCACGAAGCAAATGGAAATATTTCAAACAAACTAAATGAAATTCTAGTTTTAACCTCCCTAAAGCTGGAACAGGCAAAAGAAAAACATATGAATTTACAAGATAAGTCTAGCTATGTGGTCACTTTCAATCCACGTGCTTAGAGTATAAGGTCGTTCATCAGAAGTCGAAACCTGAGATATTCTGGAAAGATCTTCACATATGAAATTATATTTAGCCCATAACAAGGTATGATCAAAGGAACCCTTATAAAGATCATGATCATGCCCCTACCCTTCTAAATAAGGACCCAATTCTGTAGACTAATAACCGTCTAACATTCTCTGCAATTAGTTTTCTGTTTTTATCATCAAAGAGTAGTGTCCAGGGAAGACAACATGATTTCCCAATTATATTAGCTTAGTCAATACATTGCAAATACCTTAAGGCTACCAATTATCCAAGGTTATATAGAAAAGGGTTCACAATGGACATGCAAAAGGAATCGTGAATCATCGTGGTTCATAAGGGCACAGCAACTAAGTTTAATGGGTGCAGGTTATTCAGTTCCTAAATTAGAGAATTTCTTGTGGAGTCCGTAACAGCCAGAACAAAAGTTTAAATAGAAAATCAATAATCCTTCCAATCAAATAATCTAATTCAAACTTTAAGAAATAGGTCAACTATAGTATTCAAGCACTTTAATAGTAGGTGCATGAATGTATTGTTACATAGGTTCTTGCTAGAATAGTCAATAATCAAGATTTACATAACATCTACAGTAAGTTACGTGAGGGACATAAGCAAAACCAATGGTCTATAAATCCTAAACAAAGGAATTAAAGTGATAATGAAATTTTACTTAGTGAGAAAAATCAATGGTAATTAAAATGTCCTCCTGAAGATGCTGGACTGATAAAAACATGACATTAAGATAGTCTAACTGATTGCAGCAATAATAAATGGAGGCAATCCTTATTGAGATGAAAGAGTGTAAAAACCTGTGACATGAAGAAGTCATTCGCATGTATGAATCATCCAACATTGCCTTCAAATCAATCAAACTATTTTTATGACACCTGCTCTATTAAAGAAGATGAAGGAGTATGGAGGGCCACTGGTGGTGTGTTAAATCGAATAGAATCCAGTGTTCACATACCAATTTTTCAGCATGAATGTCCACCTCAAAGTTATATATGTGAGGAGAAAAAGTTAGTTTGAAACTAATGGATAAAAAAGTAACAATTACCATATCATTTCACGTGAACAACATTCCGAGAAACAGAGACTCATATGATTTAAGTATAACTATGTGCCTCATGCTGCAGTAGCTCTCAGAGAGTTCAAAAGCCCAAGAGCAGAGCTGCCACCTAACCAATATAGTTACATATATGTCTAGATGTACATCATGAAAAGGGGCATAGAGCACTAACACCTCAACCCATGAATCATATGGCCTTTTCCAGTATATGATTATCTAACTAAACTTAACATTGTTTTGACAAATAAACATAAAACAATCACCAGTCGATAATCTATTATTTAAAACAATGCATGAAACACAGAGAAGGTAAGCGTTTCCTAGTTTGACTGAGAGGAGAATCACATTCATTTGTTCTATAACTTCAAATCAACTTCCCTTGATATTGTTAACTCTTGCTCTCTCATTTGACTTTTATCATATCTGAAGTGAAGTCCTTATAGCTAATAACAAATCAATTCTCTATACACATACAATCAACTACTGCATTCTATAAAAACATCCTGCATAGCTATTATAATGGATATCCTCCAATTGATAAGTAAAGGAAAACTTAATCAGAATCTGTCTAATGTGCAAAGAAACACGAAGGCAAAACTATCGCTAGGATAAGCAATATTCTCATAGTAAAACTCCTAAGATTCTCTAGGCATCATGCATTCCCTATAGTCCAACATACAACGAAACAGCAAAACCAAAGGGAACTAAGCAAGCATCCGACGAGCGCACACACGTGTTCTTTTGTTCATTTTGTTTGAAAGAAACACAACTGATTTCATCCCAAGAGACAGTCACTAGTAACTTCTAACGAATCATGCTGATTACCTATATTATTGTGGTCAAGTTGCATTTATGAACACATGAATCGGCCTACTCCATTCTTGTTTAAAAGAAATTGTAATGCACTTCAAATATTTCTTAAACACCAACCACAGGAATTTCATTAACCGAAGAAATCAATTGATTAATCAATAGGAAATGCGCATGTCATTATCATATGACAGACAACAACAGGGAAAAATAACTTCAAAATCTAGTTGTTGAAAAATATTCACAAACCAGAAAAAACTATGCAGACTGCAAACAAGCTAAGCAAGACTTTACTAATTCAAGTCAATTTCAACAAAACCCACCACCAGACAACCAAATGAAAGTCTCACTCCCCTCATAATTTATAGTCAATTAGTACTATAATTATGTTATAAGTGTCATCATTTCCATAACGAAACTTCCCACTTCTCAAATTTCCACCAATCTTCATTAAACAAAAGTTGCACGAAATTGATATATATTCAACATTGAATTCGTCTCATGTACCTTCCTAAACATTTTCCTTTACTCACTAAATCCAAGAAGGCAAGAAAACCAAGCAGAAGATTTTTGCAAAAGAAGTTGAAACATCAGACAGTGAATGCAGCAAGCAGAGAGATAAAAAACGATATATATATATATATATATAAATTTCCTGCATTTCAAACTTCATATAAAGAGGAAACAAAAAGATGACTAACCAAAAGCACCTTTAACTCTTTGTCTCGTCAATTGTTACTGACAACCAACTCCAGGACGACCATCACAAGCACGGCGTACACAAGAACCAGAACAAAGTGTGAAGCCCGTTGTCTTAAAAGTGGACCAAAAAATGCCCACTGACCAATCACAACTGTCGTATTAAGTCAACTATCTAGTAAGAATTGCAAATAACGCACCTTTGATGAAAATGACAAATTAAACACTTCGAATGGGTTTGTTTTTATTCTATTATTGTCATTCAGATTTTTTTAACTGTCGGTCTACTTTTTTATTTTACCCTTTTGAGTGTTAGGCGTAGTGTAGGATACTACTGAAATCAACTGCGATATAATATTATAACACGATTAAGGGATCAATTCCTAAGAAATGGAAGGAATGGGACAACTCACAAAGAGTGAGAGAAAAATGCACGCAACTTTTGTGAAACTTGAGCGTAGAATCCACCAGTGAAAGACACTACGCAGCTGAATGGTCTTTACCCTTAGTTTGTTGTCAACTATTACACTTTCTAGTGAATGCATTTAGAAATTTATAAATGCATTCACTAGTTGACAATTCTAAATGCATTCACTAGTTGACAAATTCTAAATGCATTCATTGGAGAGTGTAATAGTTGACAAACTTCTAAATGCATTCATTAGAGAGTGTAATAGTTGACAACAAACTAAGGGTAAAGACCATTCAGCTACCTAGTGTCTGAAATTGTTGTCAACTAATACAAAGTAAAACAATTTTCTAAATACGTAATGCATTATATATCTTATAAATTCTGAGTCTTCTTATGTATTTGGAAAATTGTTTTACCTTGTCAATAAAAAAAAGAAAATAAAAAAAAAAATTGTTCACTTTGTACACTAACTTTAATCATTATAATTTTTTTTTTTTTAAAAAAACTCACTTTTTTTTTTTTATTTACGTGAACAATAAAATAATATTATTTTATTATTATTAATAAAAATAACTTTTGGAATACTATTGACATTCGGATAATTTTATTTAGCATTTATTAAATACTGTTATTAGCTTTTTGTATAATTTCACATAAAAACATGTAACAATTAATAATTATATGAATATAACTATAAAGTAAATCTACGATGGAGACCAAGTCTCCATTCAATGGAGACTTGATCTGGTCTCAATGCTTGGAGACCAGTATGATTTTTATTTTTTATTTTTTGGATGATATCATTGATGAAGATGTGTTATTGATAAAGGTTTCATTGATTGGGTTTGAGTTTGACTATAAGTTGAAATTTGTTGGCTTTGGGTTTGAGTTTGATGATGACATAGAGATGGAGATCTACAGATGATGATGATGGTGATGATGATCTCCATATCAAAACACTGGTTTTTGTTGATTGATGATGATAATTTGT
This sequence comes from Litchi chinensis, assembly GCA_019925255.1. Lineage (NCBI taxonomy): Eukaryota > Viridiplantae > Streptophyta > Magnoliopsida > Sapindales > Sapindaceae > Litchi > Litchi chinensis. Next base: position 15,683,957 of record CM034473.1, on the reverse strand, counting down.
TGGATAGATGATGATTTTGGTTGAAGATCAGGGAGAAGAGGTTGGAATTTGAAGATGATATTTTTTTTTTCTATTTTTTTTGGTTATAGATCTCCATTTTTTTCAATTTTTTTTCTTATATTTTATTTTTGTTTAAAAATTTGATCTCCATCATCTATTAAGAGTGATGGAGGGTGGATATCTATCGATTATTATTAAAGATAATCCCAAAAATCCATTGTTGTTTGTAAAAATATTTATTTTATTATTTATATTTTATTTTTGTCCAAAATCCTATTTTATGTTAAAAAGTTAACAGAAAAAATTAATTTTATCCTCAATGATTTTATCATTAATTTATGTCTATTGGAGATATTTTATGTTATTTCACACTCATTCAGATGATATTTTGAGTATTTTTATTAATATTAAAGGATATATTGGATAAAAATGAAATAATGTGTGGTAAAATAATATTTTTATAATTTATAATGTTTTTTTTTTTTTACATTATCCCTTATTATTTATTAAGTTTTTTATTATTTTTGTTTTATCCTTTTTTTAATTCTTTTTTTTAATTTAAAGGTATTATAATTTTTATACCACGTTTTCATAATTAACAGATAACTTTAATAGTTTAACACTAACAACGGATAATCAAATTATGATATATTAATAAAATTTAGTCTATCCATATATATTTTTAAACTAAATATCTAATTTATAATTTACTAAAAAAATAAGTATATAATTTATATTTTCGGCTTTGATTTATTTTATCTTCAGTACAATTCAGAATAGTTTCAATTTATCCGGTAACAAAAACAAACTAACCATTAGAGAATCAAAAGAGAATATGTGTAGATACCTAATCGTTAACTGACTTTGATTAAATCCAACAAAATATGATTATTTAAGTAAATTTTTATGCAACAACCAAAAAAATTAAATATATATTAACAAATTTTTAGAAATTAAAATAAATATTTCTTTTTCAGCAAATAAAATAAGATATTGGTAAAGAAAAATAGAAAATATATTAGGATTGAACAAATAAAATCATAAAAGTAGTTAAAACTCAAAATAAAATTATTTTACTGTAAAAAAATTAAGGTAAAAATATATACATACCAGAAATTATAATGAAATAAGGTGTTTTTCGACCTTTGTTACTTCATTTATCAAACGGGTCTATGCGTGGCATCACAGCCATCATTACTTCTTCAATGGGAGAAAGAGCAACACGTGGCACATTTTCTTTGTGAAATGCGACAGGTGTCAAACTATCAATGCGGGGCATTAATGTTCGTCAGCTTGGTACCTTCTCTCATTAATGTTCGTCGGCTTGGTACCTTCTCTCTCTCTCTCTCTCTATATATATATATATGTGGTGATAATATTTTGGCCTTACCAGAAGTTTCATTCATACAAACGTAAAAAAATCCGTCTCCATTTCTTCCCTTCTCTTGTTTCGATTTCTTTGCATTTCTCTCTATTGCTTTCTACAATATTTTTCCTTGTTCTCCTCTAGCTTATTTCTACTCTGGTTTTTTTATTTCATTTAGAATAGGAATTAATTATTTGCAATTTCCCTTTTTTTGGAAAAAAAAATGTGCATTTGTAAATTGTAAGTGGAATTAACTTAAGTTCGAACAGTTTCACGACCATGGGTCCTTTTAATGAAAATAAATAAAGCTTGAATACTACTATACATAAATAATTTAAAATATATCATCATATGAATTGTAATGGAATAATATTAGTCTTTCTAAATATGTTGTTTAAATTCATGTTTAAATAATATAGTATGTGAGTTGTTAACATCATATAAATCATAAAATAATATGATAGCTAATATGATATTGACAATTCATATGTTATATTACTTGAGCAAAAAATTAGAAAAAAAATCGGGAAGCCTAATATTATTCCATTAATTTGAGTGACGCTAGACTTTTCAAATATTTTATCCAAATTCATGCCTAAATAATATGATATATAAATTGTTAAAATCTTATAAATCATAAAATAATATGATAATTAATAGAATTTCAACAACTCACATACACATTATTTGAACATGGATTTGGATAAAATATTTGAAAAATCTAACATTACTCTTAATTATATAACATAAATGAGAACAACTATTTAAGTTTTTCCCTTAATATAAGACCTATCCATCTATAAATTTAATATAAAATTCATATTTATTCTTTTATTAAAAAATAAAATAAATTCAGTTTAATTTTTAACAATAATATTAAATATTTCAACTTATATTATAATTTGGGATTTGGAATTTGAATCATTTCTACACTTTTTAATAATTCTATGGTTCATAAAATATTATAGTGAATTGATGGTTAGAATGTGATTATTTTTCATTATTACTTCATCAACAATCAATAAGTTATTTTAAAAAGCATGAGGATGAGCTAATGTGAAGGAGAATTGCTTATTTCAAAAGAGGTGTGGAAGAGCTAATGTGAGTGTCTGGGTCAAAATAGGTCCAATAAGAAGTGGACACATCAGCGTAACAAAAACGGGATAGGTGGCATATAGCCTAGGGTTTGAACGAAGGAGGAATTCGATGGTATGTTAAGCCATACAATTAGTATACTTAATCATCAAAGGCAAGAAACTTGTTGCTACAACCAAAGGCCTCAAGCTTGATGAAGGTGAAGAAGTCAACTAACATAATTTGAGGGAAGGAAGCATTAACCTCCAAAGGACTGTTCCTTTGGTAGATTAGTGATAAACATTTAACGTGCAGTGAATACTCATAAGAGCAATTCAAGCGAAAAATGGCAAATATCATCATATGTGTAATGACACATGGAAAGTAAGTTATCGTTTCCTCATAAAAGTTGATTGAATGTTTTATTGATGAGTTAGTTAGTTCTTAGAAAATACACACACTTATTAAAACAATCACAAACAAATTTTGACTTAAATATTGCCGGTGCTCTCAAAGATAGCTTCTGAGACAATTTAATGAAGGTTTTAATTTGTTTTGTAGGTTGAGTTGAAGTAGATAATTATCCCATCAATGGGAATGGACATCTGAAGACATTTAGAACTTCGTACGACAGCTTAGGCTGCAAGAAGTTTAAATAAAGAAAGCTTGCATATATTAAGTATCTAAGAGAATCTTAGAGAATCAATAATTAGATCAATGGTAGTTGAAGAAGGAAATAGTGAAGTAGAATATTTATTATTATATAAATAGTTTATACTACAATAAACCGAATGCAAACAATGCAATAATTCTTTAAAAAAAAAAAACATGAAAGAAATAAAGTACTAGAATGATAAAATAAAATATGAAAAATAGAGTCTTACAAAACTGTGATGACCTTAAGACAATAATGGCCCTCTACTCCAATGTTTGTAGTTTTTTGAACAAATGTCTCCCAAATCCCCTATTGAAATCCAAAAAATCAAGCACTGGATGTTTTTAAATTCCGCTGAATTCTTTGGTGTGTTTCTCAGTTTGTGTAGAATGCAAATAAAATAAGAGAAATTGTATATTATAGAATGTAGTTGTTCTTATATTTTTAAAAATAAAATAGGTGTCTATGAACATATACAACTCTAATTGAGCAATTATTTAATAGACAAACATTGTTTAACAAATAGATACCTTTTTAATTTAAACTCAAATTTTAAAAATTAAAATTTAAGAACTAGGTAAATTAAATTAAAAAATAACTGAATTAAAACTGCTCAACCTTTCACTCAAACTCATGCACATAAGTTTACAACAAAAAATACATTGAATAAGATTGATATGAGTTATAATTATTATTCTATCCTCTCACGAATGCAAATACGGCATTTGCCCCCCAACATTTAAGTATTCGTTATTCCACCCCGTCGTTTATACTTCATCCAGACACCAACAAGAAAACTAGTGTCTATCTCCTCCTTTTATTGAATCTGTCCATTTTTTAATTAATCAGCAAACCCAAATCCAATCCAAACTAAAGAAAAAGAAAAGAAAACGAGAGACTAGAAGATAGGAGAGAGTCAAAAGAGATTATAAGTTAAGATAAAAAGAGAAAGAGAAGAAAAAATTATTCCTATATAACTTTTAATAGTAGATTTATTAGAAGTAAAAGTTATACTAGTAGATTATTTGAATGTATATATATTAATCGGTTGGTTTTTTTTTATTTTTTAAGAAAAAAGGCTCTTTTAGTCATGTAAATCATTTATTATTATTTTTTTTAGAATGGTCACGTAAATTGTTTAGTTGTTTAATTATCAAAGAGTTTTTATATAACGAATTTATTGAAGATAATATATAAGAACTAAAGTTAAATATGTTTATTAAAGTTTTTTTTTTTTTTTTGATGAAACTATGTTTTGTTATGTGTATTTTCTGGATTCACCGAATAGACTGGTAAAAGCCTAATAGAAGCTCAGTAAGTCAACCCAATGAATTGGTCCAGCAAACGAGGTTCAAGTTATCAATGCCAAGCCCTATAGCTCGCACCAGCGAGCTCGCATCACATTGTTCACAGATCGTTACTCAGTTCGCTCCGTACACAGCTTGCTACTCAGCGAGGCACAGCTCGAGATCGCCTAATGCAGGCTATAGCTCGCTCAACTATCAGTTAAACAAAAAAATCTTCCAGAAAAAGCAACAACCCGATTTAATCATGATTCTCTCATTAGAGTTGGAAACAAATTCAAATTTGAATTTAGTCAATGTGATCCTGAGTTTTACTAAACAGTTTCCTGATTTGACTCTAATTGATTAGGAAGTGTATTCAATGTGAAATTCTCTTTCCTGTTTTATTACTACATAAATTGTAACGTCTTTTTTCCTATAAATAGAGACTGAATTCATTGTAAACAGATATACGAGCAATTCTATACTGTCACTCTGCCGAATTATTGAGAGACAGTCGTGAACATAAACACACTTGCTGAACCATGTTAAAAATCTTGTCTTCTTTGTGCTGTTTTTGTTCTTTACCTTGCTACTTGTTTACGTGTTTTCTATTCTATTTACATTAATTGCAGGTATTGAGTTTTGAGTTCTCGTCGATCAGAAATCAACGTCGACATGTTTCTTAAAGTTTTTTAGTTGGAAAGAATGGAATGATACTTTGATATTTTAATATTAAAAAAAAAAAAATCATTTGAAAAAGCTTCTTATAATAGTTGTAAAACAATTTTTCCAATCCTTAAAAACTCTTTCTTTTTTTTTTTATACGGTGGAAGAGGTGAATTAAATTTATAAAAAATTATTCATAACTTATGTTTTAAAATAAGAGTAGACTTGAACCTGGACCTTTTAAGATTGAGAGAAATGCTCAATTAAAGAGTAGTTTACACAAATTTATGTTTAAAGTTAAAACTCTACTTAAATGACAATCAAATTATATTAAAATAAAAAAGATCTTTTAGATTTTTTTTTTAAAAAAAATTGATTAAAAAAAAAAAAAAAAAATTAAAATCAAATTTTTTTTTTTTAAAAAAAAGGGGGAGGGGCAATGTTAGGTTTTCAAAATTTTTTATTTAAATTTAAATTTAAATTATATGATATATGAATTATCAATATCATATTAATTATTATATCATTTTATTATTTATAAGAGATGAATAATTTATATATTATATTATTTAAATAAAATTTTAAGAAACGTAGATTATTGATAAAAATTAGTTTCGGAAAAGATGTGGAGAGACAAAAACCAAACTAGGCGGTGAAAAAGAAAATACAAAAAAGAATCTTATCCGAACGGCAACGGCCTTAAGCAGAAGCGTTGGGGCGGCGATTCAGTGGGCCAAATGAAATACAAAAGATAATGTTTTGACCAACTTTATTTTTATTATTCAAAGGATAAACTCTTCTGCAAAGCTAGACACACCAGACCTTGAGATGATCATGCCACCCTGTCAGCATCTCGAACATAAATATAATTATAATGGTCAAATTGAAACGTATTTTTGTATATAAATATATAATTTTTTTAATGTTTTAAAAGAGTTTTTTTTTTTTTTTTTCAATGTGTAATGGTATTTTTAAAAAATAAATAAGAAGTGAGTCTTTCGTATAACAAGAGTCAAAGGCTAACAACCTGTCTTTTCGATTCTGTTATACAGATAATGGAGGTGGAATCCAATCCCAAAGCATATCCCAAAAGTTTGGGCGACTAGACTATATAATTATTTGTGGAATTAAATTAAAATAATTTTATTTTACTTAAAAAATACTGTAAAGTTATTTTAAATTATTTAAATATATTTTACTTATAATCATATTTGTTTTATCGAATACGAAAAATTTTATTAAATATTAAAAATCATGTTGAATTAATAAATAATTTTGTTGGTTTATTAAAAACTATAAATGATTTTTTGCCAAAAAAGATACAATAATATTATAATTTAATCAAAATCTTATTATTTTCATCATATATTATCCCGAACAAAGGATAATATATTTTTATTCAAAACCTTTTCCATCACATCTCAATCAAATTAAATACTACTCTCAGATTCCATCTCATCTCACACGTTCAATGGATGAGATCCTCGGTGCTGGACATTCCTTGTCTAAAAATATTATTCGGCTGTGGGTGGTTAATTTTCTTTTAGTTGAATGATTATCTTAAAAAAGGAACAAAACAAAACAAAACAAAACATTGACGAGTTGAGGGACAGTACATATATTTATTCAGGAGTGCATGATGAGTTTCACTCATCAAACTACAAATTCTATTTTTAAAAGAAAACTAGGAGGGGACAATAAAAACATATATATAAATAAAATTATCAAATATGCAATGCAAGTATAGATGGAAGGAACACCATCTAAGTCTCAATTATTTCTAATGGAATTGCATGATCATTCTACATTCTTTACACTTTGAAGAAATACCAGAATTAATTTTTTTTTTTTTAATCCTTTTACTTTTTAAATCCAAAACTAAAATCACTAGTTGCAATCTATTTATTCTCAAAAACTGAAGTAGATAGAACTGTTTTTTTTTTTTTTTGGAAAGTAGATAGAACATAATTTTGTTGTTTACTGGAAAACTAGGCTATGGCAATTTACAAAGCTTAAGCCCAGTGTTTTGAACTGACCAAATGCGGATAAACCAAGATGACACCAGCTCTGACCATAAAAGATCCTTTTAATAAAAGATATCTATTAAAAGGCTTTACGGAGACGTTCAATGCGCTTTTTGGTTGTAAATTGTAATCAATTTCATTTTTCAACTTGACTTTTACTGTACAGGATTGGCTTCAGTTTCGGCGGTGGTGGATTTATGCCCCAACAGTAATATACATAAACTTTTATCTCTCTAAGCATAATTGCATATATAATTACAGTTGAATGAAAAATCAGAGCATCTCTTGATGAGTATATTTTCTAATTTTTGGTATGTTCTTTTTTTTTTTTTTTAATTGTGATAATGGTAATGATAATTTATGAACTTAGTAAAAAGTTATAATTTATTAAGACCTTTAAAAAAAATAATGTATTAAGAGATTATAGAAATGAATATAAGAAATTAGAGTGAAAACGTATTAATTAAGAAATGAGAAAAAAAAGAAAAAAAGAAAAAAAGAGAAGAATGCATTTGAGAATACATTAGTTCTTTTTATAATTTTCACTATAGAAATATGAGTATCAAAATGTGATACAAGTATGGATATGAATATGACACAACCCACCCATACTATACTCAGTTTTCATATCTCTCCTCACCTTCTTATCTTCATTTTGACACCGATAAGATGAGGATCGGTTAATGCGTATCCACTTGTTCTATCTAGTTGGCCAGACACCATCAATTAGATTTTTATTAATTCAACTTTGGCTTTTAAAATTCTGTTCATTATATTGAATTATATATCAATCAAATTGTAAACCAAAATTCTATGAAATTTCAATTGAATTCATATAAAGTTCCTTCAATTTGTGAAAAAAAAAAGAACGTAAGTTCTAATAGGAAAAAATAATAACAATGATAAAAAGAAAAATAAAAAATCATATATTCTACTGATTTATTCTATTTTTAATTATGAATATCATAATTTCTCAAATTTTCCAAACTCATCAATTTGAATTCATAATTCATCAATATAACCCTATAAGTTGTTCGTTAAAATTTTGTTCAGATAATCAAGATTAAAAAATTTTAAATATTATGATTTTAATAATATATTTATAAATAAAAATAACTTAAATCGTTAAAATATAAAAATAAAAATATTCTTAAAAATAAAATGTACAAGTTTGTCCGCGCTTGGCACATTGACAGTGCACGTTTACCACGCTCGCCAACCGACTGTCAACACTAAGCTACAGCCCAGAGCCTAAAATTGTATATAATTAAAAGGAGAGGCTGTCGCCACCGCCGAAAAACCTTTAAATTACAGCCATTTATTTCCTTCACGTAACATCAAAATTTAAAAATAATATTTTTACTTTGTACATCCATTAAAATCCCACGTGTAACCCTAATGGAATATTCCTTATTATTGATCATTATTCTCTAAAAACTCTAATTTTTTTAATCAAAGCTAGATAAATCTTTCTTGGTATTTAAGATAAATAAATAAAGAAAGCTTTTTTTTTTAATAGGTCTTCTTTTTCTTTATTTTTTATTTATAATAATTCTCCACATTAGATCAGATACTATTGAGATCTAAAGGTACATCAACTACATTTAACCTGAAAGTCTGCTATTAGCATAGAAGAGGATAACTCATATAGTCCAGGAAAAATTGCCACCAAATTAAATTGATGAAGATTGAACGAGCTCCTCACGTTTTTTTATAGATCTATTGTGTAGTATATATTATTATTTAACACCAGGCAGTATATACACTGCAAAATACAGCAATATACTGCACACTGTACAATATAATACTGCACTGTGCACTGTACGCAGTGTTTATACACTGCATACACTGTAACACGTAATATACACCGCATATAGTGCAGTATTATTATGTTATTTTTCTTAATTTTTATCATATTTATATATCCTGGGTCTTGTAAACAAGATTCGGTGGCTAAGTTATTTAACATTTTATATTAGTACGATGTTTTCCGCTGCAAACAAAGGAAAAAGAAGTTTGGCAGTAGAGTGGGCGACGTGAAAGAGACTCAGAGGGATTTAAAAGTAATTTTAATTTAGATTATTTTAGTAAATAAAAGATTTTCGTAAATGATGGGCGCGGAGAGTAATATTTTGAACGGTACATACTCAAAACGTGTTAAATGAAGAAGTCGGCCCAATTCCACTCATTGCTCATGAAGTTGTGCTAATCCAAACGCCACCTCTTCGAGTAAAGGACTATTAAAACGAATAAATTTTTTCGAAAAATAAAATAAAATTTTATTATTTAAATAAAAAATAATCCTTCCAAAAAAAAAAAAAAAAATTGACGGTATTTAAACAACCGAAAAGAGCAGACGTGGGAACCATAAACACAAATCATCCAACTAGACGTGGTGAAAATGAACGAAAAAAGCAATTCCTGGGCGTCATCGTGTTCGTGGTCTCGAGAGGAAGACAAGCTCTTCGAGAGAGCGCTGGTCATGTTTCCCGAGGAGACGTCGGGGAGGTGGGAGAAGATCGCCAGCCGTGTTCCTGGTAGGAGTTCGGTGGAAATACAAAGGCGTTACGAGGATTTGGTTCGTGACTTGAGGGAGATTGACTCTGGCCTAGTTGAGTTGCCGAATTACGAAGACGAGTTGGAGTCGCCGGGTCGGGACACTGAGTTTGGGACGAGTGAGGTGTGGTTTGAGGGTAAAGGGAAGAGCAGAGAGAGTGAGAGGAGGAAAGGCGTTCCCTGGACTGCAGAAGAGCACAGGTTTTTCCATTTTCACTTTTTTGTTTTTTATTTTTAAACCTTTTTAGTTTTCTATATGTAGTATTGTTTTTAATTTAAAATTTTCGTTTTAATCATCCCGCCTCTTTTTACTACATATGTATTATTAGAAGTTATGATCCCTTTTAATAAAAAATTTAGAGAAATAAATTGATTAATTCTTTTTTTTTTTTTTTTATGGAATGAATTCCAAAAATTCTAGGGATGATGAATAACAAACAGCAAATTTAAAATAATTTCCTTTTTATTAATAAATTTATTTTGATAAAGTTAATTTTTTTAATGTGGATTCTGGATTCGAGCCCAAGTTTTTGATATATTAAAATTAAAATTAATTTGATCAATGTGGCTGCTGGGATTCGAGCCCAGGTCTCCACGGCCACAACGTGGAATTCTTACCACTAAACTACAGCCACTTCATTTGAGGGTGCGGTTGGACTCATCTAGCTAAACCAATTCTGGAATAAAAAAATAAATAAACAAACAAACTGTTTTTTGGTTTTTCCCTAAACAGAAGCTAAACAAAACTTGTACGCCAAAAGATACTTTTCTGTTTTTTTTTTTGAAGTAGCCAAAAGATACTTTTTATTTGAAAACCGCCAAAAGATTCTTATGATAAGAAACAAAGTCACAATTAATAAGACAGTGGCGTGGTAAATTGTCTGTTACTTTTAGTACCAAAAACCGTGCATAGCAATCACCATCTAGTAATTTCCATTGGGATATTCATATTATCATCCATAATTTTATATACTCTAGAATTCTCAATGGATCTATCGTTGTTCCAGGTTTAATTTGAGAAAGCTTTGGTATATTCATTGTATTGTTTATATCTAATGAAATCATATTACGTGTTGTCTATTTCTATTTAAATCATATTATATGGTATACAATCTAGTGATTAATGTAGTAACGAATTATATATCTATATAGCAGATACACAATATTTTTGGTATGAGTTTATCACTTAAATTTCAAATTTATGTTCGTTTCAGGCTTTTTCTACTTGGACTAGAAAAATACGGAAAAGGAGATTGGAGGAGTATTTCACGAAACGCGGTCGTGTCAAGAACACCAACTCAAGTGGCTAGCCATGCCCAAAAATACTTTCTTCGTCTAAATTCCATCAAGAAAGAAAAAAAGAGGTCCAGCATACATGATATCACCACCGCAGATACTCACACATTGGGTCTATCCAACGATCAGAATTGGGTTGATCAACCTCCTCAACGCTTCAGTGATCAGGGAAGTTCAATTGGGTACAATGGTTTTGGATTTCCGATGCAATAAAAAATGAAAAATTATAGGGAATAGAAAATTTACGTATCAAAAGGACTATATTAACTTGTAAATGTTGTTATAATATGAGAAAATATATATTGCTTCAATCATTATCTATCCAAATCAAACTTTATAATAAATTAGATAATGCGATTTCAAATCATCCAGATTTCAGATCTCTTTTATTTATAATACTGGTCTTGATAGTTACATTTTTATAATCTTATCACATTTTATTTTATATCTCATAGTTTAAATATGGATGACTTAGGTGGTTTGTTTTTTTGTCTTAAATCTTATTAGGACTTAATTTAAGTAAGATTTGATTAAGTCTTGATATTTAAGATCTTGTAATTTTTTTGTTTTTTATTTTTTTTTGTATGACTTAATGATAATTTAGAGTGAGTTGGTTTTTATCTTTATAACCTTCCATTAAAATTAAACTTATATATATGTATAATAACATTTTGAATTACTTAAAAAATAATTTAATAAAGATTTACTAAAACTAAATAGCAATTATAATTTAAAATTCAATAAAATATAAAATGGATTTGGGAAAAAAAAAAGAAAAAAAGAAAAAACAAAAATGAAGGAGATCTGACAGGATCCAAACCAGACCTTATCTAGGCTCTTGTCTGGAAGATCCTGTCGGACACTTCACTGAACTTCTTGAACCCGACTCATCGGATTGAAGAAACTCGAGAAGCGAACCCCTAACTTTCTTAGCCGGTTTACTCGTTTAAAGTTAAAAATTTGTTTTTTTTTTAAAACAGTTGGGAGTGATAAAATTTTTCTCGATTTCATTTCAAGATGATTTTATAAAAATTTCGACAGCATGACGGCTGCATTTTAATAAATCCAAAATTTTACCTACGAATAAACAAACACTTCGACTATAATTTCATTTTCTCCCAACTTCTTTATCCACAAACATGCATTACAATCACTTCATTTCCAACATCCATGCATTTTTCACATGCAAATCAAATATATATCAAGTCATGTATGTATATTGTGTGCATGATGTGATAATGTATTTCAACTATATATACATGTCCAAAATGAATTTACAATTCACTAAATATTTATGTGTCAATGTATGATAACTTTGTTAAAATATATACAACAACATCAAAATCATCTTTGAAATTCATAAAATGAAATCCGTCGCTTCCCACCTATAAGCAAAATGCAAATCCTTCGGCAACGAAGTCTCCTAATATAACATCGGACGGTCAATAGGCTACATAATAAAATAAAAAGGTTAATTCGTCGCATAATAATAACATTACACTTGATATTTTACTTATAGAAATATTAAAGTTTTTAAAGTTTCAAAATCTTTCTCATAAAAGAGACAATGTGTACACCCTAATATCTTCTAACCATCACGTGACGATATTTCTGTTGACGCCCACGTGAGGCTACTATAAAATCTCGACCACTACGTGCAGAATTTACTACATCGCGACGTAGGGTGAATTTACTCAACTATGGGCAATTACTATACAGAATTTTCTACATCGTAATTATAGTGCCAATGAACTATACTCGGTGCGACCACATGCGAATTTTCTACATCGCATATTGTGGTACAACTACTCATTATCACTTGCACTAGATACGGAATTTTCTACATCGTAACCTATTGCAAGCGACTATAAATCTAGGCAACTACAAACGAAATTTTTCTACGTCGCCACGTAGTGCCAAAATCTTTAATATTTCGGTATACATATAGTTTTTAACTCAAGCTTTGCATCAACTTTTAAAAACTACTTTTTGCCTTTGAATCTCATTTCTTGATTCGAGATCAAAATATTTACTTGGAATCCACTTATATTTGGAAAATTATTTCAAAATTTTATTGAATACTAATAATTACAAGGTAAATTGAAATTAAACTAACGTAAGCGAAGAACACTTACCTCAATACCAAGTACGTTCTAACGTATCAACGGGCCCCTCGTGCCTCGCTCGACTGCTCATCACCTACACAACATTTATATTCATAAGAATATAACTTGACTAGTTAACAATGTGCCTAGTCACATTGTTTCTATACTTTTAATTTTTGACAACTCTATACGCTCTAACTTTCCTAACTCGATTTTAACTTAACCGAGACTCTCTAATTCCGATTTCTTCATAAAAGTTTCAGTTTTAGACCCCTAGGGATACCCTCACGCAGTCCGTATAATTTTTAGAGGCCTGAAACGAAAAATCGAAATTTTTAAACTTCATTAACGGCCCATAATAGAATATAGCACAGCACCCTTCTCGGGGCTCCCTTTTCCTTTGTTCTTTTTCCTACGGTTCACTTATCGCACATTCTGATCACATGTTAAATTTCGTATAAAATTCTATCGTTTGCTAAGTCAAATCTAAGAAAAACACCCTTTTTCGGGTACTTTTTGTACACTTTTTCGTGTCGAACGAGCGATGTTGGTTTTTCTTTCGTATCTAAGCTTTTTTTACCTAATTATGATCAACTAAATTCATTCCATGCAATAAACATTACATTTGCATAGCTATTTCACCTATTGACTCTCTAACGGCACTATTTTGGTCGTAACTTGTGCAATTTTTTTTCGGAATCTATCCGTTCCAAAACCTATGGTTTTCTATGACTCCTAGGCATCATTTGAGGTATAGAACATTCTCATATAGGTTAGTTTTGCACAGATTGTCTCCAGTCCATGGTTTGAGCTCGGGATGACCAATTTGCTCAAAACTACCTCTATTGACTTCTATCACTTCTACATGCTTTTCTAACCTTATTTATGCTTAAACTTGAGTTCAAAACCATCTAATTTAAGAGGTTTTCTACTGGTATTTATGCCCTTAGCACACATACAAACACTATTCTTTCATTTAAGTACTCACAACTTTTATCAATTAGGTAGAGTTCATGAAAACTGATTTTATTTCCACTTGTATCAAGTGTATGACAGCCCTTATTTACAACCCTAATCTACCATTCTTATACAACATGTCATTTAAAACTCCACATCATCTAGTTAGGGTTCTACACTTGTTTGAAGTGTAGAATACCCAACACAACATAGAAAAATTCTGCACAACTCTCTACAGCTCGACTACTTTAATTTTTAGCAAATAAGAAGAAAAGGGAAGATGACATCTCACTTGGTTCTTATTTAGAGAAGTGAAAGGGACTTGGAAGAGGTCCTAGAGAAGTGGTTTGAAGCTTGGATGATCATTCTCCTCTCTTTTCTTCTCCACCTTGCTGCCACGTTTTTGTTCTGCGAAGACAGCTTCGATTCTGTTTTGTTTTTTTCAGAACATCTGCTATTTGCTTCTTGTTATGCACGACCAGCTGCTGCTCTTTGCGTTTTATTTCATCAATTTCACTCTAAGTCTTGTATTTATAGATATAATCTTTCAAAAATTACTCACATGCCCTCAATACTTTGATTTCACGCCACTTCCCCTCATTTCCTTTTATTTTTCATGGCTGTCCATCTTTGTTTCCTTCAACTTTTGCTTTATGTGTTGTATATATATGTATACATATCTCATTAACATTTTATGAAATATCAAACTTGTCCCTTGATTTATTTTGTTTATCATTCTTAGTTAAATTTTAAGTTACTTTGTTATTAATTACTAATTCTACATAATACTTTCTCTAATTCTTATTTTTGAATTCAAACATATCATCACTTATAATTTATCATTTGATTGTGAACAAACTATTTTATCATTCCTTAACTTTTCCTTTACTAAATTTTATTGTTGTGAAATTCTAGAATGAGCGTTCGCTCTTCGATAACTCGATTTAGACTAACACTAACTAAATTTATTAACTAGATTTACTATTTGAACTTCACAATCTAGTTTCAATCGTTAGGAAGTTAAAAATCGGAACTAAGGGTTTACAAGATCGATCTCCTCCATTCATTAATGGCAAGAGATCGTCGATGGCCTATTGCAGGAGGCTACTGGCACCCTTCATAGACAGAGTAGGTTGCGACCTCTTCCTATCAATTCACATGCAAGTTGATCAACCTCCTTTAAAAGAGATGAAAAGGAGGTTGGTCGGCCTCCTTTGGTCTTGAATTAGTGGCTGGCTGTCGATGTCACCAGCCTTAGGGTGTGAGAGGGTTAATCTAGGGTTTGATTATATTTGAAATTTTTTTTGGTTAGAGATATTTTGGTAATAATACAATAACATGTGATTAATTTTAGAAGTTAGTATGAATTCATCAATAAAAGACTTTTTCATTACGTTATAAGTAAGAAAATTTGACTTTTTAAATAAGATGTTTTTTTATCTTAAATTAAAATATAAATAAAAGCACAAACACATTAAAATCACTTATATTTAGATAAAAGTGAAAATAAGACTTATTAGGGAAAAAAAACAAACTTCCTCTTAGACAGTAAGATGATATACATATACAGCCCTTTAATCCGGTAACGTGAAAGTCAAGAATGGATTGGTGAAATTATAATATTAAAAAAAGGGTCAAGAGATTTTCTTAAAGAAGGCTTTAACAAATTTCCAGTTTCTATATTCAAACAAAAATATATCTTTTTAATTACTTCAAAAAGAAAATGTATCTTTTTAAATGCCTTTTATCACCTTTTTTTTAAAAAAAAAAAAAATCCGGTGCATATTATAAATTTAAATCCTCTTAATTTTATAAGAGGGAATTTACGATTTACCTATTTGAGGTTTGCTTAATTACACATGAATTGAACCTTACATTTTAATTACATTTAACTCTCCTCCTGCTAATCAACAGTGGTCAACATTACCGTTTGAGCAAATTTTCAACCGCAATGATCAAACTACTCTTGCACATTAAAAACAAACAAAAAAAAACTTTACAACATTTCCAAAAAAATAAACAGATGGATCCCTACCATTTATCATGAGTGATGAACTATGAAAGGCAATAATAACAGAATTACAAAAAAGGAATTTTATTTTAATAAAAAAAGCCCAAAAGTGGAATTTCCATCTCTATAAGTCAAATTCTCAAATGTCGACATCCATCTTCAGTGATAAAAGTGGATCTCCTACTTTTTTCATTTCATTTCAATTCTTTATTTAATTTTCAATTTTAATTTTGAGCAATCTCCATTATCCCATGTAGAGCAGACAGTTGAGATCTTTATTTTTTTTTTAAAAAAAAAAAAAAAAATTCATGAAGTTTACTTTTTATTTCTTCAAAAAATATAAAGAAAAATGAAAATACCAAAATCCCATTTTACCGTTAGGTTGAGCTACATTGATTAATGGGACAGCAAGATGCATTTAAAATGTAAAGTTCAATCCTTTGTAATTCGGTAAAACTTTAGTCGTTAAACTGCAATTCCTTCTTATTATAAATACACCACTTTAGCCTTTGTTTCAATTACTTAATTGTGTGACATGATGGTTTACGTAATATTCCATGTTAATGTGTTATACGTCAAATATACAAAATTCTTAATAATGAAAAATATATTACATAACATCAAATATATATATTATAAAGTTGAAAATAATATATAATAATTTTAATATAAATAAAGATAGAACTTTTAAAATACAATTCCTGCACACAAATCTCGCTCACCCCAACAGCCACCCAACTGCATATGTATAAATGAAAGAGAAATGCTATACCATTTAAAATTTTATCTAAATTTATTATCTAAATGATGTCGCAAGTTTATGTATAACTACTATATTATCAATGTATTATCCTATAATTAAATAGCTGTTACAAAACACACCATCACTTAGTATGAATGGTCGAACACTTTTTATCATTTAATCTGTCTCCCTCACCCTAAAAAAATAGAGTTGTTGTTACAAATTATTTTGTGATATCATTTGTTCAACAAATTTTGAATATTTTTTAGGAAATATAGTATTATTCTAAATAAAAAAGATGTTAATTATTGAGTATGTATATTAGAGATATGGAAAATACCATAAATACAATCAGAATTATTTAATAAATTTTTAAAAATTAATAGTTTTTTAAAAACTATATTAAAATTCAAAAAGCAGCTAAAAAGGTCTCTCTGCATTCATTTTTTAATAAAATATTTAATTACATAAATACTCATAGATTAAGTTACTTAATAGAATTGAAATATGCACTTAAGAAAAAGAAAGTTTTCAAAGCCTAATATATATTTCAAAATCTGAACAATTTTGATCATAGTAAAATACTGTTTTGACATATTTTCGGATTCAACTCGCAACAAATCAACGATAGATATTAATAAATGAAGCAATAAGAATTTTTTAACTTCATTAAATTCTAATGCAATAACTTTAATTAAACAACAAACAACATAAATTCTAAGACTAGTAATTCAATATTATTGAAACTTTTTGAGTAATATTTATTGGAACTCTTAAGTCTTGTTGTGATTAACAATTTTGATGAAAACTATTGATGGAAACTATTGCTGTGATTTAAGTGTAACACGAAACTTTGTAGCTTAAATTCACTTTTGTTGCCAATGCAAATGGCTGATCAAATCTTTATTATATATAATTTTTTATGCATAGCAAACTTTGGCTAGTAATTAAATTTTATGCAGTGATTTCCCATTTAAATTAAAAAAGCTCTAATGTCATTATTTCTGGAGGATTTCTTGGTTGGATCGAATACAGAGGCAATGGATTTATGTTCTTTTACGATTTTATTTGGGTTTTCAAGGCTATTAAATGATATATATATTTTTCATTACTTAAAAAAAATGATATATTTGTTGGATTCATATCTTATCATAAACTTTTTCTTAATATTTTTAAAACAAGTGTTTGTTTAAAAAAAAAAATAATATAAAAAAAAAAAAAAAAAACAATGCCTCGCTCAACCAAATCATAAATAGATGTGTATGAATCACTAATATTTTAACCTTTATTTTACATCGATCTCCTTTGTAGGTTTGATGTTATGGTCTTGTGATTTGGTGGATAAATTTAGGGGTTCTGATGTTGTGCAGAGGTTTTTCATTTGAAATGAGTTTAAATTAGAATTTCTGCGAAATAAATGTTATATGATTATTGTAAATTGATGTTGATTTGTGAGTGGCTGTGCTAAGATGCATTAAATTCGAAGATTTTTTTGGCATGAGTGTAAAATGCAATATTGTGGGTTTGTGTGTCCTTTTTTGAGCAATGCAAGAGGAACAAGCCTTCGCTGTATGTTACAGCGAAGCGGACATTCTACTCCACCATAACAGCGTTGAGTAAAATACTGGCCTCTTCCACGACTACTAGCCTTCTCCTGTTGTTATTATTGTTATTTTTTCTTTACAAATTCATATACATTTTTCTCTACTTTTGTTTTGTTTT
The DNA here is from genome assembly GCA_019925255.1 of Litchi chinensis. Classification (NCBI taxonomy): domain Eukaryota; kingdom Viridiplantae; phylum Streptophyta; class Magnoliopsida; order Sapindales; family Sapindaceae; genus Litchi; species Litchi chinensis. Next base: position 15,665,497 of record CM034473.1, on the reverse strand, counting down.
AATTTTATTTCCACATTTCTTCTTACACAATGCATTTTTGCATCTTCTGAGGGACCCAATAAGTAAATTTAACATAATACTGAACTACAAATATAAAATCATATGTAAGGGTGTTAGTATAAACAATGCAAAAGTTTTTTAGGCTTCGTTTGGTACAGCTTCATTTGGTACGGCTTATTTAAGTAGATATTTTGGAAGTAGGTTTTTTAAAAATAGATTTTTGAAAGAAAGTTGTTGGTTATTTAATTTTTAATTAAAAAAACGTTTTAAAATTATAAACGGTTTAATTAAATTATTTTTAAGGTACTTTTAGATTATTTATTTACCAAACAAGATATGACAGAGATGAGTAACATATTCATTTTGGAAATGTAATTGCTTCAACCTTAATCATAAAAAATTAATCAATTATAGTAGCAATAAAAATTTTATTGCTCTTTGCCAATTTTTCACTCTTGATTTAATTAGTCTCAAGAAATAAAATGTCTTATTTCTCTACTTTTTTTTTAATCCATTTTATGGTTCTCATAAAATTTATCCATACCATTTTAGACTTATTGGTTGATTTTGTTTCTCTATTTTATTTTTTCTCAAATGAAATAAAAAGATTTTGTTTCTTTTGTTTGTTTCTTTTTTTTACTTGTACCAATTGCAGTATATATATATATATATATATATATATATATATATATATATAAACAAACTAATAACCAATTGCGGAATATAAATGTGTGTGTATGTATATATTTGTATATATCAATTAACTAATAATAAAAAAAAAAAATTTGCATTATTAGTCAAAAACTAATTGAAAAAAAATCACAAAATACAAAATATAGAAAACTTACTAGCTAAAAGTAGTTTTTAGATATTTTTATGAAATAAAAAGTAAATGAAAGTGGAGATTATGTGTTTATATTTATTAAAAAAATATAATAGAGTTATAAGGGCATAAAGATATTAATAAAATAAAATAGGGACAGATTAGACATTTTAATATTTTTTAAAAAAAAACTCAAAAGATCTACTTGAAAAAGCTTAAAATTTGAGCTTCTCCATATAGATTTTTTTTTTCAGTTTTTTTAATTCCTTAAAAGCTCTACTGGAATATCAACCAAACAACATAAAAAAAAAATCAAGTATAATTTTTAACATCAAAAAAACATTTTTGACTAATAGATAAGCTGTACCAAACGTATACTTAACCCCAAACCTCAGGGCCTTATTTGTTTTCTAAGTTAGGACTGAGTTTGGACTAATCTTTTGTCCAAATCTATGTTTGGTCCAGCCAACTACCTTTCACCAATTTATCCATTTATTGATTTTATCCCCTTAAAATGAGTTAACTCAAATTCATCGAACAATCGACTTAAAAATTCTCCCATCTTCCTTCTCTTTCCTCAATGACTTATTGAGCTCCTTTTTTTCCAGCTCCGCCAGATGCCTCGCTTCCGCCTTCCTCGTTGTCGCCTCTGCTCACTTCTCCGTCTTATCCTTATGCTTATTGGCTATATGACTTGCCTCCATTCGTTTTGCACTAGTATTAGTCCTTCTTCTCCCTCGCCTCCCTCTACTTCAATTTCATCTTTGTCACAGTCTTCCCCGCTCGTGTCACCTTGATCTTGTTGTTCACTTCTATTTTACTTGACTTTGTCAATTATTACAATCATTGATGGATTTTGTTTGATTTTTTTATTTGTTATTATTATTATTATTTTTTGATTTCAAGAGTTCAAGGTTTTGGAGAGTTTTGGACAAGAGTTTTAGATAGGTTTGGGGGGGGGGGGGGAAGTGTGGGGGAGGGGTTGATGGGAGATGGTGGAGGAGGGGTTGATGGGAGATGGAGGAGGAGGTAAGACTACAAGGTGGTGGAGGAAATATATGAATTTTGAAATATCTAGAAAATTTTATTTAAATCCTTGAAAAATTTCATTTGAATTCTGTCTTATGCTTGTTTCATCAAACATGAGATAACATTTAAATTAATCAAGTTTAATTAAATATAATCCCATTTACCATAAAAGTAATGCTATACTACCAAAATTTATCTAAATTTATTGTTTAATGATATAACAAGTTTATATGTAGCTACTACATCATTAATACAACATTTTATAAATTAATGTAATTGCTACAAATTATCTAACTTCATTACCCAAATAATATGGTAAGATTATGTGTAATTATCACATAATTAACACATCATTCTATAATTAATGTAATTGTTAGAAATTATCTTATCATATCATTTTTATAAAAATTTTACATAAAATTTTAAAAAACCCAGTATTATTTTATAAATAATCAAATCATGCCTAACACACCAAATAGTACCTAAAGGGGAGTGTCCAGAAGTTCCCCTTCTAAAAATTTATATTAAAAAAAAAAAAGGGAAAGGTATGATGTATTAATGATATATTAATTATCGTATTATTAGTATATTATTCTATAATTAATATGATTATTAAAATTATTTTATCATATTATTTTCATAAAAATTTTAGATAAAATTTTAAAAAACTTAGCATTATTTTAATGTGATTGTTAGAAATTATCTTATCATATCATTTTGATAAAAATTTTAGATAAAATTTTAAAAACTCAGCATTATTTTATAAATAATCAAATCATGTCTAATGTACCAAATAGTGCTTAAAGGGGAGTGTCCAGAAGTTCCCTTTTTAAAAATTTATATTAAAAAAAAAAAAATATGATGTATTAATGATATATTAATTATCACATCATTAATATATTATTTTATAATTAATATAATTATTAGAAATTATTTTATTATATCCTTTTAATAAAAATTTTAGGTAAAATTTTAAAAAACCTAATATTATTTTATAAATAATCAAATCATGTCTAACGCACCAAATATTGCCTGTAAGTTCCCCTTCTAAAAATTTATATTAAAAAAAATAAAAAGAAAATAAAAAAAAGAAGAAGAAGAAGGTAAGATGGCATAAAGTCTCGGTATCTACCCCAGTCACTCTACCCAACCCAACAAAACCAAAACGGCCGTGGACTCACCGGTAAGAAGACATACGTGGCCGGTACAGCCGACAAATAATTGAAAAAAAAGGGGACAAATCAATTTCGAAAAAATCAACACTCAGATTTGTAAATACTTTTCAATACTGTAACATTATAATAATAATACTTGTGGGAGATGGCGATATTGTACGCGGTGGTGGCGCGGGGCACGGTGGTGCTGGCGGAGTTCAGCGCGGTGACGGGGAACACGGGGGCGGTGTCGAGGCGGATTCTGGAGAAGCTGCCGGCGGAGGCCGACGCACGGCTCTGCTTCTCTCAGGATCGCTATATATTTCATATACTCAGATCGGATGGACTCACTTTCCTCTGTATGGCCAATGACACCTTTGGCCGTATGTACCCTCCTCTTCCACTCCTTTTTATCGGTTGCTTGCTTGTTTTTAGCTTTGTTAGCTGATTAGGTTTTTCAAAATATGATTTTTTTTTTTTTTAATTTCTTTTAACAAGTTACTATACGGCACTTAGTTTAAATGTGTTTGCAAGTAATCGGCAATTTGAAACTGTTATTATTACTAAGTAGAAATTGTTGGATCTTCAAACATGTCTTGGAATTTTAACATGTTCTTGGTATGTCTTATTTGATAAGCTTGCTGGTATTTTGGAGTTTCAAATTAGGAAATCAATTTTGGGTTAAAGATGAAGTGAAGCTTTAGTTTATGTTTGTTATGCGTATATGTGGGAGGATTCGTTTTTGGATGAATGCAATGTCATTTCTGGCTGAGCTTGTTGTATTGTTAGAGGATGTAACGTATGATAGAGGAAACTTATTTCTCTATGAGACTTCCTTATTCCTGTGACATATGGGTATAAGGAAGTCACCTTGCAGTAAGAGGAGTTAAAGTTGCTTTGTGTTGGTGTTAGTGTTTTGTGCAATGTAATACTTGATGTTTTATGTTACTATTAATATTTTCAGTAATGAGAATTGTTTGAACTGGTTTAAAGGAGTTGTTAGAAAATTATCACCCTGGATGTGGGTGCAGCAGTGAAGGAGTTTTGCTTCTTACACTATTAGATCCAAGATGTTTTACTACTTTATGAAAGATCCCGCTAAGTGGATAAGCTTTGCTGTTTGTTCTTTTCTTTTTTCATTTGGTAATGAGTAAGTAGAAATGATCTTGAAAAGTCTCAATGTATGGAAGAACAGAAAATTAACTAAAAAGAATGCGAACAAAAAAGATAACCTTAATTAAGTTCCAATCTATTCTTTTAGAATCCTTAGCAATCTTCTTTATTTGTTCTCTCATTCTTTTAGAATCCTTAGCAATCTTCTTTATTTGTTCTCTCTTCCTTTCTCCACAGATTGTAGGAGCCAACACCACACCACATGCAGCTCCCCCTTCCCTCCATTTTCTCATACCATCTTCTTTTCATTTATGCAAAACCTGTAGGATTATATAAATTGTGGTCAAATCATCCTGCTCTGACTCCTTCAATTCCAGTATGACAGTTGAAAATGATTCAAGATGTTCTTCTTCTTTGATCTTGAGAACATCCTCTGTCACCAATCTAAAAATAAATGGAAAATGGGGAAACAAAAAAAGATCTATTTGTTATGTTCTTATCATTCTGAAACTAAGGGTAGTGGCAATATGTGAATTGAAGATCGTCTTTTATCGTCCCTTTTGTGTACCGTTAACCAATCGGATGACAGTACTGGTGGCTCAAAGCGTTGTGCTCCAACAACTTGAAATTCATTTTGGTACAGGATATAGGTCTCTTCATTCAACATATTCCTAAGGAATATCAGTTATGAACTGAGATTAGCTAGTAGTCAGTATTATTTATATGTGAGGGTGTATGTCTCATCCTCTGTGGGCTTGATGGAGGCAATTGACAGCCTTTATACTTGTCTAAGTCCATATATATGTCTAAGAAGTCAAAATACCCTTCGAAGAAGTCTTAAGTGATAGGGTAAATTATCAATGGTCTTTCACAATGTCTTGGGTGTTTTAATTCCAAAAATCTTAAGAATTCCAAGGAATCTTAAGACATTGTTATTTTTAGTGATTTTGCTGTTCTTATTTACTAAGTATATCTAATTATTATTATGTAGGTCCCAAGTACTTACATATTGTACTATTGAAGTATGAATGAATAATGAATGGGTGAGGGAATTTAATTTTTATCTTAGTTTGTGAGCTACAAACTTAACTAATGGTGATGGCTTGGTTTTAGGAGTGATTCATGGATTTGTCTGATGATTGTGTGATCCAATCAACCCAAAATGAGATGCCAAGTGAACTCCAGGTATTGATGCCCAAATGCTAACCGTCATATTCTACTTAATCGATTTTACCTTAATAGTTCCTGCCCATGACCTTAACCCTCTAATCAGTACAAACACACACAAAAACACACACACAACACAAAAACCAAGCTTTCAATTTTCTATCCAGCATCAAGACTCTTTCAGGGGAATCATTCAAGTGTATGCTTAATTGGGCCTTTTTGCCAACCTCGATTATGGAAAATTTAAGGATGTGTTCTGTCATTGGATGGCAAGGTTATGGGGTTTGAAGGTTGGTGGTATGGAGGATGAATCCCTTTGCATTTTGTTGTGCAGCTAAAGTGAGAATAGTTTGGAGGATTTTGTGTGGCAGAAACTTATTGATTCAATACATCATGTATATTGTCCTTAGGATTACATACCCTTATCATTTTATGGTTTCAAATTTCTTTGCTATGTAAATCTAGAATTAGAATAATCTGGGTAACTTTATGTAAACAACCTTAGGTATGTAGAGTATATATTCTTTGTTGTTGATATATATCTTTATCTGTCAACTTCATTGAGTTAACCTAATAGTTTACTGTATAATTCCTCTAAATCTTCATTTTTAACAACTTAGCCCCTATCAAGTATTGATAAATGATACATTATATTTTAATGGATCTGAATTATTTTTGTTCGATATCATTTGACTTTCTTCTTTAGTTCTTGATATCTTTGTTCTTGCTTCTTTCTTTTGACTTTCTTTGGGTGAAAGTTTTTTGCCTCGCTTAATTTCACTTTATCATGAATCTAACATCTTGCATGTTACCTGTTCTGTTATCTTCAGCACTATTAAGGAAGCTTAAAGTCAACCTCTAAACTGTTAATACTTTCTTTCAAAAATGATATTTGCCCACTAATGGTTCTCCACAGACTTGATCTCCTTGCTGGATCTATTAATTGATTGTTTCCATAAGTTAAAATGCTTAAGTTTTCTGGATCCAGGGAGAATTCCATTTTCGTATTTGGAGGATATTCATATGAGGTTCATGAAAAACTATGGCAGAGTGGCCCATTATGCACCTGCTTATGCAATGAATGATGAGTTTTCAAGGGTGTTGCATCAGCAGATGGAATTCTTTTCCAGTAATCCTAGTGCAGATACCCTCAATCGTGTAAGAGGGGAAGTTGGTGAGGCAAGTTTCATCTGGCACACTGGAATGTTGATCTCCTTTTTATTTTTCTGGCTCAATTTTTTCCTTATTCTATTATTTAGATTGCATTATTGTATGTACTTGAGCTAATATATCTACCCCCACCCCCCACCAAACAAACTTTTGCCAATATATTAGCTTTCCAAATGAGAAAAGAAATTATGTTAATGTATATTAATTTGTGTTTGAAGACAGCAAGGTTTATCATGTTTAATTGTGTTAACAATTGTTGCAAATTTCAGATACGCACAATTATGGTGGAGAACATTGAGAAGATATTGGAAAGAGGCGATAGGATTGAGCTTCTAGTTGACAAAACTGCGACAATGCAAGATGGTGCATTTCACTTCAAGAAACAGTCTAAGCGCCTTCGCCGAGCGCTTTGGATGAAAAATGCTAAGCTCTTGTAAGTCCTCTTTATTCTTTCTATTATATAGCACTTAACTTCAATTTTTAAGCTGCCTTATTTTACCATTCTAGAAATCCATTAACAGATTTCTAATTTTAATATATGAATAATGAATTGCCAGCATCATCTTCTCTCTCTCTCTCTCTTTTGGTGTGTAATAAAAAAGGATAATTTGATTGTAAAAATTGGATAATTTCTCATTCAAACTGTGGTATTACTGTATGAGTATGCTTTTGCTTCTAAAATTACGTTTTTTGTTTTCCAAATTCAACAGAAACTTGGTGAATAGTCTTTAAAAGAACTATAATGTAATTCGGCCAAATGCTAAATTTCAGACTTGGTGCATCGATCTTGAGCTACTTGATCATATTTACAGTTGGCTTTTAGTGGAGTAGGTCTCTTAAAATTACAGTTACTTGTAAATGAGCTGCTTGATCTTATTTATTGTTGAGTCTTAGTGGAATTGATTCTTAGTGGAATTATGTGTTGAGGATGGATTTTTTAATTTTACTTTCGGAATGGTCATATGGCTCATTGAGGGATATTTTTTTAATATATATTGTTTTATAGGAGTAGTCCACCCACAAGAATGGTTGGGCTCAGGCCATCTTTCTATTTGTCATTTAATTTCTCTCACCTTAATGATTTTAAGGTTGGGCTCTCGATGGACACATTTATAATTATGGTCACTTTAATCATATTTGGAATGATGTCACCTGGCATTTTATGCCTTGTGTGCTTTTCTTATTTTTTATAACAATCAGTACCCAAGCTTTAGTGATGGTGAAATGCAGCATCCAATGCTTTCATTTGATAATCCTTCTAGAATATCAATTAATTTCAGTTTTTATATCAGGATCCAGACTGTTGTCCAGTTCGAAGTTGGAACTTGGAAGGTTCTGGAAACCTTCAAGTCACTTAGTGCAGCTTTTCCTATCGTTAATTTCCATGTTCTTCTTGTCAAATCTCAGCTGTTGAATCATTTTGATCATACAGTTCTTAATGTCGGTACTTTTCCTATATAAATCGTCTTTTAGAGGTCATCCTCTATTTTCTGGCATCTTTTTCCTCTTCTATTTGCTTTAGTTTTCTCAAATTCTTGGTGCTTGCATTTCATAGTCATGCTCTCTTGAGTATGTTTCTTTCCTCTCTCTGCCTTTTATTTTGGCAGATATGCCTACTAGAAGAGATCAATCTTTAGTTATTTACATAGAGGTAACCCTATGTTAGTTGATTCTACCTTTGCAGCTCTTCCGAGTCCTTTGGTGAGTTGGATTTTATGCACACGTCCTTTTATTAATTTTCATTTTCCCCTATAACAGTTATAATGACCATCTTATTATAATTTATTGTTATAATTAGAGTCCTTCGACATATGAATGCCTTGATTAAGAGTTTTAAAAGTTTTAGGGGATCAGCTGAAGTACCCATGTATGAATGGATGTTCTTTCTCTTTCTTCTTTTTCTTGTTTTGCCAAGAAAAATATGTAGGAATAGTCGTCGTTGTTAATCACTTTGTTACTGGCAAAACTATCGAGTTCAGTGTGTCATCAGTGATTTAGTCTACAGAATTTTGCTGACGCTTGAATTTCAGGATACGATTTATGATCTTAAAATTGTTGACTTTTCTTTCTTAACATTCTCAAGCCTCACACCAAGACCGACATCCATTGTGCTAAGGGCACTTTTTCCATCATTGGAATTCTCAGAACATTAGGTGTTTTCTCGCATTCAAAATAATGAAAATTTCCTTCCTCAAAATATTTTTTCCAGAAAATATGTATGTGAAATCTAAGCCTTGATGATTGACTACTTGTGCTCTGAAGTTTAATGGGCCTGTGAATCTTGAACCCACAACAGTTGAGGTGATCCATCTTTATTTTGTAACCACAAGTTTTGAAGCTTTAACATCGGTTAAGATTGTGAAGAATTGTATATTTTCTTTGTGAAATCATCCAGTTTCTACATCCAATGCTTTTACTTTTTAGAATCAAGTGTTAACTTCAGATGCCCTTTCAGTGTTATGATATTGTTATAAATCAATTTGTGACGTGAATTACATCTTTTATAACCTTTTCCCAAAAAATAAAAAAGAAAAAGAAGGAAGACAAAGGAAATTTTAAGTGACTAGCAGTCTTCTGAGTTCTGTCAAGACAGTATTAATGGATAGAAACTTGCATGTTTATCTTTGACAGGGCCTTGTTGACATGCCTAATTGTTCTGTTGCTGTACATAATAATTGCTGCTTGTTGTGGAGGCATCACATTACCTTCCTGTAGATCTTGAGTCACAGTCTGCTGGTGTCAATTTTCTGGTGAGTTATGGTGTTACTGTCTTTTGAGGTGAACTATCGGAGTCCATCCTGGACATTTTTTCGTGATTTCATAATTCAAATATTTAAGGTGTATGTGTAATATAATATCTATACATGCAGCTACAAGGTTCCTGAAATAATCCTGTAGATATTTTGCACGTCGTACGACATATGAGTGATACATATCTTGAAATCGTGTTGAGTTGCCATCGGGTTGCCATGTGCCACAATTGTACTCTGTAAATGCTTGAAGTTTTAATATCTTATCATTTATTGTTGAGGTTCAGATTTTTTATTTTTTATTTTTTTATTTTTGTGTAATATCTGTCTCATCATCTGTTTCTGCATTATAATCCTGTTTAGTCATTAGCCTTTATATCAATTGTTGCCTTTCATTCTTCACCTAAGATGTCTTCATTCTCAATTTTAGCATGTCATGTGGGTTTATTTGATACATTACATTAAACAAAATTTGATCTTTCAAGTTACTACTACGATACAACCCTTTAATCCTAAAATGAAATTATAAAAAATGTATCAAGAAAAGAAAATTAGTATTTTGTGTTTGAAGAAAAGAAATATTAGTTTCTTAGTTCAATACTAAAATGAGTTTATTACCTCTAGGAAGTTAATGAGTGAATGAGACTTCGTTTGGTACTGTTTCTCCATATAGATCTTTTAGAAGTAGATCATTTGGAAGAAAATTATTGATTATTTGGTTAATTAAAGAAGCGCTTTTAAATTATAAATAGTTTGGTTAAATTATTTTTAAAGTATTTTTAGATTATTAGTTTACTAAAAAGAAGATGAGAGAGAGAGTAGTATGTTAATTCTAGAAATGTAATTGCTTTAACGTCAACCATATATCATAAAAAATTAATCAATCATAGTAGTAATAAAAATTTTATTGCTCTTTGTCAATTTTTCACTTTTGATTTAATTAGTTTTAAAAAATAAAAAGGTTATATTTCTCTACTTTTTTTTTTTTTTAAATCCATTTCATGGTTTTCGTAAAGTTTACTTGTACTCATTTTAGATCTATTGGCTGATTTTGTTTCTCTCTCTCTCTTTTTTTTTTTTTCACTTATACCAATTGTAATATATATTATATATATATATATTATTTAACAAACTAATAACCAATTGCAATATATATATATATATATATCAACGAATTAATAACAAAAAAATTGCATTATCAATTAAAACAAATTAAAAAAAAAAAACATAAAACAAAATATAGAAAACTTAATGATTAAAGGAGTTTTCATATGTTTTTATGAAATAAAAAATAAATGAAAGTGAAGATTATATGTTTATATTTATAAAAAAGTGTAATAGGGTTATAAAAACATAGAAATATTAATAAAATTAAATAGAGATAGATTAAATATTTTAATTTTTTAAAAAAGTTCAAAAAAATATATTTGAAAAGCTTAAAATTTAAGTTTCTCTAAATAGATTATTTTCAGTTTTTTTAATTCACTAAAAGTTCTATTAGGATATCAACTAAACGATGTAAAAAAGTCAAGTAGAATTTTTAATATTAAAAAAATATTTTTGGTTTAAGTTGATTGGATAAAGATAAAATATATTTAATTTAAATTTGAATAGATATTTTATGATATTTGTATTTTTGGTTAAAATTTAAGTTAATAAATAGTTGGATTTATTTATGGCAATGGAAAACAGAAAGGAGGTTAATGTTATTGACCTTGAAAAACGGTAGACTCTACTTGATGATTGTTTATTGGATCACGGTGAATCCTAGCCTCACTCTCGACATGATTAACAGTACTCTGACTTCTGAAGTAAGTTTTTGGACCATCGATATAGCTGCAGTGAATGCTAGCCTCCCTCTACCTCACCAGTTAGACCCTAATTTACATCCGTTGCATTTGCATCGAAGCTGCTCTCTTAAATCTCCTCTTCCTGATGTGATCTCTCATTCAAAGGTGGCAAATATGACCAGGCTGAAGCCGCGTTGCCGGCCTAAAATTACACCAAGTTAGGTCAAGTAGAGAGGATGTGAAAAAGCAAAATATATAGACAAATGGAAGTGGCTGGGCCCACTCCTGCCACTCTATAAGTGCGTTTTCTTTTCTCCCATTGTGGCCCCTACAATAAATTCAAACAATGAAATAAGTCCCATGTTTGTGTTTTATGGGTCCCTGGCATCACTTATGTAATTAGAGTGGCGATATTTGGATCCGCTCAAAAATTGCATGTTCACCCTAAATTCGTATTTTTGAATAAAATTATTAAAAAATAAATATTTTATATGCATATCCACTCACGAGTACCACCACCTTTTCGATCTTTTCAATTCGTCTTATCGTGTCAAGTTCTAATAAAACTCAAAAGACCCGTGTATTCTCTTCTCTCTTATTTTCTTTTTCGCACAATTTTTTGCAAAAACCCAGAAAACAAAAATGGCTCTCAAAGCTTTTCATGTCTCTGATGTACCCTATCTTGACCAAGTCCCTAAAAATGTCGCATTATGTCTCTTATTGTCACGTAGCTTGAACAAAGGTGACGATCTATTTCACTTCAACAATCACCCACAACATGTTCCTTTTTTGCTTTTTTAATTTTTGGTATTGGTTTTGCATTCTAAATTCTGGGTTGTTTTCATTTTTTGGTTGTGATTAGGTGTCAATGAAGATGGTGACGATACAAAGAAGAGATTCAAGTTTTCAAAATTTGTGGGGACGAGACATAGAGGTAGTGGCATGAACATGTTGTGGTCATATGATCAGAGAATGAAATCCATCAAAGAGAATTCGATTCTGTCATTCAATGAAGCCACTAAATTCTCTCTTGATTTCATGGAATTCAGCGTTCCTGTAAAAATTCAAAAAAAAAAAAAAATCTGGTGGTTTTCCGGCAAAAATTAGTTTCATGGACAATACCAAAAGCAATATGCGGGTGTATTTACAAAATAGTTATAATTTACTAATTTTATTTAAAGGTAATATTGGATATTAAAAAAAAAAATAATTTGGGATGTATATACAATTTTTGAGGGATGCAAATATCGCTACTCATGTAATTATTCAAACACATAAAAATTAACTTGAATGTGTTTATACGATTTAAAAATGATTTCATTTCTTTTTTTTTTTTTTGTTTTTTTTTTGTTTTTTTTTTTTTAAAGTTAACATCAAATGAGTAAACATCTTGATTAAAAAAAAAAAAGGAGTAAAGGTGTTCTGAAACTTATAGAAATCAAATATTATTTACGCAATCCGAATATTTACTTACATAAACGGGAGACAATTACTTCCATAAGATCTATCGAGAGATAATTACTTCCACGAGATTTGTAGAGAGATAGATAACAACTCCAATACAACATCTATTGTCCAATATTCACTATTTCTAATAAAAGGAGAAAATTATTATTCATACAAAATCTTGCTTTTAGTGGGAATTGAACTCCCACATGTATATAACCACCTGGATTAAGAGATCCCGTCAAATAGGGGTGGGGGCACAAACATGATTTGATCGAACTAACTCATAACCGAATCAATTTAAGGTGATTAGTTTGGGATATGTAAAAATAATAAGAGTATTCGATTCTGCACATGCAAAACCAATAAAATTTAGGTTCGGTTCACTCAGATCTGAACTACACCGAAAACTGAAATACATATTTTTAATTTTTTATACAATGAAATTACTTATTTACCTTTTTTGAGTAACTTTGAAAGGCACATGCATAATTTTCCACTCCACTTTTTCCAAATTACTTTGACCGGTCACATCCATTCACATTTTCGAGAAGATCTTCCATGATACCTTTAGTTGATGTGTCATTCTGATGTTGGTTTGACTTATCAATAATAATATGACATATAAAATTTCTCTCTCATAAAAAATTAATATTGGTGTGATCTTCCAATAACAACGTGACATGTAACACATGGTGTGTCATGTTAATATTGATGTGATATTCCAACAACAATGTGAAATATGATATTTCTCTTTCACAAAAAATTAGTATTGATGTCTTTATTCATTTACAAGAAAAATTTCATTTAAAAAATCATGTCATATGTCACATTGTTGTTGGAGGGCTACATCAATATTAATTTTTATGAAAGAATCACATGTCATATTATTATTGAAATGTCATACCAACATCAGCATGACATGTTAACTAAGCGTTTCATAGAAGATTTTCTCCCACATTTCCTCATTCCCCATTTTCCTTTTTCTTCATCAAATCACTTTGACAAGTCATTCTCTTTCTTTTTTCGTTATTCTTTCATTATCTTCATTTTCTCCATTTTCAACCATTTTCTTCTTTCATTCTTCTTATTCATTCGCCATTTTCCTTTTTCTTTCTTCTAACTTTGCCGCCACCCCTCCATTTTCCTCTTTCTTTTTTCTTCTTCATAGAGATGTTGACACCCTTGCTATGTTTTGTTTCTCTCTTTTTCATGGAGATGATCAAACCCTTGTTTCTTTCTTCCTTTTCGTGGGTCAGTTCGAGTTATCTTGTGTTTGATTTTATTTAATGTTGTTTGATTTGAGTAACCGACCATGTTCGATTGAGGTTAGTTTCAATCTTCAAAATTTTAATGTTCGGTTTGATTTCAATAGGAATCGAATTGAACATGGAGTTATCCATCCCTTTATTGTCAAATATTACTTCTTTTAGAAGTAATTGTATACACTTTTATTTGACATTGAAAATATTTAAACTTTTTAACTGATTCAAAATATTTTTTATTTATTAAAAATTATTTATTAAAAAATAACTTTTATTAAAAAGGTTATAATATATATTTAATCTGATACTTACTTATCAAAACTCCTTTTGTACCGAACATTGAACTTCTAGCCAAATCCTATTGTACATTAAGCATTATATGCATTATAGACTGCAGCTGGGTTGGTAAATGACATAGCCCCCATGTTTTATGACATGAGTTCTACATTCAATAAAAATATTCCCTCCTATGAATTTGTGTAGGAAAACCTCTTACTCTTATGTGGGTCATTCTCCTATCTCTATGTAGGTTGATCTATCCTATATGAGAGCAACTCTCCGAATTACGTTATCAGTGTCTTATCCTGGTTGATTCAGATAATCCTATAAGCTAGTCCTAATAATTAAAGTGTATATATATATATATATATATATATATATGGGTTATAGGTTGATGGAATGTCTAATCAAAAGCTTTACTATAGCAAAAGTAACATTAGAGATCCTGTTTTGTTTATATATAAATGATATGATAATTAATGATTTATTTTATTTTCATCACATTGCTATTCATCAATTATCACATTATTAATTAAGGTGTAAAAATGAAATGTTAACCATTACTTTTTATAACTTATATTACACAAATGTATACTATTAAAAGCTTCACAATTTAATCAAATCCATATATTAGACAAATATGTTCGATTCAAAGCGCATAAGCATCTCATAGGGAACTTCCTAGATGTTATTTAATTTTTTTAAAATAAAATAATAAGATATCTATTTTAGCTAGTAGCTTTTGATTGAATCACTCTAAACATTTTCTTTATTTTGACTAAGTAAATGAGAAAATTCATGAAGCTTATTTTTGTAAAAAATAAAACTGTTTGTTTATTATAAATTAAATATTAAAATAATGGTTCTCAATAAATAAATAAAATAAAATAATGTGGGAGATGATAGTTTGGTTAGGATTTTCTTGTTCTCTCTATTTGACTAGAGTTATTCAACCTTTTTAAAATAGCCAAAAGTAGATATAATGGTTAGAGTCAATAAAATATACTCTAACAATTCAATCAAGAGTTTGACTACCATAGTAGTTGGATATTATTATCCATTAATTGAAATGATTATAAAGATGATTATTGAAATCAATCCAATGATTATAATTATTTGATAGAGTTATCCAATAGGTAAAATAGTCAAATTCTTCAATTAAATCCAATTCACCATTCCAAAAGTGGATCCTTATGATGGGGCCTCCTGGACAGTCAGTTGACTCACTTTTACAAACAATTCATGTTCAAGTGCACATCAGAATTCAGAACTGTGTAAAACATGTCCATTCTTCCCCCCTTAAGCAAATTACCAGAAGACACAGTGCTGACAATCCCAGCTGTCTTCCTAATTTATATATATTCATCAATCATCTTATATATTTTCATCATAAGAAGTTTAAAATTAATTATTATCTCCACATCCTTCTTTTATTTTTCTTTAATATAATAATATAATAACCATCCCCACCCTTACCTTCAATGCTAAGGTCATGGTTCAGACATAAAAACTTTCACTTTGTGTGGATAACTTTTTCACTACTCTATGGGTAGATCTTTCACATCTTCTGCGCCGTGCTTTAGAGTAATAATATGAAAACTTATGATAAGGTGAAATTGCTTCACTGTTATCCAACTTAAACCTATATTATAAGATTCTGCATCAGTCCAATCTTTCATTCCATTATAAAATTTAAAAAATAGAAAAGTCTCATCACAATTGCTGTGATAAATGCTATTTAAAAAAGTCAATTGGCTGCTGGCGCAGGTAGGCACCAGCAGCCACCCATGCCTCCCTTTGTAAGGGGGCATGGGTTCGACACCCCTTAAGTCCAATATATATATATATATATATATATATAAAATACTAATATTACATAATATAATAATAATAATAATAACTATGCTATTGATAATTAGTTTTCCATTAATTGTGTGGGTTGTCCCCTCACTCTAATGTGGGTATCTTCTCCACTTTCGTGTGTGTCTCTCTCTCACCTCTGTATGTGTATCTCTCCCCCATCTCTGTGTGGATGGTTCCCTCCCCAATGGGAGTAGCCCCCGGGCCGTGCCATCAGTGTCACATCTCGGTTAAAGGTCCCGGATGTCCCCTGGATTTATCCCAGATACAGTTATTATACTAAAAAAAAAAAAAAATGCTATTTAAAAAACATGCACTAAACCTAGGTCAGAGAGCATCATTTCCCTGTTCTCTCCTTAGATTCCTCACTGTCATCATCTCCCAATTCACTTTTCCATATCGTTCTTTGGCATACATCCACTTCCTCTATTGTAACCACCCTCTCCGTCGGTAACAACATGGGAACTCTACTGAGGCCAATATCACTACCTCCCGCAACTACAGCTCATCAAATTATTCCATTACTTTCACCGACCCTTTCATTTCCTTTTCCAAAAACTCCGAACAACCGCCCACCTTCAAAAACCACCCATCAGAGACTCCAAACCTCAAAGTTTGGCAACTTCCTTGACTTGAAGCCCGAATCTGAATCCGAGTCCCTAGACTTTGATCTCTCCCTGTTCCACCCATCTGATCGCTTCCGCTTCGATGTGATCATAATTGGCACTGGCCCTGCTGGCATCCGCCTGGCTGAGCAAGTCTCGTGCCACGGAATCAAGGTATGTTGTGTTGATCCTTCACCGCTTTCTATGTGGCCTAACAACTATGGCGTCTGGGTTGATGAGTTTGACAGCTTAGGTCTTCAGGATTGTCTAGACAAAACCTGGCCTATGACTAGTGTCTATATCAATGATCACAACACCAAGTATCTGGACCGACCTTATGGTCGTGTTTGTAGGAAAAAACTGAAGACAAAACTGATGGAGAGTTGTGTCTCTAATGGAGTTAAGTTTCACAAATCCAAGGTTTGGAAAGTGAATCACGAAGAGTTCGAGTCTTATGTTGTTTGTGAAGATGGGAATGTTATTAAAGCAAGCTTGGTTGTTGATGCAAGTGGATTTCGAAGCAGTTTTATAGAGTATGATAAACCAAGAAACCATGGTTATCAAATTGCTCATGGTATTTTAGCAGAAGTGGAGAGTCATCCTTTTGATTTGGACAAAATGATTCTAATGGATTGGAGAGATTCTCATCTGGGAAACGAACCTTACTTGCGGTCTAACAATTCGAAGACCCCAACTTTTCTCTATGCAATGCCATTTGATTCAAACTTGGTATTTTTAGAGGAGACTTCACTTGTTGGCAGGCCAGTGTTGTCATACATGGAGGTTAAAAGAAGAATGGTTGCTAGGTTGAGGCATATGGGGATTAGAGTGAAGAGAGTTATAGAAGACGAAAAGTGTCTGATCCCAATGGGGGGTCCTCTGCCTAGACTCCCTCAGGGCGTGATGGCTATAGGTGGTACATCTGGGATTGTCCATCCTTCAACTGGGTACATGGTGGCTCGGACAATGGCTTTGGCACCCATCTTGGCTGGTGCCATAGTGGAGTGCCTTGGCACAACGAGGATGATAAGAGGAAGACCACTTCATCATAGAGTTTGGAATGAGCTATGGCCATTGGAGAGGAGGTGCATTAGGGAGTTCTATTCTTTTGGTATGGAGACATTGTTGAAGCTTGATTTGAACGGAACTAGGAGGTTCTTTGATGCTTTCTTTGATTTGAATCCTTATTATTGGCATGGTTTTCTTTCTTCTAGATTGTCTCTTGGAGAGCTTGCTATGTTGAGCTTGTCTCTCTTTGGACGTGCTTCAAACTCATCCAAATTGGATATTGTAACTAAGTGCCCTGTCCCTTTAGTTAAAATGATGGGTCATTTGGCCCTTGAAACCATTTGAATTGTTGAAGGTTGAAGCAAGCATGTCAATTTGATTTGCCTTACAATAAATATGAAACTAATACGAACTTGCTTTTGTTCAGGGATGTGTAGTTAATAAATTGTGGCAACTTTGTTGGGTAAGTGTGGATCACCACATTCTGCCTTTCTATTTAAAGGCTCATGAGTCCTGGTTTATAAATTTTGTGTTTTGGATTGTATAACTAAAAGGAAGACTCATTAATTAGCAGTCGGACTTTATGTCTAAATGAAAAATCATCTCAATTATTATTATTATTATTATTACTTTGTGATTGAGATCATCTCATAGTACGCGGTGTTTGGTTAGGAGACCACATATCATTGGGGAAATTTGCCACTACATTTGGTGGCCTGCTGAGCATCGAACTCGACACACACAAACATTCTAGGTGTAATTGCTACAATTGAGACAACCCACCACATTTAAAATCATTTCAACTTGTAATCATATCAACTATTTATAAATTATAAGATAATGTGATAATTAATAGGATCTTAACAACTCATATGTCATATTATTTGGATAAAATTTTTGAAAAACCTAGTATTACTCTAATATTAAATGTATATAATTATTATTTTCATTTAAATTGTATATGAAAAATTAAAATTTTTCTTCATTTTTTATTTAATAGTCTATTCACTAAATTAAATAATAACTTGCTTTTTCATTTAAATTAGATTTTTTTTAAAGAATTTTGATTGTATAAAAGGAAAACATTAGTGAATAGTCAACTATAGATTGCCTTCCCTTTCTTTGAATTGTTCTAGATATTTCTTTGTTATAATTTTCTAAACTCTTATATTTTTGAGGGAAAATGAGATTTTAATGAAATTATGGTTTTTTTTCCTCTAATTCTCAATTACGTTATAAAATCGCAACAAAATTAAATATGATCCCCACATGACCTCTCATTTCTAACCTATGCCTGGTGCAACCAATCCGACCTAGGTTGAAAAAGCAAATTTTCACAATTCCTCGACTCCTTCTCACCTATGCTCGTATCATTTGTCTCACTTGTAATAATTTGGCTTTCCAAAGAAAAGTGGATGCATATATAGAATAGAATCAAATAATCCATAACTTTAATGTCCACTAGGTTCTCTTCCTGCCATGTTTCATGGATCTCTGGTGTGCGATACTCGTACCAGCACCGGACCAAGAAACAAAAACTGATTGGAAATCAACACATGTCAGGGGCTAGTGGATTGAAACGTAAAGTGTAAAACCAATTTATGTAAAAATGAAACTGGAGGATAGATATGTATGTTATAATGATTCTTCATAAGTTTTATTCATGGCAGCATTGCCTAATTGACACAACTGGGAACATGCCCAATCAACATGGAAGAATTTATTTATTTATTATTATTTTTTAACATGGAAGCATTTATAAAGAGTAAATTCCATCAAGCCTGTTTATATTTGGCCCGAGACAAACATTCGGTGTGCAATTAATCACTTGATGGAATTAATGAAAGCAACAACTTTGTTGCGTAGAATAATAGAATTTCGAGAAGCGAGATCAAAAAAATGGAATGCATGACGCTCTCCTTGGAAATCAATAACTTCCTGATAGTCACTCCACCCACTCTCCCTCAGCTTCTGAGCATAGTACCATCCCCTTTCTCTTAGTTGAAACTCATCATTTTCAGACACAAAAACCTGAAGCCTAGAGAATGCCATCTGAGCCAGGTTAGGATTTTTGGCTGGATTTAACCATGGGTAATCAATTCCGCTTGAAGTAGGACAAGCTTTTCTCCAAGCATCCGTTACAAATTTATCACCTTTTGGAGTCTCCCCAGAAAGACGTTTATTGCCCCAGAAAAGGGGATGATATAAAATCAAACCTGCAACACCATAACCCTCAATGTTCGTTTCAGCACCAAGTTTCATTGTCGTTTGGTGCACGATATTAGCACCAGCACTTTCACCGGTGAAATGCACTTGCTGAAAATTGACGTGCTGGTTCAGCCAAACTTTGGGGTGATCTCCTTTCAAATGGGAAGCAACCCATTTGAGGGAAGCCCATGAATCGTCATTATACATAGAAGGGGCAAGTCTGGATTAATCTGTACTCAATTGAGATTGCACTGATGTTAGCTTCAGCGACTAAGGTACGGGTAAAATTATGCTGGGTAGGTGCAAATGGGGATCCAGTATAGAGCGTTCATTGTGAACGTGAAAAACAAGAGGAAGTTTCTTGTTTCTGGCAGTTTCTTTAGGGAGATAAAGTCTGGTAGATAGATTTAATTCAGGTGCAAAGATAATGTCTTTGAATAGAATATTAATAGTTTCAATGGTCATTAAACTCTCAAAGTAGCTATGATGTGCTAGTTTGGAATTCGCAACAGAGATAACGGGGTGGATATGAATTTTGAGAGAGAGAGAGCAAGAGAGAGAGAGAGGAACAGAGAATAATTGAAGAGAGTATGTGATGCATATTCAAAGTTGTTGAGACGATCTTTAGCATAATTAATAATTTTGTTGTGCTGATTTGATACATACATATGCACATACATATATACATATACATATACATACATATACATATACATGTTGTCAATGGATTCCTAAAATCAAGAAATTTAATTAATTTAATGTAGAGTATTAAGAGTTTAATGCATCAAGATATTAATTCCTAAAATCAATGAATTTAATGTAATAAATTAATTATATACAAAATCAGAAAACTCAATAATTCTATAATTCTATGTTTTGAGCCTTTTGGCAGTGGAGAAAATTGAGGACACATATATTGCATATGAGGAAATTATGATTCTTTTAAGGTCATATGATGTATTATTAAAAAAGAAACCAATTAATGGTAATTAATGAGGAGTGCCATTAATGAGGAGTGCCTTGAGGTGCCTATATGAAGGTCATTTCTCTCATTATTTTATGTATCTCAAAATTGAGAGAAAAAAAGTAGTGTAACTCTATGAGGGAAAAATAGAATTTTCTTGAGTATTAAAGAATTGTTATTTTCTCAGGTGTAATTGAAATCTAAGTTGTAAGAACTTAAGTGTTTGTAAACAATTGTTGTTATTTTTCTCCCTACAACAAAGTTGTTTAATGGACATAGCCTATTTGGGGTGAACAATGTAAATTTTATGTGTATTTTTATTTGTTTTTTTTATTTATTATTATTTATGTATTATTTTATCGTTTAATTAATCTAGTGTTTTGAAAAGTTTATTACCTAACAATTAATATCAAAGCTTGGTTCTATTGTGTTCTAGGAGTTTAGTAGTAGCCTAAGAAAGTTTTGTCTAAGGAAATTGGATTTTAAGTGGAACCATTGTGACCCTTATAGTCTTTCATGGGAACTTTCTTATTAGTTTAAAGCATAGGGTGGAATTTTATTTTATTTTATTTTATTATTATTATTTTTTAACAATCTTGCAAAAGTCCAAAAGAAGTTGAATTTGAGTGAGAGTGATGATAGCAGATGAAAGAGAGAACATCAAAATTAAGAAGTTCAGCGATGAAGGTTTTAGCTTTTGGAAGAGGGAGATAAAAAATTATCTATAATAGAAGGACATACATTTGCCTTTTTTGGGGAACAAGCCAATAGATACGAAAGATGAAGATTGGACTTTGTTGGACGGGCAAGCACTTGGTGTTATCCAGTTGACATTATTTCGTAATATCACTTTCAACATAGCGAAAGAGAAGACCACAATAGGTCTTATAACGACTCTCTCCAATATGTATGAGAAGTCAGTTGCTTCAAATAAAGTGAACTTGACGTTCCCTTAAGTGTTGATTTGAGTCTTGAAAATAATAATGCTTGATTTCTGTTCATGAATAAATAGAAAGATAAAATTTATAAGTTGTTATGAATATATTATTTATTAGAAAATCAATGATACTTATAAAAACAAGATATAATTAGAGAGGTATAACGGACATTAATAATTTAGCTCTAATTATGAACTACTTGTGGAGGATCGAATCATATACAGTTATTAGATCGATGGACATTGAAGAATTCAGATTGTGTAAAACATCTATAATTTTGAGAGTGCAACTTTGGGTTTTTAGTGAAGTAACTCTAAGATTAATAATAGTGAATTATTTAGTTAAAGAGTTCTAATTAATAATTTTGATGTTATTAGAGCTCAAAATTATATGTCCATCTGATTTCTTTGTTAGCTCGTACTCATTATAAGAAATGACAAAATAAGAATATAATTGGAGTGCCCAATTTATGTGTTATGAATGTAACACCATTACATTCACTTAATATATTAATAATATTGATTATTTAAATTAATGATTATTTAATTAATAATTAATAATTATAAATTATTTTATTATATATCTGTAAAGGTTATGAATTTAAATCCATGTGATTACATAAAATAATTAATTATTTTGAATCATTTAATTTAATAGTCATGGAATTTGAAAATGTCAAAGTCAATTAATGAAGATTCATAATCTTCCATTAATTAATGAAGATTCATAATCTTCCATTAATTAATGAAGATTCATAATCTTCCATTAATTATGAATATGTAATTCATAATTAATGGAAGATTATGAATCTTCATTAATTTGGAAATTGAATATCTAATTATGAATTAGATTTTCTAATTAGAAAAAGGATCATTTAATTATGAATTAGATTTTTCAATTTGGAAATAGATAATCTAATTATGAATTAGATTTTCTAAATTGGAAATTAATTATTCTAATTAATGAGAAAATATATTTTCATGTCAAATTAGAAAACCCTAAATTGATTAATATAAAAAGATGTTTTACATTGAAAATCAATTGATCAATTTTTTTACTTGATCCATATTTTTCCTCACGGTAGATGCATATAAAAAAAAATAAAAAATTAGAAAACCAAAAACCCTAGAAAAGTTCTAACTTGGTCGCACATCATCAGTCAACAAGGGGGGAGGGGTGGGGGGTCAGTCGAAGGCTTATTAGTTATGTAGCCTTCATTGTTTTCCTTTTGTTAGATGATTTATTTTGTCAAAAGAAAAATGAACAATTCATTCAAAATCGTGCTCATACATGATTTATTGATGAAAAGTCATAAGAAGGAAGATCAAGTGATAAAAAATCTACAAATAAAAAAAGATTAAATCAATCTTTATGCAATGTAAGATTCGACTTTATTAATTTAAAATTATTTAATTATCATTACTAGCATCGATCGAATACTTTTGTTATGAAAAATTCTAAAATCCACATTTTCACATAATCTTAAATCAATTTTTCTCTCCCCAGTCTTCAGCGAATTCTCATTGGAAAATTTGAAATGGACATCTAAAAGAGTGCTTGCTAGTTTAGCACTCTACATGTTGAATTTTGAGAGTCCTTTGTTGACATACTTGGCCTATGACATCAAAGTTTCTGTCGCTTTTTCTCTTGTAATTTTCGTTCAAAAAATTTGTTTTGCAGCACCAAAATTTTTCATTACAACTGTTTTGACAATTCTCGCTTTAAGTTATTTATCTCTTGCATATTAGAACCTGTAATGAACACAACATCTACATACAAAAACAAAATGATAAAGCTACAACTTCACATAACAACAATGATATACTTGACATCTTAAACTTGTATAAAGCTATATGATATAAGAATTTTTTTAGGTGGGAATAGAGCTACCCATTAGAAAAATAGTTGATAAGTTTGGTTATATTGAGTCGGGTCTAGTTTACATGTTGGATGGCTGTAATCTATAATCTTACAGTTACCCAAAATATTATAGTAAAAATATATATAATAATTAATTTAATTTAAATTGTATAGGAAAAATTCAAAATTTTCTTTATTTTTTATTTAACAGTTTACCCACTAAATTAAATAATAACTCGCATATTCATTTAAATTGCAATTTTTTTTTCAAGAATTTCGATTTTATAAAAGGAAAACATTATTGAACAGTCGAGTATAGATTGTCTTCCCCTTCTTTGAATTGTTCTAGATATTTCTTTGTTGTGATTTTCTAAACTCTTATACTTTTTAGGGAAAGTGAGACTTTTAATGAAAATATGGTTTTTTCCTGTAATTCTTAATTATGTTATAAAATCGCAACAAAATTAAATATGATCACAGCATGACCTCTCCTTTCTAATCTATAACAAACTTCCATAATCACTCCATGCCCACTCCCTCAATTTTCGAGTATAGTACCGACCCTTTTCTTTGTTTATTCATTCTTAGAAAAAGAAATTAATAAAGAAAGAAGCAAAATCCTGTGCCTGGTGCAACCAATCCGGGCCAGGTTGAATAAGCAAATTTTCGCAATTCCTTGACTCCTCTCTTATGCTCGTATCATTTGTCTCGCTTGTAATAATTTGGATTTCCAAATAAAAGTGAATGCATATATAGAATCAAATAAAAGTGAATGCATATATAGAATCAAATGATCCATAACATTAATGTCCACTAGGTTCTCTTCCTACCATATTTTGCCCTTTGGTGTGTGATACTTGCACTGGCACCAGACCAAGAAAGAAAAACTGGTTGGAACATTTCAGGGGGTAATGGATTGTAATATAAAGTAAGTGTAAAACCAATTTATGTAAAAATGAAACTGGAGGGTAGATAAGTATGTTACAATGTTTCTTCAGATGCATGTTATGTTCATGACAATATTGCCTAATTGACAGTTGACACAACTAGGAACATGCCCCAACCAACATGGAAGAATTTATTTATTTATAAGAGTTAATTCCAGTCAAGCCTACATATATTTGGCTTGAGAGAAATATTCAGTGTTCAATTAATCACCTGATGGAATTAATGAAAGCAACAACTCTATTGCGTAAAATGGTAGAATTTCGAGAAGCGAGATCGAAAAACTGGAATGCATGACGCTCTCCTTGAAAATCTATGACTTCCTGATAGCCGCTCCACCCACTTTCCCTCAGCTTTTGAGCGTAGTACCATCCCCTTTCTCTTAGTTGATATTCATCATTTTCAGACACAAAAACCTGAAGCCTAGGGAATGCCATCCGAGCTAGGTTAGGATCTTTGGCTGGATTTAACCAGGGGTCATCAATTCCACTTGAAGTAGGACAAGCATTTCTCCATTTATCCGTTACTATTTTATTACCTTTTGGAGTCTCCCCAGAAAGACGTTCACTGCCCCAAAAAAGTGGATGATATAAAATCAAACCTGCAACACGAAAACCCTCAATGTTCTTTTCAGTACTAAGTTTTATTACCGTTTGGTGTGCGATATTAGCACCAGCACTTTCACCGGAGATATACACTTGCTGAAAATCGACGTGCTGGTTCAGCCAAACTTCCGGACCATCTCCTTTCAAATGGGAAGCAACCCATTGGAGGGCAGACCATGAATCGTTATACGCACAAGGTAAGGGGCAAGTCTGGATTAATCTATACTCAATTGAGATCGCACTGATGTTAGCTTCAGCGACTAAGGTGCTAGTGAAATTGTGCTGGATTGGTGCAAATGCGGATCCAGAATTGAAGCCACCACCGTGAACGTGAAAAACAAGAGGAAGTTTATGGTTTTTGGCAGTGTATTTGGGGAGATAAAGTATGACAGATAAGTTTAATTTAGGTGAATACTCTATGTCTTTGAATAGAATTCTATTAGTTTCAGTGCTCATTGAACTCTCAACGGGATGGATATTTATAGAGAAAGAGAGGAAGGAACACAGAATAATTGAAGAGAGTACGTGATGCATATTCAAACCTGTTGAGATGACCTTCAACATACTTGATAATTTTGTTGTGTTGATTTGATACATAATCTCTTCGCTCTCACAGGTTTTCTGGTTTATTTCCACTCATCTGCTGCTGCCATTCATTATCTTTGTGTTCGTTTCTTTATATATGTGTATAACGGCTGCCTTTTTTTTTTTTTTTAGGTATAACAATTGTTTCCTTAATCTCTCAATTGCTAAAATCCTAATATCTTATGTCAATTGCTAAAAGCTAACATGTGGTATCAGAGCCTTAGGTTAAAGATTTATGATTTTCTATTAATTGTATATATTGTGTGTTCTCTCTAAATTGTAAATTGGAATTATTGATGATGCCTATAATGCTTTCGCTTATGAATAATTCAAGGTGTTGTAGATGAAATATAATTAAATTCTTCATCTCATCTTAATTTCAATTTATGGATACATGTGAAATATATTAATCTGATTTCTTTATCTATATATTTTGTACTTGATGTTTAACATATTGTTATACACTGTAATATTTATGTTTAATAATATGTATTATAGATAAAGTATAGTTGTTAAATTATATTTTACATGTATTACACTATGAAAAAGTAAATTCACGTCATTGTAAATTCACTAGTCACCAAAGTGACCGAATTTTGGGATTTGTGAATTTTGAATTGTGTAATACAAAATTATATTCAATTGCTCATTAATGTTGATGCATAAATTAATAAATGACATTATGATTATTATATGCATAATGAAAGGGTATATTGAAAACCATTAATGATAAGATATTTTAGGATTACCCAAAGGTAAATCACTTTCTTATCATTGATGAATATGAGGATGGTAATTAAAATACTCAATTAGATTTGAATTGTATATCCAAAGATATCATATAATCTTATTAGAGTATATATAATTACTTATTTAATCTAAATTATCATGATATATCTTAGTATCACCCAAAGGAGAACTATGATATAAATTTATTGTTTTTAACATATATGTTTTTCATATGTTTAAAACTCAGCATATTAATTTAAAAGAGCATTTTTTTTTTATTCTCTTGAATCTTTGCAGCATCACTACCTGTCTCTCTTCATTTAATTGCTTCATCTGTTTCTAAGTTTAACGGATTAAATTTTTCTGATTGGAGTGAACAAGTTCAATTTCACTTAGGTGTATTGGATCTTGATGTTGCACTTCGAGAAGAGAAACCTTCTGATCTTACTGATAAAAGCAGTTAGGAAGAGAAATCTTTCCATAAAACTTGGGAAAGATCGAACAGATTAAGCCTTATGTTTATGCGAATGACTATTGCAAACAACATTAAAGTCGCTTTTCCTATAAGTGAAAATGCTAAGAAATTTAAGAAATTTGTAGAGAAGCATTTCAAAAGTGCTGATAAGTCTCTATCTGGTACATTAATGACTAACTTGATGGATCACGTAGACAAATATAGCAGCAAGGCTAAGAACACTGGGAATGAACGTGGATGAGTCTTGTACAATTTATTTTAAATTCTTTGCCTCCTCAATATGGGCCATTTCAGATTAATTATAACACTATTAATGATAAGTGAAATGTTAATCAATTGGCTAGTAAACTTGTTCAAGAGGAGACAAGACTTAAACAACAAGAAACTCATATAGTTCATCATATTGATCAGGAAGTTGGAAAGAAATTTGGTAAGAAGGCTAGAAAAGGTAAAAAGAATGGACCAATAAAATCAAATGAGTCTTCTTTTTCTCAAATCCACAAGAAGGAACACAAAAATGATAAATGCCATTTTTGTAAAAAATCTGGGCATTTTGTAAAAGATTGCCTTAAACGTAAAACATGGTTTGGAAAGAAAGGTAAGTCTAGTGCTTTCGTATGTTTCGAATCAAATTTAACTGAAGTTCCTTATAACACTTGGTGGATTGATTCTGGTATAACCACTCATGTATCAAATACATTGCAGAGATTCCTTATGACCTAAACCACAAATCCAAATAAAGATTTTGTTTTTATGGGAAATCGAGTCAAAGCTCCAGTTGAAGCTGCTGGCACTTATTGTTTGATTTTGGATACTGGACATTATTTAGATTTGTTTCAAACTCTTTATGTACCTTCTGTTTCTAGAAATTTAATTTATTTATCTAAACTTGATACTGCTGGTTTTAGTTTTAAATTTAAGAATGGAAGTTTTAGATTATTTAAAAATAATAGTTTTATTAGTTCTGGTATCCTACATAATGATTTGTATAAATTGAAACTTGATAATCTTTTTGCTGAAACTCTACTAACTGTACATCATAATTTTGGTGTTAAATGTGGTATCGTAGATGAACGTTCAACTTTTCTGTGGTATAAACGTTTGGGACATATTTCCAAAGAAAGATTAGAAAGATTAGTAAAATATGAAATTCTTCCAAATTTAGATTTTACTGATCTTAATGTGTGTGTGAATTGTATTAAAAGCAAACATATCAAACACACAAAGAAAGAAGCCACACGAAGTACACAACTTCTTGAAATTGTACACATTGATATGTGTGGACCTTTTGATGCTCCATCTTTTAATGGAGAAAAATATTTTATCACCTTTATAGATGATTTTTCACGTTATGATTATGTTTATTTACTACATGATAAATCTCAAGCAATAAATGCCTTTGAGATCTATGTTAATGAAGTTGAAAGGCAATTAGACAAAAAGGTAAAAATTGCCAGATCTGATAGAGGTGGAGAATATTATGGAAAATACAGTGAATCTGGACAATGTCCTGGTCCATTTGCCAAATTCCTTGAAAAGCGTGGCATTTGTGCACAATACACTATGTTAGGAACACCACAACAAAATGGTGTAGCAGAAAGGCGTAATCGTACCTTAATGGATATGGTTAGGAGTATGTTGAGCAATTCTTCTTTACCCTTATCATTATGGATGTATGCTTTAAAGACTGCCATGTATTTGTTAAACAGGGTTCCTAGTAAAGCAATTCCAAAAACTCCTTTTGAGTTATGGACTAGTAGGAAGCCTAGTTTAAGGCATCTTCATATTTGGGGTTGCCCGGCAGAAGCTAGAATTTATAATCCATATGAAAAGAAATTGGATCTAAGGACAACTAGTGGTTATTTCATTGGTTATCCAAAAAAGTCTAAAGGTTATATATTTTATTGTCCAAATCATAGTCCAAAGATTATTGAAACTGGAAATGCTAGGTTCATTGAAAATGGTGAAACTAGTGGGAGTGACGAATCACGTAATGTGATTATAGAAGAAGCTAGGGTGCAAGTTCCTATACCCATAACTTCTGGAAATGTTGTTCCTATTGTTAAGCAATTTAACAATGTACAAGGACAACCTAATGATCAAACACTCCATAATGATAATTTTGCTAATAAATCTACTATAAATATATCACAAGAAATAGCATTAAGAAGATCTCAAAGAGAAAGAAAGTCTGCTATTTTTGATGATTATGTGGTATATTTACAAGAGTCAGATTTTGATATAGGAGTTGAAAAAGATCCAGTTTCATTTTCACAGGCCATAGAAAGTATTGATTCTGTTAAATGGATTGATGCTATGAAAGATGAATTGAAATCTATGGAACAGAATGAAGTTTGGGAGCTTGTTGATTTGCCTACAGAGTGTAAAACGGTTGGATGTAAATGGGTTTTAAAAACCAAACGTGACCAAAATGGCAAAATCGAACGATATAAAGCCAGACTTGTTGCCAAAGGTTTTACTCAGAAAAACGGTATTGACTATAAAGAGACCTTTTCATTTGTTTCCAAGAAGGACTCTTTTAGAATCATTATGGCATTAGTAGCTCATTATGATCTTGAGTTACATCAAATGGATGTTAAAATCGCTTTTCTTAATGGGAATTTGGAAGAAGAGGTCTACATGGAACAACCAGAAGGGTTCTTAGTAGAAGGAAAATTCAAAAGGTATGTAAACTTAAGAAGTCAATATATGGACTTAAATAAGCTTCCCGTCAATGATATCTTAAGTTTCATAAGACCATAACTTCCTTTGGATATAAAGAAAACATTGTTGACCAATGTATATATCTGAAGATCAGTGGGAGTAAGTTTATATTTTTGATCTTGTATGTTGACGACATCTTGCTTGCTAGTAACGATCTTGGTTTGTTGTATGATACCAAGAAATTTCTCTTTAAAACCTTTGAAATGAAAGATATGAGAGAGGCAACCTATGTGATTGGAATTGAAATATTTCGAAATAGATCACAAGGATTATTAGGCCTATCTCAGAAAACTTATATTAATAAAATTTTAGAGAGATTTAATATGGAAAAGTGTTCAGCAAGTGTTGTTCCAATTCAAAAGGGAGACAAATTTAGTCTCATGCAATGTCCAAAGAATGAATTGGAACGCAAGCAAATGAAAAATATTCCTTATGCATCTATTGTAGGGAGCTTAATGTATGCTCAAACATGCACTAGACCAGATATTAGTTTTGCTATTGGTATGTTGGGTAGATATCAAAGTAACCCGAGATTAGATCATTGGAAAGCTGCAAAGAAAGTGCTTAGATATTTGCAAGGAACAAAGGATTATATGCTCACTTATAGAAGATCTGATAATCTTGAGGTAATTGGATACTCAGATTCGGATTTTTGCTGGATGTTTAGATAATAGAAAATCTACTTTTGGCTATCTGTATCTTTTAGCTGGAGGGGCTATTTCATGGAAAAGTGCGAAGCAGTCTGTCATTGTTGCATCCACTATGGAGGCTGAGTTTGTGGCATGTTTTGAAGCCACAATTCATGGTTTATGGTTGCGGAATTTTATTTCAGGGCTTGGAGTTGTTGACAGTATTGCTAAGCCTTTGAAAATTTATTATGATAATACCGCAGCAGTTTTCTTCTCTAAGAATGACAAATATTCTAAAGGTGCTAAACATATGGAATTGAAATATTTTACCGTCAAAGAAGAAGTTCAGAAACAACGAGTGTCAATTAAACATATAAGCACTGAATTTATGGTTGCAGACCCTTTAACTAAGAGTCTACCACCAAAATTGTTTAAAGAACATGTCGAAAGAATGAGAATCATTAAATGTGATGATTGATTTTATACCTTGCATTTTTTGTTAAATCAATTATTTTTGACACTCTGAGCTCACTTATGTGTTTCTGATATATCCTGTTTTATATTTTGTATACATAAATGGTTTGAAAAATAGGAAAGTCTATTTAAAGACATTATTGATGGACCATTATTGTTGATGAAAGTGAAATCTAATGTTGTGGTACTTGGAAGGAACTATATCAAAATGATGATGTAGAACCGCCATGACTCACATTAGAATTTTACTTAATTATGATATATATTTGACCAATATAAAATGACTTATTGTATTGCGCGCTTGATGTTATTTATTAAACCATTAAGAAAGATGTCTCACATGAGCCAAGTGGGAGAATGTTAGATGTGGCTGCATGTGATTAATATTCATAAAAGGTTTAATAAATAAATTAATGAATGAAGTCATTAAAATCTTAATTTAAGAAATTCAACTAGTAATTTGTTTCAGAAGATTGAATTGTTTCAATTAAATTAAGAGTTATGTACATTGATGACTGTACATTAATTAAGTAAATTAATTCTTTTGAAACTGATCCTCTCTCTATCCTATAAATAGTGATAACACATTATCAATTTACCATCCATTAAATGTGTGTTTACTAAAGGAAAGGGATCAAGAGAGAGAAACACAATTTTTATTTCTTCATCATCGTCAATCTAAGTTTGCATATGGATTCAGGTATGTAATTAAAGTACATTTTATTGTTGTGAAAATCATAAAGATTCTAAGATCCTAATATCTTATGTCAATTGCTAAAAGCTAACACTTGTAACATCAATTTCACTTGTGTCTTAAAATGTTTGATTTGTTTTTTTTTGTTTGTCTCATTAAAATTTCAGGCTTCACCGAGCAAAGCATGACAAACCAAGATCTGTCATCTCCTGTATATTTTGATATTAATAATTTGCCATTGCTCACTTTTCTTACTTGGCCACGTAAGTTGTTTGTCTTTATCTCAAATTGACCATGTTTTGCTTTCTCATTTCTCTCTTTTTTGATTGCTTTTGTTTGTCTCTTCCTATCTATCCGGCACACTCTTTTATTTTCTCTATCACTTTTGTTTTCTAATTGATCATCCAAGCACGTGACTTTGCCCTTTCAATAAAAAGCAGAGGCAAGTAGACGCATGCGCTAAGCGTCTGTTTACTTATGGAATTAGAGAATGAGAATAAAAAGTAAAAATAATTAATGATATTTATTTACTTTAAAATCATTCTATAATAAAAATAAAATTATAGATTCTATATGAATTTGAGGTTCTGAAATGGAAATCTCATTCTCCTCACCCCATTTAAAAATCTCATTCTCATTCCTCTTACCAAATTAAAAAGACTTTTATGATCCATATTAAATGAAGTTGTGAAACTTTTTTGGAAGTTATTCTTTTATTTTTTTTCTTTTTATAATTCTACATATTACATGGTATGTATTGTTATTAAATAAAATTGTTTATTTTTATAATATTTTTCGGTTAGATGAGAGTTTAGAAATAATCACACAATCAATAATCATAATAGCTACAATGATGGAGCCTAGCATAACTCT
This sequence comes from Litchi chinensis, assembly GCA_019925255.1. Classification (NCBI taxonomy): domain Eukaryota; kingdom Viridiplantae; phylum Streptophyta; class Magnoliopsida; order Sapindales; family Sapindaceae; genus Litchi; species Litchi chinensis. The sequence continues at coordinate 15,633,335 of CM034473.1, read as the reverse complement.
TACAAGGAAGGTTTATATTTATATATAAGAAAAACAAAAATGATCACTATATTCTTATTCGATAAATAATATAATATTTTAAAATTTTTGTTTAAAAATAATTATAAAAAAATTATAATGTGATTTCATATATTATAGATAGTTTGAAATTCTTTAACATTGACAAAAATAAAAAGTAAACTATAGATATACAATATACTTACAATAATATCATTAAGAAAATTTATTTTTGTTATGGAGTATAAAATATTATTAATCAAAAGCATTTTTGTAATTTACAATCAATCAATTCTGATTCTAAAGCAGAGTAAACAGTTCAATATGAATACTGTTGATTCCGATTCCTGCAATTGAAGTAAACAACTTATTTTTATTCCAATAAATCGTTCCGATTCCAAGCTATTTCGATTCCAGATCATTCTGATTCTCATTTCGACTTCTACAGTTGAAGTAAACGCACAACAAAATTGGTGGATATGTCCTCTTACAACACATACTTTAATTTCAAAATCTTGGACAATAATTGGGCTTGCAACCCACCTTAAAAATCAATTGGTTATATTAAAACAATACCAATAATAATTGAGCCCACACTTAAATTTAGCTCATTTATTTGTTTATTTATTTTTATGTAGGCCCAAATTATTTTATGGATCCATTACGATTCGGGCCTTGCAAATTATTCTCTTTCTAAAATTTCAATCCTTTCTTTCGCAAAAAAAAGGGATTGAATCATCAAAAATTTGTAGCGTGAAGTGCAATGAAATGCAATTGGATCCATTTTGTGAAGAGGTATCTAGATTAATATTAGCAACTAAATTTTTTTTGAAATTTTAGAATAATCTCAACTTGAGATATTCCACTCTAAAGTCTTGCTTTTTATTTCCTCATCAATGACCACAATGATTTTGCCATCAATTATTCTCCAAATTCCCACACACATAAGATAGTAGATTCAAAACCATAACTATTAACACCTATATGGACGACCATTAAACTAAACTCTTTAATTATATTATCATCAATAATCATACTCGTACACTTATAAATAATCACATATATAACTATTCTGAATAATAATAATTTTCTTTTTATTATTTCTAAGAATAGACAAAGCTTTACAAATCACCTTTTGTAACTCTTACATTTCATGTAGTCTGTTTTACTTTCAAATAACCAATCAATATCCACCAATGCACAATTAATAACACTTTCTTTTTTTCTTTTTTTTTTTAACCATTTTCTATATAAACTCTTTAAAAACAATAAATCGTTCATAATCAAATCCTATGACATTAACACTATATTACAATTCACATAGATCTGATCCAATTATCTCAAAGTTCAAATCTAATGTTTCATAAATCAATTTGAAACCTAATAAACATGAATTTTCTCAAACAAATATGTAAACATCGTACTTCCACTACGTAACTCTGATATTCAATAAAAATACTTTTACTCACACTATTAATAACACCATAAAACAATTATATAACCTTACACACATTCAAGAGTCAATATGAAACCTTATTCTATACCCGAGAGTTTTAATCATTTAAAAACTTCAAGTCATAAATATTCAAAGAGATCGTATATAATTAATATCATCATCAAAAAATTATAAATCATAAATATCCACTAGTTACAAATTCACATATATCGAAATCAATTCTCATTGAAAGCTACTTTAGTCCTAATTCACTATTGGAGACTAATAATAAATAATTCACGTTATCATCCCTTTTGATATGACAATTCTTCATAATTATAATAAAATATTTATCAAAATTTCCTTGGAACTTTACTATTCTTTTCACCCAAATGAATATAAAATAACCAATCAAATTAAACCACAAGAAACCTAGAGTAATGAATATTCAATAATAAAATCAATATATTAACTCTAATACAGATGAAGATCTATATCAAATTTGTCATCAATAAAAATAAACTTCCACCAAAAAATATTTTTAACCATTAATCTTGATTTAAATCTATCGAAATTATAAATAGGTCATAACCTTGTATAAATCCATAAATAACCTTATAATAACAAATAGATTCAAAATTAGAACTTATAAGCAAAATATTAGAGAACGATTAACATTTAACTTTCAAAACCTTTGCAAGGAAGGCTTGAATCCTTAAATTCCATTTGTATTTAAAAAATAGGGAATTATGTCCACATATAACAACTTAATCTCATCTTATCATATCTATCGATCAAAAGGTTATTTAAACATCAAGGACTTGAATCGCATAGGATATCTACCTCACTTACATACTATCCTAACGAATGATTCCATAAATTTTTATGCTTCATAATGTCAATATTTCCAAACTCCACAACTTGTGCTAAATAGTAATCAAACAAAATAACACCATATTTATTTAATTGATCAAAACATAAGATCATATTATCTAAGTACATCAAAACTCAATCACCAAATATCCATATCAACTCTTAATTCAAAAATAATTCAAATGTAATGAACAACCACAAATTCTGTGCACAATCACTAATTACCCCATCAATATATTTATCACTAAGGCACACACACAATCCAATAAATGTTATTCAAATGCTCAGAATGCTAAACAATATGATAACTCTCTTATAATAATCATATCATGAATATATCTCATTTTTATGTCAAAATCAATTCAGCTTAATATATCAATACTAAACTGTAAATGCTAATCCATATCTTTCACAGGTTTCGTGTGAGATTGACCATCATGATGCATGATTTATAAAACTATAACTTGATCTTTAATTAAATGAAAACGGAATGTTTGTGACAAGAAACCATGGCTTTAATATCAAGTTGATAAGACCCATCCCGACTTTTATCTCAAGTCTAAGAGAATCATGTGAAAATTGGGGTCCTTCTTATTGAAATCTAGAATTTTTAAAATCCTTTGGGAGCATTATCATAAATCTCGTGGTTGTTTTATAAAAATAAATTGAAGAAATCGAAAATATATACATTTCTCGTGTTGGTCCTTTGAAGTGAATAATCAAAATATTTTAAAAATATCTAGAAAGATATTTCATCTATAAAAGTATTCTTAAAACATATTTAAGAAATATAGTTAATTAAAAACAATATAAATTTATGCAAAATATTTCTACTTAAAAATAATCATATTGCATTTTATCATCACCATGTGGTATTTTCCACGATATGCAATAATCTACACAAGCTTGCGCTAGATACACGTAAAAATTGGTTTTATAAAAGAGTGAGCACTAATGCCAAATGGGTGGATATAATTTTTCTAAAAAGATTTCTGAAAGAAACATAACATATTTGTAGATATAATAAATAATTCTCAATGATTTATACACAATCATATATGAAAATAAACTGGATTCAAATCTCATGTAGTAGTGAAATTGTAAATTTTTATATAAATCATCTTTATAACTTTAAAATTTATAATTTGAAAATTTATAATCTGTAATTTTTTTTTTTGGAATCTTGTTTCTATAAATCTAGTGTTCTGTATATTTCTTTCTTTATTAATAATATTTGTAATATGAAAATATACACCAACTAATACTCTGAGAAACTGTCATACGTGGTAGAACTACTTAACACACATGCAAAACGAGAAATAATATCTGTCATACGCGTGTTGGACGACTCAATAACTCTCTTGACAATTTAATGACTCTCTTGACATCTATCATACACGTGTTGGACGAATCTAGAATTTACACATGTATAGCCTGTTTGACCATTAGAGGAGAGGGACAACCTTGATGCTCCCGAAAACCCTCGAAGTTCTTTTCAGCACTAAGTTTCATTGTTGTTTGCTGTGCGATATTAGCACTAGCACTTTCACTGGAGATATACATTTGCTGAAAGTCGACTTGCTAGTTTAGTCAAATTTTAGGGCCATTGTTAGGAAATTGGCAAAAATAAAAGTGGTGCCAATCTCATATTGAAAACAAACAAAGGAAGAATAGATTTTAAAGGCTATAAAAGGAGTCCAATGTCTTGGTTTCAAATTATCCCAATCAAATACACTTTAAATATTGTATATGATTCTAATTAAAATTCATTTCGTGTTTCTCTTATTTTAGAGTAGGTGTGAGTCTGTGTATGCTTTGGAGGGTGTGAATGCATTGAGATCGTAGATTGTGAGAGAATAGTTTATATGATTGTACAGAGTCCGAGTGTATCAGGATCATGGATTGTGAGAGAATAGTCCGTGTAATTGTAACAATTTTTCATATAGTGAATTTCTCTCTGAGAGCCATGGTTTTTCTTTCATTTAGAGTTTTTCACGTAAATTTTTGTGTTATGGTGATTGTAATTGTTTTTTATTTTAAGGAAATTGCACAAACCTCCCCTGAGGTTTGATGAAATTACACAAATAAGACAATGTTTAAGAAACTCGCATTGCCCTCCCCTGAGCTTTTTGAAACTCAACACAAACCTCCCCTACCATGAGTAAGCTCCAGAATATAAATTAGAGTTATCAGAAACTGAACGGAGTAAAAATGAGTTCATTTGAATAGATTTTAAAGGTTCCGAGTATTTATTGATAAAAATACCCTCGTAAGAAACGTTGGAATTTTAATGAGTTTATAGCCGATTAAATTTTTTCAAAGCATGAAATTAAATGTTAAGACATCCAATTAGAGTATTGCATAGCCAATTTGATGATAGGGTGATCATGAAATATTTTTGGAATTAATTGGTGTTAAGTGAGGATTAAAATTTAAGTTAAATATAATATTAATTGTGTAGGAAATAATATGTGTTAAAGAAGCACAATCCATGTGCTTGGATGAGAGCCAATGAGGTTAAGACATATTTAAGTCAAAAAGCAATTGATTTGGTTGAGAGTTAATTAATGAAATGGAATATGTTGTTAGTGATTAATTGGATGAATTAATTAACCAATCAAATGCTTTCATTAATAAGTAGTGGCATTGTTGTGATTATGGCATTTATTTAATGGCAATTTTGGCATGAATCAAATGTTAAGTCGGTTGAGAGAGAGATAAGTCGGCTGAGAGACAAGCTGAAATCGTGAAAGAAAATTAGAACCCGAAAGAGAGAGACCGTGAAGCATGAGCAGAACCGAAAAGATGGAGAGAGCTGGAGCTGAACCGTGAGCAGATCTGGAAGAAGAAGAAGACGTCTGCAGCCATAGAGGAGGAGAAGAAGACGTGCAGAACCAGCTGAAGCCAAAATCAGAACCGAGAAAGAGAGAGGGAGACGTGAGCTGAAGCAGAACCGGAAGGAGAGGAAGAAGTCTGCAGGCCGTGAAGAGGAGGAGGAGAAGAAGAGAGAAGAAGAAGAAGGAGAGGTGATCCAAGCTTGGTGATCTTTCAAACCCATCTACCTTCATCAAGAAAAATGAGAGTAAGTAAGGTGATTTTATGTTTGATTGATGGAATTTTTAAAGTTGTTAGTTTCTATGAGATTTTGATGAATTATATTAATTAAATCAAGGTTGATTATCATCAATCAAAGCTTGAGGATGAAGAAGGGGATTTATTAGTCTTGGATCAAGGTTTTTGGGAAGGTAAGAATTGGGGTTTGATGAATTAAAATTGATGATTTTAATGGATTCTTTTTGTTTAAGGTTATAATTGATTTTATGGATGATTATTGAAGTGTTTTTGGTGATTATTGGTTGAGATGAAAAGGGTGAATGAGGTTGTTATATATACTAGTATGTGATTTAATTATAAAGTGTTGGTGATGAAATTGTTTGAATGATTAGATAAAATCATATATAAGATTTATGTTGATTGAATGAAAATCTTGAAAAGAAAAATGAGTGTTTGTGTTGTGGGATATATATGTATATTAGTGTATGGACTATTGTGTTGTTGCATGTATTTAAGTTAATTTTTGAGATTTGAAGAAGTGGTTTAGAGTTTGGGAATGAATTTGTAGTGATTGGAATTATAAAGATGCAAGAAAGATGAAAATTTGATTGTTGGAGGATTATGTTAGTTAAGATTAAATGTGAGACAAAATTTGTCATTTAAATAGATTGCATGTATTTTGATGAGAATTATAAAGTGTTTGAGTGTTTTATTGCCAAAGAAGTAAATGGAAATGAATGAGGGAATATTAGTTGGGAAATTGAGGGAGTTGTGAACTTATTGAGAAATTATATCAAAGAACAAAGTGAGTGATTAGTTAATATATTTTTATTGAAAGTTATGTGAGTAAATGATGAAGTTTTAAATAAATTATTATATGTGTTTGGATGATGAGTATGATGTGCTTGAGCACTTGAGCATCAAAGGAAGTAATTGAATTGAAGTATGATTGTTAAAGGTAAAATAAAATAAAGTAGAGAATATATATATATATTATATATATATGAGTTAGACTAAATGATTAATTAATAAAGCATGTATTGGATCTAAAGTGAATAAATTACGGATATTTGATGAGTTTGGATGTAGAGATTTTGGAGTTAGAAAGTGAAGGGAAGATTTTCAAAAATATAATATGGTTATGTGTTGATATATGAAATTGTAATGAAGTGAAATTGTAATATCTTTAAGTCCTAAACCAAGAATTTTGATTGGATGATATTGTAGGAAAATTTCAAGAATAAAAAGGAAGAGTTGAAGTGGTGGTGAAGCAATTGGAAGGAAAATAGTGAGTGGTTTATTTTTAAAGTATTTATGAATTTATTTCATAAGAATTGAGTTAGTTACTTGTTACTTGAATAAAAGAGTTTATTATGTGATTTTAAAGTTATTTTAGAATGTTATATATTTTATATGAATTGCATGAATATTCTTATTCAATTGCAATTATGATCATTTGAGTACTAAAGCAATCTAGTATATTGAGTAATTATATTCGAGAATTATGCATGCTAAAGTTATTTACAGATGATAGGCTTCAGCCTCAGAAAAAAAAAAAATAAATTTCCACTTCAAGTGATTTATTTTATATGAATTACATTAAATTTTAAGATTTTATTTTAAGTGTAATTATTTTAAGTAAAGTAAATTAGTAGTTTTTGATATACAAACATGCATGCAATTAAGTGATGAGATACTTCGAAATCATTTTCGATTATAAAGTTGAGATTAGAAAAGTAAAGTTTTATTTCAAGAAATCAAAGAAAAGAAAAATAAGATTTTTATTATGAAAAGAAAAGCAAGATTTTATTATGAAAAGATTTAAATGCCTTGGGTTTACCCTAGCCCCCAGAGATTACCGGCCGAAGTACCGTATACGTGTATGGCAAGAGCAGTTGGGAAAGTCAGTTACTAACTTGGGGGGATTGAGTCGAGTCTGTCAGTCGCCCTCTGCACGTATATGGTAGCGTAGATCTGCCTGATGTTGGGAGGGGATCGTAACCCCAAGAGAGTTTTCCCACATCTGCGACTACGCCTAGTAGTATCCCGAGCTCTAGTGGCGTTGAGAGATTCCGTCACGATGGGCTAAGTTTCCCTGGGTTGCCTTTGGCGAGATAAAAGATAAAAGCATTTTAAAACAAAGTGAAGTTTATTAAATTAGAAATAATTTCCAGTTTTGAGAAATAAAGAAATTATTAAATTAGAACTGATTTCCAATTTCGAGAATTAAAGAAAGATTATAAGAATTACTCAGTTTTGAAATTTTAATAAAAGTATAGAAAGACTACTAGTTTATATTGTTGAGCAAGTTTCTTTATTTGATTTTTATAAATTATAGAAAGATTACTAGTTTACAAGTATTTTGGAAAGAAGTATATGCTTTTTGAAAAAGAATATATTAATAAAGCGCTATCCCTTTGTCGAGATGTATTTTAGCATATAAATTAATGATTGTAGTGTGCGAGAAATCATTTTTAAGTTTTAGAACAAAAAGTTTATTTTCCAACCGTTTTTGGGAGGAGTTAATTTAAACCAGCATACAGTTAGATTACTTTAACCATTCACTGAGTTTTATACTCACCACCCTATTTTCGTATTTTATAAAAATCCTCCCCAGGTACAGGAACGAGCCGTCAACCGGAAGAGGCTTCATTAGACGCGTAAGTGGCCTGACGCAACAGCATCACTGCATAAGTTTAGTCGAAAGTATATGTCATGCATTCCATGAAGTTTTTAATGAGTATTTGTAAATTATATTTTGAGTATATATAGTATTTTGTATTTATACAATTAAGTTTTGATAAATTAATTTATCTATTTGTCTTGAATGGAATGAAACTATATTTATGAATTCTACATTGAAAAATGTTTGTGGTTGGATTATGGAAATAATTTAAGGGCCAGAGGCCCAGTAGTGGAGATATGTTTGACATAGAAGTGTTAAATTTTGAAATTTACAGGGTGGCACGTTTGAAAAATAGCTGTTATGTTGTCCAAATTTTTATAAATCCGTTTTATAAATGTTTAAATAAAAAGAAATTTTTATCACGTTTCTACATTAACAGAAAGTTTTTTAAAGTAAACGGCGTAGCTTTACGGGAACCTTCCAGTTGGATCAGATATCCGCTGGAGGGCTACTGTAAGGCGGCCGGCAGGCCTAATAAGAAAAGGGGCCTGTCATACATACATACATACATATATATAACAGCGGCTTCCTTGATCTCCCAATTTAATATAATATATCTAAGCCACCGTCTCTCGCTTTCTTTATTCGCAATATCGATTTCCTTCTAATTCATGCAAAGTATGATCACCTATCAACACGTGTCTCTCCGTTCTTTTTTTTTTTTTTTTTAAAAAAAAATCCTCTAACTAGCCTCGTGTCTACTCTATTTCTCTTTTGGCCCATCTCAATTTCACTTCTGCGACTTGCTTTTCATTGTTTATCCTATTCAAATTATCATGCTTCACCAGACAAAGCTTGACCTGTCATCCCCTCTCTATTCTTATATTAGGAATTTCCCACCAATCACCTTTCTTATTTAGCTGCATAACTTGTTTGTTCTTTTCCCAAATTGACCATGTTGTGCTTCTTTTGTTTGATTGCTTTCCTTGTCAAATATGTCTTTACTTCACACGTTGGACCACTCTCTCTTTCCTTGCCATGCACGCCACTCAAAAAGCATCTTTCCACACACAATTACCCCCTAAATTATGTTATAAAATCGCAACAAAACTAGATATGATCACAACATGACCTCTCCTTTCTAGTCTATAACAAACTTCCATAATATCACTCCACGCCCACTCCCTCAATTTTCGAGTATAGTACCAACCCTTTTCTCTGTGTATTCATTCTTAGAGAAACAAAAAACAGAGAGAAAAAATCTTGTGCCCGGTGCAACCAATTTGGCCCAGCTTGAACAAGCAAATTTCCACAATTCCTCGGTTCCTTCTCCCCCATGTTCGGATCATTTGTCTCACTTGCAATAATTTAGCTTTCCAAGGAAAAGTGGATTCACATATAAAATCAAATAATCCATAACTTTAATATCCACTAGGTTCTGTTCCTGCCATGTTTCATGGCCCATTGGTGTACGATATTCGCACCAGCATTGGACCAAGAAACAAAAGCTGGTTGGAAATCGGCACAGCATTTGGACATGTCAGGGGCTAGTGGATTGAAATGTAAAGTAAGAGTAAAATCAATTTATGTAATTAAAAAAAAAAAACTGAAGGATAGATATGTAAGTTGAGTTATGTTAGGCTTTCAAAAATTTTATCAAAATTCATATCTTAAATGATATAGCATGTAAGTTGTTAAAATTCTATTAATTGTCACATTATTTCATGATTTTCAAGATTTTGATAGCGTCCAAATGATATGACATGAATTTCGATAAATTTTTTAAGAAGTGTAACATTACCGATGTTATAATGGTTTTTTAGATGTTTTATTTATGGCAGTGTTTCCTAATTAACACAACTGGGAACATGCCCCAATCAACATGAAAGAATTTATAAAGAGGAAACTTAATTCCAATTAGGCATGTGTATATTTGGCCTAAGACGAACTTTTAGTGTGCAATTAATCGTCTGATGGAATTAATGAAAGCAACAACCATGTAGCGTAAGTTTCATAAAAAAAAAAAAAAAAAAAAGAAAGAAAGAAAAGAAAAAGAAAACAACTCTGTTGCGTAGAATAGTAGAATTTCGAGAAGTGGGATTGAAATGGTAGAATGCATGATGGTCTCCTTGAAAATCAATAACTTCCTAATAACCACTCCACAAACTTTCCCTCAGCATCTGAGCGTAGTACCATCCCCTTTCGCTTAGTTGAAATTCATCATTTTCAAACATAAAAACTTGAAGCCTAGGGAATGCCATCCAAGCCAGGTTAGGATCTTTGGTTGGATTTAACCATGCGTCATCAATCCCACTTGAATTAGGACAAGGTCTTTTTTAAGCATCCACTATACATTTATTACAATTTGGAGTCTCCTTAGGAGGTTCTTTGATGCTTTCTTTGATTTGAATCCTTATTATTGGCATGGTTTCCTTTCTTCTAGGTTGTCTGTTGGAGAGCTTGTCTCTCTTTGGACGTGCTTCAAACTCATCCAAATTGGATATTGTAACTAAGTGCCCTGTCCCTTTAGTTAAAATGGTGGGTCATTTGGCCCTTGAAACCATTTGAATTGTTGAAGGTTGAAGCAAGCATGTCAATTTGATTTGCCTTACAATAAATATGAAACTAATACGAACTTGCTTTTGTTCAGGGATGTGTAGTTAATAAATTGTGGCAACTTTGTTGGGTAAGTGTGGATCACCACATTCTGCCTTTCTATTTAAAGGCTCATGAGTCCTGACTGGTTTATAAATTTTGTGTTTTGGATTGTATAACTGAAAGGAAGACTCATTAATTAGCAGTCGAAATTTATGTCTAAATGAAAAATCATCTCAATTATTATTATTATTATTATTACTTTGTGATTGAGATCATCTCATAGTACGCGGTGTTTGGTTAGGAGACCACATATCATTGGGGAAATTTGCCACTACATTTGGTGGCCTGCTGAGCATCGAACTCGACACACACAAACATTCCAGGTGTAATTGCTACAATCGAGACAACCCACCACATTTAAAATCATTTCAACTTGTAATCATATCAACTATTTATAAATTATAAGATAATGTGATAATTAATAGGATCTTAACAACTCATATGTCATATTATTTGGATAAAATTTTTGAAAAACCTAGTATTACTCTAATATTAAATGTATATAATTATTATTTTCATTTAAATTGTATATGAAAAATTAAAATTTTTCTTAATTTTTTATTTAATAGTCTATTCACTAAATTAAATAATAACTTGCTTTTTCATTTAAATTAGATTTTTTTTTTTAAAGAATTTTGATTGTATAAAAGGAAAACATTAGTGAATAGTCAACTATAGATTGCCTTCCCTTTCTTTGAATTGTTCTAGATATTTCTTTGTTATAATTTTCTAAACTCTTATATTTTTGAGGGAAAATGAGATTTTTAATGAAATTATGGTTTTTTTTCCTCTAATTCTCAATTACGTTATAAAATCGCAACAAAATTAAATATGATCCCCACATGACCTCTCCTTTCTAACCTATGCCTGGTGCAACCAATCCGAGCCAGGTTGAAGAAGCAAATTTTCACAATTCCTCGACTCCTTCTCACCTATGCTCGTATCATTTGTCTCACTTGTAATAATTTGGCTTTCCAAAGAAAAGTGGATGCATATATAGAATAGAATCAAATAATCCATAACTTTAATGTCGACTAGGTTCTCTTCCTGCCATGTTTCATGGATCTCTGGTGTGCGATACTCGTACCAGCATCGGACCAAGAAACAAAAACTGATTGGAAATCAACACATGTCAGGGGCTAGTGGATTGAAACGTAAAGTGTAAAACCAATTTATGTAAAAATGAAACTGGAGGATAGATATGTATGTTATAATGATTCTTCATAAGTTTTATTCATGGCAGCATTGCCTAATTGACACAACTGGGAACATGCCCAATCAACATGGAAGAATTTATTTATTTATTATTATTTTTTAACATGGAAGCATTTATAAATAGTAAATTCCATCAAGCCAGTTTATATTTGGCCCGAGACAAACATTCGGTGTGCAATTAATCACTTGATGGAATTAATGAAAGCAACAACTCTGTTGCGTAGAATAATAGAATTTCGAGAAGTGAGATCGAAAAAATGGAATGCATGATGCTCTCCTTGGAAATCAATAAATTCCGCTTGAAGTAGGACAACTCCACCCACTCTCCCTCAGCTTCTGAGCATAGTACCATCCCCTTTCTCTTAGTTGAAACTCATCATTTTCAGACACAAAAACCTGAAGCCTAGAGAA